>JARFIZ010000128.1:0-1200000 GCA_036325965.1 Sinopyrophorus schimmeli
AATTTTTTTAAAAATTTTTTTTTTAAAATTTTAAATTTAAATTTATTTTAAAATTTTTACTTTTTTATTAAAATTTGTGAAACTCTTCTAACTTTTTATTATTTAAATATTTTTAATCTTTCAGAAATTTTTAGAGCACCTCTTGTATAGGAAAACAATAAGGCCTTATAGTATTTATTATAACAAATGGCTTTCAGAATTTTTTTTTTTTTTTTTTTTTTTTTTTTTTTTTTTTTTTTTTTTTTTTTTTTTTTTTTTTTTTTTTTTTTTTTTTTTTTTTTTTTTTTTTTTTTTTTTTTTTTTTTTTTTTTTTTTTTTTTTTTTTTTTTTTTTTTTTTTTTTTTTTTTTTTCTACTTGGTTTTGATTAAACATTTGTGAAACTCTTCTAACTTTTTATTATTTAAGATATTATTTAATCTCTTCAGAAATGCTTCTAGAGCACCTCTTGTATAGGAAAACAATAAGGCCTTATAGTATTTATTATAACAAATGGCTTTCAGAATTTTCTACTTGGTTTTGATTAAACATTTGTGAAACTCTTCTAACTTTTTATTATTTAAGATATTATTTAATCTCTTCAGAAATGCGTTCTAGAGCACCTCTTGTATAGGAAAACAATAAGGCCTTATAGTATTTATTATAACAAATGGCTTTCAGAATTTTCTACTTGGTTTTGATTAAACATTTGTGAAACTCTTCTAACTTTTTTATTATTTAAGATATTATTTAATCTCTTCAGAAATGCATTCTAGAGCACCTCTTGTATAGGAAAACAATAAGGCCTTATAGTATTTATTATAACAAATGGCTTTCAGAATTTTCTACTTGGTTTTGATTAAACATTTGTGAAACTCTTCTAACTTTTTTATTATTTAAGATATTATTTAATCTCTTCAGAAATGCATTTTAGAGCACCTCTTGTATAGGAAAACAATAAGGCCTTATAGTATTTATTATAACAAATGGCTTTCAGAATTTTCTACTTGGTTTTGATTAAACATTTGTGAAACTCTTCTAACTTTTTTATTATTTAAGATATTATTTAATCTCTTCAGAAATGCATTCTAGAGCACCTCTTGTATAGGAAAACAATAAGGCCTTATAGTATTTATTATAACAAATGGCTTTCAGAATTTTCTACTTGGTTTTGATTAAACATTTGTGAAACTCTTCTAACTTTTTTATTATTTAAGATATTTATTTAATCTCTTCAGAAATGCATTCTAGAGCACCTCTTGTATAGGAAAACAATAAGGCCTTATAGTATTTATTATAACAAATGGCTTTCAGAATTTTCTACTTGGTTTTGATTAAACATTTGTGAAACTCTTCTAACTTTTTTATTATTTAAGATATTATTTAATCTCTTCAGAAATGCTTTTAGAGCACCTCTTGTATAGGAAAACAATAAGGCCTTATAGTATTTATTATAACAAATGGCTTTCAGAATTTTCTACTTGGTTTTGATTAAACATTTGTGAAACTCTTCTAACTTTTTTATTGTTTAAGATATTTATTTAATCTCTTCAGAAATGCATTTTAGAGCACCTCTTGTATAGGAAAACAATAAGGCCTTATAGTATTTATTATAACAAATGGCTTTCAGAATTTTCTACTTGGTTTTGATTAAACATTTGTGAAACTCTTCTAACTTTTTTATTGTTTAAGATATTGATTTAATCTCTTCAGAAATGCATTTAGAGCACCTCTTGTATAGGAAAACAATAAGGCCTTATAGTATTTATTATAACAAATGGCTTTCAGAATTTTCTACTTGGTTTTGATTAAACATTTGTGAAACTCTTCTAACTTTTTATTATTTAAGATATTATTTAATCTCTTCAGAAATGCATTCTAGAGCACCTCTTGTATAGGAAAACAATAAGGCCTTATAGTATTTATTATAACAAATGGCTTTCAGAATTTTCTACTTGGTTTTGATTAAACATTTGTGAAACTCTTCTAACTTTTTTATTATTTAAGATATTTATTTAATCTCTTCAGAAATGCATTCTAGAGCACCTCTTGTATAGGAAAACAATAAGGCCTTATAGTATTTATTATAACAAATGGCTTTCAGAATTTTCTACTTGGTTTTGATTAAACATTTGTGAAACTCTTCTAACTTTTTTATTATTTAAGATATTGATTTAATCTCTTCAGAAATGCGTTTTAGAGCACCTCTTGTATAGGAAAACAATAAGGCCTTATAGTATTTATTATAACAAATGGCTTTCAGAATTTTCTACTTGGTTTTGATTAAACATTTGTGAAACTCTTCTAACTTTTTTATTATTTAAGATATTGATTTAATCTCTTCAGAAATGCGTTTTAGAGCACCTCTTGTATAGGAAAACAATAAGGCCTTATAGTATTTATTATAACAAATGGCTTTCAGAATTTTCTACTTGGTTTTGATTAAACATTTGTGAAACTCTTCTAACTTTTTTATTATTTAAGATATTGATTTAATCTCTTCAGAAATGCGTTTTAGAGCACCTCTTGTATAGGAAAACAATAAGGCCTTATAGTATTTATTATAACAAATGGCTTTCAGAATTTTCTACTTGGTTTTGATTAAACATTTGTGAAACTCTTCTAACTTTTTTATTATTTAAGATATTGATTTAATCTCTTCAGAAATGCGTTTTAGAGCACCTCTTGTATAGGAAAACAATAAGGCCTTATAGTATTTATTATAACAAATGGCTTTCAGAATTTTCTACTTGGTTTTGATTAAACATTTGTGAAACTCTTCTAACTTTTTTATTATTTAAGATATTGATTTAATCTCTTCAGAAATGCGTTTTAGAGCACCTCTTGTATAGGAAAACAATAAGGCCTTATAGTATTTATTATAACAAATGGCTTTCAGAATTTTCTACTTGGTTTTGATTAAACATTTGTGAAACTCTTCTAACTTTTTTATTATTTAAGATATTGATTTAATCTCTTCAGAAATGCGTTTTAGAGCACCTCTTGTATAGGAAAACAATAAGGCCTTATAGTATTTATTATAACAAATGGCTTTCAGAATTTTCTACTTGGTTTTGATTAAACATTTGTGAAACTCTTCTAACTTTTTTATTATTTAAGATATTGATTTAATCTCTTCAGAAATGCGTTTTAGAGCACCTCTTGTATAGGAAAACAATAAGGCCTTATAGTATTTATTATAACAAATGGCTTTCAGAATTTTCTACTTGGTTTTGATTAAACATTTGTGAAACTCTTCTAACTTTTTTATTATTTAAGATATTGATTTAATCTCTTCAGAAATGCGTTTTAGAGCACCTCTTGTATAGGAAAACAATAAGGCCTTATAGTATTTATTATAACAAATGGCTTTCAGAATTTTCTACTTGGTTTTGATTAAACATTTGTGAAACTCTTCTAACTTTTTTATTATTTAAGATATTGATTTAATCTCTTCAGAAATGCGTTTTAGAGCACCTCTTGTATAGGAAAACAATAAGGCCTTATAGTATTTATTATAACAAATGGCTTTCAGAATTTTCTACTTGGTTTTGATTAAACATTTGTGAAACTCTTCTAACTTTTTTATTATTTAAGATATTTATTTAATCTCTTCAGAAATGCATTCTAGAGCACCTCTTGTATAGGAAAACAATAAGGCCTTATAGTATTTATTATAACAAATGGCTTTCAGAATTTTCTACTTGGTTTTGATTAAACATTTGTGAAACTCTTCTAACTTTTTTATTATTTAAGATATTTATTTAATCTCTTCAGAAATGCATTCTAGAGCACCTCTTGTATAGGAAAACAATAAGGCCTTATAGTATTTATTATAACAAATGGCTTTCAGAATTTTCTACTTGGTTTTGATTAAACATTTGTGAAACTCTTCTAACTTTTTTATTATTTAAGATATTTATTTAATCTCTTCAGAAATGCATTCTAGAGCACCTCTTGTATAGGAAAACAATAAGGCCTTATAGTATTTATTATAACAAATGGCTTTCAGAATTTTCTACTTGGTTTTGATTAAACATTTGTGAAACTCTTCTAACTTTTTTATTATTTAAGATATTTATTTAATCTCTTCAGAAATGCATTCTAGAGCACCTCTTGTATAGGAAAACAATAAGGCCTTATAGTATTTATTATAACAAATGGCTTTCAGAATTTTCTACTTGGTTTTGATTAAACATTTGTGAAACTCTTCTAACTTTTTTATTATTTAAGATATTTATTTAATCTCTTCAGAAATGCATTCTAGAGCACCTCTTGTATAGGAAAACAATAAGGCCTTATAGTATTTATTATAACAAATGGCTTTCAGAATTTTCTACTTGGTTTTGATTAAACATTTGTGAAACTCTTCTAACTTTTTTATTATTTAAGATATTTATTTAATCTCTTCAGAAATGCATTCTAGAGCACCTCTTGTATAGGAAAACAATAAGGCCTTATAGTATTTATTATAACAAATGGCTTTCAGAATTTTCTACTTGGTTTTGATTAAACATTTGTGAAACTCTTCTAACTTTTTTATTATTTAAGATATTTATTTAATCTCTTCAGAAATGCATTCTAGAGCACCTCTTGTATAGGAAAACAATAAGGCCTTATAGTATTTATTATAACAAATGGCTTTCAGAATTTTCTACTTGGTTTTGATTAAACATTTGTGAAACTCTTCTAACTTTTTTATTATTTAAGATATTTATTTAATCTCTTCAGAAATGCATTCTAGAGCACCTCTTGTATAGGAAAACAATAAGGCCTTATAGTATTTATTATAACAAATGGCTTTCAGAATTTTCTACTTGGTTTTGATTAAACATTTGTGAAACTCTTCTAACTTTTTTATTATTTAAGATATTTATTTAATCTCTTCAGAAATGCATTCTAGAGCACCTCTTGTATAGGAAAACAATAAGGCCTTATAGTATTTATTATAACAAATGGCTTTCAGAATTTTCTACTTGGTTTTGATTAAACATTTGTGAAACTCTTCTAACTTTTTTATTATTTAAGATATTTATTTAATCTCTTCAGAAATGCATTCTAGAGCACCTCTTGTATAGGAAAACAATAAGGCCTTATAGTATTTATTATAACAAATGGCTTTCAGAATTTTCTACTTGGTTTTGATTAAACATTTGTGAAACTCTTCTAACTTTTTTATTATTTAAGATATTTATTTAATCTCTTCAGAAATGCATTCTAGAGCACCTCTTGTATAGGAAAACAATAAGGCCTTATAGTATTTATTATAACAAATGGCTTTCAGAATTTTCTACTTGGTTTTGATTAAACATTTGTGAAACTCTTCTAACTTTTTTATTATTTAAGATATTTATTTAATCTCTTCAGAAATGCATTCTAGAGCACCTCTTGTATAGGAAAACAATAAGGCCTTATAGTATTTATTATAACAAATGGCTTTCAGAATTTTCTACTTGGTTTTGATTAAACATTTGTGAAACTCTTCTAACTTTTTTATTATTTAAGATATTTATTTAATCTCTTCAGAAATGCATTCTAGAGCACCTCTTGTATAGGAAAACAATAAGGCCTTATAGTATTTATTATAACAAATGGCTTTCAGAATTTTCTACTTGGTTTTGATTAAACATTTGTGAAACTCTTCTAACTTTTTTATTATTTAAGATATTTATTTAATCTCTTCAGAAATGCATTCTAGAGCACCTCTTGTATAGGAAAACAATAAGGCCTTATAGTATTTATTATAACAAATGGCTTTCAGAATTTTCTACTTGGTTTTGATTAAACATTTGTGAAACTCTTCTAACTTTTTTATTATTTAAGATATTTATTTAATCTCTTCAGAAATGCATTCTAGAGCACCTCTTGTATAGGAAAACAATAAGGCCTTATAGTATTTATTATAACAAATGGCTTTCAGAATTTTCTACTTGGTTTTGATTAAACATTTGTGAAACTCTTCTAACTTTTTTATTATTTAAGATATTTATTTAATCTCTTCAGAAATGCATTCTAGAGCACCTCTTGTATAGGAAAACAATAAGGCCTTATAGTATTTATTATAACAAATGGCTTTCAGAATTTTCTACTTGGTTTTGATTAAACATTTGTGAAACTCTTCTAACTTTTTTATTATTTAAGATATTTATTTAATCTCTTCAGAAATGCATTCTAGAGCACCTCTTGTATAGGAAAACAATAAGGCCTTATAGTATTTATTATAACAAATGGCTTTCAGAATTTTCTACTTGGTTTTGATTAAACATTTGTGAAACTCTTCTAACTTTTTTATTATTTAAGATATTTATTTAATCTCTTCAGAAATGCATTCTAGAGCACCTCTTGTATAGGAAAACAATAAGGCCTTATAGTATTTATTATAACAAATGGCTTTCAGAATTTTCTACTTGGTTTTGATTAAACATTTGTGAAACTCTTCTAACTTTTTTATTATTTAAGATATTTATTTAATCTCTTCAGAAATGCATTCTAGAGCACCTCTTGTATAGGAAAACAATAAGGCCTTATAGTATTTATTATAACAAATGGCTTTCAGAATTTTCTACTTGGTTTTGATTAAACATTTGTGAAACTCTTCTAACTTTTTTATTATTTAAGATATTTATTTAATCTCTTCAGAAATGCATTCTAGAGCACCTCTTGTATAGGAAAACAATAAGGCCTTATAGTATTTATTATAACAAATGGCTTTCAGAATTTTCTACTTGGTTTTGATTAAACATTTGTGAAACTCTTCTAACTTTTTTATTATTTAAGATATTTATTTAATCTCTTCAGAAATGCATTCTAGAGCACCTCTTGTATAGGAAAACAATAAGGCCTTATAGTATTTATTATAACAAATGGCTTTCAGAATTTTCTACTTGGTTTTGATTAAACATTTGTGAAACTCTTCTAACTTTTTTATTATTTAAGATATTTATTTAATCTCTTCAGAAATGCATTCTAGAGCACCTCTTGTATAGGAAAACAATAAGGCCTTATAGTATTTATTATAACAAATGGCTTTCAGAATTTTCTACTTGGTTTTGATTAAACATTTGTGAAACTCTTCTAACTTTTTTATTATTTAAGATATTTATTTAATCTCTTCAGAAATGCATTCTAGAGCACCTCTTGTATAGGAAAACAATAAGGCCTTATAGTATTTATTATAACAAATGGCTTTCAGAATTTTCTACTTGGTTTTGATTAAACATTTGTGAAACTCTTCTAACTTTTTTATTATTTAAGATATTTATTTAATCTCTTCAGAAATGCATTCTAGAGCACCTCTTGTATAGGAAAACAATAAGGCCTTATAGTATTTATTATAACAAATGGCTTTCAGAATTTTCTACTTGGTTTTGATTAAACATTTGTGAAACTCTTCTAACTTTTTTATTATTTAAGATATTTATTTAATCTCTTCAGAAATGCATTCTAGAGCACCTCTTGTATAGGAAAACAATAAGGCCTTATAGTATTTATTATAACAAATGGCTTTCAGAATTTTCTACTTGGTTTTGATTAAACATTTGTGAAACTCTTCTAACTTTTTTATTATTTAAGATATTTATTTAATCTCTTCAGAAATGCATTCTAGAGCACCTCTTGTATAGGAAAACAATAAGGCCTTATAGTATTTATTATAACAAATGGCTTTCAGAATTTTCTACTTGGTTTTGATTAAACATTTGTGAAACTCTTCTAACTTTTTTATTATTTAAGATATTTATTTAATCTCTTCAGAAATGCATTCTAGAGCACCTCTTGTATAGGAAAACAATAAGGCCTTATAGTATTTATTATAACAAATGGCTTTCAGAATTTTCTACTTGGTTTTGATTAAACATTTGTGAAACTCTTCTAACTTTTTTATTATTTAAGATATTTATTTAATCTCTTCAGAAATGCATTCTAGAGCACCTCTTGTATAGGAAAACAATAAGGCCTTATAGTATTTATTATAACAAATGGCTTTCAGAATTTTCTACTTGGTTTTGATTAAACATTTGTGAAACTCTTCTAACTTTTTTATTATTTAAGATATTTATTTAATCTCTTCAGAAATGCATTTAGAGCACCTCTTGTATAGGAAAACAATAAGGCCTTATAGTATTTATTATAACAAATGGCTTTCAGAATTTTCTACTTGGTTTTGATTAAACATTTGTGAAACTCTTCTAACTTTTTTATTATTTAAGATATTTATTTAATCTCTTCAGAAATGCATTCTAGAGCACCTCTTGTATAGGAAAACAATAAGGCCTTATAGTATTTATTATAACAAATGGCTTTCAGAATTTTCTACTTGGTTTTGATTAAACATTTGTGAAACTCTTCTAACTTTTTTATTATTTAAGATATTTATTTAATCTCTTCAGAAATGCATTCTAGAGCACCTCTTGTATAGGAAAACAATAAGGCCTTATAGTATTTATTATAACAAATGGCTTTCAGAATTTTCTACTTGGTTTTGATTAAACATTTGTGAAACTCTTCTAACTTTTTTATTATTTAAGATATTTATTTAATCTCTTCAGAAATGCATTCTAGAGCACCTCTTGTATAGGAAAACAATAAGGCCTTATAGTATTTATTATAACAAATGGCTTTAAGAATTTTCTACTTGGTTTTTGATTAAACATTTGTGAAACTCTTCTAACTTTTTTATTATTTGAAATATTTATCAATTATTGTTGCGCCGTTATTTGTAGACGGATCTTTAAAAACTATTCAGATTCGGATTTGGCAGCCTTTTTGGCTTCGGATAGGCCTAAGAAACCATAGGCGTGCTATTCCAAAGCTTTGGGAAAACGTTTTGAAAAAACAAAATCGATGATTTAAAACCCATGTTTTTTGGCAAAAAATGAAAAAAATAGAATTTCTTTATATTGCAAGGGGATGTTTCCAGGGCCGGATTTAAACTTATGCCGCCTCTGGGCACTGGAAAAAATGCCGCCCCATTACTGAAATTTTACTCAAACTTATAGTTTATACATCTTATTTTTTAAAATTAAAATAACTTATTTACTGCCGAAAATTTATTATACATTATGTACTTCAAAAACATAAAAAAATATTTGTTTTTTTTAAGAATTATAAATTTTGCACTAAGGGTGACTCATATATGTATTACATTAATTTTTTCAAAGGCAGCCACGCCTGACTTTTTGAATTGCAAATTGGTCAATTATATCTTCGCAATCTAAACGTTGAAGTACGTCTGATTTGATGCATAGAATAGCTAAGCTATTGAGTCCAACGATCGTTCTGCGCTACAGTTTGTTATAGCTAGTGTCATGAATATTCGATATGCGATTTCTACATTTGGAAATTCAGTATAAAGGTCGTTTGTATGCAAGAATTTCAAAAGATCGGAAGGTGAATTTTGTTCCATTATTTTTTCAGTGCAATATTTTTAGTTTTTTTACACTTTCCAAATTTTGCCGCCCTGGGCACTAGCCCCGACTGCCCCTAGTATAAATCCACCGCTGGATGTTCCTACGTACACCTAGCGACTATAGCTGGTGTCATTTCCTGGCGCTCTCGCTCTAAAATAAAAATTTTCGATAAAACTAAATAAATCGAACGAAATACACTTTGACTCACAAAAACAATAGTAGCGCTCTATTTTTGATGCAATCATTACAAGCGAGACGGATTCGGAATTCTGAGACTCGGTTATTTCTGAACGGATCATTAAAAACTTTATATATTCTGAAAGCTCATGTATCCTAGCGTAAGATCAGCCAAAAAATCAACAAGTCCCAATGTTAAGTCTGGGAGAAAAGCGCGCTTGAAGCTTTCAAAATGTAAATTTTGCTAAAATTTTTAATTTTCATATTCGGATTTGTATTTTTTCAAAATTATACTTACATTAAAAGTCGTACCTCTAAAAACATCTTTACATTGTAAACCTTTTGTTACTGTAGCAGAAGAATAATTAAATAAATAAACAATATATGTATTATAACAGAGTGAAATTTTAAGTACCTTAACATTCAGCTTTATAGAAGATACGATTTTAAATTGAATCGTTTCCTTTCAGGCATAGATAGTTGCATGGTCGTTTCTTCCATTGGAAACGGTCGACTCTCCTCCGCCAGCGTCTGCGGCGAACATGGCCACTGCGTCAGCAACCCCGGCGTCGGCTGCCGTTGCTCTTTCCAGCCGGGCTACACCGGCAAATACTGCCACGAGAGTAAGTCACTCAAAACACACCTCAGCCCTTAAACCCAATTTAACCAAAATCAATCCCGCAGACATTAACGACTGCAAAATCAACCCGTGCAAAAACGGCGGCACGTGCGTCGACAAAATAAACGCGTTCCAGTGCATCTGCAAGAAAGGCTGGGAAGGCGCCCTCTGCAACATAGGTACTTAGCCACTTAACCCCCATAACCCAATTCAAACCGCATTACCTTATAGACCTAGTAATAAAATTCTTCGTAGACGCAGACGACTGCAACCCGAACCCTTGCCACGACAACGGAAGCTGCAGCGACCGCGTCGCCGACTTCGAGTGCAAGTGCAGGGACGGCTGGAAGGGCAAGAGTTGCACCCTCAAAGATAGCCACGTGCAAGAACGGCGGCACTTGCCAGGACCTAGGCAGCACCTTCGTCTGCAGATGTCCTCCGGACTGGGAAGGTACGGTACCACCGCGTCCTCTTTCTTCCAAACGAATTAACGCAAACATTTCAGGAACCACGTGCCACATCGCCAAGCAGACGGCCTGCCGATCGAACCCTTGCCAAAACGGCGGAACCTACGTCAACATCGGCGACTACTACCAATGCATCTGCCGAGACGGCTTTACCGTCAACCACTGTCAGGAAGACGTGAACGACTGCATTCCCCAGCCCTGCTACAACGGCGGCAAGTGCATCGACGGCGTCAACTGGTTCCTCTGCGAGTGCGCCCTCGGCTTCACCGGCCTCGATTGCCCCATCAACGTCGCCGATTGCGCCTCGAACCTCTGCGAATACGAGGGCACCTGCATGGACGGCATCGGAGAATTTTCTTTCACTTCATCTCGAGCCGATCATTAATATCGCATTTTTTTTTAGTAACGGACATGACTTTTCTTCCGCTCTCCGACAGTTGCACGTGGCAAGGGCACAACCTCGACAACAACGCGACGTGGCAGCACAAATGCAACACCTGCATCTGCGCCCACGGCAACGTCAAGTGCACCAGGACCTGGTGCAGCCTCGGCTATTGCAGGAGCAGCAATGTCCAAAGCGCCATGTGCAATTCGAACCAGGTCTGCGTGCCGTCTCCGGCCGAGTCCTGTTTGACGCCGCCGTGCGTGCTCTACGGGGAGTGCCGGGACCTGGAGAGCAGCCGAAGAAAATAACCCCCCTCTCTTCCGAGCCCCACGACCTGCTGGCCGAACCAGGCGGTGCTCAGCAACACCTGCGCTCGCTTGAGTTTGCTCTTGGACCGAGCCAAACTCCCTCACGACATCACGGTCGAGGGCCTCTGCAACGACCTGCGAAGGCTCCTCGCCAACTACGAAGCCGCTAACGATAACCAAAACGAGCTCGTCTTGTTGTGCGATTTAAAGACTGGCTACAACGACACAATCGAAGTGACTGGTGAGTTAAATTTCCTAGTTACTTGAATTCTTAATTAATTCCGAAATTTTAAGAGTGGAACCGAAGGCGTACTGGAAGGAATTCGAGTCCTGGGCGAAGCCATTTCCCGCAAGCAGACCTCCTCTTTGCTCTCACTTCGATCGTAGAAGTTAAAGTGGAGACCGCCTTGCTCTCAGAGGAGCCTCCGAGCAACAAATGTTTGATAGCCCTGATCTGCTTCATTTTGATGGGGATTTGCACGGCCGTCGTGGCCGGCCTTTTGTACCTTGGGCAGCGGCGTCGCAACCTGGGCCTGAGCGGCGTCAACTTGTCGCCCTCTTCGGATCCCTGTCACAGGAACCACGAGGACGAGAAGTCGAACAACTTGCAGAACAAAGAGAACCTGCGGAGGTACGCCAATCCCCTGAAGGACGACGTGGGGAGCATGGCGAGCCTGAGCAGCATCGGAGATTGCGGGATGGACATCCCCAAGGTGAGCATCTTCCGTCCTCTGTCCACGCTTTTGCCGCACGAAAGCTCGAGCGAGATGCTGGAGATGATCTCGGAGGCGGACTGCCCGGGCTCGAGGAAGACGCTGCACGTGTCGCCGAGCACCAGCTCGGATAACAATGCGATGAAGCTGAACGAAGGCCGTGTGGTGGCCGGCTTTAGAATAGCGCCACGGGCTCGTCAGGCCCTGTCGTAAGAGGCGACTAAACTTAACGATCACCAACACATTTTACAAGGGTAAGTTGTCCATTTCTGTAACGACCATTTTAATATTAATTGTTTTTTTTAATTTTCATCTGGAAAGGAACGCATTCTGTGAGGAGGGAAACTATTAACCACTTTTTCGGATGGGCCGAAGGAATCGAAATAATTGGCACCCCGCACAAGAAATACGTAATTTTGAAATTGGCACTGCTCTAAACTGGCAATAGGTAAGCCTCCCCTAGAATTAATTTTTTCTTAAATACATTAAGTTGCAAATTAAAAGTAATTCAATAGTTTTTGGAAATATTATAGATTAAAAGGGTGTACTGTTCATGTCTTATAGATTCTATAATTAAAAAGGGCTTTATTTCAACGATTCAAAATTAATTTCGGTTTAAAGTTTGTTCCTTTTTAATGAATAACTATTCAAAATTATATTTAGCAACAATTAGATCTGGTCATAATGAAAGGGGGGAATAAGGTACAAGCCTTGATTGAATTTTAGTAGGAACTAACATTTTTAATAACACTCTTTATCGATGTTTGCGGAAAATAAAATAATCAATTATTTTATTTAAAATTATCAATGCTCTTTTTACATGGGCTTGGGGTTAACTGATATGACGCTTAACGACTTTCTAGAAACGTTTTCGATTTATGATTCATTGTTAAATGTATAATCAAGCTGAATAGTTGTGTTTTAAATACGTGCTCCTTCAAATTTAAGTTTCGACCCTTAAAACAAGGTGAATATTAATTCTACGTGTTTCTATTAAAACTTACAGCTTTCGTAGAGGTTTTGTGTTAACACGTTTTTTCCATTTTTTTTACAGAAAGGAATTTACGGACAAAGATGTGCTACATTACATCGCACCCTCCTTCCGACGTCAGTTTTGGAAATATCGAACTTATCGAAGGTGGAAATCTTCGGTGAAAGGTAGGCCCCCAGTTTTTGGGTTGTTTTTACCTTCCTCTTTTGCCATCGTTTCGAAATTAAATCCTAATTGGCACACCATTTGAAAAAAAAAACATAGTTGAGATTGGTTTGAAAACATGTTACCAATTGCGGGGTTTTGAGTTAGCACCGGTTTCCGATAGAATAAGGTCCAATACGATCGGAAATAAAAGGATTTCGGGAAATAATCAAAAATAAAACGGTTAGAACAATTTCAAGTTTTGATTTTTAAAAATAATTGACGCTTTGGAATGTCGAAGCTTTCGATTTAATTAGATGTTACTTATTTTTAAAAATCAAAAGTTTAAATGGGGCTAACTTTTTTATTTTTGAAAGAAATCGAATTTACTATACGGGAACCTATTCTAGAGATAATTTTGCATTGGGAAACGTTCATTTTTTGTAGCATTATCTAAAACAAATTAGATTACACCACCACCTCCAACTTACATATTGGGCTGGTGGTGTCAACTTGTAAATAGGGTCATATCTCTTGTATTTTTATGCAAGGGCTGTTTAATCGGGACTTTTGGGAGCATTTGATTTATATAGCAATTTGTTGTAACTCCACTAATAAGCCCAGAAAAAATTAAACTTTTTTACTTGTTCTAAATTATTTACTAAAATGCAAATTTTTTTCCGAATTTACTGGGTTGGTTCCTTTGTGTCTCTTCGAAAAATTGTAGTCTGCGTTTTGCTACAGATACATTTTTTTTTTCGAAGAAGTTAAGCACCCATTATTCGTTAATGTTTGCTCATTACTCATCCGGTTAAATCAAAATTATTTTGGTACTGATTTCTGATGTTTTTAGGACAAGTCGAATTACATTGTCGATTGCTCGAAGGATGTTCCCAGCCATCCAGGTCCACCATTAATCCTTAGGAGTCTTCAATCTCTAATTATTTGACTGCTAATCGATGAAAATCTTTTAAGCAAAGATGGAAAGGACAACATTTGCAATCCTGTTTCAATAATGTAGGGTGAGTTTTTTTAAAGTTGTTTATTTATTGCGTATACCGTAGTTTATAATTCTTCATTAATTATAAACTATACTATGTACAGTTTAGCGCCTGATCGTTATGTAACAAATGATACAGTTAGTACTTCGGCTTCATATATAATTTGACAATTTAGTTATGGTTTTTATAGCGGAAAATAATAGTCACATTATTGATTCAACTTTGTTTACTTCTAATTATTTAGAAATTTCGTCGTAGATTAATTCAGATACATTTCATAGTTTTCCAAATTGACTACTCAGGTGAATAGAACAGTTCTTCAAAGAGCATTTAAAGTCGTCCATTTTTATGTTCCTCAGTTCGAAGCTTTAAAGCAATTATAAGCTTGTTCAAAAAACCATTAGTCTTATGTCCCTTAAACAAATAAATATTATTATTTATTAACGAAATAAAATTAATATTCAATTACCTGTAAATAAATTAAACCCTTTTATCCATTAGAACTTGTTGGTCCTTTTCTTTTTACTGTCTCTGCTTTTCATACTTTAAATCTTAATACACTCACACACATTATAATCAAATTGGTTTTTAACAGTTTTAGTTAGCACATCATGCAAATCCCTTAATAAACCATATTTCATAATGCTACGTAATTCAAGCTTTTAAAGATATTATTGAAAATTAGTTTTCAATTTATAGAACTAAATTCAGTTATCGATGGAGACCTTTTAGGAATTGGGCTACATTATTAACATAGAAATTGCAATTTTACTTTGCATATCTTCATATAAATTCTTGAGTTTCATATGTACCTATTTTACATGTAATGCATGCAAGTGATCTTCCCCATTTGTTCCGTTGTACATACTCATACAAATAATCTATTCCATAAAGTTGTACAAGTTATAATAAGTAGAAGACTGCTCCAAATCCATCCTATAAATTTATTATAAGTAAACTTGTATTAACGTTATTGAATACATTTACACCGATCATCGGTACAATGTTTCAAACACTACAAACTCCACTTCTAAAGATTAAATTGTGAAATAATCTCAATCTGCATGTTTTGGACGTCTAAAAGCTACAACAACCATGTCCATAGTCATTTCCTCAAAAGCGACCAAATTTTAACCCCCGAGTAACCTTCATTTGATTCTTGCCTTAATTTGTAGAAAATCTTTTCCTTCATTGTAAGTTGCTGGAAACTAAAGGCTTGCAATTTAGATAAACCACACTTATTTATACCATTTTATATAATTTATTCTTCTTATAGATTCATAATTGTAACACTCTAAAATAGGACAAAAGGGTTAAGTTTTTTGTGTGATTTCTAATTGGCCATTGTCAGGTGCTGACGTCATCAGCGGCCATCGATGTGCAGACGACTTTGGTGTTATGAATGGAAAATAGTAAACTGACCTGCGCAACATGCCTTTCATAGTAAACCGCGTGGCTTCATATCGGATTCCGATATTAATTATTTTTTGCTTTTCTTTTGGATAAATTGAAAAAATAAATATGCTTTATATTTTCAGGCGAGATACTTATGGGCCCGTAGTATTCATAACAAAAACCCTTTTGCTCTGCTAACCTTTTAACGCTGCAAATTTTCGATATTTTCAGACGTCAATTTTTTTTTCAAAATCAAAATTTTAAATGACGCTAACTTTTTTAATTTTAATTATTTCTCGAAATCCTTTTATTTTACGAACGTATTAGACCTTATTCTATCGGACAAGTGTTCTTGCTGCGGCATTGTTATGACGTACATCAGTTTCATGTAACTTTCGATTCTGATTCATTCTTGAATGTAAAACGAAGTGGAATGGTTGTGTTTTAAATAAGTGATCTTAGTTTTTTAATTACAATCTCTAACCCTAGGTGAATATTAAAATTAAGGGTTTCTTTTTAAGTCCACACGCTTAGTAAAGAATTTTAGCTAAAAATTCTTTTATTTATTTTACAGAAACTAATTGACATGCAGAGGAGTAAGAATCTATAGCACGCCACCTTCAGCCCTCGAACGTGGGCTTTCCTGGCCAGAATGAAGCGGGCTCCCCAGGATCGTGCTCCGTCAACCCTCATCCCTCGAGGGACCCATGCTTAGCAATTAAAAATTGTCGGTTTTACACAATTATTAAATTGTTTTGCGCTTTTTTTTATGGCTTTGTTGCCATATTAAATCGGTGGTTCTTAACCCTTGTATGTTTACAAGACACGTTTGTTTATAAATGCTTTGCAAAATTATAAAACTTTTTAATTTTAAAATCGTACAATACAAAGACAATTTTTTTATTTATTTATAATAAATAATTGATTGAAAATTGAATCACTTAAATGAATACTTGACAAAGAAAAATTTATGAGTTGTTGTTTTTCGAAAGGAATTTAATTCTGAGGAAACACTAATTTAAAAAAAATGTTTTATTGAATAGCTTTTAGTAATTTTTTGTGACAGTTAAAACATCGATTAAGAACCACTGTTTTACACATTGTTTATAGATATTGTTGGAATTGTTAAAATGTTATATTTTTATGTTGGTTCGTTTATGTGTGCGGTCAATTTTAATTGCTGCGTTTGCTCCTGAAGACAATTCGTAAGACCATCAACTTTGGTCTTTGTTTAGTTATTTATATTTTGATCAAGTCGGGAGTTTTAAATTTTAGCTTCAAATATATATTTTTTTAAATTTGCATCTTTTGCAAAAGTTAACTCAATTTAAAATTCCTGGATGACAATTTAAGCGTCCCAGATGAAACTCGAATGGTTTACATTTTAATAAAGTAAGCATTTGTATAATCAAAAAACATTATTTTATTATAATTAAATTAAATAATAAATTAAAAATTATTCGTGCGGCATAAAAAAAACATGGTAGCAACGCATTATTGATAACGCAAGCCCGTCTTCTGAAAACTCTTCGACGATTGGAAGTTTTCTTTTAAATCTTCGGCAACTTGTTAAAATATTTCTTCTATTTTTTTGGACATTGTTTCTTTCTAGTTATAAGTTTAGCTGATGACAGTAGTGGTCCTTGTGCTGTGCCACGAGGCCCTTGCTGTTTGACCCATTGTTTTAGGGTAGATTTTAAGTATCCCTACACAAACACAAAATTCAAATTTTGGCATTTTAATTTTTTTTTTTTGACTTAAAAGATTCTTTGACTAGAGTTACCAGCTCAAAATTTGAGAGTCTTGGAGATTGTTCCAATAAGTTCGGAGATAATTATTCAAAAATGCAGTACTAAAAAAAAATGCTCATTTGATTTGGATATTTGCAAAATTAAGACATAATAATCGACTAATTATTTTATTTATTTTTAAATTTTACGAAATATAAAATAACGTGAATACCCTAACGGATTGCTCAAACCGTTTAAAGTAGGTTTTGCTCGGGTTTATTTCAAGTTCTGCAATAAATCAAATTTAAATTGGGTTTATTTTCAGCTTTGTTAATTATGGTTAATTTTCGGGATTTAATTGAAAATTAATTTAAAATGAGTTCATTTAAAGTTTGTTTTTTTTTGATATTGGTTTTTTTTCAGTTCAGTACGGAATTATTTAAAATTCGATTTTTTTCTGCACATTTAAATTGTTTAATTAGGATTTATTAAGCGGTTATTCGAATCCGTCAGGGTAGTTTTGTGGTTGTACATTTTTTTTAAATTTAATTATTATTCATAGGGGTTGAATATTTTTTTTATAAGAATCGAAAAATCCTGAGACTCTTTTTTGTAAACTGGTGACCGGTAAAAATGTAATTTTTCTACACTCTCTGGACTAAAACTGGAGGGTTGGTAACACCATCTTTAATAATAGGATTACCAAAATTATTGTTTTTAAATAATTTCGACAATTTAGTTTTTTAAATCAAAATTTTTCAAACGTTTTTCTAAATAATAAAACGAAATTTGTTATTAAATTTATTTTACAGATTTTCATTAACTATTAGAACATTACAAAATCGGAATACATTAATTATTACCACACATCTCATTTAGAAGTAATCATTATAATTAAATAAAAAAATGAGTTTTATTATATTTTAATATGTGATAAGAAACAATGTCCAAAAATATTTATGGTCTTATTGGCACACATAAACGAACTTTGTGTTCCCCAAACGTGGGATGGAGAAACGCCAAAGAAGACGTACAAAGGTACTGTTTCTATCTACCCTTCCCCCGATTTATAAACACACAGATACACATACAAACTAACACACACACACACGTTGTAGCGCCGTTATTTGTGGACGGATCTTTAAAAACTATTCAGATTCGGATTTAGCAGCCGTTTTGGCTTCGGATAGGTCTAAGAAAACATAGGCGTGCTATTCCAGAGCTTTGGGAAAACGTTTTGAAAATTCAAAATCGATGTGTTTAAACCCATGTCTTTTTGGCAAATTATGAAAAAAATAGAATTGCTTTATATTGAAAGGGGACGTTCCTACGTATCCCTAGTACCTATAACCGATGTCAGTTCCCAGCGCTCTCGGTTTAAAATAAAAATTTCGATAAAACTAAATATATAAAAAAACGTACCCCTCGATTCACAAAAAAAATCGTAGCGCCCTTATTTTCGATCCAATCATTACAAACGACACGGATTCGGAATCCTGAGGCTTTTTTACATAAGATACATGTATAATATGTATAGGGTGCGACGTTAATTTTTCGAAAATAAAAAATTGCGATTTTTAGCGCTCATTTTGAGCCAATTTTGAACTTTCAAAAAATTGTAGCGCCGTTATTTGTGGACGGATCTTTAAAAACTATTCAGAATCGGATTTGGTAGCCTTTTTGGCTTCGGATAGGCCTAAGAAACCGTAGGCGTGCTTTTCCAGAGCTTTGGGAAAACGTTTTGAAAATTCAAAATCGATGGGTTTTAGTCCATGTATTTTGGGTAAAAAATGAAAAAAATAGAATTGCTTTATATTGCGAGGGACGTTCCTACGTACCCTAGTGACTATAACCGGTGTCATTTCCCGCGCTTCCCCCTAAAATAAAAATTTTCGATACAAACTAAATGAATAGAAATACGTACCCCTTGATTCACAAAAAAAATCGTAGCGCCCTTATTTTCGATCCAATCATTACAAACGACACGGATTCGGAATCCTGAGGCTTTTTTACATAAGATACATGTATAATATGTATAGGGTGCGACGTTAATTTTTTGAAAATAAAAAATTGCGATTTTAGCGCTCATTTTGAGCCAATTTTGAACTTTCAAAAAATTGTAGCGCCGTTATTTGTGGACGGATCTTTAAAAACTATTCAGAATCGGATTTGGTAGCCTTTTTGGCTTCGGATAGGCCTAAGAAACCGTAGGCGTGCTATTCCAGAGCTTTGGGAAAACGTTTTGAAAATTCAAAATCGATGGGTTTTAGTCCATGTATTTTGGGTAAAAAATGAAAAAAATAGAATTGCTTTATATTGCGAGGGACGTTCCTACGTACCCCTAGTGACTATAACCGGTGTCATTTCCCGCGCTTCCCCTCTAAAATAAAAATTTTCGATACAAACTAAATGAATAGAAATACGTACCCCTTGATTCACAAAAAAAATCGTAGCGCCCTTATTTTCGATCCAATCATTACAAACGACACGGATTCGGAATCCTGAGGCTTTTTTACATAAGATACATGTATAATATGTATAGGGTGCGACGTTAATTTTTCGAAAATAAAATATTGCGATTTTTAGCGCTCATTTTGAGCCAATTTTGAACTTTCAAAAAATTGTAGCGCCGTTATTTGTGGACGCATCTTAAAAACTATTCAGAATCGGATTTAGCAGCCTTTTTGGCTCCGGATAGGCCTAAGAAACTGTAGGCGTGCTATTCCAGAGCTTTGGGAAAACGTTTTGAAAATTCAAAATCGATGGGTTTTAGTCCATGTATTTTGGGTAAAAAATGAAAAAAATAGAATTGCTTTATATTGCGAGGGACGTTCCTACGTACCCTAGTGACTATAACCGGTGTCATTTCCCGCGCTTCCCTCTAAAATAAAAATTTTCGATACAAACTAAATGAATAGAAATACGTACCCCTTGATTCACAAAAAATCGTAGCGCCCTTATTTTCGATCCAATCATTACAAACGACACGGATTCGGAATCCTGAGGCTTTTTACATAAGATACATGTATAATATGTATAGGGTGCGACGTTAATTTTTCGAAAATAAAAATTGCGATTTTAGCGCTCATTTTGAGCCAATTTTGAACTTTCAAAAATTGTAGCGCCGTTATTTGTGGACGGATCTTTAAAACTATTCAGAATCGGATTTGGTAGCCTTTTGGCTTCGGATAGGCCTAAGAAACCGTAGGCGTGCTATTCCAGAGCTTTGGGAAAACGTTTTGAAAATTCAAAATCGATGGGTTTTAGTCCATGTATTTTGGGTAAAAATGAAAAAATAGAATTGCTTTATATTGCGAGGGACGTTCCTACGTACCCTAGTGACTATAACCGGTGTCATTTCCCGCGCTTCCTCTAAAATAAAAATTTTCGATACAAACTAAATGAATAGAAATACGTACCCTTGATTCACAAAAAATCGTAGCGCCCTTATTTTCGATCCAATCATTACAAACGACACGGATTCGGAATCCTGAGGCTTTTTACATAAGATACATGTATAATATGTATAGGGTGCGACGTTAATTTTTCGAAAATAAAAATTGCGATTTTAGCGCTCATTTTGAGCCAATTTTGAACTTTCAAAAATTGTAGCGCCGTTATTTGTGGACGGATCTTTAAAAAATATTCAGAATCGGATTTGGCAGCCTTTTTTGGGTTCGGATAGGCCTAAGAAACCGTAGGCGTGCTATTCCAGAGCTTTGGGAAAACGTTTTGAAAATTCAAAATCGATGGGTTTTAGTCCATGTATTTTGGGTAAAAATGAAAAAATAGAATTGCTTTATATTGCGAGGGACGTTCCTACGTACCCTAGTGACTATAACCGGTGTCATTTCCCGCGCTTCCTCTAAAATAAAAATTTTCGATACAAACTAAATGAATAGAAATACGTACCCCTTGATTCACAAAAAAAATCGTAGCGCCCTTATTTTCTATCCAATCATTACAAACGACACGGATTCGGAATCCTGAGGCTTTTTTACATAAGATACATGTATAATATGTATAGGGTGCGACGTTAATTTTTCGAAAATAAAAATTGCGATTTTTTGGCTCATTTTGAGCCAATTTTGAACTTTCAAAAATTGTAGCGCCGTTATTTGTGGACGGATCTTTAAAAACTATTCAGAATCGGATTTGGCAGCTTTTTGGCTTTGGATAGGCCTAAGAAACCGTAGGCGTGCTATTCCAGAGCTTTGGGAAAACGTTTTGAAAATTCAAAATCGATGGGTTTTAGTCCATGTATTTTGGGTAAAAAATGAAAAAAATAGAATTGCTTTATATTGCGAGGGGACGTTCCTACGTACCCCTAGTGACTATAACCGGTGTCATTTCCCGCGCTTCCTCTAAAATAAAAATTTTCGATACAAACTAAATGAATAGAAATACGTACCCTTGATTCACAAAAAATCGTAGCGCCCTTATTTTCGATCCAATCATTACAAACGACACGGATTCGGAATCCTGAGGCTTTTTTACATAAGATACATGTATAATATGTATAGGGTGCGACGTTAATTTTTCGAAAATAAAATATTGCGATTTTAGCGCTCATTTTGAGCCAATTTTGAACTTTCAAAAATTGTAGCGCCGTTATTTGTGGACGGATCTTTAAAACTATTCAGAATCGGATTTGGCAGCCTTTTGGCTTCGGATAGGCCTAAGAAACCGTAGGCGTGCTATTCCAGAGCTTTGGGAAAACGTTTTGAAAATTCAAAATCGATGGGTTTTAGTCCATGTATTTTGGGTAAAAATGAAAAAATAGAATTGCTTTATATTGTGAGGGACGTTCCTACGTACCCTAGTGACTATAACCGGTGTCATTTCCCGCGCTTCCTCTAAAATAAAAATTTTCGATACAAACTAAATCAATAGAAATACGTACCCTTGATTCACAAAAAAATCGTAGCGCCCTTATTTTCGATCCAATCATTACAAACGACACGGATTCGGAATCCTGAGGCTTTTTTACATAAGATACATGTATAATATGTATAGGGTGCGACGTTAATTTTTCGAAAATAAAAAATTGCGATTTTTAGCGCTCATTTTGAGCCAATTTTGAACTTTCAAAAAATTGTAGCGCCGTTATTTGTGGACGGATCTTTAAAAACTATTCAGAATCGGATTTGGCAGCCTTTTGGCTTCGGATAGGCCTAAGAAACCGTAGGCGTGCTATTCCAGAGCTTTGGGAAAACGTTTTGAAAATTCAAAATCGATGGGTTTTAGTCCATGTATTTTGGGTAAAAAATGAAAAAAATAGAATTGCTTTATATTGCGAGGGGACGTTCCTACGTACCCCTAGTGACTATAACCGGTGTCATTTCCCCGCGCTTCCCCTCTAAAATAAAAATTTTCGATACAAACTAAATGAATAGAAATACGTACCCCTTGATTCACAAAAAAAATCGTAGCGCCCTTATTTTCGATCCAATCATTACAAACGACACGGATTCGGAATCCTGAGGCTTTTTTACATAAGATACATGTATAATATGTATAGGGTGCGACGTTAATTTTTTGAAAATAAAAAATTGCGATTTTTAGCGCTCATTTTGAGCCAATTTTGAACTTTCAAAAAATTGTAGCGCCGTTATTTGTGGACGGATCTTTAAAAATCATTCAGAATCGGATTTGGTAGCCTTTTTGGCTTCGGATAGGCCTAAGAAACCGTAGGCGTGCTATTCCAGAGCTTTGGGAAAACGTTTTGAAAATTCAAAATCGATGGGTTTTAGTCCATGTATTTTGGGTAAAAAATGAAAAAAATAGAATTGCTTTATATTGCGAGGGGACGTTCCTACGTACCCCTAGTGACTATAACCGGTGTCATTTCCCCGCGCTTCCCCTCTAAAATAAAAATTTTCGATACAAACTAAATCAATAGAAATACGTACCCTTGATTTACAAAAAATCGTAGCGCCCTTATTTTCGATCCAATCATTACAAACGACACGGATTCGGAATCCTGAGGCTTTTTTACATAAGATACATGTATAATATGTATAGGGTGCGACGTTAATTTTTCGAAAATAAAATATTGCGATTTTAGCGCTCATTTTGAGCCAATTTTGAACTTTCAAAAAATTGTAGCGCCGTTATTTGTGGACGGATCTTTAAAAAATATTCAGAATCGGATTTGGCAGCCTTTTGGCTTCGGATAGGCCTAAGAAACCGTAGGCGTGCTATTCCAGAGCTTTGGGAAAACGTTTTGAAAATTCAAAATCGATGGGTTTTAGTCCATGTATTTTGGGTAAAAATGAAAAAATAGAATTGCTTTATATTGTGAGGGACGTTCCTACGTACCCCTAGTGACTATAACCGGTGTCATTTCCCCCCGCTTCCTCTAAAATAAAAATTTTCGATACAAACTAAATCAATAGAAATACGTACCCTTGATTCACAAAAAATCGTAGCGCCCTTATTTTCGATCCAATCATTACAAACGACACGGATTCGGAATCCTGAGGCTTTTTACATAAGATACATGTATAATATGTATAGGGTGCGACGTTAATTTTTCGAAAATAAAAATTGCGATTTTAGCGCTCATTTTGAGCCAATTTTGAACTTTCAAAAATTGTAGCGCCGTTATTTGTGGACGGATCTTTAAAACTATTCAGAATCGGATTTGGCAGCCTTTTGGCTTCGGATAGGCCTAAGAAACCGTAGGCGTGCTATTCCAGAGCTTTGGGAAAACGTTTTGAAAATTCAAAATCGATGGGTTTTAGTCCATGTATTTTGGGTAAAAAATGAAAAAAATAGAATTGCTTTATATTGCGAGGGGACGTTCCTACGTACCCCTAGTGACTATAACCGGTGTCATTTCCCCGCGCTTCCCCTCTAAAATAAAAATTTTCGATACAAACTAAATCAATAGAAATACGTACCCCTTGATTCACAAAAAAAATCGTAGCGCCCTTATTTTCGATCCAATCATTACAAACGACACGGATTCGGAATCCTGAGGCTTTTTTACATAAGATACATGTATAATATGTATAGGGTGCGACGTTAATTTTTCGAAAATAAAAAATTGCGATTTTTAGCGCTCATTTTGAGCCAATTTTGAACTTTCAAAAAATTGTAGCGCCGTTATTTGTGGACGGATCTTTAAAAACTATTCAGAATCGGATTTGGCAGCCTTTTTGGCTTCGGATAGGCCTAAGAAACCGTAGGCGTGCTATTCCAGAGCTTTGGGAAAACGTTTTGAAAATTCAAAATCGATGGGTTTTAGTCCATGTATTTTGGGTAAAAAATGAAAAAAATAGAATTGCTTTATATTGCGAGGGGACGTTCCTACGTACCCCTAGTGACTATAACCGGTGTCATTTCCCGCGCTTCCTCTAAAATAAAAATTTTCGATACAAACTAAATCAATAGAAATACGTACCCTTGATTCACAAAAAATCGTAGCGCCCTTATTTTCGATCCAATCATTACAAACGACACGGATTCGGAATCCTGAGGCTTTTTACATAAGATACATGTATAATATGTATAGGGTGCGACGTTAATTTTTCGAAAATAAAAATTGCGATTTTAGCGCTCATTTTGAGCCAATTTTGAACTTTCAAAAATTGTAGCGCCGTTATTTGTGGACGGATCTTTAAAACTATTCAGAATCGGATTTGGCAGCCTTTTGGCTTCGGATAGGCCTAAGAAACCGTAGGCGTGCTATTCCAGAGCTTTGGGAAAACGTTTTGAAAATTCAAAATCGATGGGTTTTAGTCCATGTATTTTGGGTAAAAATGAAAAAATAGAATTGCTTTATATTGCGAGGGACGTTCCTACGTACCCCTAGTGACTATAACCGGTGTCATTTCCCGCGCTTCCTCTAAAATAAAAATTTTCGATACAAACTAAATCAATAGAAATACGTACCCTTGATTCACAAAAAATCGTAGCGCCCTTATTTTCGATCCAATCATTACAAACGACACGGATTCGGAATCCTGAGGCTTTTTACATAAGATACATGTATAATATGTATAGGGTGCGACGTTAATTTTTCGAAAATAAAAATTGCGATTTTAGCGCTCATTTTGAGCCAATTTTGAACTTTCAAAAATTGTAGCGCCGTTATTTGTGGACGGATCTTTAAAACTATTCAGAATCGGATTTGGCAGCCTTTTGGCTTCGGATAGGCCTAAGAAACCGTAGGCGTGCTATTCCAGAGCTTTGGGAAAACGTTTTGAAAATTCAAAATCGATGGGTTTTAGTCCATGTATTTTGGGTAAAAATGAAAAAATAGAATTGCTTTATATTGCGAGGGACGTTCCTACGTACCCCTAGTGACTATAACCGGTGTCATTTCCCGCGCTTCCTCTAAAATAAAAATTTTCGATACAAACTAAATGAATAGAAATACGTACCCTTGATTCACAAAAAATCGTAGCGCCCTTATTTTCGATCCAATCATTACAAACGACACGGATTCGGAATCCTGAGGCTTTTTACATAAGATACATGTATAATATGTATAGGGTGCGACGTTAATTTTTCGAAAATAAAAATTGCGATTTTAGCGCTCATTTTGAGCCAATTTTGAACTTTCAAAAATTGTAGCGCCGTTATTTGTGGACGGATCTTTAAAAACTATTCAGAATCGGATTTGGCAGCCTTTTGGCTTCGGATAGGCCTAAGAAACCGTAGGCGTGCTATTCCAGAGCTTTGGGAAAACGTTTTGAAAATTCAAAATCGATGGGTTTTAGTCCATGTATTTTGGGTAAAAATGAAAAAATAGAATTGCTTTATATTGCGAGGGACGTTCCTACGTACCCCTAGTGACTATAACCGGTGTCATTTCCCGCGCTTCCTCTAAAATAAAAATTTTCGATACAAACTAAATGAATAGAAATACGTACCCCTTGATTCACAAAAAATCGTAGCGCCCTTATTTTCGATCCAATCATTACAAACGACACGGATTCGGAATCCTGAGGCTTTTTACATAAGATACATGTATAATATGTATAGGGTGCGACGTTAATTTTTCGAAAATAAAAATTGCGATTTTAGCGCTCATTTTGAGCCAATTTTGAACTTTCAAAAATTGTAGCGCCGTTATTTGTGGACGGATCTTTAAAACTATTCAGAATCGGATTTGGCAGCCTTTTGGCTTCGGATAGGCCTAAGAAACCGTAGGCGTGCTATTCCAGAGCTTTGGGAAAACGTTTTGAAAATTCAAAATCGATGGGTTTTAGTCCATGTATTTTGGGTAAAAAATGAAAAAAATAGAATTGCTTTATATTGCGAGGGGACGTTCCTACGTACCCTAGTGACTATAACCGGTGTCATTTCCCGCGCTTCCCTCTAAAATAAAAATTTTCGATACAAACTAAATGAATAGAAATACGTACCCTTGATTCACAAAAAAATCGTAGCGCCCTTATTTTCGATCCAATCATTACAAACGACACGGATTCGGAATCCTGAGGCTTTTTACATAAGATACATGTATAATATGTATAGGGTGCGACGTTAATTTTCGAAAATAAAAATTGCGATTTTTTGCGCTCATTTTGAGCCAATTTTGAACTTTCAAAAATTGTAGCGCCGTTATTTGTGGACGGATCTTTAAAACTATTCAGAATCGGATTTGGCAGCCTTTTGGCTTCGGATAGGCCTAAGAAACCGTAGGCGTGCTATTCCAGAGCTTTGGGAAAACGTTTTGAAAATTCAAAATCGATGGGTTTTAGTCCATGTATTTTGGGTAAAAAATGAAAAAAATAGAATTGCTTTATATTGCGAGGGGACGTTCCTACGTACCCTAGTGACTATAACCGGTGTCATTTCCCCCCGCTTCCCTCTAAAATAAAAATTTTCGATACAAACTAAATGAATAGAAATACGTACCCCTTGATTCACAAAAAAAATCGTAGCGCCCTTATTTTCGATCCAATCATTACAAACGACACGGATTCGGAATCCTGAGGCTTTTTTACATAAGATACATGTATAATATGTATAGGGTGCGACGTTAATTTTTCGAAAATAAAAAATTGCGATTTTAGCGCTCATTTTGAGCCAATTTTGAACTTTCAAAAAATTGTAGCGCCGTTATTTGTGGACGGATCTTTAAAAACTATTCAGAATCGGATTTGGCAGCCTTTTGGCTTCGGATAGGCCTAAGAAACCGTAGGCGTGCTATTCCAGAGCTTTGGGAAAACGTTTTGAAAATTCAAAATCGATGGGTTTTTGTCCATGTATTTTGGGGAAAAAATGAAAAAAATAGAATTGCTTTATATTGCGAGGGGACGTTTCTACGTACCCCTAGTGACTATAACCGGTGTCATTTCCCGCGCTTCCTCTAAAATAAAAATTTTCGATACAAACTAAATCAATAGAAATACGTACCCTTGATTCACAAAAAATCGTAGCGCCCTTATTTTCGATCCAATCATTACAAACGACACGGATTCGGAATCCTGAGGCTTTTTTACATAAGATACATGTATAATATGTATAGGGTGCGACGTTAATTTTTCGAAAATAAAATATTGCGATTTTAGCGCTCATTTTGAGCCAATTTTGAACTTTCAAAAATTGTAGCGCCGTTATTTGTGGACGGATCTTTAAAAACTATTCAGAATCGGATTTGGCAGCCTTTTGGCTTCGGATAGGCCTAAGAAACCGTAGGCGTGCTATTCCAGAGCTTTGGGAAAACGTTTTGAAAATTCAAAATCGATGGGTTTTAGTCCATGTATTTTGGGTAAAAATGAAAAAATAGAATTGCTTTATATTGTGAGGGGGCGTTCCTACGTACCCCCAGTGACTATAACCGGTGTCATTTCCCGCGCTTCCCTCTAAAATAAAAATTTTGATACAAACTAAATCAATAGAAATACGTACCCTTGATTCACAAAAAATCGTAGCGCCCTTATTTTCGATCCAATCATTACAAACGACACGGATTCGGAATCCTGAGGCTTTTTACATAAGATACATGTATAATATGTATAGGGTGCGACGTTAATTTTTCGAAATAAAATATTGCGATTTTAGCGCTCATTTTGAGCCAATTTTGAACTTTCAAAAATTGTAGCGCCGTTATTTGTGGACGGATCTTTAAAACTATTCAGAATCGGATTTGGCAGCCTTTTGGCTTCGGATAGGCCTAAGAAACCGTAGGCGTGCTATTCCAGAGCTTTGGGAAAACGTTTTGAAAATTCAAAATCGATGGGTTTTAGTCCATGTATTTTGGGTAAAAAATGAAAAAAATAGAATTGCTTTATATTGTGAGGGGACGTTCCTACGTACCCCTAGTGACTATAACCGGTGTCAGTTCCCCGCGCTTCCCCTCTAAAATAAAAATTTTGATACAAACTAAATCAATAGAAATACGTACCCCTTGATTCACAAAAAAAATCGTAGCGCCCTTATTTTCGATCCAATCATTACAAACGACACGGATTCGGAATCCTGAGGCTTTTTTACATAAGATACATGTATAATATGTATAGGGTGCGACGTTAATTTTTCGAAAATAAAATATTGCGATTTTTAGCGCTCATTTTGAGCCAATTTTGAACTTTCAAAAAATTGTAGCGCCGTTATTTGTGGACGGATCTTTAAAAACTATTCAGAATCGGATTTGGCAGCCTTTTTGGCTTCGGATAGGCCTAAGAAACCGTAGGCGTGCTATTCCAGAGCTTTGGGAAAACGTTTTGAAAATTCAAAATCGATGGGTTTTAGTCCATGTATTTTGGGTAAAAAATGAAAAAAATAGAATTGCTTTATATTGTGAGGGGACGTTCCTACGTACCCTAGTGACTATAACCGGTGTCATTTCCCGCGCTTCCCTCTAAAATAAAAATTTTCGATACAAACTAAATGAATAGAAATACGTACCCCTTGATTCACAAAAAAAATCGTAGCGCCCTTATTTTCGATCCAATCATTACAAACGACACGGATTCGGAATCCTGAGGCTTTTTTACATAAGATACATGTATAATATGTATAGGGTGCGACGTTAATTTTTCGAAAATAAAAAATTGCGATTTTTAGCGCTCATTTTGAGCCAATTTTGAACTTTCAAAAATTGTAGCGCCGTTATTTGTGACGGATCTTTAAAACTATTCAGAATCGGATTTGGTAGCCTTTTTGGCTTCGGATAGGCCTAAGAAACCGTAGGCGTGCTATTCCAGAGCTTTGGGAAAACGTTTTGAAAATTCAAAATCGATGGGTTTTAGTCCATGTATTTTGGGTAAAAAATGAAAAAAATAGAATTGCTTTATATTGTGAGGGGACGTTCCTACGTACCCCTAGTGACTATAACCGGTGTCATTTCCACGCGCTTCCCCTCTAAAATAAAAATTTTCGATACAAACTAAATGAATAGAAATACGTACCCCTTGATTCACAAAAAAAATAGTAGCGCCCTTATTTTCGATCCAATCATTACAAACGACACGGATTCGGAATCCTGAGGCTTTTTTACATAAGATACATGTATAATATGTATAGGGTGCGACGTTAATTTTCGAAAATAAAAATTGCGATTTTAGTGCTCATTTTGAGCCAATTTTGAACTTTCAAAAATTGTAGCGCCGTTATTTGTGGACGGATCTTTAAAAAATATTCAGAATCGGATTTGGTAGCCTTTTTTGGGTTCGGATAGGCCTAAGAAACCGTAGGCGTGCTATTCCAGAGCTTTGGGAAAACGTTTTGAAAATTCAAAATCGATGGGTTTTAGTCCATGTATTTTGGGTAAAAAATGAAAAAAATAGAATTGCTTTATATTGCGAGGGGACGTTCCTACGTACCCCTAGTGACTATAACCGGTGTCATTTCCCCGCGCTTCCCCTCTAAAATAAAAATTTTCGATACAAACTAAATGAATAGAAATACGTACCCCTTGATTCACAAAGAAAATAGTAGCGCCCTTATTTTCGATCCAATCATTACAAACGACACGGATTCGGAATCCTGAGGCTTTTTTACATAAGATACATGTATAATATGTATAGGGTGCGACGTTAATTTTTCGAAAATAAAATATTGCGATTTTTAGCGCTCATTTTGAGCCAATTTTGAACTTTCAAAAAATTGTAGCGCCGTTATTTGTAGACGAATCTTTAAAAACTATTCAGAATCAGATTTGGTAGCCTTTTTGGCTTCGGATAGGCTTAAGAAACCGTAGGCGTGCTATTCCAGAGCTTTGGGAAAACGTGTTGAAAATTCAAAATCGATGGGTTTTAGTCCATGTATTTTGGGTAAAAAATGAAAAAAATAGAATTGCTTTATATTGTGAGGGGACGTTCCTACGTACCCCTAGTGACTATAACCGGTGTCAGTTCCCCGCGCTTCCCCTCTAAAATAAAAATTTTTGTTACAAACTAAATCAATAGAAATACGTACTCCTTGATTTACAAAAAAAATCGTAGCGCCCTTATTTTCGATCCAATCATTACAAACGACACGGATTCGGAATCCTGAGGCTTTTTTACATAAGATACATGTATAATATGTATAGGGTGCGACGTTAATTTTTCGAACATAAAATATTGCGATTTTTAGCGCTCATTTTGAGCCAATTTTGAACTTTCAAAAAATTGTAGCGCCGTTATTTGTGGACGGATCTTTAAAAACTATTCAGAATCGGATTTGGCAGCTTTTTTGGCTTCGGATAGGCCTAAGAAACCGTAGGCGTGCTATTCCAGAGCTTTGGGAAAACGTTTTGAAAATTCAAAATCGATGGGTTAAAACCCATGTATTTTTAATAAAAAATGAAAAAAATAGAATTGCTTTATATTGCGAGGGGACGTTCCTACGTACCCCTAGTGACTATAACCGGTGTCAGTTCCCCGCGCTTCCCCTCTAAAATAAAAATTTTTGTTACAAACTAAATCAATAGAAATACGTACTCCTTGATTTACAAAAAAAATCGTAGCGCCCTTATTTTCGATCCAATCATTACAAACGACACGGATTCGGAATCCTGAGGCTTTTTTACATAAGATACATGTATAATATGTATAGGGTGCGACGTTAATTTTTCGAACATAAAATATTGCGATTTTTAGCGCTCATTTTGAGCCAATTTTGAACTTTCAAAAAATTGTAGCGCCGTTATTTGTGGACGGATCTTTAAAAACTATTCAGAATCGGATTTGGCAGCTTTTTTGGCTTCGGATAGGCCTAAGAAACCGTAGGCGTGCTATTCCAGAGCTTTGGGAAAACGTTTTGAAAATTCAAAATCGATGGGTTTTAACCCATGTATTTTTAATAAAAAATGAAAAAAATAGAATTGCTTTATATTGCGAGGGGACGTTCCTACGTACCCCTAGTGACTATAACCGGTGTCAGTTCCCCGCGCTTCCCCTCTAAAATAAAAATTTTTGTTACAAACTAAATCAATAGAAATACGTACCCCTTGATTCACAAAAAAAATCATAGCGCCCTTATTTTCGATCCAATCATTACAAACGACACGGATTCGGAATCCTGAGGCTTTTTTACATAAGATACATTTAAAATGAGTTTGGGGCGCAATGTTAATTTTTCGAAACATAAAAATTGCAGTTTTAGGAGCTTTTTTTGCCCAATTTTGAACTTTACAGAGGGGTTTATTTTATTTTAAGTTAAAAGAAACAATGTTTAACAAATAATGAGGGTCTTCTTGGTCACATATAAAGGAACGTTTTCCCCACACAAACACAAACAAAAACAATCTTTAATACTTCATAAAACTTTCATTTCTGTTGTTTGTTTTTGTGATTCCTTTTTCTTGGTGAAGGCTCATGTTTCGCTGCCGTATTAGTATACGTGACTTAAATTCTACAAAACAAATATTTTTTTATTCTAATTCTTTATTAATGTAATCATTTATTAATAAATTTACTGTTCGTACTCTTTAATGATTTCTCGCAGCTTTTTCTTATTATTTACTTTCTTCTCTACCCTTTTTAATTTAATTTAATTATTTTTTTGTTTTTATTTATTTGAACTTATACTTCGTAACTAATTTTAGCGTCATTTACATTTTGAAGGGCACTTAACTTTTATTTATTATTACTTTTATAAAATAACGCCACTCTACCAATATATTATTATTTTATCTTTTCACACACACACACACACACACACACACACACACACACACTCACTTAAAACACTTTCCTTTTCCCTTTTATTTATAGTATGTAATTATAATTGTAATGTAATGTAATTGTAAAAGAAGTTGCAATCCCAAGATTTACGTGCAAATCACTCTTAGTTTTCACATTGCCTATAAGGTTTCTTTTTAATTTATAACAATAAAAACAATCGTAAGGGTTGCAGCTTTTTATTATATTAAACTTGTTTATATTAATAATGTATAATTTCTGTATTTTAAAATTGTATACCTCTTGCAGTTTACATTATGTTTCTCAGATGCGAAGGGATTAAGTTTTTCAGTAAAAATTATGCCTTCGTTGTGTTTAAACATTTACTACCCTTCGCATCGGATACAGAATATTTTGTAAGCGAGGGGCTGCTGCAATCGGGTTCGCAAACTTTTGAATTTCATTTCTAACGTTCGTCGTCGAATACAATCAAACACACGCGTGGTGACACGCGTGTTGGAGTTGTATTTTGTCGAGCGAATTTCGAATAAAACTTAAACGTTTGACGAACTCGAATGCAACTTAGTCTGTCGACAAATGAGGTATTGGACTCCAACGTTGTAAGAGTGGCAGGTCTGGGGGTGAAGTAGGTGCTTCACATCTACTTCTCCCATCAGAGGCGGTTCAAGACCGCAGACATTCAAATCCGAATGTCCGCGCTTTTGATCAGACAACGTAGACTTAGTTAGATGTAAAGAACGTTACGTTCAAAGGGCTGTAAAGGGAAACTGGAAAATAAAATAAACTATTCAACTTATACATAAGTTTTATTAAGAGCCTGGTAGCTCAGTGGTGGGCAATATTGATGTTCCATTCAACGGTCTGTGTTTTGTGGTTCGATCCCCCAGACAGCTCATGCAAATTTAAAAAAAATTAATAATTGTGAGAGCAACTAAGTCAGCTGGACTTCTTACATCTAATACTTGAACATTGAAAAATAATTTTTAAGTTAATAGTATAGGAAAGTGTACGATTTATAGAATTTAAAACGCAGATATTTACAACACCTTGGTAGCTCAGTGGGAAAAGCTCGGTTATTTGTTCGAATGGTCTATGGTTCGATCCCCATGTCGGTCAGAAATTTTTAAAAATATTTAAGAAAAATCCAACGAGCAACGAGCCGAACGAGACGAATGACGAATGACGAATGACCGTAGGATACTCGTGATTTGAAAAATATTTTTAAAAATCTCTAAGATAAACCCTCGGCCGACTCGGCCGACTCGGCCGACTGTAAAAAGCGATTTGTGAAATTATATGTTTGCAAATTTTCTTTTATGCCCCTGTTACGAGTTGACATATTCCTATTACATTTTTATTGAGAAAAGAAACAACAGTAATTTATTTTTATTTATCATTGGAAGAACAACTAAGTACTTTACATTCGAAAATAATTTTTAAGTTAATAGTATAGGAAAGTGTACGATTTATAGAATTTAAAACGCAGATATTTACAACACCTTGGTAGCTCAGTGGGAAAAGCTCGGTTATTTGTTCGAATGGTCTATGGTTCGATCCCCATGCCGGTCAGAAATTTTTAAAAATATTTAAGAAAAATCCAACGAGCAACGAGCCGAACGAGACGAATGACGAATGACGAATGACCGTAGGATACTCGTGATTTGAAAAATATTTTTAAAAATCTCGAAGATAAACCCTCGGCCGACTCGGCCGACTCGGCCGACTGTAAAAAGCGATTTGTGAAATTATATGTTTGCAAATTTTCTTTTATGCCCCTGTTACGAGTTGACATATTCCTCTTACATTTATATTTATTTTAATATAACCATTTGCATTAAACAGCAGAAGGGAATTAAAAAAGAAACAAGAGGTAAGTTATAATTTTATTTATTTCCCAGGCCCCCTTTACATCCCAATGGACTTAACGCCCTTTACAACTAAGACTAAGTCTACGTTAACAGGTCAAAGGCGCTGACATTCCCATTTGAATGTGCGCGGTCTTGAGCCACCCCCTTTCCTAACACTTTTACAAAGGCATGTTTTATGGCCTCACAGCCTTACAACACCTTGTCATTTACTAAATGTTATGTGTTCCGATGTGAAGGGTAAGGAATGGTTAAAACTAAGAAAGGCAAAAATGCTAATCGAAAACATAAGCCCTTCGCATTGGAGACACATAACGGTGTCTTAAAATATCTGTAAAAGATCTATAGTTTCTTACAAATTTAAGTCCAATTCCTGTTAACATTCATTAATATTAAAACATATTGGACGTGAACATTATAATTAATATAATAAAGACTTAGATTAAATACATAAAATAAAAGTTGTTACAAATTTGAAAAATTAAAAATAATGACAAGACTACAATTTCTTTTTTAATTATAATTAATTAAAAACTAAGGGCCTTATGAAACAACTACAGAGGCAAAGAGGAAGTGAAAAGGCAAGAATAAAATGTAAGTATTTAAAATAACAGGGCAGCATTTGTTGCATAGCAATCAGGCGCCAAAATTTACAAAATAAATTACGAAATGACGTGGCCCTAATATAATGTCGTCTTTAAAAACACACACTTACATTATTAATAAACTACAAAGTACTAATTATGTTAAAAATATTCAATTTCCTACAATAAAATACATATGTGTTCACTTAACCGATGTCGGAATAAAACTAAAAAGTTGATGTCTAATATCTGTACTCTTCGTAGACATCAATATTTTGAATATTAAGGGAAAATGAATGTGTATTTTAAACAAATTAAAATAAAATAAAGTAGAAGCATTAAAAAGTTTATGAAAGTTGTAAAAATAAACATTATAAACACAGGATTTAATAATTAAATGAAGGTAGCATGGCTTTCATATTTTTAAGAATAACTAAATATTTACAAGTGTACACGAAATGACACTACATATAAAAGTATCTACTTTTAATTAAAAGAATAAAATTTAGAATAGGAAATTTTAAGTCAAAATAACCAAAGTATTTGGAAAAACTACACTAAAACATGGGATCAAACAGAAAGGCCCCCGTACACAGTACAGGTAGCCACAACTGTCTTCAGCTATAAAACAATCTTACCGACACAGAAAGGAATGAACACTTGCAAAGTATAACAAACCACTTATAAAATAAAACTAATCCTTCTCCTTTGGCTGGTCCACCCAACTGATATCCTCGATAATCCTCGACAAAAAGTATTTCTAATAAATGCTTAAACTATATATTGTAGTACCATCAATTCAATTCCATTCCCTGCAAAAATTAAATTTATTAATACTTTAATAAAATTCAAATATTAAGAAAACAACAAACTCCTTGAAAATAATTAAAAACGGAAGAATTACAACGTTAAATATTGCCAGAATTATTTGAGATCATCAGATGTTTTTACCTACTCTCGCTACAAGGCTCTCTAAATTTTTGGGGCAGTAAACATACATTTTATATAAATTAACCTATGATGGTGAACCTACAAAAACAAATGTCACCCGCTTATTTGTCATTGGTTATGACATGTTAGCTTAGGTTATTAATCACCAAATACAGATTTTTAAATAATTATTAATTTTCAATAGTATATTAAAGCAATTTCTATTTTTGTAATGAAGGAAGATTATCAAAAACGTCAGTTATTGTAAATTTAGAAAGTTATTTGCAGATCGTAATGGTCAGACTTATTAATGAACGGCAACAATTAAAAAGGTATGTATATCTTTATTTTCTTATTGATATATTGCAAACGCAATAATAATAACGGTGATAACAAAGCAAGGGCAAAAATACAAAGGTTTTTAATTTGTATTTGTTAATACAAAACTAAGACACGATATTCACGTACTTAGGTCGACCTACGTTAAAAAACTGCAAATTAAAAACTCTTGTATTTTGCACTTGCTTTTTTTTCACCGTTAATATTATTACGTTTGTAATATATCAACATGAAACTGATGAAATACATACTTTGTAACGGTGGCCCTCCATTAGTAAGTCTGATTGCAATTACGTTTAGACTTAGTATGTAATTGGATAATTTATTTCCTATATTTTCCAGGATGCAGAAACATGACTACTTAATAATATTCGAAAATAAATAACCGTAAAAGGTGATAGAAACTTATTCAAACTCGATTTATAATCCGTAAAAGCCTTTGTAAAAGAGTCAAAAATGATTATTTGGATTTGAACATCTTAATAAATAACGGTAATAGTAATTAATGAGTATTAAATAATTTTAAACAATTAATGAATTGATCCTTTTAGCTGGTACGATGTTTAGATCTTATTTTAAATGGTTTTGAACCATAATTCGCAACTAATAGCTTTAAACTCTTTTGCTACTCCCTCAATTGATTGCCGGTTAGGGAACTGGAACAATTGTAAATATCTAATTTACTTTGGGACATCTACATCAATGATATTAATTTCCTATAAATTTATTTATATTTTGTTTGTAAATATAAATAACTAGAACTTTTCATTTTAGGAAACGATGTATTCTATCCAAAGCCCATACGAGAATGTCGCTTTATTTACTAATTGATTGAAACAACAAAAGTTACTAGTTTGTGTGTATTCTGAACATCCTGGAATTGCAGATACCGATTTACTTTAAGAATATTTTGGGATCTTGGATTATTAAATAATTATTTAGTGTATGGAATGTTAATTATGTTTATGTAATTTATAGAATTTTTCAAACAATTACTTTTAGAAGCCAGACCATGTTCAATTAGTATTCTCGCATGCAAGTGCCTTCCACTTATGAAAAGGAAAAGGTGGTCATTATATAAGTAATTGCCAAATTAAATCAACAACTAAAATTGCCCATTACAAACGGTTGCTTTTACAAATAGTACTTCGCATTAATCAGTTTGATATGTAGTATATTTTGTATTAGAACGTAAGATAAATGTAAATGTGGGAGATATGATAGGTGTATAAAAGAACGGCGTAACTATAGAGTTGGAGATTCTTATTTTGAAAAGCGAAGACGAGTGGTGTTAGTAGATAATTATTTAGTATAAAGTTATTCTTTACGATTTAATTAATTAGTTATTGTGTAAATACTTGAAATAAATGAGATTGAAGTGATTCCGAGTATTATTATTATTTTCTTCTTTTTATTATATTTATTAAAGAAGACTACAGATACTTGTTAAAAGCACCTTTATAAAGCATTTCTCTTAAGTTTTTATTTAATTTATATGTTTAGTTATGTTTTATTAATTTAATAGAAAACTAATTTTAAAAACTAAGCTTTTGTAAGCAGATTTTGATCTGTGACCTTTTTTATTATTTAACAACGATTTGAACAATTTAACGTTAATTGATAAGCATATCGAACTGACTAACGCTTGAAACTGATTATTATATCTTACGTTTCTGTAATTACACATGGTTCTTTGCTTGAATTATTAAAACTATTAATTTCTATCAAAATGAATTGTGTTCTATTGCATTACTAATATTAATAATTGCAGTTTAGATAATATTAGATAAACATTTCCGATTGACAATATTTGTTATGAGTGTTCGACTTCTACCCAATTACATAGTATTGAATTAATAATCCAATTTTAATTAATTAAAAATTGTTTAGCAGTTTATTGTATTGATAAAATTTAGTTAAAAGCAAAAGAAAATGACTAACTCTTAATGCTAATTATTATATTGTACGATTATGTAACTGCCTTGGTACTTTGTTTAAATTATTCAAAATCATTATTAAAGACCGTTCGTTAAAGTTAAATCAATGATAGTTTGTTATATTATTAACATTGTTAATTAATAAAACTAGACAAAAAGATCAAACGAAGTCATTTGGTTTTTGAATTAATTTTAACACGTTTAAATCCAACGTAGATGGAAAATAATCTTTTTATTTTATTATCTTGTTTACATAAAACATTAAAAACCACTTTAAAATAATTAAACCATAAATTTAAATAAATTATTATTACATTTCAGATTTTAACTTGTAGCTCTCTTTGCCTAACTAAATTTAATTTGGGGCGGTTGAGAAAAATCAAATAACTCAAACAAAGGGGGGCAGTTCTAAATACATAGGTAATTACAAAAAGTATTCAAGTCTAACACAATTCAAATAAGGTGGAAGCGAAATTATCTTACAATTATTTGTATTTCTTTATGCTTTCGATTCATCTATTACTTCGGTCAACGGGCTTTCAGTATCTAGAAAGTTTTTAAATTACCGAGCAACGTATTTTCCAAATCAAATGTTCGAAAAATTATAATACAAGTCCGAGTGTCAATGTTAGAAATAAAGACCATAGGCAAAATCAATTACAGAAGACAAACAGATATTAACAAATCCAACTAGCTGGGACCTACCCTTAAGTTGCATACACAGCTGAAAAATATCGTCCAACGATACGACTGAAAGAAGTTCCTCGAACTATTGACGGTGAACTTGGGTGTCTCCTAAACACATAAGAAAATAAAATTAATATAATTAGTCAGAGAGCTGAAACTAAGCTTTTACGAAATGTGTTAATTTTAAAAGAAATCGTTAGAATTACTATTTACCTTAAATGAATGATTGTAATGAGAATTAGATGCACAAATTTATAATAATAAATAAAACACTACCGTACGACTTTACTGTACATTGAAAAATGATCCCGAAATCGAAAGTTTTATGTAAGTGCTGATATACCTCATATCCGCAGACCCCAAAAGCTAAGTTACCTGATATCAAAATTGATAACGCCAATTAAAAGAGCCTCGATTATTTTAAATAGAATTATTGATTTATTTTGTTAAAAGAAAAACATAATCCAGGGTATTAAGGACCTATTTCTTTCTACTTTGTTTTAATTAAACCCTTAATTTTTACTTTATGAACGACAAGGGATTAAGCATTGCAAAAATTACTAAACGACCAGTTTTTTTGAACCTTCATTAGTAAATGTGACCAATAAATGTTCTAAAGCCATATGGAAACAATGCATTAACAAACTAATTACTCAAGTACTTGGTCGAAAAGCACTCTTCGAAGATGGTGTGTTAAAGAAAAATCGACAATATTTGGATTTTAAGACTTAGAGCATAAGAAATAATTGAAAGATAATTATAAAATACAAACATTTATAAGTATAAAAAGCAAAATTAGACTCGCCATAAAATTATAAAAATTTGAGCAGTAAATCCCATAATAATGAAGATGAAAATAGTCCAATTGGTCTGTTGAGGGTACCTCAAAGCCATTATTTATTTTTCGAAAATTTATTGTAGATTTTTGGATATTGGAATCGGAAAGTCATTTTGATTTAATCCTCTGAAGCTTAGTCCACCACACCATGAAGAAATCCATTTCATAGCTATTTATAGAAGCGAAAAAAGCATTATTTTTTAATAAACACTATTAAAACTATAAAAATATAAGTATTGATTTGTCCAAAATCAATTTTGAGTGTTTTAATTTCGATGTTTTATCAAAATCTTGAAAATTATTATTTAAATGTTAGTTTCTTTTTACAACGAATTTAATTGAAAATAAGTGGCCAAAACTTCTAATCCTCGAGTTAAAAGTTTTTCTTTTTTATGTAACACCTCACTCTATTCTTTGTTTAAACTATTTAAAATTCGTTAACAATTCCTAAAGATACATTGACAATTAAAAAAATTAATAACGAAGGAGATACTCAGATAAAGCCATCCCAATCAGATAAAGTAAAAAAACACCCTACACTTTGATACTTTTATAAAGTTACCCTCCAGAAAGCATTCATAGAACACACATTAATTAACAATAACAAATTAATTTTTTTAAAACAGTTAGATTTAGCCGGAATAACAAAGAAGTGTTTACAATATTAAAAATTAATTAAAAATAAGGCGAAATAGATATCACAATTTTGACCTAGAACCCACTTCTAAAAACTCCTACAAATTAAAATTTTTAATACGGCACATATAATTATTTGCTAAAACTAAAATACTTAAATATAAGACATTAATAAATTTTAAAAAGTTCAACCTTTAAATTGAATTGTTTAACTTACTTGTTTAATTTTTTAATCTAAACTAACTTGTTTAATCACAGTCTTTACACAATGTATTTTAATCGATAATTAAACAACCCTTTAAAAATTTTATAATTGGACTATTATTGTATTCACCAAAGTTTAAATTATTGATTATTCTTAAAATAAAATCGCTAGTTAAAAATTACTTCAAGCAATATTATGTTTAATCACAAATGCGATTTATCTTTAGTTAGTTTGTATAATTTTAAATATACGCGACCCGTGTATTTTATAAACAAAATCTATTTAAACAGATCAATAATTAATCAATAAATATTAAACAAATACAACAATTATATCGACTTACACCATATTAAGACCAGAAGGCATTCCACAAAGATGCACTCACATTTTAATTATATATAAACGACAATTGAATTATTTAACACTAAAGAATAAATAATTGTTTAACTGTGAACAATAAAATAGACATTCACATAATGAAAGTTAAACTAGAACTGGTAATACGAACGTATTTATATCTAAAACTCGATAAATTTTAAACCTCCCATCGCATTATTCAAAAATCAATTTTAATAAAACAGATAAGTGCTTAAGAAATTTTAAAAACTCGTCAAAAGTAAATAAAAACTCGAAACCTCTAATTTTTAATAAAACCCAGTTATGTTAACAAATTTGTTTTAAACTAATTTCCGTAATTTTCAATAGACAATTTATTTAAAAATTTTGTTATAATTATGCTGCTCAAATATTATGAATTTGTCGAAACCCAGCACCTTATAACCCACACAAAACATTAATTAAAGATAATTTGGCATCGCACTACATGCTTCAAAAATAAGGACAGAAGAGATTACATAATGAAACATACACAACTATAATATAAACATTTTCTTATTCAAACCTATATACTTACATAATATACACAGTACAAAAAAATTATATCATACCTCCAACGAGGGAAAGGAAACAGATACTTAATTCTGTACAAAGACTTGATGTTGCTGTACATAATTGTAAAAAGCAAAAATAAATTACGTTGTTACATAATTTCAAATAGTATCTATACATATCCGACAGAACTTAAGTAAGTATTCGAAATTAAAAATTTACAACAAAAACCCGATTAATTCTTAAATATAAAGTGAAGTGAGACACCTAATTTATTTATAATCGTTGTAACAAAAAGTCGAGATCATAAATTATGATTAAGAACATATAGAGCAATGTAATTGCTGAAAGCAAACCATCAATCGCAGTTGCTGTTCAGTCACTGCCTAAAAAATAATCTTAATTGGCACTTTGAATGAAATAGCACTTTAGTAATATGTTTTTAAAGAATGCTGAATATGTGTGTCCAAAACTTAGAGAAAGTAGTTTGTTATTTCTTACAGACCAATAAAGAATACTGAATAGCGTTTTCTTTCAAAAAGTTGGTAATTAAAATACCATTTTACAGGCACAGTATATAAGTGAGAAAATAACCACTGGTACTTTGATACAACACTGATATATAATCCAAGACAATATCTCGGACACCAAGTAGTCAACAAGTGAGTAGAATAGGCTAATTACAACTGGTGACTCGTAAGCCACTAGTCACTACTAACAGGAAGATAAACCGTGCATGTTCAGCATTTCATCCAACTAATGTCAATGTACATTTATGTACACAAAACAGCTCACGTGCATAGGGCATCGTTTTTACACAGGTAATGTGCTTACATAATACACATTATCTTATCACACTAGATATATTTTACAAATTGCTTGCTGGCTTAAATAAGCATCTACTATCACAAGATTAAGCAGGCTCATTAGAGTCCAAGTTAGAGTTCAAAAGACTTTCGGCACCTCCAGCACTGGTGCCGTTATGCTCCGACTTTTCTTTTTCTCCTTTCGACAAATGTTTATTGAGAACCGCGGTTAAGGACGACAAGGACTCCTTAACGGCGTGATAAATAATATTTTTTATTTGTAGTTTATCTTCATGATTAGAATGAGTGTCCGATAAATCTCGAAATTCTTGAGTCAAATGAAAACAATGAGCAATATTCTCGGGAGATACAAAATCCTCCGCCACTTTAATGCAATTATGTAAATTTCGTACTTGATGTGGTGCTCCGGCAGGAATAAAAACTGCATCGCCTAAACATTGTACTATTGCATATCCTTCTACACCGTACTCTTTATAAAGTCTTTCGCGTAAGGCACCATCCAAATAACAACTTTGATCATGGATGGGATCGTGATGCGGTTCCAAACGTCCACCTTTCTCGACCACAATTTTATTTAAGAGATCTCGAATCTTATCGGCGTCTCTGGCATTATAAATATGCCAAAGTGCACCGGGAAGTTCACCTTTATCGCGCACTCTACGTCGTGTAAGAATGTCACAACCCGCTTCGTCGATTGCGCGAAAAGCTTCCTTAATATGTTCTTCGCCATCACCATCCTTAGGAATACCAACGTAAACCATTACGTTCACCGCATCGGAGATATCTAAATGAAGATTAGTTGTACCTTTGGTTGGATGAAGAGCAGATCCGTAAGCGTTGTACATTTTAGGACCCAAATCTGGTCGCACAAAACAATCAGGTAAACGACTAGCCAAATTTAATTTACCAGTTCTATGAGTATATTCAGACAGCGGAAGTACTTTCATTAGATCGTTAAATCTAGAAGGTAACATTTCCGCGAAGTCTTCTCCGGGAGGCCAGTCTTTTAGTTTCAGTAGCATGGGATTGCCTTTTTCGTCTTTTAAACGCTTGGAGAAATGATCGAAACCTTCCCAAAATTTCCTCATGGGTTGATTGGGCACAAGATTACCGTTCATACAATTTACTAAGTCGTTCTTTTCATCGCCGAAATCTCTTGCGAAAGCTTCTGGATTCCACAAATCTTTATTGAGAAGACGAGCAACGTCAGAGACTAACACTGGTTGTCCTCTTCGCCATTGATCCTGCGACAAAATATTAAATGAGTATATTGGGTTGCATAGAGGCCAGGGGCCATGAAAAGAACAATTTTTCTAGAGATATAAATTCAAAAAATAATTAATTGTGACTAGATTTAAGTTCTAATAAAAACATAACTAAACCTAGTTTTCTTTACACCAGTAGCAAAAAAATACAATTTAAAACAGTGTTCCAGTCTTAAATGAGAAAGGCTTTAAGGACATTTACTTTGTCAACATTTCTTTCGTAGATTCTGCTATTTTAATTTCTGAAACAAGCTCCTTTTTTGAAGAAGCTACAGTCGAACTTCCCTAAGTCGAACGCCGATAAGCCGAATTTTTGACAGCTCGAACTCGAACCAGTTTCCCTAGGACTTGCCTATCTCAACGTTAATATTTTTATGTCAATAACTCGAAATTTAATAAATCGTATTATTTAATTAGTCGAAGCGTTTTACAATTCATTAAATTCAAGTTTCCATTAGTAAATAGGTCGATGACACGAAGTTAAATTGTACAACTTTTCTAAAAATTTCTCTACCTGAAAGAGGATTAACGACTGCTTGGTTTGGTGTTATTGATGCTTTAAAAGCTCTATTGTTAACTACGAATAAAAGGTTTATACTACAAGAATGTTTTGACGGCGGCACTTCAATTGGATTTAAAAACTAATTTATGTTTAAATGCCTTATGAACAGTTATAAATTTTTGAGATGGTTTTACCGTTTATTTTACAAAAAAAGAAACTATTTTTACATTTTAGTTTTCAATTTGCTAGTTATTCGTCGACTACGAAGACTAACAAACGTGTTTTACGTTCTTTATAGTTTGTAACAGAGTGTAACAGAAAATCTAAAAAAGTTTAATACTTTTTCTAAAATTATTTACGTATTAACATGGAGTGTAAACGAAAATTAAAAAGTTTAACCATGAAGGAGAAAATTAATCTTATAAAAGAAGTGGAACGTGGGCTCAAAAGAAAAAAGGATATAGCTAAAGATTTTGGTATTCCCGCAAACACTTTATCAACCATTTTAAAAAACAGAGACCTAATTGTAGCTGCTGAAGATACAAATGACAAATGTCAACGTTGATAAAGATTTGGAAGTTGCTGAAATTCCTAGCGATGAAAGCATCATAAGTAAAGTGCTAGAAGAAAATAAGAAAAACTGCGAAAGTGAAAGTGAATATGAAAGTGATACAGATGTTACAGTAAACATCCCTTCAACAACTCAAGTTTACAATGCAATAGATACTATTTCTCTATTCCTATGTGCTCAAGAAGATGTTCCTACAGATATATTATTATCGGTAAGATCATTGGAAAAATTTGTAGAAACGTAACATTTTGGTGCAATGAAGCAAAAGACAATTTTAGATTACTTTCAATTTAACAGTAAATAATATGTAAATAACTATATTTTTTAGGGTCTTAATAAAAATAAATAATGTTAATTATTGTAGATCAATTTTGGTTATTTTCTATAAAAAATGAATGATATATATATATACGGAAGTATTTAACAGAACTTCTTTTGGTAACTCGAGTTTTTGATATCACGAATTATTTTTGCTGTCCCTTCGACTTCGACTTATCGAGGTTCGACTGTACAAATAAATTTCCCGGCAATTTCTGCATGATTCGCAATAATTTAGACCAATAAATTACACGAAAAATTAATTGAATAATTTTAATCGTTCCATCTCACTTGCACCGACAAGATTATCGTATCTTCTCGCTTCCTTCCACTCATTGCTATGGTAAATACATTTTTCGAATACAAAATCGATATTTACTAAATTAAATTAAAATTTTTGATTTGAAGGAGCGCACGGTAAAGTATACTAGTGTAATAAACACGAAGATGTGCGCATTCGAGCGAAAAGTGGCACATTTCCGAGCGAGGGAAGCAAATGAAGCGCGACGCGGAGCGGCGCGCTTCATTTTCCCGAAATCGGAATGTGCCACTTTGAGCTCGAATGTGCACACTCTGTTTTAAGCACCATTCACAATAATTTAGGCTGGAAAATTAATTAAGCAATTTTAATCGTTCCCTCTCACTCGCATTAACGAGATGTATTACTGAGTGCGTCTGTAAACTTTTCGGTGACATTCAAGAAAAGACAAACAATATTTATAGATTTTTAAATAAACCAATATTTAATCGGACCCACCTGAAAGATTTTGTAATTTCCATTGTGATTTGGATCACACAGTCTTAATAATTTACCATCGCACAACCAACTATGAGGAGTATCTGGATATAATACTTTACTCTCCGTAAGAGTCATAATTCTAATAGGTAGTGCCCTTCGTCCTTTCGTCTGCCAGTTGTACCTTCTGACGAAATGTTTCAACTCCGACTTCACGTCAACCCCGATATCGTTATGTTTTGGAACGCTGTCTTCAATCACACTAGAAATGACGTCATCTAACGTATCTAGTCTAACACTAGTTTTCTTAGTCGTCTTCGTCGTCGTCGTGGTCGTGACAGGAGCTTGATTTCCATTTTTCTGCATTAACAAATCGCGCAAAGTGGAATACTTTCCTTCGCTACCGGAATCGCTGCTGCTGTCGTCACCGTCCAGGCTTTCCTTTTTATCTTCATTGGAAAGAGCAACCTCTGCCAGCCAGCTAAGGGGTGAGCTTTTCTCATCCTTCATGGGCGTTCCGTTCACTAATCCTTTCAAATCCAACTCGTCCTTAATTTCTTTCTTAATTCCATTCGACTCCCCATGGAGGATGCTTTTAATTATCTCCTTTCGAGCACCATTTGATTTTAGCGATACCTCCTTGCTCATTGCGCACCCACAATACTGTTCGATGGTCCACAACTCACGAACTTCGTGCACCAATTTTCCCAACTTCAGCAACGAATCGCCCGCTATTATTTGCGTTAACATCAACTTTTCTTGCTCGTGCGGCTGGCGATTAGTGCACAACAGCCAGGAAAAGTCGTCTCGGTCCTTCTGCGAGGGCTCCCCCCATATTTTCACCGTCCCATTTTTCCTTCCCTGCACATAGCAATCGATCAGTAATGGAAATAAAATTTGAGAAACGTTCGCTTACCTTATAACAATCCAAACAGACGACAAAGCCGCATTTTCCACAAGCCCAATGGAAATTGAAGAGGGTTGTTTCGCACACGTCGCACATTTCTCTCACTCCTTGCACCACCCTTTTCCAGGCTATTACTTTTTCTGAAATTCATTTATTTAGTGGGAATTCAAAGACGGTGAACAATAAAAATTACCATCGGACATGTGCTCCGCATGGGCGTCCTTTTCTTGCACCAAGAGGTCACAGAAATGATCGCCCACTTGTCTTAAGAGAAACCTGGAAGTTTCAAGATCAAGATCAGCAGGAGGAGAGTCTGCAGATGGTAACCATAATTTCAAGTCGTCCTAAAACAAATTGGAAAATTGAATTTTACTGCGAGTACAATCATTAAAATTTTTTTTTTAATATAAAGAGAGGATTAAGTTTTTCTAGGACTTCTAATTTAATAACAACCACTATAATTTGTTTTCTAGTTAAAACAAAAATGTATGAATACCATGTTTAAATATCAGGACCGTATTAATACATGAAGATAGTTGAATGGGTTTTAAAGGATTCTATTTATTTACATATAAATGGGCTAAGCAAAATAATTTATTTATAAGAGTTCAGGATTAGTGACAATTGCCCTAATTTTTGTCTCGTTCAAAATTGAATGTTCAGGGCCGTATCTATAGCTGAAGATGGTAAATTAATTTCAGTACGATACGAAATAATCAATTTACTTTTTAACCCTCCGCATACTAGGTGACTAAATGTCACATGCCATACTAGGTGGGGTTTACCATACCCCAAAAATAAAATGAAATAAAATCCAAAAAATCTTGAGTACTAAATTACAATGACAATTACGATACCGAATATTAAGAAAACCTAACAAGTATTTCATTTTTGGCTCCTTATATATAACAAATATACTCCTACATTTTTATTTATTACACGTTGATCGTAGAGTCAAGATACAACTGATCTACAATGACCGAGATACATCACACCGGCTCTTGATGTTTAATCATCACAAGAATAAAATTAAAGATTATGTTGTGTTAAAATCAGACTACTACTATGCAAACGTTAATAAATAATCTTCCTGCTTACGATAAGTCATTATTAGGTAATAAAAATTATGTCGGTGGATTATACTAATGGCTTTGAGTGTGCTAATGACTGTTAGGAAAGGTAATTTGTAATTTTTTTAAAAATTTTTATTCCAATTGCTGTATTCATGTATTTATTAAACTTAGTTATCAAATATATTATGTCCAGTTTGATTACTTAAATTTTTTAAAGCTGTAGGCCTTATTACCCTTCAGTAGTATAATAAGGCCTACTGGCAAGGTTTTTAAAAATATTAATTTTTGGTTTTGTTTATGGTGAAAGTTGCCATTTTTCCTTTATATTTTATAGTAGCTGAATCTTAAAAATGATTACTATTAAAACCTGTTGATTAAATTCGATGTTTTTTCATTTAATTTCCAATTTCCCTTAGCTAGGCCTTATTACCCGCAGTTACCTTAGATCTAATTTATTCAACTTTTAATTTTTTGAATTTCAATTCAAAAAAGAATAAAATAATAATATAGACAAATCCGATAAATACGAGGATGTGCGCATTCGAGCGAAAAGTGGCACATTTCCGAGCGAGGGAGGCAAATGAAGCGCGACGCGGAGCGGCGCGCTTCATTTTCCCGAGATCGGAATGTGCCACTTTGAGCTCGAATGTGCACACTCGGCTTTAAGCACGATTTGCAAAAATTTTGGCGCTGAAAAATTAGTAAATAATTTTTTATCATTCCCTCTCACTCGTACTTATGAGTTTGTTGTATCTTTTCGCTCGCTCCCACTCATAGCTATGGTAAAAATACGTATTTCGCACATATAATCGATATGAAGGGGGGTGTCTGTTCAGCGAGGGTTTACTGTATATCTATAGTATAATTTATAACGTCCCGTTTTAACAAAAAAAAATGTTCATGTTAGTTATACCCCACCTAGTACACGGAAGGTTAAATAAATTTAATTAAATTTACCAAACATTTGAAGACTATTTTTTTAATATTGCAACTTCCTTTATAAGAATTAAAAAACAAATTTATTTACCTCTAAAGCGTCCTTATGAGGATCAGAAAATCCAGCAATCGCAAGCTGTCCATTCTTCGTGTATCTCAGCCTCCGGAAAGCGTAAAACCTGCAGAAAATATTTGGTATGTTCTTCGAACGCTGATTCGGCGTCCATCTGCATTCCCTGCACTTCGCCAATTTCGGCGCGACCTCAAAGCACGGACCGTCTTGTAAAAAACTTTCTCCCGTCTTCTTCAATTGCCCCACGGGTGGTTTGCGAAAGGGGTCGCGCTGGGGCACGGATGGTTCATCCTTGGCTTTCTTGGGGCGCGGCTCCTCGCCTTTATCGTTTTTTGATGTTTTCGGTCTTCGTCCCCTCTTCCGAGGCTCCTTGTCTTTTCCAGGTACAATGACGACGCCAGCTTTTTTGGGAGCGGGAAGCGTCGTACTAGCACCGGAGTCCGAGTCCTTCTCGCTGCCGCTCTCCTTTTCACTATCACTACCACTTTCACTGACCGGCACGGATTGATTGTTTTTACGTTTTTTATGATCGTCGGGAGTCTTTCGCACCGCACCTCCACCTTTTTTTCTTTTAACTTTCGGCGGTTTCCTCTTCGGCGGCGACTTCCTACCCCTGTCCTGATCGGAACTGGACGAATCGTCGCCCTTGGTCGAATCGCTCGGATGACCGTTCATCGACGGAGTATCTTTATGCGAGCCCTTCCTGCAGCTTCCTTTCGCGGGAAACGGTTTCATCTTATTGATACTATTTACAGCCATTGATACAATATTGTGCAAGGGCGAAACTCGAGTCTCTTTGTTTTGCATATTGTTGTTATTGATATTTAAAGGTAGCGTGACACAACTCCCTCCGCCCGTCACGCCCGTGGTGTCCTCTGAGTCCTCTCCGGTGTGTCTTTGGAGCCAGGCCTTTTTCAAATGGCGCACCGGATAATTTGTCGTCATTTTCATGGGCCCGGGACTGTTCGACTTCTCGGAGTCCACCATGGTCGGCGTCACCGAGGTCTTCAGAGGTGTGTTAGGCGATTCCGCGGGTTGCGGATTAACTGGAGCAGGACTAGCTACAGTGGGCGCTATGCCACTATTCACTGTGGTGAAAGACGAAGACAAACTGCTATCCGAACTAGTCGATTTGTTCAGCTCGTTCGAAACAGTTACAGCCGTTACACTAACATCGGACAGTGATTCCATCAGTGCTGGATGGTTCTGAGTTGGAACCATGTTGTCGGGCGACCTATACGCAGCCGTATTAACGACAGTGGTGATGGTGGTAGCTGCACTAGCAATTAAAGGACTAGGTTCGCTAACGCGGGCCAGCTGAGGTTGCGAATTGCTCGAAAAGACAGAATGACCATGTACTTGCGAGCCAACGACGGGCTGTTCCAGACGTCGCTTCTTCACGTCCAAACAAACCGGACCACTGCCAGAACCCATCGGAACCGCTTTCCGTTTAGGCGAATTGCTCGAATCGAATTTATGCGACGAAACTCCTAAATCTAAAGGTTGCGTTTGAACTGAAGAAGCGCCCAACATGTTCGGGGCGGAATGAGTGACTCCGGGCATTCCGTACTGCATCTGCTGTCGGGGTATGGGCGATGGGGCGGAAGCTGCTGTGGGTGGCGAAGTTCCATGATGTGGCATGGAGGGTTTCACTAGTAGTCCTCCAGGCACCGAGCCGCCAGGATATAACCTGTCGTAGAGTGGTGGTCTCGCGTCCAGGGTTGAATTACTTCGACTGCTATGGGCTGGAGGTGGTAGACACGACGTCACCGGCGTTGATTGTTGTTGAGGCGGGTGGTATTGGGACATTTGTTGGAATGGCGAAGGCGAAACGGACGAAGACAATGGAGGTTTAGATGTTAATGGAATGGGGTTCGCTGGGACCGACCCTTCGTGAGCTCTGACCACGGCTATTCCAGATCCCATCCCTGCTGACGGTTTGCCATAGATGTGGTGAGGTGCCGGACTGCTAACTTTCGGTTTCGAGTTCGACGACGTGCTCGTTAAGTTGTGATGGGACATCGTCGACGCAGGAGCTAAGTAAGCAAAATTTGAAGACATGTGGACTTTATTCGATGTTGGATAGATCATGGCTTGCGATTCGGAGACGTTCCGGTAACGCACTTCCTGAGAAGGATGAGATTGAAGGTGAGGATGGGAATGGGGAGATTGTCTTTGATGGTGGGGACTAGGTAGTTGGCTTTGAGACGGTCTCTGATGAGGTTTTCCCAAGTTTTGGGGTTCTAGATGGTGGTGCGGACTTGGTGCGTGAGCTAAGTGATGTGGAGATTGCGTTGGACTTCGATATTCATACAAATTCGTTTTATGCGACTGTCCGGCTTGAGGTAAATAGTGACTTAGCATTTCTGACGCGCGTATCTTTGGACTTTGCGAATGCGCTAAAGACACTTTGGATTCTATATGATGTTGAGCTTTCGGATCGTGCTTTACAATCACAGAATTTTTAAGTTCGCTCATTAGGGGTGGAGGGTTGGGTAACGTGTCTCTGTCTCGATCGACCGAACTTCCACTTTTCGTGACCACCAAACTACCCGACTGCAGCGCCTGCTTGTGATGATCAGATTTGTTCTTTGGTTCGTGGACGAAGAATGCGTTGTGGGGTTGATAGGCGGGATAGCCGAAAACGTTGACTTCGGCCTTCGGTAGTCCTGAGTGAACAGGTAACTTTTCGGCCGATTTATTTGTACTACCTCGGCTGTGAGCAGGTGGAGGATATTCCGATTTGCTCGGAACAGATGGCTGACGTTGATTCTATATTTAAACACTCGTAAATAACTCGTACGCCATTTAAAAATTGAGCAATTCTTACCGTCGATGAATAGTAACGATCTTGTCTCATGATTAAATGCCTTTGATGTTCTGCATCGACTCGCTTTCTTTCTTCTTCCGCGTTATTCGTTGGACGTTGCGGGGGCGGTAAACTAATCAGATTCCAACTTCCTTGGTCTCTCTAAAACAGAACAAACTTGTCATTTATTCAAAATCTAATATTATACAAGTCATATAATTCATTTCAGGATAACCAATATGAAATAATTTAGTTACTAACAAATTTAACAATAAGTTGAGTGACAAAAAGGATATTGATATGCCACAGTATGACTTCATATAAAGAATAGTTGGTGTCCGTTCAACGTTTCAAAGAAAATATAAAATAACAAAGTTAAAGATTTCTCTACGGTTTAAGCACAATAAATTTCTCTAAAGCAAATTACTTTTTGTAATGGCAAATATTTATTACATTATAATCTCATTAATATAATTTATATTCCAAATATTTAAATAAATTCTTAAAACATAAAATGGACACCAAATAGTATTGGCATAATGTGCCATGAAATACTACAACACGTTATATCAATTTTTTTAAACATGAATTTTACAAACAAAAAAGTTCATTTCAAATATTGATTTGAAAATTTGATAACGTTATACCAGAGTAACTATTAATTTTATTGACACAATTGATAGACTTTTAAATTCTTAAATTAATAAAATTTTAAAAGTTTTGGTTACCCGAGTATAATACGTCGATTTTCAAAGTTGAATTTTTTCTTAAATTAAAAATGTCTTATTTGAGTTTGAAAAAATGTTGCTGTTGCCAAATAAATCTTAATAAAGTTAATAAAAGCTGTTTATGAAAAGTGAACACTGAAGATTTGTTCAACAAATTACAAAATGTGAGAATTGCTATACTGATGAGAATGAAAAAGGCAATTATTGACACTGAAATGGGGATTCAAGATATGGCTATAACCTTTTGTTTTTGAAACTTATCAATTTTTTTCCCTCAAATTATGTTTAAGAATAAATAAATCAGTTTACAAAATTTAAATTAAATCTGCAGAGTTTTATCCAAACTGGGACAAGTCCTTTACTTATTGTTTTTTTTTCTTAATAATTTCCTAGTGATTTCTTGCTAAAACCTAAATCTTGTGTCTTGAACAAGTTGTAATTGGGCTTCATTTATGGAATAATTCAATTTTTAAATATAAAAAAATATTTATATGTTACATAGGGGGGCATCAAAATTTTAGAATGACTTAGGTGAGGAATGTTAAAAAAAGGTTGGGAAACACTGCTCTATATATTTCAAAATGTTTTAAAACTACATATTAATTATTTATTTTATGTTACTTGTGTATGCTTATAACAGTTAAGTTCAGCCAAATTAATAGTTTTTTTCGGGCTCATCAAATTCAGTTTTTTTTGTATGTCACGGGGTTAATATAATTTTTAGGTGATCTACTTATTAGTAAAATCTGTAATTTCTTATCTAGAGCTTACCAAAATATGTAAATTTTCAATTTCTTGTTATTTTCAATTGGCCCATAGATTTTTGATATTGGGCAATTTATTGAGTGAAAAAGTGATTCAAAAATGTATGAATTACATTTCATATAAATCTGATTGTATTATAAGGTCAATAAATCATTAAGATATCTTTTAATTTAAACATTTTGCTTAAAACACAAAATGGGCACCAAAATCTTCAATGGCAAGGCATATCAATATCAATTTTGTCATTCCAGACGGTTTCCTTATAAGAAATTTGCAAACTGACACGATCGAAGAAGCACGAACTTCCCAAATACCGCGCACAAAGAACTTTCAACGAAACATAATCAAATATTAAAAGCCTTTCTAATTAATTTACCTTTTGATGTGCACGCCTAAGAGACTCCTCAAAATGTTTGTGTACGGCTTGTTCCGCCCTTTGCTTTTCCTGTCTATCGCGTTCCTGTTCTCTTTCTTTCTCCTGCTTCTCTCGTTCCCTTTCCCGCTCCAATTTGTCCCTTTCGAGTCTTTCGCGCTCCAACCGCTCCCGTTCCTTTTGTTCCCGTTCTTTGTGTTGTTGTTTTTCTAGTTCTCGCGCTTCTTGGTTCTGCCTTTCTCTGTAAAAGAAACTCGCTTACAAAGAGGTCGAAGCAGAAGCTAACATGTACAAAAAAAATGTTAATCCAAACTTGAGCAAATAAAGTTGTTTGCAAACTACCCACACCGTTAACTTCGATGGTGTGGGTGCTATTGGGGTGAATACAACTACAGTAGAGGCTCGATTACCCCGAAAATAATTTCATCTTTAAAAAATCACTAGGCAAATACAGTCGAACGCCGATAAGACGAATTTTTGATAGCTCGAACTCGAACCTGTTTCCCTACGGCTTGCCTATCTCAACGTTAATATTTTTATGTCAATAAATCGAATTATTTAATAGGTCGAAGCGTTTTACAATTCTTTAAATTCAAGTTTCCATTAGTAAATAGGTCGATGACTCGAAGTTAAATTTTACAACTTTTCTTAAAATTACGCTACCTGAGAGAGGATTAAGGACGGGTGCGGTACGGTGTTATTGATGCTTAAAAGGTCTATTCTATGAAAAGGTTTTATACTATAAGCTGTTGAGATGGCGGGACTTTAATTGGATTTAAAAACTAATTTATGTTTAGGCGTGAAATGTAACAGACAGATAGACAGACAGCCAGAGTTACTTAAGTTAATTAATTTTTTCACTTTAAAATCAAAAAATTAAAAGTAAATATGAATTTTATGTTCAAGAAACGTATTTGCCATAGTAATGGGTGGAAGTGGGCGAAAAGATACAAGAATTTAGTAGATGCGAGTGAGAGAGAACGATTAAATTATTTATTTAATTTTTGAATAATTTAGTAGCCTAAATTTTGTGAATGGTGCTTAAAATCGAGTGTGCACATTCGAGCTCAAAGTGGCACATTCCGATCTCGGGAAAATGAAGCGCGCCGCTCCGCGTCGCGCTTCATTTGCTTCCCTCGCTCGGAAATGTGCCACTTTTCGCTCGAATGCGCACATCTTCGTATTTATTACATTTACCTACTCTATTTGTCGCTCTTTCAAATCATAAATTTTAATTGAATTTAGTAAATATCGATTTGATATTTGAAAAATGTATTTACTATAGCAATGAGTGGAAGAGAGCGAAACGATACGAAAATCTCGTGAATGCGAGTGAGAGGGAACGATTAAAATGATTCGACAGATTTTTCGTTTAATTTAATGGCCTAAAAAATTGTGAATCATGCTTAAACCGAGTGTGCACATTCGAGCTCAAAGTGGCACATTCCGATCTCGAGAAAATGAAGCGCGCCGCTCCGCGTCGCGCTTCATTTGCTTCCCTCGCTCGGAAATGTGCCAGTTTTCGCTCGAATGTGCACATCCTGGTATTTATTTACATTTATGATTACATTTAATTTAGTTATGCCACGAAGTATGACTTCTCACGGGCGTGCATAAGTACACGCACCTTTCTGTATCATTTAATAATTGTTGTAAATAATATGAAAATTTTCAGCTTAACCACTTTAATAAATTTTATGTACAGTTAACTTTAATACCTCCACAACTCGAATTCTTTGATAACTCAAGTTGGAAAGTGTTTCTCGACAAAATGCCTATTTCAAAAAGGTAGAATTGAAACTATTCTAATATAACTATGGTTACGAAGTGATTAAGCTTTCTGATTGGTCAATTAGCTAACGGCCATAATGGTGTATCAAAAATGAGCCAATCACAGTGACTTATTTAAAGCGGGATTTTTAAAGTATGCTTTAAACCACTTACAGTTCTAATTACGTTATATAAAGCACCATTTCACATAAAAGATATATACATACACAAATATATATTTAATTTTTAAGCTTTTTTATTAACTCGAATTATTGATAATTCGAATTAATTTTGGTGTCGCTCCGACTTCGACTTATCGAGGTTCGACTGTACGTGATAATGAAGGAATTTTATAAATAACATTAAACCAGTAATATCTACACGAAGAAAAAAATATCGTCAAAATAACTATCTAACGTATACTCAATTGACGTATTGTCAGTTAATTTGACAGTTCAAAGTAACATCAAAACATATTACTATACTTATAATAAGAATCCATTTATTTGATTCAAACGTGTGCAGTTTCCCTCGTGTAGGTAACTGTACAGTCAATGTGAGGATTTGTATAGCTAAATTAGATATTCCAAAACTTTTCCACAACGAAAACTCAAATGTATTGGCAACATTGGAACTGAGTTCGGCAAAATTCAGATAAAACGCAACTCACCTAAATAATCTATCTTGAGCATAAGCACGTTCCCGTTCCAGGAGTTCTTCGGCGGCAGGATGGGCGCCTTGGGGCGCCAAAAGATGCGCACCAACAGGTAGCGGATACCGTTGCTTCCACAGCATCTCCGGCAGGTGGTGCGAGTACAGGCCCGGCGGCGCCAAATGCGGCTGCAACGGATGGGGACTCATCAAAGTCGGCGGAGGCGGCGGCACAGGAGGATACAAGTTCGCAGGGTGGCTGGCAGCAGATGTAGGTGGTGGGCCCGAAGCGGCCGGAGTGGATGGGTGCGACATGAGAAGGGACTGATGCTGCACACTGTGGATGTGGCGGACGTGTGGTTCCGACTCCAGCAACAGGCTGGGGTCTCTCCACACGCGCACCGGCTCTGTCGTGCTGCTCACAGGTGTGTTGTACGAATGGTTCGCCGGAATGAACAATGGTGATCTATTTGTCGATTGAGTCTGAGCGGTTTGTGGCGGTTCGTCTGAAGAACTTAAAGCGCTGGAACGTGATCCTGAGCGTTCATCGCCGCTACCAGATCGTAGGGAGCTCACGCCAGAATCCGAACGATCGTCTGGAAACCTGAGAAGGACGGTGCTTGTAGCATCCGCAAGTTCCATCCTGCTGAACGGCGAAGATGAGGACAGAGGTCCGTCATCGTCACCGCGACTGGAGCAGTCCCGCTCTTCAACCTTAGATGTTGTCTTTTGAGCCACTATCACACAATCGTCTTCTTCACTCGCAATTTCACTAACTACCGTTTCAGACACCGGCACAGACTCACACACTGGCTCATTATCACCACTGTGCACTTCCTCCTCGGGCACTAATTGTACACTACTACCGCTGCTCGTTTCATCTAAAGTACTATCGTTTTCGCATCCGCCCTGTATAACCGACACACTTGTCTTCGACTCGACACTTTTCACAGGTTCGATAGAGTCCTGAGATATTTCCAGATCGGCAGGGCTTTTCTTCAAAGAGCTCCTATACAGCACTGTTAACGCCTCACTTTGCGAAGCATTCTGAAGACAATCTTCAACGCGAATTTCCACTTCTCGAAACTTACTATTATTCGGCTTCTTCGAGCACTTTTTTCTTTAAAGTTCTGTTACTGTTCTTCTTTCGTATTTGCTTGTTCTCCAATTCTTCTTTTATACTATTAAAGCATGTATTACTTCTCGTTTTGCTTGGCGACGTTTCGTTTTCATTAGTTTTCTTTTTGCGCACAGCCTTCGAAATTGAACCTGTAACCAAAAAAAACCTCGTTAGTTGCCTGTGGTGATTGCCCCCCTTGCAAAGTTACTTGGTCTTTCTTCTTTAGAACACAACTGTCCGCGATTAAAGATTTTTTAATTGTGGGAATCTAATAAGTTTATTATGTGGGATGTAAAAGTGGAGAAAACCGTAAAGCAACCGGTCTGACAAGGCTCCATACGAATCTGGGCCGAAGTCAACAACATACAACTTCGAAGACACCAAGCAGATGATCACACTCGCATTTCTCTTACGCCACGAGCTAACCGAGGAGGAAAAGGTAAACGACCTGCGCCTTTTCCCACTTGTACCGTTACCGTAAGATGATTATGCAAACAGCGAATGCAATAAATGGCGGGTCTTAAAAAATACAACCCAAAGCTATCCATTATTGAATGACAAAAAAATTGGGCTTGATTAATGTGCGCTTTTGCTCGGGCTTCCACTTCGAATTTGAATGGCTTCGGCCGGAGCTTTTCTAATTAATACCGATTTAGATTTCGTCCGTTTTCAAGTTTAGTTGTTTTTTGGATTCGTGCCATGGGTTTATTATATTTTTAACTAAACTGCGGCCGAACGAATCAGAAGAAGAGGTATCATTGAAATTTTGCGGAAAAAAACTTTTCCCGGTGATTTTCTGAATTAATAAATGCACAAGTGCGAATTTTTTGTTAACGCTCATTCTTGAATTGAAATTATTGATGTACCACCTTGTTTGCTGATTACAATTGTCAGCTTGCACTTAGTACCGAGATTTCACTGTAAGGTACCGGAGGGTAATAAGGCCCACCAGGTAACAAAGCCCAGATTTTGACGTGTCTACGACGTCAAGAACTGTATTCAATTTTATGTTCCGAAAAAGGTTTGTTTTCAACAATAATTTTGTTAAAAGGCACAAAATTGGCGATTTGGGAATTTTGTTATTAATATAATTCTGTAATATTTAATTGCGAATTGTCCAGATAGTAAATTAATTCTTGTAAAGTGTGCTTAAAGCCGAGTGTGCGCGTTCGAGCTCAAAGTGGCACATTTCCGATCTCGGGAAAATGAAGCGCGCCGCTCCGCGTCGCGCTTCATTTGCTTCCCTCGCTCGAAAATGTGCCACTTTTCGCTCGAACGCGCACATCTTCGTATTTATTCGATTTGTTTAAATTACTTTTTGGATTTAAAAAGGAAATAGCAATGTATTCAAATAAAACGACATAGGCGCAGTAACATATAGTTTGATAACCACTGGTTTAGCTATACACAAGCGCAACTTAGCGCGTTGTTATATTTAATTTAGTCGCGCCAAAGAAGTATTACTTCTATCGTGCCTACATAAGTACATGCACCGGTTTTTTTTTACATAGAATGAAATTCAGTTTTAAACATTTAGCAAAATTATTAAAGTAATCTCGAAGAATAAATTATTTTAAGTTTTTAGACAACTCAAATTAAATAAATTAATAACTTGGAAAATTTTTAAAATATATTTAGGAACTTTAGAAATTTTTAATTATCAATTTTTTTTGTATAACACAAATTGAATAAAACAAAACTTTATTCGGTAAATTTAAAAGGAAATTTTGATGAAAAAATTATTATGTATTTTCAGAAAACTCAAAAAGAGTAAATACAGAATTTGTGGTTTTTCAAAAAACTTTGAAGATCATTAATTTACGCAAATAAAATTAATATTGGAGAAAACTCAATAAATAAATTATCTTAATTGTTCAGAAATATTAAATTTATAAAATTAAATACAGTCAAACCTCGATAGGTCGAAGTTGAAGAGAAACTAAAAATAATGCGCGTTATCAAAAATTCGAACTATCGATATAAAAATATTTTTTAGTTTATGTTTTTAATATTTACTTATTGTTTTTTTTTTCTTAATAATTTCCTAGTGATTTCTTGCTAAAACCTAAATCTTGTGTCTTGAACAAATTGTAATTAGGCTTCATTTATAAAATAATTCAATTTTTAAATATAAAAAAATATTTATATGTTATATATTATATGCATCAAAATTTTAGCATGACTTAGGTGGGGAATGTTAAAAAAAAATTGGAAAACACTGCTCTACATATTTCAAAATATGTTAACACTATTAATTATTTATTTTATGTTATTTGCGTATGCTCATAACAGTTAAGTTGAGCCAAGTTAATAGTTTTTTTCGGACTCATCAAATTCGGTTTTTTTTGTATGTCAAGGGGTTAATAAGGCCCAAACACCAGTGTATATGTTTTTGCTTTTTAAAAATACGTTTTCAGTTTTTTTTGTTTTTAAATATACATTATGGTCGAGATTGTTCTAAATTAGCGAATCAATTTTGAAATTAAACAATTAATTCTTTTTGATCCGTACACAAGCCATTGTTGTTTAATCGACCATACAAAAAAAAAGAAAAATCCTGAAAAATTTACATCGACAAGTTCTGGTAAATATAAATAATTTTTTCAATTATCGATAAGTGATCTGTTCAATTAAAAAAAAATGTTCGGAGTTTAATTTCCATTTCTAATAATAATAAAAGAATTTAATTGTGCAACCTTGTATGTGTCCTAAGCATAAATTAACAATGAAGTAAAACGAGTTTGTTGTTATTTTCTCAAGGTCTTTCTCTCGGTTACAAGTTGCTTTTAAAAAAAAAAATTAATTAGTCGAGTTGTTATTTAATTGATAAGTATCTATTGAATTATTAATAGGAATTATACGTTCGCGCAAAAACGGAGTACGTTTACCTATGCAAAACTGCAAATTCAATATGTATCTAAAATGGGTTTTTGGGCACGCTTCGTAAATCAAAAAAAGCGATTGTTAATAAGTTTTTGTTGTAGGCAGAACAAGAATAATGTAATCGATCGAGCGTAACGAAGAATAACAGAAAAGCATTGTTCCAGCAAGAGGTGTAGGTGACTGAAGAATTTCGAATCGACAATTACCGACAATTAATTAACTCAAAAGTGTACACGAATGAAAACAATTAAACGAAAATAACAGAGTTTTTTTCTCGGAAAGAATTTAATCATAAATATTTATCGTGAACGGTGGAAGGTCAACAATACTAGTCGGTTTAACGGGAATTTTATAATCCTTCCCCGCACATCCGGTAAGAAAGTGATTATTATATAAATATCTGTGTGTTTATTGGCACAAAAAATGCTACGTTTATAATCATATTTATTACGTACGTTAATTTCTCGAGCACAAAAAAACGAACAAAAATACCTTTTGCTTGTGGTAAAATAAAAGCAATTAAGGTGATCTTATAGTGAACACATCAAAAGGTTACACATCCTTTGCGTACTTTCTCTAAAGGAGCAAAAAAAGTTCCGTTCTCATTCAAAAGTTTTTCTTTTAAATAGAACGATTCGACAGCAATAGATTTGCATAGTGCCGCGTTTTTAAGAACAGTGTAAATTAATGAATCGGTCTATTTAAAAAAAATAATACATTTTAACGGCTTGAAACCGGAATTGAATCGAAAAAACCGTTATTTTTTTCCAAAACGAAAACCCGAACTGAACCCAAAAAAAATCGGTTTATTTCCCCCCTCGCACTATTTACAATATGATATAGGGGAACCTGTTGAACCTCGGCACTATGTGTACCTAGGCGAATTGGCTCGTTTCAAATATTCCCGCTCTATTAAATGTAATTGAACTCGCAATTAAACATTAAAACCGAAAAAACCGGTATATTTGGTGGAACGAAAACCGGAACCAAACCGATAAATATTTTTTAATTAAAACGGAACGAAAACCGGAATAATGAATATAAACGATACGAAGCTCTGAAAATTGTTAATATGACATAATTTCAATAAAAAAAAATCAAGGTAATTGTCTTTAAATCAGAAATGTCATAAAGAAATTATATCCCATAGCACGTTTGTATGCAAATAAATACTAACCTTTCAAATATCGTTTAATCGTCTTCGTGTATAAATACGGCCCTGATATTTTAATGGAGTATTAATATGTCTTTATTTGTAAATCGAAAAATATATAGGAACGGTCATTAATTTTTTGCGGGCTTATAAGGCAAGCTACAAGAAAACTTACTTGAAGTAAAATGTGTCCGAAGGTCCCTTCTAAACAGCCCTTCCGTTAGATTTAAATAATTGTAAAAAAAAAATTTTGACTTTATTTGTAAACCGAAAAATATATAGGAACGGTCATTAATTTTTTACGGGCTTATAAGGCAAGCTACAACAAAACGTACTTGAAGTAAAATGTGTCCGAAGGTCCCTTCTAAACAGCCCTTGCGACAGATTTAAATAATTTTGAAAAACAATTTTTGACTTTATTTCTAAATCGAAAAATATATACAAACGGTCATTAATTTTTTACGGGCTTATAAGGCAAACTACAACAAAACGTACTTAAAGTAAAATGTGTCCGAAGGTCCCTTCTAAACAGCCCTTGTGTTAGATTTAAATAATTTTGAAAAACAATTTTTGACTTTATTTCTAAATCGAAAAATATATACAAACGGTCATTAATTTTTTACGGGCTTATAAGGCAAGCTACAACAAAACGTACTTGAAGTAAAATGTGTCCGAAGGCCCCTTCTAAACAGCCCTTGCGTTACATTTAAATAATTTTGAAAAACAATTTTTGACTTTATTTGTAAATCGAAAAATATATAGGAACGGTCATTAATTTTTTACGGGCTTATAAGGCAAGCTACAACAAAACGTACTTGAAGTAAAATGTGTCCGAAGGTCCCTTCTAACCAGCCCTTGCGTCAGATTTAAATAATTTTGAAAAAAAAATTTTGACTTTATTTGTAAATCGAAAAATATATAGGAACGGTCATTAATTTTTTACGGGCTTATAAGGCAAGCTACAACAAAACGTACTTGAAGTAAAATGTGTCCGAAGGTCCCTTCTAAACAGCCCTTCCGTTAGATTTAAATAATTTTGAAAAAAAAAATTGACTATTTCTAAATCGAAAATATATAGGAACGGTCATTAATTTTTACGGGCTTATAAGGCAAGCTACAACAAAACGTACTTGAAGTAAAATGTGTCCGAAGGTCCCTTCTAAACAGCCTTGCGTTAGATTTAAATAATTTTGAAAAAAATTTTGACTTTATTTGTAAATCGAAAATATATAGGAACGGTCATTAATTTTTACGGGCTTATAAGGCAAGCTACAACAAAACGTGCTTGAAGTAAAATGTGTCCGAAGGTCCCTTCTAACAGCCCTTACGTCAGATTTAAATAATTTTGAAAAAAATTTTGACTTTATTTGTAAATCGAAAATATATAGGAACGGTCATTAATTTTTTACGGGCTTATAAGGCAAGCTACAACAAAACGTACTTGAAGTAAAATGTGTCCGAAGGTCCCTTCTAAACAGCCCTTGCGTTAGATTTAAATAATTTTGAAAAAAAATTTTGACTTTATTTGTAAATCGAAAATATATAAACGGTCATTAATTTTTACGGGCTTATAAGGCAAGCTACAACAAAACGTACTTGAAGTAAAATGTGTCCGAAGGTCCCTTCTAAACACCCCTTGCGTTAGATTTAAATAATTTTGAAAAAAAAATTTGACTATTTCTAAATCGAAAAATATATACAAACGGTCATTAATTTTTTACGGGCTTATAAGGCAAGCTACAACAAAACGTACTTGAAGTAAAATGTGTCCGAAGGTTCCTTCTAAACAGCCCTTGCGTCAAATTAAAATAATTTAAAAAAAAATTTTGCCTTTTTTTGTAAATTGAAAAATAGATAGGAACGGTAATTAATTTTTTTCGGGCTTATAAGGCAAGCTACAACAAAACGTACTTGAAGTAAAATGTGTCCGAAGGTCCCTTCTAAACAGCCCTTGCGTTAGATTTAAATAATTTTGAAAAAAATTTTGACTTTATTTGTAAATCGAAAAATATATAGGAACGGTCATTAATTTTTTACGGGCTTATAAGGCAAGCTACAACAAAACGTACTTGAAGTAAAATGTGTCCGAAGGTCCCTTCTAACCAGCCCTTGCGTCAGATTTAAATAATTTTGAAAAAAACTTTTTGACTTTATTTCTAAATCGAAAAATATATAGGAACGGTCATTAATTTTTTACGGGCTTATAAGGCAAGCTACAACAAAACGTACTTGAAGTAAAATGTGTCCGAAGGTCCCTTCTAACCAGCCCTTGCGTCAGATTTAAATAATTTTGAAAAAAAAATTTTGACTTTATTTGTAAATCGAAAAATATATAGGAACGGTCATTAATTTTTTACGGGCTTATAAGGCAAGCTACAACAAAACGTACTTGAAGTAAAATGTGTCCAAAGGTCCCTTCTAAACAGCCCTTGCGTTAGATTTAAATAATTTTGAAAAAAATTTTGACTTTATTTGTAAATCGAAAAATATATAAGAACGGTCATTAATTTTTTACGGGCTTATAAGGCAAGCTACAACAAAACGTACTTGAAGTAAAATGTGTCCAAAAGTCCCTTATAAACAGCCTTTCCGTTAAATTTAAATAATTATGAAAAAAAATTTTGACTTTATTTGTAAATCGAAAAATATATAAGAACGGTCATTAATTTTTTACGGGCTTATAAGGCAAGCTACAACAAAACGTACTTGAAGTAAAATGTGTCCGAAGGTCCCTTATAAACAGCCCTTGCGTTAGATTTAAATAATTTTGAAAAAAATTTTGACTTTATTTCTAAATCGAAAAATATATAGGAACGGTCATTAATTTTTTACGGGCTTATAAGGCAAGCTACAACAAAACGTACTTGAAGTAAAATGTGTCCGAAGGTCCCTTCTAAACAGCCCTTGCGTTAGATTTAAATAATTTTGAAAAAAATTTTGACTTTATTTCTAAATCGAAAATATATAGAACGGTCATTAATTTTTTACGGGCTTATAAGGCAAGCTACAACAAAACGTACTTGAAGTAAAATGTGTCCGAAGGTCCCTTCTAAACAGCCCTTCCGTTAGATTTAAATAATTTTGCAAAAAAAATTTTGACTTTATTTGTAAATCGAAAAATATATAGGAACGATCATTAATTTTTTACAATTCCGAAGTCGTATAAAAGAATTATATTGTATGTAAAAAAAAAAATACAAATTCTTTAAAAATCCTACAATATTCGACTTTTAATTTTTGGAATTGAAGAATAGAAGATTAATACATATAGGCAAATCCGATAAATACGAAGATGTGCGCATTCGAGCGAAAAGTGGCACATTTCCGAGCGAGGGAAGCAAATGAAGCGCGACGCGGAGCGGCGCGCTTCATTTTCCCGAGATCGGAATGTGCCACTTTGAGCTCGAATGTGCACACTCGGTTTTAAGCACGATTCACAATAATTTAGACCAATAAAAATCAGTTGAATACTTTTAATCGTTCCCTCTCACTCGCATTCACGAGATTATCGTATCTTGTCGCTCTCTTCCACTCATTGCTATGGTAAATACGTTTTTCGCACATCATTTTCCCGAGATCATGCCACTTTGAGCTCGAAAGTGCACGATTACCAAGCGTCCCGTTTTAACAAGAAAAAAATTGCTCACCTTAACCATACCCGTAGCAAATCTATGGTCATCAAAATGTTATTTATGGTCGACTTCACCATTGAAGTTCTATTTGCAATAGAACGCGAATCAAACGAACATATCAAAAACAATAAAATCCTTCACACTACAATTATTGCTCTTTAACGCCAACTATAAATAAAACCTCCAAACGAAACAATTTAGAATAAAAGTAAAAATAGTCCGAACAGATGGCCAGTTTTTTTCATTATTTTCATCCAGCAACGCGTTCCATATATAAAATTAAATATAAATTAGGGAAACATGGCGAAAATAAACGTTAAATAAAGCCCACGCGTTGCGTCGTTTCGCTTTTAGCAACATACCTTAGGAACAAAGTTCATTATTTCAATCCGGAAATTATTCACGAACACGACATCCTCACCGCAACAGCACAACTATAAATATTCAAAAGATTGGATGTGTGTTTGTAAATGTTTATAATACACGATTAGATCTAGCCGAGCGATATAAACTGGTTATCCGAAATTTTTTCAAAAGTAAACAAACCAATAAACAGCTATTTTAACGATTCGCATATTTCCGAAAAGTTGGCATCAATAAACGCTCTTCATTAGAATGTGGACGATATGGTGCAAATAAAATAATGTGAACTATAGCCTTGACACCGACAGAGGCTATTTGGTGAATGCTTTCCGTTTGCGTGACGAGAGTTCTTCTAATTTCCTCGCCACCAATTAAATTATTCGGCATTGATTGTTAAATACGTAACCGACATGACTTTGTATGTTAACTATCACATTCATTAACTTCTAAAACAGCTCGTAATTAAATTCTGGAAAGTATCTAATCAACATTACTTTCTCTTCCATTGACTGCATAATCTTGCAACACAAATTTTCCATTTAACTGCTTATATTTATACACTGGAAAAAATCGGCTCGACAACTATTTCGAAATTGCGCCCTGACTTATCGACTTGCAATTGCCCAATTTGGCGCGAGAATATTAATTAATACAGTCGAACCTCGATAAGTCGAAGTCGAAGGGAAAACTAAAAATAATTCGAGTTATCAAAAATTCGAGTTATCGAGGTTCGACTGTATCCGTTTAATCTGTTACTTTTCTCCCTTCGTCCGGATCGAACGCTTTAACGCGTTCTTTTCTATTAAAAATCCGAGATTAAATTATTTATAAACTAATGCAAATGTAAAAATAATAACTGTTTAACATAATCTACCGTTAGAAATAATTAAAAACTGTAATAATTCCATAAAGCGGCGAAACGTTTAGCTTGCTCGAGACCGAAAGTTTGATTTGCATAAATATTCATTTGAACGAATTACAATTGTAAGAAATTCAAGAAAAGTAAGCATTCGCCCGTTACATTTGCAATTAAAATAAAAGCTCGAACTTTAATCGGGCGATTTTACCGCGCCAATTAAAATAATTTGTTTATTTATAATTTAAATAATTATGTAGTGAGTTTTTGTAGATGAACGGGAGAGGGGGGCTTAATTTGTTAAATTGGAACTATTAGAACGAAAGAAAAATGCAAAAAAATATACAACGAAATGCTTTGGAGCGTGTAACTTATTTATTTATTTATTTTTGGTACGAATTTTGAAATTTTAATACGCCGAAGAGATTAGTTTTATTTTATTAAATAACTCGACCCACTTAGGAAAAAAAAATATTAATTACAAGAGATACCCGAGCCCGTAATAAACGAGGGCACAATTAAAGAAGAGTTTCTGCTCTTGTGTGTAAAACGTGATGAAATTATCTTAGTTTTTCTTCAATTCGTTTAGACGTAATAAAAAACTGTAATTACATCGAATAGAGTTTCACATTTAATTGTCTGTTATTATTTCTAGGCATTATTTTACCTCTTTTAAAATTACTGTGTTAAATTTCGCATCTTAATTGTACTAATGGGGCCTAAAATATAGAATTACCTCGTTCATTGTTCATTTAAAAAGGTTCATTCACAAGACACTGTTATTCGATATTGCGTTTATTATAATTGTGGCAATTTTGTGTCCGAATCGGATTACGAAATTAGCAATAATTGTGTGGAATGGCCACAATTTCTAAGGTGGTCAATGTAGCCGGGTTTTACTGTATGTCCAAAATTTGGTTATGTTGCTTATAATTAAATAAACTATGGTACATTTTAAATGTATTGATTTGATGTTTGAAAAATGTATTTACCATAGCAATGAGTGGAAGGGAGCGAAAAGATACGAAAATCGCGTTAATGCGAGTGAGAGGAACGATTCAAATTGTTCAACTGATTTTTATTGGTCTAAATGATTGTGAATCGTGCTTAAAACGGAGTGTGCACATTCGAGCTCAAAGTGGCACATTCCGATCTCGGGAAAATGAAGCGCGCCGCTCCGCGTCGCGCTTCATTTGCCTCCCTCGCTCGGAAATGTGCCACTTTTCGCTCGAATGCGCACACCTTCGTATTTATTGCATTTACCTACTGTATTTTTCGCTCTTTCAAATCATACATTTTAATTGAATTTAGTAAATATTGGTTTGATGTTTGAAAAATGTATTTGCCATAGCAATGAGAGGAAGAGAGCGAAAAGATACGAGAATCTCGTTAATGCGAGTGAGAGGGAACGATTAAAATTGTTCAACTTATTTTTTATTAGTCTAAATAATTGTGAATCGTGCTTAAAACCGAGTGTGCACATTCGAGCTCAAAGTGGCACATTCCGATCTCGGGAAAATGAAGCGCGCCGCTCCGCGTCGCGCTTCATTTGCATCCCTCGCTCGGAAATGTGCCACTTTTCGCTCGAATGCGCACACCTTCGTATTTATTGCATTTACCTACTGTATTTTTCGCTCTTTCAAATCATACATTTTAATTAAATTTAGTAAATATTGGTTTGATGTTTGAAAAATGTATTTGCCATAACAATGAGAGGAAGAGAGCGAAAAGATACGAGAATCTCGTTAATGCGAGTGAGAGGGAACGATTAAAATTGTTCAACTGATTTTTATTGGTCTAAATTATTGTGAATCGTGCTTAATACCGAGTGTGCACATTCGAGCTCAAAGTGGCACATTCCGATCTCGGGAAAATGAAGCGCGCCGCTCCGCGTCGCGCTTCATTTGCCTCCCTCGCTCGGAAATGTGCCACTTTTCGCTCGAATGCGCACATCCTCGTATTTATTGAATTTATTTACATTACAGTCGACCCAATAGAGATAGACAAAAAAAATTTAAATATAAGTTGTAGATATTAATCAAATTAGTTGATTGTCAAAAATCGATACACGTTGCCATAGGCGTGCGCTTGGGAGGCATTACGTCCGTTTTGTATAAATAAGAATACCGATTTGTTTGAAATACAATCGAAAGCTCTAAGTATCGCAATCGTTTTATTAGAACATGTTCATAAAGCAAAACTATTTGATAAAAATCAATAGTAAAAATAGAATAAATGCGTTAAATAAATCATCCTTTTAATGTCAGTTACTTTGGATAAAATATATCACAATAAAAAGATAAATTTTGTATTGTTGTTGAAGTACTTCAAAAATGCATTGTTTACTGAATTTTGTTACATGTCTTTTTGACCAAAACATGCTGATTATAAAATGTAGTTATACCGTTAAAAACTTATGAATTAAAGTCGTTAAATGTTCAAGGCTTAAAAATCAACGAAATGCAATAATAAAAGTTATCGCGCAAAGTAGATAAAAATTCCCATTAACTTCGACTCGAAGAGAACCGATGACTAACGCACATTTTACATAAGAGCACAATACCAATGGTCAAAAATATTAATTTTCCGCTTTCGGATTAATTTTTCGTCGACAACAATTACCGCAAAGTTGCCCCATATTTTTTTCTGAACCGTATAAAAATTTTCCACACAAAGAAAAAATAATTAAAAAACTCACAATGACGATGTTCGTACGAAAGATCCTTTCGGGGATGCACAAACACTTTGGTAAAAACTATCTCACTAAATGTCCGAACAATTAATTAAATAATAAAAGCAACAATTTGAATGCCAATGTTACCGCCAAGGCATAACTCACACAACTAAGGCCTGAGAGAAAGCAACGTTGCTATCTACAATTGCGATAAGGAAATTTAGTGTTCTTTAACGTTTTATTTCGAATTTAAAAATTGATTTATTTAAAGTTATTTAATCCGCTTTATGTAAGCCGCAAATAAATATAATACACCCATACCTCGCTTTACGGCCACGAAACTTGGCCGCAAAGCGAAAAGCCGTATAAGGAATCAATTATTGCGCTTGCGCAAGATTGGCAACATGTAGATATATCGACATCGAAAAAAAGTTTTTTTGCCGTTACAGCGAACATTTTAGGCCGTAAATCGAAAACGTGCCTTAATTGAAGAGGGCCGTTATAACGAGCGGCCGTATAGCGAGGTCTGGGTGTAGAAGCATATTTGCCTCCCTCGCTCGGAAATGTGCCACTTTTCGCTCGAATGCGCACATCCTCGTATTTATCGGATTTGCCTATATTAATCTTCTCTCTTTAAATCGAAAACAATTAATTTCTATTTTTGGTACAGTCAACTAGCATTGATTTTGGGACATCCACAAAATATTTTGTTTTTGATGTTTTTCCAGCAAAAATAAAACAAGCACAACGACACAGAACACATTTTTAATAACACTGGAATGCAGCAGCATGCAATCGAAAGCCCAGAGAGAAAGTCAATTTAATTTATTCAATTAGTTCACCATTAAGCCCTTTTACTTAATCAAAATTCTTAAGAAAGGTTTCCTTCTATTTAATCCGTACAACTTCGACGGACGCGATTTAAAATTAGAAATGGAAGAATCCGCGTTAAAATAAATTCGTCCGATGCTTTTGAATTGTTTTTGTAAATCCGTAGAAATTTCCAAAATAAACTAGGTTATATTTAGAATTCGGATATAAATAAAATCGCTTATATCGATAAACATGAAGTGATGGAACCCTGACCTGTTATTGCCGACGATGGATGATGCCAAAATAGTTGCGGAATTTTAATTGTACACAAAATGCAGACACAATTTAGCACATTTTTTTATACAAACTTAGTGCACTTTTTTTCCAATAAAACGAACGAACAAAATCAATGAGATGTAAATTAAAAAGACTACAATTGCACAAACGTGATAGGGGAGACCGGGGTTAGAACAAATTATAATTTTTATGAAGAAAAAAAAAGACGTGAGACTTTTAACCCCGTGTCTGGGGTAAGTAGTCACGTACTAAATAAAAAGTGAAATACAAAACGACAAAACGAATGCCTATTTTTATTAAAGGTAAAATGTTGTTTGTAAGAAATTTTACCCTTGAATTCATTACGTTTGCTGTTATGGCTTTTGTGACAACTTACCCGTGAGACAACTATACCCGGTCTCCCCTAATTTCAAATCAAATATCCTTGCAAGCTATTTCGCACTAAACTTGAATTTTGCAAATTGGGTAAAAGTTGTAAACTAATTTGGTTATATTATTATGCGATTTCCTTGAATGTTTGTTGTTTAGCCAGTTGATTGCATATATGGGTTAGTTCGGTAGTTGCCCAAAGGACCTTGAAAAACAGATCTAATCCAACTTTCCAATTTATAGTTGAATTTAACGATTTTGTAATTAATCGCCTTACTATTTGTAAACTATAAATAAAAAAGAAATAGAAACCTCGAATAATAACTGGAATTTCATTCAACTATTTATATTAATTATAAATAAAATACCTGACATTTTTATTATTAGAAAACGACGGAAGAAAACTCTAAGAATTTACAAACAGATTAGCCTGTTTATGTTTAATTTATAAGATTTCGTATAATTAACACTTTCTCCCATTATTCAACTCCCATTAGTAAATATTCAATTTATTTCGCATGGGTGCCAAAAACGAACAAAGTTCTTTAATGGCCGAAAGTCAAAAATACTCCCGCATTTCACTAAATTAAATACGCAGACTTCTCGCTAATAAATTCGTGTTACGCGCGATTATATTTAGCGCTGGCAAGGGGACCGAGAAAATAAAACTATTTTAAATTGTTTTTGTTTCGATATTTTAACAAGTTATAAAAAATAAAAGTGCATAAAAACTGACACGATCTAAAAATAACGCATTCTTTGAATTGAAGAGATTCTTGCCAAGTTACTAATTTTACACAAAAATTACTCGCAGCTGTGCTGTGTATGTCTTCTTTCAGAAGGCCTTTTTATTTTGAAAATGGTCGTTCGTTTAGTCATCAAGCAATGCAGTCGATTTTGAGTGTGTTTTGAATAAAGTATTGTTAAAAAACGAATAAGCTATTGTGGTTATAAATTATGCTATAGATATACAGTAAAACCTCGTTGAACAGACACCCCCCTTCATATCGATTATATGTGCGAAAAACGTATTTTTACCATAGCAATGAGTGGGAGCGAGCGAAAAGATACAACAAACTCATAAGTAAGAGTGAGAGGGAACGATGAAAATTATTTACTAATTTTTCAGCGCCAAAATTATTGCAAATCGTGTTTAAAGCCGAGTGTGCACATTCGAGCTCAAAGTGGCACATTCCGATCTCGGGAAAATGAAGCGCGCCGCTCCGCGTCGCGCTTCATTTGCCTCCCTCGCTCGGAAATGTGCCACTTTTCGCTCGAATGCGCACATCCTCGTGTTTATTATATTAGTATAATTTACAGTGTGTTCTTTCAAATCAAAAATTTTAATTTAATTTAGTAAATATCGATTTTATACTCGAAAAATGTATTTACCATAGCAATGAGTGGAAGGGAGCGAGAAGATACGATAATCTTGTCAGTGCAAGTGAGAGGGAACGATGAAAATTATTCAATTAATTTTTCGTGCAATTTATTGGTCTAAATTATTGCGAATCATGCAGAAATTGCCGTAAAATTAATTTGTATTTCAATAAGGACCCAAGAATGAAATTCTTGTTAGGTTTTCTTAATATTCGGCTATATTTTAGGTCGTAAAATGTTGACTATATGAATTTAATGAATTTATTGAGTATATCTCTATAAATACGAATTTCATGAAAAAAATGAAAAAGACCTTTTTTATAGAGAATTGAATTTCCTACAAAATTGTTCCTATAACTTTTTCTCAAATCTGTATACTTTAAGAGATGCTTACAAAAAAACTACGATTCGATCAATAAATGAACTTATATTGTCTTGAGGCACGTCTTATTTTTGTTAAAAAAATTCCCCCGTATATTTTCATTAAAAGGAACGTTTTTTGGGGGCGTCGGAAGAAATTTAATTTTTAACGACCACCCTACTGTACATACATAATTAGTCTCTCTCTGTGTATGTATTGTTTTGGTGTTCTCATTCACTATGTAAAATAATTTGCTCAAGTAGCGATGGAACTGACACCTATTTATATTATTTAGCGCATTGTTTTCGAATTAAAGTGTTAAAAACGTTTTAAATTGCTGTTAGGAAGCTTTTGCAAGGCACATCAAACCTGTAATTAAAATTAATTTTCGTACAAAACGTTTCGGGGGCAATAAAATTTTTATTTATCATGTTCAAAGAAGTAGTTTATAAAAAACGAACACATTTGACCGTTATAGTTGCTTCGAAAAACTGGTTTCAAACGAGATTTGTGCGAGAGGCTTGCGTTTTTTACGCAAATTTAGTGATTTACTTTAATTACAGCGGACTACCGCTACTTTATCGCTATTACAATAAATTAATGGCTTCAATCAAACAACGTATCACATAAGTATGTTGACATCGACCTCTGTTGGCATTTATAATTATTAATTTTTAGAATTTAAAATCTGTGTATGTGATTTTCAAAACAAAACCAAAATCTATTCAAAAAGTGGCCCGTTCTCATTTAAAAAAAAAACTGTACCGTTCATGAATTATTTAAATTCTAAAAAATAATGTAACACTTTAGAAGAAATTGAGAGACGCATTACTAATAGTCTAAATTTTTTTTTATATTATTACATACTTTCACCGTTTTTAATCAACTACTTTCTCCTGCGAACGAAAGGATTATGCAAGTACCGTAATTTATGCCATGAATAAAAAGTGACGAATGCATCCTGTAAGAAACAGGTCAAGAATAAAAAATATTTAAATTAGAAAAAATATGCCATCATCGTTATATACTTATAAAAAAACTTCGAAAAAACCTACTTTTCGGGGTCTAACTGCCGTATTTATCGTCCGATTTTCGAGCTTAAGCACCCGGTCGACGAAGATTTCGAAAAAATTAAGATGAGACCGGGGCTCGTCTCCGTAGGTCCAACCTCCGTGGAGCTACGGAGGAAATAAACTCGAGACGCCAAAAAATGCGTTTTTTGCAAATATCTCGAAATCTAGAGGGTCGACGTACCCCCGAGGCTACATCATTAAGGTGGTCCGTCCCGAGACCCGTACCTAGATACCGCTAGCCATTCAAGCGGCATCTTCTCCGAGGCTAGGCAAGAAAAGGGCCCGTTTGGTGCTTTTCCGGTTCTTTTGCCTCCAGCTCGTGCACCGCCGCCACCGTCGTTCTCGGCGCATCGATTTCTAGATCAAAGTTGTAGCGAAATAATGCCGCTACGAGGGACCGAAATCGAAATTTCCGAATTCCTTTTCCTAAGCGACGTAGGGCCGTTCGAACACAAAAATCTACGTTTTCTGACGACACAAATTTTTACCTCTTTTCACGAACACCAGGTGGATAACGTGGCGAGAAGTAATATTCACCTAGCATGGGCACCCCTCCGATCTCTGAGCTATCACACCTGAAAATTTGGGATTGATTGGCGGTTTACTTTTGGCTGTACACGAGTTCGCAAACGCGACCTTGACTATTTTCAAAAAACGGTTTTTCCATGCAGTTTTCGAACGGGGACTCTTAGCAACATCCGCTTTCGGGATACGATGGGGGGTCGGTTTATACTTTCTGGGACACATTTTTTTTCCGCGGGGGACGAAGGGGTGGCGTCAGGACGGTTTTTAAGAAAACCTTATTTCTGCCGTAATTTAAGCGTTTTAAAACAAAAAAAATATAGACGACTCGATATAGTTTCTCTAAGAGGTTTTAACAAGTTTTATGCAAATTTAACCCTTTTTGCAAATTTTGACCTAAAAGTCGGTTTTGCACGTAAAAATTCGCAATTTTTTGTTTTTCCATAGTTACGAATGATATTAAGATTTTTCCCGCTTTGGAAACATTATACATGTGTTAATAAAAATTTAGAAATTTGATTTCTCAAATATCTGTTGTCTGCAATATAACGGGAATCCCCTTTTCTTTGTTAACGAAGGGTCCATAAGCAGGTAGTTGTTTGGGTTTCGGAAAGTGTTTCGTCCTTGGTCTTTTTTTATGGGGATCTTTACCTAAACATTAGAATATGTTTTAACGTTAAAAATTTTAAATAGGGGTCGCCATCTACATTATTTTATAGAAAAATATAAAACCAAATAGAATGAGGTGGATTAAACTCACTTATTTATATAAAGCAGCATTTTGGCGTACCATTGTCAATCGTTAATATATATAACAATTTTGTTTCTTTAAATTTTAAACACATCAATTAAAATAATTATTTTCTACAAAATTCGTTAAATGTACAGTTCTTTTGGTAAAATAAGCATTTTACTAACATATTTAAAAATATCAGTTTTGAATTTTTATATGTATTTAGTAGGTACCTGCTATTTTTTCTTGCCAATTTGTATATTTTATGATGTAGCTTTAATTTATACTTCTCATACACTAAGACAAAAATTAAAGGGTCAAAAAATTTCCGATATTTTATGGTGTTTTTGACAGGCTGTGTTATTTTATATTTTAGGTTTTATTACAATTACTTAGGTGTACATTTATTATTAATACTATTTTAGATTTTTTAGTGTATTGTTTGTTTTCAGTTCAATAATATGATTAATTTTATGGTATTACTTAAGGCTTCTCCTATTGTTTTTTATAATATAAAATTTTCATTTTGTTTGAATTAGAAGAATCTAAAATTATGATTATTTCGACATTCGCTATCAGTGCATATTTAGCAAATATTTAGGACATACATAAAGCGACTTCGTGAATGTTGCCATTTACTGGAAGATTTAGACATTTACCAGACATCGGGTTTACACGGTAACATATATACAACGTATATCAACCATCGTGGAACGTAAATCCCATATTTTCACATTAAGATAGACATAACACGTTTACAATTTTCTTAAATCGAAATAGCTCTCGATACAACAAATCGGTCATTCGCTGGATGTTTTACCATATTAACGCTTTATATACATTAATTTAAAATTCTCTGTAAATACGCGAGCGATTGTTTCTTAGCCTGTTATAAAAACATTTCAAAATTTATTATTGCAGTATCCTAAAATTTTTAACCAAGCAGTGCAATTTAAGAAAATCATAAACATTATATTTTATTGGTAGCTGTCAAAATTTAGATTTCAATGGGCAGGAAGTAACGCTTTGTTTAGTTTCTATCAATGGCGATTTATGTTTTAAGAAAAGGACAGTAGATACTAGATTTGAGTTTAAAACCATAATAAATGCAGTTTAAATTTTATGACGTTTTAGAGAGGCAAAATTTGAGGGTTCCTGAACATCTATTTTGCTGTCTGTTCAGTTAGAAAACTTATGTCCAGAAGATCGGTGCGCTATGTATATATATATGCGTGTTGTGTGTGTTTGTGTGTATGTGTGTGCGTGTGCGTGTAGGTGCGTGTGTCTGTGCATGTGTGATTGTCCACCAAAGCAGGACGAAATGGCAGGACGTGAGGATATTAAAAAAAGCAAGGTAAAGCTTATTATAAAAAATAGGTTTTGTGTAATCTTTTAAAAGAACTTTAAAGGGCATATGGTTATAAGCGTGTCAAAATTGCCGGGGGAAATATACGCCACTTTGGGAGTACGTAAGGTACTTATGAAGTACAGTGGTACCTCGATATACGAGTTTAATTCGTTCCGTAACCTTGCTCGTATGTCAAATTTCTCGTATCTCAAAGCAATTTTCCCCATTGAAATTAATTGAAATGCCATTAATCCGTTCCAGCTCCCAAAACATCACCTCAGTTGTTTTTACCTTAAGTGTTTTGAATAAGAAAAATGTATTTACAAAAGAAACATTTATAATGTTTATAAATAACAAATACATATTCTATAAAAACATAATAAAAAAAGTGAAGTGCTTACGGAAGCGCTTAATTTTCATTACTGGTCTTCGCTTTTTCGTCACGCTTTGCTCATTTTACCTGCAGATAGTTTAAAAACTGTCCTCGTATCTCAAATCTTGCTCTCATCTCAAAGCAAAATATCGCTCGCTCGGCGGCTCGTATCTCAAAACACTCGTATGTTAGGGCACTCGTATATCGAGGTACCACTGTATTAAGATCGTGAAAATCTCAGATTTTTAACTCAGCCTGTTTTCAAGAAATTAAAAAATACTAAAAATTTAATTTTTTTTCTCAGGAACGCTTAATCGATCTTGATAAAATTTGAGTGTGTTATAGTATCGCAGGACAAAATAACAGTCGTATAAGATTTCATGATCCAGTAAAAAAAATTCAAAAATATTTTTTATGTGTGGTATTATTTGGGCCAAATTATGAAATAATTTTTTAGAACCCTTACACTCTTTTATATAATATATATTTTTCAATTGATTCTACGTGGTGCGCCCCAAAAAATAAAAACTATATTTTACTATAAAGGACATAAGTAGATTACTCGCAGAGGAATATCGGAATCATCTTTCGAGAGTAGGTTGGTTGTAATAACATATGTTGATCGTGCAAGTTTCAGATTTTTATTTTACTTATGTAATAAATAAAAAAATCATTTTTAAATACGTTTTAACCGATTTTAATGAAATTTGGACACATTATAGAGGTATAGGTATAAAGGCTATACTCCGCAGAGGAACAGCTTATAATCTTAATAATAACACAGGTCAACACGAATTTTAGCTATACGTTGTATAGTCATCTTTCACAGGGATACACCGTATAGCTAATTTAGCTATCCGGAGTTTCCTTATTGCGGATCATCAAAGTAACGATACGTATTATTGTTTTAGACATCCAAACGATTTTGGTCATGGTGATTCAACGGTTATGCACAGAGAACAAAATATCGTCAAAATGTCCATACGTATCGCTATTTTATTTATACAAATTCTCAAATTGACTGTACAGTTACCTACGCGACGGAAACTGCACACGTTCACGAGAGTTCTTCGTTGAACGCTTGAATCAAATAAATGAATCCTTATTATAAGTATAATATGTAGTGCTGTTTTGATCATACTATGAACTGTCAAATTAACTTATAAATGTCATTACATTAGCCAAGCGAATAGTTGTTCTGACAATACGTCAATTGAGGATACGTCAGATAGTTATTTTGACGATATTTTTTTCTCCGTATAGAATTATATTGTTATTAAATCAAAGTTATTATGAACAGAGTAGTATTCTTATATATACACGGATACAATATATGGTAAATGAAGTTTTTTTTACTTTACGGAGAATGAAAGAATTAAAATATCAATCGGGCTTAGAATCATAAATAATGCAGGTAAATGCATTTTGTTTAACGTACGCTCGCTTTTGTAGCTATTATCTATAGGTACAAAATTTTCTAAGTTTAAAAAATTTTGAAAAGTATCGGTCGCGCAATTAATGGTCGCGGTCGGGTTAAAGAGTGGTGACCTAAAAGAAAATTTTAAGAAGAATTAAATTACGATATATCTGTTCTGAAGCATAATGACCGCTTTTGAGGGGTCTCCTTATAGAGATGATCGCCACGAGAGATTTTACTGTAAATTAAATCGAGTGATCCATGATTTAGTCACAGGGTATACATGTAATCAAACACATCGAAAGAACCAAAAAATCATATAATTAGCTAAAGGTTAATTTGACATTTTTGAATCGAGCGTGAATGGACTTGATTAATAACTTCGAAAGAATTGCAAAAATTAAAAATTGATTATATTGTCAAATTTCTCAGGTTGCATCACTCTTGCTAATCACATGGAATGCTTTCGAAGTATACTTACTTATAGAAAAGTTAACATATCAGCGAGCATGGAAAATTTTAACAGGGATATTAAAATTTGTTTTTAGACTTTGATTGTTTGTTTAATATATCTTCGTCTTATACTACCCCTATTTAGAGTCAAACTTGCTACTTATTACGTATTAAATGCAAATTTCCCTTTTGTTAACGGTACCTACGTCTTTTGCCGATAAATGTCGAATGAGAATATTGTTTAGCTAAAACGAATTAATTTTGAGGTTTTTTTTACATCCTAAACGATTTAATGGCACCCCGTGATGTACACGAACGGAATCCTTAAAGTTTCAAGATCATTTTCTTTATAATTTTAATTTCTTAAAAGTTAACTTTGGCTTAAAAAATGATAAAAAACCAATTAAAAGGTAATTTTTTTGCCGATTGCAATTCTCACTATAAAAACGTGTACTTTTAAAGGCTTAAAAGGAAAATGGAAAAAGCTTTAAAATTATGGTATACACGATATGACGCGGCTTTAGTAAACAGAAAAAGTTTTAAAAGACCTTCACACCAGCTCGCACCCCTCTGATAGCAGAGCTTGCGGATCACAAATGATTCGTGGAAATTTTGTTCTTCTGGAGGTAAATATCGTATCCTAGCACTGCCGGCAGCGGCACTTCACAATCAAAAACAAAATCAAAAGCTCTATTTGACGACATTTGCAATGAATTTTTAAAGTGTAAGAATGGTCAATTTGACATAAACTTTTTTAAGAAAAATTAATAACTTAGCAAATATTTTAGTTCCATGGTTATTTGAAAAGATGTTTCTACATACTTTTGCTAGGAGCCGAAGGCCTTAAACGCGAAAGCGTTTATTTACAAAAAATGAACAAGTAGTTATTTCATTATTAAGCGGCATACAATATTGATAAAGTTATTTTAATGATGGTAAGGAATTAATTTTACTTTAATTTACTTTTTGTTCACAAAGCAATTTTGTTCTGATCACACCATTCTAAAGTTTTGGATGTTTTTAAGAAAATATAACTTTTATCATGAATCGAATGTCTTAAACGCAAAGCACTTAAATTATATAATGAAATTAATTTCACAGCAATGCATTACACAAAATCGCGAAGCGATTTTGTCTTGCAGAATTCGCAAAGCGAATTTTGCTAGTTTAGTCCATAGGTTCTTGAACGAACGTGTCGGGGGGTCCGCGTAGTCATAACAGGGGCTCCGCGAAATTATAAAAAATGGTTGCAAAGAGTTTAAGATTATTTTGAAAAGTGCGGAGCCATAAAAAAAATTTAAGACAATAAATAAAATATATTATATATATATTAATATGTATATTGATATAAATATATTATATATATATTATTGTTATGGTCTGTGATTTTTATATAATTTTTGATATTTATTTGTATTTTGGGCGCCCAAAAAAAAAAGAACGACGCAAAATGCCCAAGGATTAGGCTGGAGCCCGCAAAAAAAAGTTGTTGAAGAGGGGGTCCTCGTACTATATAAGTTTATCAACCCCCCATTTTAGACAATTCCAAATAACACATTAAATAATCTAAAAATAACCGTAACAAAATTTCTGATATTGGAATCAACCTAAAACCAAAGGTTATATCGATTTTAACCATAAATAATTCAATCCTTTCACGGTATCCTATAAATAGCAACTCTCCATTAAAAGCGTGCAAGCAGTAGCCATCAGTCGATAACCTTTAAAAGTAATATCCACTAGTTTTTTATTTTCGCCGATGCTATTCTATAAATTATAAAAAAGATTGCCTTCGTATTATTCATTTAAAAACGCCCAAATTATCCCCCCCCGCGAAAACGGTTACGGACAATTTAAAAACTTCCGCACAAAGTATTCGGAATTTAATTATCATTTCATGCATTTTAATAGTTGCAAAATAAAAGTCCATACATACATTTACATTCGGTTTTTATGTACACACTAATTAGTAATACTTCAGAAGAAATTTTATGGCGAATTTTTGTATTGTAATTAAGCGGCAGGTGGTCGATGAATTTAACAGCTTTAACCTTTTCGATTAACATAAATTAAGAGAAAAAACAATAAAAAAATAATATTTAATTGTCCAAAATTCGAATTTTTCATTGTTAGAACGATGGCAGGTCGTTCAATTTTGTAAATTTTGTATTCGGCTGCGCTTAAAGATTCTTTATAGAATTATTTTTGATTTTAAATTAGTCCCTAATTAGTACCATAGAAAAGATTGGTTATCCCTGTTCGTACGAAGGTAATAAATGTTACTCACCGAAATTCCGGCTAACAAATATCAGCAGTTTTCTGGAAACACCGAAATCGATTGGGGTTTGGCTAAGGAAATAGTTTCGTGACGAAGAAATCGGCCGAAAAACTTTTTGAATTGCGTGTTAGAAGTTATACTTCTTTGGCGTAACTAAATTAAATATAACCACGTGTTATGTTGCTCCACATGCATTTGTGTATAGCTAGATCCACTGGGGTTTCTAGAGTCATCTTTTTTTCTAAACTTTTTTGAATATAAATTTTGTGAACAAGTAAAAGTATTATAGAATATTATTTTATTAAAAAAACGGTTAGTATAACGACAATATAAAATATTATAACGTTCAAATTCTGATACAATATTTTATTGTCGTATATTGGGCGTTTAATTTAATGTAAGATTGGTCCTCTAAGTTTCAGAGGCCTAATTTGCCATGTTAAATTCGCATGTACACCGCTGTACACCTATTTTTCGATTTACACGAAGAAAATATTTTAAATAAAGATTAGATGCAGTGTTTTTTGTAGATTGTGATTATAAGCCGAGTGTACAATTTGGTCTTCGGAAAATATGCACTTTTTGCACGAATGTGCACTTAATACGTCATTTTATTTGGCTACAATACTCTTTTCTTTTTAAATCAATAAATTAATGTAAATAAATTCAATAAATACGAGGATGTGCGCATTCGAGCGAAAAGTGGCACATTTCCGAGCGAGGGAGGCAAATGAAGCGCGACGCGGAGCGGCGCGTTTCATTTTCCGAGATCGGAATGTGCCACTTTGAGCTCGAATGTGCACACTCGGCTTTAACGATTTCAATAATTTAGCGCTGAAAAATTAGTAAATAAATTTTATCGTTCCCTCTCACTCGTACTTATGAGTTTGGTGTATCTTTTCGCTCGCTCCTCTCATTGCTATGGTAAAATACGTTTTCGCTCATATAATCGATATTTACTGAACTAAATTAAATTTGATGATTGGAAAGAAAGTTTAATTTATAAAATTCAATAAATACGAGGATGTGCGCATTCGAGCGAAAAGTGGCACATTTCCGAGCGAGGAGGCAAATGAAGCGCGACGCGGAGCGGCGCGCTTCATTTTCCCGAGATCGGAATGTGCCACTTTAGCTCGAATGTGCACACTCGGTTTTGAGTACGATTCACAATAATTTAGACCATTAAAAATCAGTTGAATGATTTTAATCGTTCCCTCTCACTCGCCTTAAGGAGATTCTCGTATTTTTTCGCTCTCTTCCTCTCATTGCTATAGTAAATACATTTTTCAAACGTCAAATCGATATTTACTAAATTCAATTAAAATTTATGATTTGAAAGAGCGACAAATAGAGTAGGTAAATGCAATAAATACGAAGATGTGCGCATTCGAGCGAGAAGTGGCACATTTCCGAGCGAGGGAGGCAAATGATGCGCGACGCGGAGCGGCGCGCTTCATTTTCCCGAGATCGGAATGTGCCACTTTGAGCTCGAATGTGCACACTCGGTTTTAAGCCTCATTCACAATAATTTAGACCATTAAAAATCAGTTGAACCATTTTAATCGTTCCCTCTCACTCGCATTAACGAGATTCTCGTATCTTTTCGCTCTCTTCCACTCATTGCAATGGTAAATACATTTTTAAGCACGATTCACAATAATTTAAGTCAATACATTAAACGAAAAATCAGTCGAATCATTTTAATCGTTCCCTCTCACTCGCCTTAACGAGATAGCCGTATCTTTTCGCTCTCTTCCACTCATTGCAATGGTAAATACATGTTTCAAATATCAAATCGATATTTACTAAATTCAATTAAAATTTATGATTTGAAAGAATGACAAATAGAGTAGGTAAATGCAATAAATACAAAGATGTGCGCATTCGAGCGAAAAGTGGCACATTTCCGAGCGAGGAAGCAAATGAAGCGCGACGCGGAGCGGCGCGCTTCATTTTCCCGAGATCGGAATGTGCCACTTTGAGCTCGAATGTGCACACCCGGTTTTAAGCCTCATTCACAATAATTTAGACCATTAAAAATCAGTTGAACAATTTTAATCGTTCCCTCTCACTCGCATTAACGCGATAGCCGTATCTTTTCGCTCTCTTCCACTCATTGCAATGGTAAATAGATTTTTAACCACGATTCACAATAATTAATTTACTTTCTTAGGTGGCTAACTTTACCCTGTCAAATTATCGTCAAGTGCGCGCGCACCACTTCCATTCCCTGCCAAAATTCGACTCTCAACGCCGCCCAAAGAAGTACAACTTCAAAAGAAAAATTTATAATAAACGAATAAATATTACAATTCCGTTATTTGTCGGAAAATTTCATTCGAATCGCTTCTATAAAATATCGGGGCTTTATATAAAAGCGAAGCCGTCAAAACCTTTCCGAGTGCGGAAGAAAAAGAGGAAAACAAAACGTAATAAAAATGCCGCAGAAGAAAAGCAAATCGGATAGGAAAACGACAGGCAGGGAATCGATTCGAGAATAAATGTGACGCATTTTAGGAGCTTCCGAACGTGGGAAGTAAATATCAAAAGAAATTATTTACTATTCCTCGAGTCGAACGTGGGACGATCGAAATTTTTTCCAGCAATTTAAATATTATTTTTTTCGACAATGATCTAACCTCTTTATCTCGTATTAAATACCGAACGCGATTAGTGAGCAGTTAATATTTAATTAAAATACCCAACAAATCACGCTGCAACACGCATATCTAATCTCACACACTTATCTAAAATTGTTTAAACATCAAAAAATGGCAAAGTTAAAAATAAAACATTAATTTCGTCCGCAGATATTACTCAACGATGGAATAAAATATTATTTATTGAAATACGTCGAAACACAATAAACACTTTATGAATATCTTTCGAGTATTTACGTGATCAATGACTGACGAAATTTTCGGGGGCTCATCAATATTCAATCGCCATTCCGCATGAAATTTTAAAGAGACCGATCGAGGATGCGTATTAATATTTAACGTGGCCTTTTAAAATTCAAAACGCCAAATTTGTGAAGGTAATTAAATATACAATGAATTAGCATCGGATTGCTTTTGAAACAATTCGACCGAAACGTGTGGGGCAACGCCCTCCCCCCGGCAATTTTCGTAAAATAATCAATATGTATTTTTTAATTATTTTTAAAAATTAAAATATTAACAATGTTTTGCAATTACTCCGCGTATTTTTTTTTTAACATAAAAATAGTGAAAAGTTCCGCAATAGATAGGTCCCCGCAGCCATCTTTTGAGCATAGATTTTTATGAAGTACCAATTGAAATCAATATTACAAACAAAATGATTTTATAAGGACATCTTTAATCAGCAAACAAAAATAAAGTTCGACCATACCATATTTCCAAACAGATAGGAGTCCATGCCAGAAGTCCCAAACCATATTTCAATAATTTGAAAACGGGTCCAAATTTAATAATTAATTTGTAAAACAACTCGGCGGTAAATTTCGCGGAACGCGTTTTTTTCCGTAAAATTGAAGTTTTACAGCGCAATCCAAAAGTAAATGTTCGTCGTGTATATTTATTTAACTCCTATTTGCATAAACTACTTAAATTTAATCGAGTTAATGTATGCAAATCTCTAAATGAATGGCCGATTATAATTCTGGAAATAGAGACTTCATTAACCCCGTTTAAACTTGTTTGCAAAAGCGATTTGGGCTTCGCGTTCGGCGAAACATTTTTGGCACCAAATTGATCTCGAAATTAAGTTAAAGGGCGAGCAGTTGGTCGAAAACGGGCTCAGAAAAGCGTTTGTCAATGAATTTAAATTTCTGGACGTGCATTGGTCACGATGGGCCCATTGTGTTAGGAAACAGGTCTGCGTGAATAATGCACGAGGGTGGAGGAATACTTGTTAGGGCAAGTCTAACCGGTTTCCTCTTCACGATACCGAAGACTCGGACGAACATAACTCGAGCGCCGCTCCCTTTTAATTATGCTCGCCATCTTGTCATGATTCGTACCGTTTCGAACTCGCCAATAAAACGTAAAACCGAAACGCTTAATTAAAATTAAATTGAGACGAAATAAATCTGCCGACGCGTCCTCCAATAAACGTTTATGGCGCAATGAACAATCCGGCAATCGATACAACTTCGACGATGGGCCGGCATTGCCATTTCGGCTGGGGGGCGCGCAAGTCATAAAAGTTCGCGAAATTCCAAAATTAAAACTTTTTGCACAAGTAGACGTAAAAGAAAAATCGATGCGTTTACTTATGTACGGGCGTTAGAAGTGATACTTCTTTGGCGTGCCTAAATTAAATATGGCCCCGCGTAAAAATTAATATAAATGACAAGACAGACTTTAAATCGATTAAAAGTTTTCGTCAAATTTTATAGTCAAATACACAACATTTTAAAATTTGTAAATTTGGCCAAATTATTGCATGAGTATTATTTATTAGAGTTTATATTACACTAGAAAAATAATTAAAAAATTAATCTACCCCTAAAAAAACAGGACAGGCTTTAAACCGATTAAATGTGTTAACTTTTCGTACGCTTTTATAATCAAAAACACAATTTTTGAAATTTGTAAATTTCGCCAAACTTTTGTATGGATGTTATTTATTAGTTTATAATAAACCAAAAAAATAGTAAAAAAATTCTAACTACCCCCAAAAACACAGGACAGACTTTGAACCAATTAGAAATGTAAGATTTTAGTCCGATTTTATAATCCAAAACGCAATTTTTGAAATTTGCAAATATGGCTAACTTATTGCATGAAAGTTATTTAATAGAGTTTACAATTAACGTGAAAAATAATTAAAAAAATCGAACGACCCCTAAAAAAACATGACAGACTTTAAACCGAGTAAAAGTGTTAACTTTTCATTTTATAATTAAAAACACAATTTTTGAAATTTGCAAATTTCGCCAAACTTTTGTATGGATGTTATTTAATAGAGTATATAGTAAACCAAAAAAATAATTAAAAAATTCTAACTACACCTAAAACAACAGGACGGATTTTAAATCGAGTAGAAATGTAACATTTTCGCCTGGTTTTACAATCAAAAACACAATTTTTGAAATTTGCAAAATTTGGCTAAATTATTGCGTGTAGGTTGTTTACTAGAGTGTATAATAACCCAAAAAAACAATTAAACAATTCTAACTACCCCTAAAAAAAATAGGACAGCTTTAAACCGATTTGAAATGTAAGATTTTATAATCAAAAATACAAGTTTTGAATTTTGACTAAATAATGCACGGAGGTTATTTATTAGAGTTTATACTCAACCAAAAAAATAATAAAAAAATTCTAATTACCCTTAAAAAATCAGTACAGCTTTTAAACCGTTTTGAAATGTAAAATTTTTGACAAATTTTGTAAACAAAAACACAATTTTTGAAATTTGCAAATTTGGCTAAATTATTGGGTGTAGGTTGTTTACTAGAGTGTATAATAACCCAAAAAAACAATTAAACAATTCTAACTACCCCTAAAAAAAATAGGACAGCTTTAAACCGATTTGAAATGTAAGATTTTATAATCAAAAATACAAGTTTTGAATTTTGACTAAATAATGCATGGAGGTTATTTATTAGAGTTTATACTCAACCGAAAAAATAATAAAAAAATTCTAATTACCCTTAAAAAATCAGTACAGCTTTTAAACCGTTTTGAAATGTAAAATTTTCGACAGATTTTGTAATCAAAAACGCAATTTTTGAAATTTGCAAATTTGACTAAATTAAAGCATGGAGGTTATTTATTAGAGTTTATAATAAAGCAAAAAATTAATAAAAAAATTCGAACTACCCTTAAAAAATCAGTGTAGCTTTTAAACCGATTTGAAATGTAAGATTTTCGTCAGATTTTATAATCAAAATCACAATTTTTGAAATTTGACCAAATATTGCATGGAACTTATTTATTAAAAACTACCCCTAAAACAACAGGACGGATTTTAAATCGAGTAAAATGTAACATTTTGGTCAGATTTTATAATCAAAAACACAATTTTTAGAATTTGCAAATTTGGCAAAGTTATTGGATGGATGTTGTTTACTAGACTTTATAAATTTAATCAATACGAGGATGTGCGCATTCGAGCGAAAAGTGGCACATTTCCGAGCGAGGGAAGCAAATGAAGCGCGACGCGGAGCGGCGCGCTTCATTTTCCCGAGATCGGAATGTGCCACTTTGAGCTCGAATGTGCACACTCGGTTTTGAGCACGATTCACAATAATTTAGATCAGTAAAAATCAGTTGAACAAATTTTAATCGTTCCCTCTCACTTGCACTGACAAGATTATCGTATCTTCTCGCTCCCTTCCACTCATCGCTATGGTAAATACATTTTTCGAGTATAAAATCGATATTTACTAAATTAAATTAAAATTTTTGATTTGAAGGAGCGCACGGTAAATTATAAAAATGTAATAAATACGAGGATGTGCGCATTCGAGCGAAAAGTGGCACATTTCCGAGCGAGGGAGGCAAATGAAGCGCGACGCGGAGCGGCGCGCTTCATTTTCCCGAGATCGGAATGTGCCACTTTGAGCTCGAATGTGCACACTCGGTTTTAAGCACGATTCACAATAATTTAGACCAATAAAAATCAGTTGATCAATTTTAATCGTTCCCTCTCACTCGCATTAACGCGATAGCCGTATCTTTTCGCTCTCTTCCACTCATTGCTATGGTAAATACATTTTTTCAACATCAAATCAATATTTAGCGTGATGCTAATACAGTAGAACCTCGATAAGTGGAAACCTCTACAATTCGAAAAAATCCCTCGTTCCCGTCCCTAACTCGAATTTTTAGCGTCTCCCTTATCGAGGTCCCACTGTATAACTCCAAAGTGCCCATTGTGCCAACAATTCGATCTCGTCCGCCAAACCGAAACGAAACCTAACGAAATATGGAAGCACAAATAATCGGGGTCATACATTAAATATCATTACACTACTTATCTCAATGGATAGACAAATTCGTTCCGCTAGCAAATACACGCTTGTGATTAATGCCAGTTGCGTTAACTTCCCATCCCACAGTTGTTTACAATTACATGTCAGCTCCAATCGCCGGAAGTGCCGACAAACCAGACGAATACGTCTTCTTGATGTTTTCAAGGTCGAGCAACTGCTGAAGTTGCTACATTTCTTTTTAAACTGTGCATAAGCAAATAATTTCGCCAATCCGCATTTTTCGTATATCGATGGTCGTTATTCGCGAAATTGCGGTTCAACGCTTTCCGCGCGCTATGATACAACATTTCTTAAAAATAAAACTGACGCGTTATGTACATTCATTCGTGTTAAAACGTACAGTCGGTTCCGCGCGAGAAGGCACGATTAATATTTAACAAGAAATTACTTAAAAACGGAAATATTTTAATTTGTTCAAAACTAATTAATAAATCGCCGTGCGTCTCATGCATATTCATCGTTAACAATTTAATGGCCGAATTTTTTCGTACACAAACACTTTCGGAGGTATTTGTTTTTGAAATTAGTGCTCGGCCGTTCGATAATCGAATTTCGGACAATTTCAATTGCGATATAAAAAAATTAATATAGTCGAAGAACGCTTTCTGTTGCGTGCAACGAAAGTGTACCATTTCGCGCGAAACCGACTGTACATTAAGAAAAACGCAACGAATCGTTTTTCGCGGAATGTTCGTGTCATTGAAGAATTGCAACCGCTCGTAACCGGTAAAAATATAAATATGTAATTCGCATTTTTATGCGAAAGAAAATAATTACGATATTTATGTTAATTGCAATGCAAAATAATGGCTCTTTTGATTAGGAACTGCTGTAGAATTGCTTTTTTATAAGACCATTCGATGTTTGTATTGCGTCAACGAAAGCTGTTAAATCGAAGTAAACATAATTAACACGTCTCGCAGTTTTTCCGAAGATCGAGTGTTTTTTAAATAGATAACGCGCCACATTTTCGAAACGAAGCATTTTATACAGTCGACACCGTTCGCATTCGCACGTTTCGTCCGTGCCCACCCGAAAAATTCAAATCGAAAGCAATGCGAACTTGAAAACGATTTAGTTTTCACAATGAGCATAACAACGGAATAAATTGGATGTGAAATTGCTATTTCGAAACTAGAACCGGTTTTGCGCAACGTTTAAATAATTCAAATGCTATGGCTATATTCGATATTATGCACTCATTGTTTAAAAAAAAAACGTCCATTTAAATCTATAGCTTTCCCAAGAAGGTGTTCCATAGTCAACCGACTGAACTTCCCTGACCCATAAAGCAATTAGAACAATAACAAACATCCTTCGCAACAAAATCGTAATCTATTTTAAACAACAAACGACAAACAGCAATTTTTTCGAGAAAAAAACAACACCTTTATTAATTTAACGCATTAACGAACAATAAAAGCCTCTCTGTCGAGTTGATCGATAAAAAAAGTGCTGCATAATCTTGGAAGGAAAAGTTCAGCATTTCATGTTTGAAAAAAATATTTAAATTAATTGCTGTTTTTACTGTTTGTTCGCGAACTTTGTTGCATGTTCACAATTACACGAAGGTCAAATCAATGACGCCGTTCGCATTGCCCGTTGTTCCCCCGTACTACTATTGCGTGTCCATTAGATTGTTAATAACCGCAAAAAAATGTATTTTGGACTGCATTGAATTTCATTATACAAACAAGAGTTGTGTTTCGGGCGACCTTTAAAGCTGCACGATAATTAATTGCATACTTGTGACTTATCGTAATAAGTAGGAAGACGATAAGAGCAAAAAATAAGTTTTAATGAAAGCGCTATCAATGTTCAAAAGTAAACACTGGTTATACGAAAACACCACAAGTTAATCAAAATCAACACAGAAGTTGCGTATTTTAGATAAGACTATTTTTATAACAAGGCGACCACTTGTTTATTTAAATTCGGAGAAATTTGAAGTTGTACTTCTTTGATGGTGTGCAGGGCAACGGAAATTCGACAGAACGAAGTCGGCCGTCTAAGAAATCAAATTAGTTATTGCGAATTTCGAAAAATGGATTTTTACCATAGCAAATGAGTGGGAGCGAGCGAAAAGATACGAGAAACTCATGAGTACGAGCGAGAGGGAATGATAAAAATTTATTTACTAATTTTTCGTCAACCAAAATTATTGCGAATCATGTTTAAAACCGAGTGTGCACATTCGAGCTCAAAGTGGCACATTCCGATCTCGGTAAAATGAAGCGCGCCGCTCCGCGTCGCGCTCCATTTGCCTCCTTCGCTCGGAAATGTGCCACTTTTCGCTCGAATGCGCACATCTTCGTATTTATTGCGTTTACCTACTTTATTTGTCGCTCTTTCAAATCGTAAATTTTAAATGACTTTAGTAAATATAGATTTGATGTTTTGAAAAATATATTTACCATAGCAATGAGTGGGAGAGAGCGAAAAGATACGAGAATCTCGTTAATGCGAGTGAGAGAAAACAATTAAAATGATTCGACTGATTTTTCGTTTAATATATTGGCCTAAAATATTGTGAATCATGCTTAAAATCGAGTGTGCGCATTCGAGCTCAAAGTGGCACATTCCGATCTCGGGAAAATGAAGCGCGCCGCTCCGCGTCGCGCTTCATTTGCCTCCCTCGCTCGGAAATGTGCCACTTTTCACTCGAATGCGCACATCCTCGTTTTTATTGGATTTGCCTATATTAATCTTCTATTCTTCAATTGAAAAAATTAAGTCGAATTTTTAAAAAATTTGTATTTTTTGTTACATACAATATAATTTTTTTATGCGACTTCGGAATTAGTTACAAATTATTTTGATTTTTTTCTAGTTAAAATAAAGACATATTAATACTCCATTAACATATCAGGGCCGTATTTATACACGAAGACGGTTAAACGATATTTGAAAGGTTAGTATTTATTTGCATACAAACGTGCTATGGGATATAATTTTTTTATGACTTTTCTGATTTAAAGACAATCACCGTGATTTTTTTCTGATTGAAACTAAGTCACATTAACAATTTTCAGAGCTTCGAACCGTTATATTCAACATTTCGGTTTTCGTTCCGCTTAAATTAACAAATATATATATATCGGTTTTTGGTTCCGGTTTTCGTTCCGCCAAATATACCGGGTTATTCGGTTTTAATGTTTAATTGCGAGTTCAATTATATATCACGTTATAAATAGAGAGTGAGAAGGAAAATAAACCGATTTTTTTTTCGGTTCAGTTCGGGCTTTCGGTCTGGAAAAAAATAACGGTTTTTTTCGGTTCAATTCCGGTTTGAAACCCTCATAATGTATTTTTTTTTAATAGACCGATTTATTAATTTACACTCTTTTTTAAAACTCGGCAATATGCAAATCTATTACTGAAAAAAAGGTTGAAACAGTTGGAGGGCCCCAAAACTCATAAAATGTACCACGTAAAAAATTGCTTTAATGGTCGCACTATTTGATTGCCCGTTTAAATGACTGGCAAATACATTTATCTCATTAATTTTATTTTGTAAGTACAAAAATAAAATATGGCAATTTTTACGGTGCACCATGTATATTAGCCGTTTAAGAACAAATAATGTGCAACAATCAACCTTCGTACATCTATTCCGCGTTCAATTAAATTGATTCCCATAGAAAAAATCAAGTGACCTTAGATATAAACGAAATCACAATAAATCCAAAAATTATTAATAAAAACGACCGGGGTTGATTGTAACAAAAACATCAAATTGAAAAGGCCTACCTTACACGCCTCGACCCAATTACACTTTGGAACGGTAATCAAATCCGCGACCAACGCCCAATTTCCAAAATTTTGACGCACACTTTCACTCGTTCAACGCGCAAGCAATACTGAGGAATTTTCTAGAAATGTGCCGAAATTCCACCTCCCAATGCAAAATAGTGTAATCGCATTAAAGGCAATTTGGCGCGGACCAATCAAAACGCTTTGCAAAATTTCGACTGGTATATGGCAAACGCACGTGAACTATTGTGACGTCACTACGTGAACGGGACTCGTATCGTAATTTCAAAGCCAACGTTTCTGTTTCGGCCGCGAAAAACCTATTTTGGCAACATACAGAATGCGAGCAAATATATTGCATTAGCTAATTCGGCCCGACTTCGCACGGGTTTAAGATGTCAAACTAACCCCAAATTTTGATCAAAATTAAATATAGCGTATATTACTCAGGGATAGCGTTGTTTCTTATTAGCAAAATAATTTTTTGGATCGATTCAGTAGTTCCAGAGATTACCCCCACCATACAAACAAACACAATTTACCTCTTTATAATAGTATAGGTCAGGGATGGGCAAAAGGTGGCCCGTGGGCCTTATCCAACTCGCGAAGGCATATCATTCGGTCCGTCACATCAACACTGCGAGAAAAAAACATTTTACACCAAAGACAATGGTACCAACTTTGCCGCACTGCACGAATAAATATTTTAACGCTTCATTTGGTTTCCTCGCTCGGAAATGTACCGCTTTGAGCTCGAACGCGCACATCCCCGTATTTATTGAATTTATTTATATTAATTTTGATACGTGGTTATATCTAATTGCGCGCGCCAAAGAAGTACAGTAAAACCATCCCATAGACGGACACCAATGGTCATAAAATTTTTGTCCGTGTAAGGGAGGTGTCCGTCTACGAGGAAAAGGACTAAAATGCATATAAAACATAGGCTCTTCTCTCCGTCAGCAAAAAAGTGTACGCTGAATGGAGGTGTCCGTAAATGGAGGTTGTACTGTATGGACTTCTATAAGTACCTGCACCTCCCCCCCCCCCACATTTTTTTTAAAGACAACACATCTTACAAACAGGAATTTGACAAAGTTAAGTTGTATGACGCATTTATTGACAAGACAAACAAGGTCTTGGTACGAGTTAAAATGTTGCCTAATAGATTAAACGATAGAATTACTCATTCAATTGATTGAACTAGATACGAAGCAGTCAGCCAGTTGATGGTGTGTGGTGCTATGAACGAAGCGCTTTCGTGGAATTTTTTGGTCGAAAATTGTCGTCCATTAAAAAAACAGTGAACTTTCTAATTATAAGATTTACGGGACTGGAAGAAATTATGTATGCCTAATGATGTACATAAAAAAACACGCAGAACTGGTATGATTAATACATTCCATGGTTGGGCAAATGGAGTCAAGGAGACGGACAACTGCAGCAGTCTGATTCAACAACGCGTCACGCTAATGGAAGCACAACGGAAAACGGAGGGGGGAACGGGAGGAGGAAAAGCTGCAGTCACTGACCTCCATTGCTTGAGCTACATTGCGTGATGGCCACAAAACCGATGCGATCAAAACAGGAAAAAAATACAAAGACCCGTGAGAATTTACTGATTCATCGAAATAGCATTCCATCAAGATTGGAATATATTTGCGTTCGTGCACAATAAAACCTCTTTACTAATAATGCACAATCCTTATGGTTCTCCTATGACCTTCGTCAAAGTTATGCAAACGCGACTTGTTGGGACAATAAAAAACGCGTTGACTTCGTTCCTCGACGGATTAGAAAAAACTATGCAACGCAACTAGTCGATGTGCTCTACCAAATGGAGCTGATTGACACCGTATAGAGCAGTTTGCTGATGTATAGTCCTGATAGCCTAATATGTTCATTGGAAGTTTATTATTGAAATTTACAGGGCTGGATTTGTACCAGAGCTAAATCCAAGTTTTGGTGTTTTTCGTAATTTTAACCCTCCGTTAGTCACCTGAAATATCGTACCATGTTAAGTCAATGGAGGTGGTCTACGATGGATAGACCAGGTGACTAACGAAGGGTTAAATTAAAATGATTTCAAAAGTAAATTAATTATTGTGAATCATGCTTAAAACCGAGTGTGCACATTCGAGCTCAAAGTGGCACATTCCGATCTCGGGAAAATGGAGCGCGCCGCTCCGCGTCGCGCTCCATTTGCCTCCCTCGCTCGGCAATGTGCCACTTTTCGCTCGAATGCGCACATCTCGTATTTTTGTATTTGCCTACTCTTTTAAATCATAAATTTTAATTTAATTTAGTAAATATCGATTTCATATTCGAAAAATGTATTTCCCATAGCAATGAGTGGAAGGGAGCGAAAAGATACAAGAATCTTGTTAGTACAAGTGAGAGGGAACGATTAAAATTGCTTAATTAATTTTCCGGCCTAAATTATTATGAATAGTGCTTAAAGCCGAGTGTGCACATTCGAGCTCAAAGTGGCACATTCCGATCTCGGGAAAATGGAGCGCGCCGCTCCGCGTCGCGCTCCATTTGCCTCCCTCGCTCGGAAATGTGCCACTTTTCGCTCGAATGCGCACATCCTCGTATTTTGTGTATCTGCCTACTCTTTTAAGTCATAAATTCAAAGTCAGTTTAGTGAATATCGATTTGATGTTCGAAAAACGTATTTACCATAGCAATGGGCGGAAGAGAGCGAAAAGATACGATGACCTCGTAAATCCGAGTGAGAGGGAACGATTAAAATTATTTGACCCAATTTTTGTTTAATTTATCGACCTAAATTATTGTGAATCATGCTTCTAAGTGTGACGCACTAACATACAGTTTGGAAACCACTGGTCTAAAGTCTCGTGTACCTCGGCTATTAATTTTGTAAATCCGCCGTCATAATATACAGTCAACTATCGTTAATTTTCGGACACCTGTAACTTATAATGTAATTTTAAAATTTAGAACATAAAATTAAAACGTGTTATAAAAATTTGATTTGATTGCAATTAAAAAAAGTTCAGTTTTAGATATTATCAAACGTTTTCAAAATAAAGAACAATTCGAACAAGTAGCATAAAGCGGAATATTTCCACCTTTATCAAAGTATAAAATAAACAATTAATAATTTAACCACCCCCATCCCGACCCACTTTGTGCTACTGAGATTTTTCTTTCTTCGTTTTAACCACAACAAATGTTGCTCAAAATTACGTTGATTATGCAATACATTTTTGAGAATATGTTATGTTTAATAGTGCAATTAAAATTTACAACAACATATTAATGTTTTTTTAAAACATAATTAGTGGTATCCAAATATTTTTGCACATTTCGTTTTCTATATTGATTTTGTTTATAAATGTATGAGATCTTGTTTTCTTAGTAAAATCAATTTCAGTTCAATAATTTCTACTTTATCATCTTTCTTCTTCTTTGTGAAATTGTTTTCAATGTATTTTTAAGCTAGAAAAACATCAGAAACTAAATATTTTGTGCATGTCCGAAAATTAACCCTAGTTCACTATATCAAAAATAAAAATTAATTGTTTTAAATTTAAAGGGGGAAGATTAACATAGACAAATCCAATTAATACGTGGATGTGCACATTCGGGCGAATAGTGGCACATTTCTCGAGATCGGAATGTGCCACTTTGAGCCCGAATGTGCACACTCGGTTTTAAGTACGATTCGCATTAATTATGGCGACAAAAAATTAGTAAATAAATTTTATCGTTCCCTCTCACTCGTACTTATGAGTTTCTCGTATCTTTTCGCTCGCTCCCACTCATTTGCTATGGCAAAATACGTTTTTCGAAATTTGTTGATTGGAAAAAAATTTAGATTTACAAAATTCAATGTGCACACTCGGCTTTAAGCTCTATTCACAATAATTAATTCACCAAGAAATTGTAATTAAAAATTACAAGACCGTTTGTATACAAGAAATGCTAAGTGACATTTTTTTCCGATTGAAACATTGCCATAGCTATTAACAACCTACTAAATATTCAGGTCCCTATTTATAGCACAAGATACTAAAATATATTTTTATTTAATGTGCAATAAACAATGTCAAAAATCTACGCTCGATTCGCACTCAAAACTTATCGCCCAAAACAAATAACAATGATGGAAACGTACATTTGCAAAGAACAATCAAATCTAGATACGCATAAAAAAAAACTTTTAATGCTCACAAAAATGTAAAATGTTTTCTTTTGTTGTCTTAGAATTCCACGATGACCTTGTTTCCCATGAGAGCTTGACACCGCCGATTTAAAGTATGCTTTTTTTTGCACCGGCCAAAGTCCAAAAATATAATTTCGCCAAATAATCGTACAAAATAAACAACTTCATTTTAAATGGATATTTTTCTCGATCGAATCCGAAAAAATTAATCAACATTATTATAAATAGATGTGCGCGGGGGGGCTTCCGAAACCCGAACCCGTCGACGACCGCAAACGACCGTAAATCGGAATGTCCCCGATTTTCGCATAAACTAATAAAAACGTTTACGAGGCAGACGAAAAAACTTTATAACTTTAATAATTCCTAAGAAGTCTCGTTTGCCCCATAGCGAACTTCGGAAATCATAAAATCCTTTGACGATGACGCCCAAAACGTCGCAGAAATTTATTAAAATAATAATAAACGGGGCTCTCGCAATAAATTACATTAATTTCGGCGAGCCGCCCGAGCACAACTTTAATAAAATAACAGTACGACGAAAAAAAGTTAATTAAGAAGATAAAAGCGAAAGGCAAAAAGGAATCCCTCCTTTGGCCCGCAGCGATCCGCCAGTTTTTGGGCCGTACGAAATTAATTCGCCGTCGGCCTTTTTTCCCCCGAGAGCTTAATTTCCAATGGTCACGTGGATTTCACCTTCGAACTTGCAAAGATGCAGTTATATGCGTTAACCTTCCGTGAACAATTTTTTTTTGTTAAAACGGCACGTTTGGTAATGGTTTTATGTGCGAAAAACGTATTTTTACTATAGCAATGAGTGGGAGCGAGCGAAAAGATACAAGAAACTCATAAGTACGAGTGAGAAGGAACGATAAAAATTATTTACTAATTTTTCAGCGCCAAAATTATTGCAAATCGTGCTTAAAGCCGAGTGTGCACATTCGAGCTCAAAGTGGCACATTCCGATCTCGGGAAAATGAAGCGCGCCGCTCCGCGTCGCGCTTCATTTGCCTCCCTCGCTCGGAAATGTGCCACTTTTCGCTCGAATGCGCACATCCTCGTGTTTATTACATTAGTATAATTTACCGTGCGCTCTTTCAAATCGAAAATTTTAATTTAATTTAGTAAATATCGATTTTATATTCGAAAAACGTATTTACCATAGCAATGAGTGGAAGGGAGCAAGAAGATACGATAATCTTGTCGGTGCAAGTGAGAGGGAACGATTAAAATTATTCAATTAATTTTTCGTATAATTGATTGGTTCAAATTATTGCGAATCAAGGAATCAAGGAGGCAAGAATGAAATTTTTGTTAGGTTATCTTAATATTCGGTATCGTAATTAACACGAGTCATTGGAATTTAGTACTCAAGACTCAATAGTTTATAAGTTGAAGAAAAAGTAAAGTTTTTGTATTTTCATTAATAAAAGTCTATTCGAATGCACTTGCGGGTAATAAGGCCTGTCGGTTAATAAGGCCTAAATAACGAAAATCATATTTAAAATACCCGCTTGCGCTTAAGGCCACACTCGCAGACACCTATTGCTCGAAGATGTCTCCACAAGTTTGTGGAGGCGGCATAATTCCGCCTCCTGCCCCAAATCTTGCACCATACGTCATAAAACGCGGGCAGTCAACACGGATAATAAAAATCGGTCCAAATTAATCATAAGTAATTTTTATAAATAATTTTAAGTGCAATTTCCGCATTCGTACGATTATTGATCTTCGTTACTATCGAACAGATTTTGATCCTTTGCGGGGGGGAGAGACGAGTATATAAAAATTGGCTCGATACTCCGATACCATAATGGTATACTGGGAGAAGGGAAAGAACAAGACTTACCAAATATATCATGTATAGTTTGATTATTTAAATATTTTAAGACTGTAGGCCTTATTACCCTTCGGTAGGAAAATAAGGCCTACTGGTGAGGTTTTTGAAAAGCTTTAATTTTGTCTTTGAATATGGTTAAAGTTAACATTTTTTGTTTATTTTCTATTGTAACTGAATCTGAAAAATGATTACTATTAAAATTTGTTGGTTAAGTTTAATATTTTTAATTTAATTTCAAATGTCCCTTAGCTGGGGCCTTATTACCCGCAGGTACCTTATGTTTTTTACTTAAACCCATTCATTATTGGTTATTAAAATATATTTCTTCTCATTTAACTGTCAAGTACAATTTTTTGAATTTTATTTTCGGGATACGGCAAACCCCACCTAGTATGGCATGTGACATTTAGTCCCCTAGCACGCGAAGGGTTAATGGGATTAAAGCGCGACCGAACCAATAGACATAAAGCAGCCATAAGTATTTGCGGGAAGGTCAACGAGAGGACGGCGGCGCTCATCACAAGGGGGCCTTTTATTTTGGGAAACCGTTCCGAAAAGGGGTACGGAAGGACAAAAAAAAAAAGAAAACGTACAAATATAATGGGCGGGCGTTTCACTTTAGATAAACGAACAAAGGATCGAGCATCCCCAAATTCCGGAGCCCTCTCTGCGGACCGAATGCGGGCGCTCGCCCCACCGTGCCCCCTCCACGTACCTACGAATAATGTTTAGAATAAAAGCAGGAATTCATATTATTCGGCGCGTAAGCGGATTTACATTTTCGGGAATGTAGCATTCCGACGAACCTAGGCAATAACACGAGCGAGTTCAAAGGTTCATCCGAACGGCAATCAATAACCATATCGCCCCACAGATAGCGCAACCCTCTCCGGGGGGGACGCCGAACGGGCAGATGGCCCACGCATCACGTGTGCCCCCACCCCGCCAATCGTCCCCATCCGTTACCAAACAAGCGAAGATAGCCCCAGAAACGGGTTAAAAACTGTAAGTAATCCAATTTTCCTACGATTTATGCACATCACATTAAATTCGATTTAGCATAAGAGAAATCGCGTACTCTTACACGCTTATCGCTAGTTTGGCCTGAAATTTGCGCGAGAAAGCACTTTCACATAAACACGTCTCATTAATTTACAGGAAAAAACGGCGACGTCGAAAAACGCACAAATGCGACGAGCCGAAAGGGCCGGATCGCGGCGGCGGCGGAGGCGGCCGCCACCGGAAAACGCACCATATGCGCGCTGGCAGCAATGTAATCCTCGCCTCGGAGAAAAACGACATCCAATCTACGGGTAGAGGTAACACGTATCCACACAAAGCACTTATCCACATCGAACACTGAACACAAAGGAACGCGGCAACAACACCCAACGTTTAACGATTAAACAGAGAAGGAGGGCACTTACCAAAGAGTACGAAGACTAATATTTCCAAAAAAAGGGCTATAATCCAAAAGCGGAAAGCACTTCGCACGCACACCGTCACCGTCTGCGAGAAAAAACCGACTCCGATGCAACAACAAGAAATTAACAAGTCAAAAATGTCCTTGAAACGCGCTCACAAATAACACGTCCTCGCCTAGCGAACAAGCGGTACCGACTAAGTGCTAGAGAGCGCTGACGGTGCTAGGGAATCGAGCTGAGGCGAAGCGTAGCTCATGCTAGAGCGAGATGAACGCGCAGCCGAATCGAGCCGAGCTTCGGCACAAGAGTAGCAACAAGTGATATCTAGCCGAAGGAGCGCTCTTGAGAGAGCAAGGAGTCACCGCGAAATCCTACTGCAATAGATTAAGGAATACGACGACGACGACGGACCAGTTCGACCGCTTTTTAAGCGGCAATTTCGCAAAAAAACGCCATTCGTGGCGCTTTTATTAAGAAAAACGGTTGTCGGGGCGAGCCCCGTAACGCTTTTGAATACAGTGGAAACTCGGTTGTCCGGACTAATTATTATTGTTCCAGCTCGTTCGGATAATTGAATGTATAGAAAAAAGGAATTTTGGCGAATTTTAGCACAGCTGACGAAAATACGACAGTTGAAGTCGGCCGTCTAAGAAAATAAGTTAATAATTGTGAATCGTGTTTAAAATCGAGTGTGCACATTCGAGCTCAAAGTGGCACATTCCGATCTCGGGAAAATGAAGCGCGCCGCTTCGCGTCGCGCTTCATTTGCCTCCCTCGCTCGGACATGTGCCACTTTTCGCTCGAATGCGCACATCCTCGTATTTATTACATTAGTATAATTTACCGTGCGCTCCTTCAAATCAAAAATTATAATTTAATTTAGTAAATGTCGATTTTATATTCAAAAAATGTATTTACCATAGCAATGAGTGGAAGGGAGCGAGAAGATACGATAATCTTGTTGGTGCAAGTGAGAGGGAACGATTAAAATTATTCAATTAATCCATAAATGAAGTCTAATTACAACAGTGTATACAAAATATGTCTTAAAACTAATTTGTTAATAATTTTTACAAAAATGAAAATTACCCAAAAATATTTGGAGACATTTATTTTGACCTTCAACAATCTGCAAAAGATGATATAAAAATCAACCAAGGTACTTGCGGATAATAAGGCCTGTCGGCTAATAAGGCCTAATTAACAAAAATTGTATTTAAAATAACCGCTTTGGCTTAAGGCCGCACACACAAACACTTATTGAACGAAGACGTCTCCACAAGTTTGTGGAGGCGGCATATTCCGCTTCCTGCCCCAAATGTAGCATCATATATCGTGAAACGCGGCCAGGCAACACGAATAATAAAAATCGGTCCGAATCAATCGTTAGTATTTTTTGAAATATTACACTTAGCTATGTAAAATCACATTTATTTTCTTTATTCATTCAAGCTTCGATGATTTTAAATATTTGAATGAGGTATCATGGACCAAATATTTTTTATTTTGATTTTCTTACATACGTGGTCGGCGGTTATTAAAGCCTACTAAATTTAACCATAGGCCTTATTATACTCCTACTTTTTGTATCACAGTTTAATTGTTTTCTAATGAATTTTACATTACTTTTAAGGTCTTACGGATATAAATATGTAAAGAAACTTGTTGTACCTTGACTCTTTTTTTATTTGTAATTTTTTTCAAAATGTATATGTAACAATTTGTTAATAAAATAATTTGCACCGTATTGGGGCACTAATAAGGTGCACTTCATAAAAAATTTTTAAAGCATTAGCAACTGCTTATTCGCTTTGCTTTAAGATTTAAAAATTCGTGGAACTATGGCTTAGGTATAACAGGAGTGATGTACCTAGGACCCGTCTCATGAAAAGTATATATTTATTATGTATTTTTAGATTATACGAACTATTAATGTGCTTCTTTGATATAACACTAAAATTGTTTCAAAAATTAACAAAACATTTCTCGTATACTGAAATTTAGCTATTCAAAAACATAAAAAAATTTTAACTTTTGATTTGACTTGCTAGGCATATTATCTGAAGCAAAATAAAATAAAAAAAAGAAGAATATATAACAAATATACTCCTACATTTTTATTTACACGTTGATCCTAGAGTCAAGATACAATTGATCGGCAATGACCGAGGTACATCACATCGGCCCTTGATGTTTAATCATCACAAGAACTAAATTAAAGATTATGTTGTGTTAAAATCAGACTACTACTATGCAAACGGTAATAAACAATCTTCCTGCTTACGATAAGTCATTATTAGGTAATAAAAATTATGTCAGTGGATTATACTAATGACTTTGACTGCGCTAATGACTGTTCGGAGAGGCAATTTGTAATTTAAAAAAAAAAAATTATTCCAATTGTTATGTATTTATTAAACTTTGTTATCAAATATATTATAACCAGTTTGATTACTTAAATTTTTTAAAGCTGTGGGCCTTATTACCCTTCAGTAGTATAATAAGGCCTACTGGCAAGGTTTCTAAAAATGTTAATTTTTGGTTTTGTTTATGGTGAATGTTGCCATTTTCCCTTAATATTTTATAGTAACTGAATCTTAAAAATGATTACTATTAAAACCTGTTGATTAAATTCGATGTTTTTTCATTTAATTTTCAATTTCCCTTAGCTAGGCCTTATTACCCGCAGTTACCTTAGATCTAATTTATACGACTTTTAATTTTTTGAATAGAAGAATAAAATAATAATATAGGCAAATCCGATAAATACGAGGATGTGCGCATTCGAGCGAAAAGTGGCACATTTCCGAGCGAGGGAGGTAAAAAAAGCGCGACGCGGAGCGGCGCGCTTCATTTTCCCGAGATCGGAATGTGCCACTTTTCGCTCTAATGCGCACACTCGGTTTTAAGCACGATTACGAAGCATCGCGTTTTACGTATATGTTTAGAAAAAACCCCAAAAAATATTAATCACTAAATAAAACAGTCGCACATTATCTTAAAATCAAGAAAGCAAAAAAAAAAACACTGTTTAGTGCGAAATACAAAATAAAATATTTAGTAAGAAATACCAAAGTTTAATTTTCGCAACGCGGTCGACAATCCGGATAATCGCGAATCCGTACAACTGAGGTCCGAATAATCGAGGTCTCACTGTACGCGGATTAGAGCTTGGCTCACTGTTTGCCCCCCGCGCGCTCACGATAACACACAAAGTAAACTGGAACAGCACACTTCGCTAAACGCAATTTTATTTTTATTGTTTGTTGCCGAAGTTTACGTTTGGAATGCTTCCAGCTTTGATCTGAACGCAGTTTACGCACGTGTTCCGACAATTATATTTAGCGAGGCGATTTATTTCCGAACTTTCCCGTTTGGCACGCACAAAAGCGCCATTGTAATATGCTAATCTACAAATTGCACGACATTTTAAAATTCATTAATGAATAATTTAATCTTCCGACGATAACCGAAATATTTAACAATGGAATTCGATAAAATCTGGAGGGTTATGGGTAAGTGTGCGCATTTTACACGGTTATGTTTATCGAATTAATTTATTTCGGCTCGAGAAACCTACAAAGAACAGGATTAAGCTTTTTTTTGGTCGTGCGGATTGAGGCAGGGGGGGCTAAAGGTCGCTAGCACCTCGGAATTTTACAGTGTGTGATTTGTAGCGTACAATAATAATTTATTTTTTTCTATCTAAGTGTCGAAAAGCGTGTCTTTTTTTTATTTTTAGATGCGCGCAGTCAACAAACCGATTAACGAATTTATTAATATTATTTATTGGTATGGTACAGGGGGGCTAATGTGCGTGCTTAAAATTTCACGATTTAAATAAACGATATGCACACACCTCGCTCTAATCGATTAATAACAATTGGAAATACCGAAATAAATTACACCGGTAAAATAACATTAAACTTATTAGATATAAGGTTAACGTTTCTTCAAATAGAGATAAATGGTGCCCAATATTTATCCAAAATATTTAACAATACCACTTATTGTGAGTATTTCTAAGAAAACGCGCGATTAGATTAACTCGTACATTATTTAGTTTAATAACGGTTTTTAACAATCGATTTTTGAGGCTATACTGCTTTTGGCGCGTCGAGGGTGTCAAACGAATAGGTACCGAAACTTAACCGGGAGATTAAAGTGATTCGACTGATTTTTCGTTTAATGTATTGGCCTAAATTATTGTGAATCGTGCTTAAAACCGAGTGTGCACATTCGAGCTCAAAGTGGCACATTCCGATCTCGGGAAAATGAAGCGCGCCGCTCCGCGTCGCGCTTCATTTGCCTCCCTCGCTCGGAAATGTGCCACTTTTCGCTCGAATGCGCACATCCTCGTATTTATTATATTAGTATAATTTACCGTGCGCTCTTTCAAATCAAAAATTTTAATTTAATATAGTAAATATCGATTTTATATTCAAAAAATGTAATTACCACAGCAATGAGTGGAAGGGAGCGAGAAGATACGATAATCTTGTCAGTGCAAGTGAGAGGGAACGATTAAAATTATTCAATTAATTTTTCGTGTAATTGATTGGTCTAAACTATTGCGAATCACTGAGAAATTGCCGCGAAATTAATTTGTATTTCAATAAGGAGGCAAGAATGAAATTCTTGTTAGGTTTTCTTAATATTCGGGAGACCGGGGTTGGAAGTCACAATTTTTTTCTCTTGCATTTATAGATCCCATGGTCTTAATTTATCAATGACATTTAAATATCAATGGATAGTGTATTTATTCTAGTTTAAAAAAAAATAAAGACTTTTTCTCTACCATTATCTAAAGAGAACGTATTATAATTTTTATGAAAAAAAAAAAGAAGTGTGACTTTTAACCCCGTGTCAGGGATGGTTGTCAGACGTTAAATAAAAGGTAAAATACAAACGAGAAAACAAATACCTATTCTATTCTAACCTATTCTATCTAACGAACTTAGGTTATGGTAACAAAAATGACAAATGTATAATTACAGACAATCGTTTATGTAGTAAAACCCCTAGAAACCGATAAAAAAGGCCGCACATATTCGTGGTCGCTTTGCACTTGTGACTACTAGCCCCCGCTAACTTTAGACAACCTTCCCCAAAACAATTTTAGACAATTAACTCCCAAAATAAATTTAAATCTATGGTCACTTAAAAAATCATATAATGATATCATGAAACATATCTTAAACACCATAAATACACGAATAGGTATATCACTATGTAAAAATTTAATTATACTTATGACACTCAACAAATATGCACAAAAAATTACTTTCACTACACAAAAAAAAACAAACGCATATATTTTTTATACGATATTTCAGAGCGAACTGAAGTGAAGTACGCAAGGAGGTATTGTGCTCGGGCTTCTTTGACACGGGTAAACAAATTTATTAATTCATTAGGTTTTCTGTTATGGTTAATGTGACAACCTACCCGTGAGACAACCATACCCGGTCTCCCCTAATCTTTGACATTAAAAAAAATTCAATTAAACATATTTTTTCTTGGGATATTTGTAAACACACACGTTTTATCAAATTAAGTCTAGCAATGGTACTATTTTTGTACAGCATTTTTCAAGGGTCCATCAAATTTTCGATGGAGCATCTCAAACGATATATTTCCGCCAAATATCAGCTCTTAATGATACTTGCGGTGCCTATTTTATTTTTTCCATTTTCTATTTAAATAACATGCAAAAAAAATCGAAAAAAATAGTTAATGTGACAACCTACCCGGGAGACAACCATACCCGGTCTCCTCTACTTCTAGCCAATTTATTCTATTTAAAGCTTCCAATCGATATCGTTGACTATTAAAGTTTTAAAATAACTAATAAATGATACCGCAAAGAGTAAAAAATAATTCCGCTTACTTTAATTAAAATAAAACGAGAAATATCAGTCTGTGGTTCTAAATAAGTTTCGCATCATTTTACTTTCCTTAAATTAAAACTACTTTACTATAAATCTTAAATGAAATACTCTTAGCTTTCTCTATTAGTCATTCGGAGACGACCAAAACAGAATCCACGCCAAATCACCCACGACTTTAATCTATTTCAAAATAAATAACTTTTATTGTATATTTATTTATAAATAATTCGAGCGAAACGTTTGTAAAGTGGGTGCGTGCGTGTGCGTTCCATTATCAAAATGTTTATGTTATACGTTTTGAACTTTTAAACTTATTATACTCCGATTCCATTATATAATTCATGAAAACCGTTATGTTTTCCGTTACATAAAAAGAAACTTCTCTAATACTTTCACGTAATAAGGCCAAGTTCATTTTGTTGAACTTTCAAGAGTTGCTCATAATTAGGGAATTAAGTACAATTTATATTCGAGCCGATCATTTTAACAATCACTTCTATTTCGAGCCACGTCTCGTTCAATTTTAATCAAAATCGTATCCTAATCATGCTTTTTATTAGTACAGTCGAACTTCCATAAGTCGAACGCCGATAAGACGAATTTTTGATAGCTCGAACTCGAACCTGTTTCTCTAAGATTTGCCTATCTCAACGTTAATATTTTTATGTCAATAACTCGAAATTTAATAAATCGAATTATTTAATTAGTCGACGCGTTTTACAATTCATTAAATTTAAGTTTCCATTAGTAAATAGGTCGATGACACGAAGTTAAATTTTACAACTTTTCTAAAAATTACGCTACCTGAGAGAGGATTAAGGACGGGTGCGGTACGGTGTTATTTCTGCTTAAAAAGTCTATTCTATGAAAAGGTTTTATACTATAATTTTTTTAGAAAATAAGTTGAGTATTGTGAATCGTGCTTAATATGAAGTGTGCACATTCGAGCTCAAAGTGGCACATTCCGATCTCGGGAAAATGAAGCGCGCCGCTCCGCGTCGCGCTTCATTTGCCTCCCTCGCTCGGAAATGTGCCACTTTTCGCTCGAACGTGCACATCATCGTATTTATTGATTTGCCTTAATTAATCTTTTCACTTTCAAATCAAAAAATTAAAAGTAAATATGAACTTTATGTTTAAGAAACGTATTTGCCATAGTAATGAGTGGAAGTGGGCGAAAAGATACGAGAATTTAGTAGATGCGAGTGAGAGAAAACAATTAAATTATTTATTCAATTTTTAAATAATTTATTAGCCTAAATTTTGTGAATGGTGCTTAAAATCGCGTGTGCACATTCGAGCTCAAAGTGGGACATTCCGATCTCGGGAAAATGAAGCGCGCCGCTCCGCGTCGCGCTTCATTTGCTTCCCTCGCTCGGAAATGTGCCACTTTTCGCTCGAATGTGCACATCCTGGTATTTATTTACATTTATGATTACATTTAATTTAGTTATGCCAAGAAGTATAACTTCTCAAGGGCGTGCATAAGTACACGCACCTTTCTTTATCATTTAATAATTGTTTTAAATAATATGAAAATTTTCAGCTTAACCACTTTAATAAATTTTATGTACAGTTAACTTTAATAACTCCACAACTCGAATTCTTTGATAACTCAAGTTGGAAAGTGTTTCTCGACAAAATGCCTATTTCAAAAAGGTAGAATTGAAACTATTCTAATATAACTATGGTTACGAAGTGATTAACCTTTCTGATTGGTCAATTAGCTAACGGCCATAATGGTGTATTAAAAATGAGCCAATCACAGTGACTTATTTAAAGCGGGATTTTTAAAGTATTTTTTAAACCACTTACAGTTCTAATTACGTTATATAAAATACTATTTCACATAAAAGATATATACATACACAAATATATATTAAATTTTTAAGCTTTTTTATTAACTCGAATTATTGATAATTCGAATTAATTTTGGTGTCCCTTCGACTTCGACTTATCGAGGTTCGACTGTATTCTGCAGATGTACCCGACCGAGTTATAAATCGCATCTAATTTTGAACGAACAAAAATCATCCACGCCAAAAACGCGTTTTATATTCACGAATCTAAGCTTAATTATAATTAAAGTGTCTAATTATCAATAAAAATTAACTAACTGCATGGAGTAAAAGTAAAAAAACTAAAAACTAACGTAACCGTTTTCTAATTCAGTACTAAAAAGTAGTTCAGCTGCAAAAATAATTGCGGCAGCTGTTTTAAAATCGGATTTAATCATTTCTGAGCTAATTGAATTCTTTTTTGTAAATAATTAACATAAACAAAATGTTTTCAAAAAGAAATTTAAATTTACACAAAACAATACAATATATAATTTTAATTGTTAAAAAGTGAAAGGACATTTGTTTATCCATTAAGTGCCGATGTTTTTATTAATATTAATAAAGTAATACGGCGTTACGCAATTTTGTATTTTCCCATTGTTTTTCTATTTTTAAAAAATATAATTAATGCCAGACATTATTTGAATAGGTAGTTTGCTTACTAACCAATTAACCAAGAGCACACATTGTTCGGAATTCATTATAATCGCTTTAGAAAAAAAAAGTAATTGGTACGGTTATTACGAGAGAATATGAAGATTTTTAATATGTAATTGTTTTATTCATAAATTGTCTTATTTATGTATTTATTTCCATATGATTATAACAGATCTCAATGCACGAAGTGCTCCAATTTCCTTATTTAAAATCTTCTATTGTATTAAAGTATTTATTAAACGAAACATTTAATTTTTGAGATTTGCTAATAAACACTAATTTTTGAAAAATTGTTTGAGTATCTTCGGCCAAAAATAGGGATCCGAATATTTAGTATGTTGCTAATATGGAATTGTTTTGACCAGAAAAAAATTCGAGTAATTGTCATTAAACCAAAAGTCCTGTAAAAAAATTATTTTGTTATAGCCCGTTAATATTTTGAAAAACAATAATTTTCAAAAACGGCTCTAAATACGGATCTGACTATTTAGTATGTTGTTAATATGGCATTATTTTAACCGAAAAAAAATGCAAGGTAATTGTCACTAACCCAAAAATTTTACAATTTTTTTGTGCTATAGCCCGTTAATATGTTAAGAAACAATAATCTTCAAAATATCGTTTTACTATCTTCGGCTCTAAATACGGATCTGATTATTTAATATGTTGTTAATATGGCATTATTTTAACCAGAAAAAAATTCAATGTAATTGTCACAAACTCAAAAATCTTATAATTTTTTTTTTGCTATAGCCCCTTAATATGTTAGGAAACAATGACATTCAAAAAATCGTTTTACTCTCTTCGGCTCTAAATACGGATCTGATTATTTAGTATGTTCTTAATATGGCATTATTTTAATCGAAAAAAAATACAAGGTAATTGTCACTAACTCAAAAATCTTATAAAATTTTTTTTGCTATAGCCCGTCAATATGTTAGGAAAGAATAATTTTAAAAAAATCGATTTACTATCTTCGGTTCTAAATACGGATCTGATTATTTAGTATGTTGTTAAAATGGCATTATTTTAACCGGAAAAAAATTCAACGTAATGATCACTAACTCAAAAATCTTATAAATTTGTTTTTGCTATAGCCCGTTAATATGTTAGAAAACAATAATTTTCAAAAAATCGTTTTACTATCTTTGGCCCTAAATACGGATCTGACTATTTAGTATGTTGTTAATATGGCATTATTTTAACCCGAAAAAAATCGGGGTAGTTGTCAGTAACTCCGAAGTGACATAAAAAAATATTTGCTATAGCTGATTCATATATGAACAAAATGCATTTTAAAAAAATCATTTTACCATCTTCGGCTGTAAATACGGATCTGCTTATTTAGTATGTTGTTAATACAATATTATTTTAACCAGAAAAAAATCGCGGCCATTGTCATTAACTCGAAAGTCTTATAAAAAATTATTTTCTATAGCCCGCTTATATATTAAACGACATTAATTTTTGAAAAATCGTGCCGTTATCTCGGTGTATAAATACGGTCCTGATATTTCAACAGAGCATTGCCATATCTTTGTTTTAACTAGAAAAAAATCTGGTTGATTGTCACTTAATTAAAAGGTCCATAAAAAAATATTTCCTATGGCCATACAAAGTTGTTAACAAATAATAATAACGGTTATAACTTTTTGCAAACGTCAATTTAAAGTAACCGGGCTTAAAATGCGATGTTGATTTATTCAAATAGAGATTGGAATGTTTTTCTTTCTCTTAAATAACGCAATATTACAAAATGGTTTTCCGAATGAAAAATAGTTGACATTGCTTTAGGTGTGTCTAAATGGAATAATGTAAAATATGTTAAAACGCTTCCCATTATAATGAAATTAAAAAAAAAAACGGTTTTAACTATGAAATGTGTTAATTTATTATGTATGACAAAGTCGAACGTAGCCAACACCAAGAGAACTAGATAGGCATTAATAATGCATTACTCGTTTGGCTGAGCTCCAAGGACAGCTCGCAACTTTCTATTTACATCAGCACACAAAATAGACATCAAAAACGTCAATTAAGTGCGATGGGCTTTGCGAGCGCGAAACGATATTCGAAAAGCGATAGAAGGAAATTTCTTCAAACGACCTAATCGGGGTCGATGGCCAACTTGTCCATTACTATAATAAAACAATAGCGGTTGACATCTGCTGCCTGTTACAACTTTGGGCGTTCGCTATCTACAGCGACAGGTTCTGGTTTTAGAGCGGTCTGGTCAACATTCCCTTATGCCCAGTTACTTTTCCGAGAACACCGACTCCTTTGGAAGGAAGCCAGCCAAAACACTTTCGTTACTATTTTATCTTCTGTCCGATTCACATTTTGCGAAGTTACACTTCTTTTGGCGCGCGTTAAAGGTGCAATTTTAGTAGGCGGTGGAAGTTGCGCGCGCAGTACTAACGAAAATTATACGGTATGAAGTTAGCCGCGGGCAGGAAAGTACATTAATTATTGTGAATCGTGCTTAAATTTAGTAAATATTGATTTGATGTTTGAAAAATGTATTTACCATAGCAATGAGTGAAAGAGAGTGAAAAGATACGGCAATCTCGTCAGTGCGAGCGAGAGGAAACGTTTAAAATTGTTCAACTGATTTTTATTGGTCTAAATTATTGTGAATCGTGCTTAAAATCGAGTGTGCACATTCGAGCTCAAAGTGACACATTCCGATCTCGGGAAAATGAAGCGCGCCGCTCCGCGTCGCGCTTCATTTGCCTCCCTCGCTCGGAAATGTGCCACTTTTCGCTCGAATGCGCACATCCTCGTATTTATTGAATTTTATAAATTAAACTTTCTTTTCGATCATTAAATTTACTTTAGTTGAGCAAATATCGATTATATGTGCGAAAAACGTATTTTTACCATAGCAATATGTGGGAGCGAGCGAAAAGATACAAGAAACTCATAAGTACGAGTGAGAGGGAATGATAAAAAATTATTTACTAATTTTCAAGCGCCAAAATTATTGCAAATCGTGCTTAAGGCCGAGTGTGCACATTCGAGCTCTAAGTGGCACATTCCGATCTCGGGAAAATGAAGCGCGCCGCTCCGCGTCGCGCTTCATTTGCTTCCCTCGCTCGGAAATGTGCCACTTTTCGCTCGAATGCGCACATCCTTGTATTCGTCGGATTTATTTGTTTTCTCTTTTTATTAAATTTAGTGCAATACATTAAAAATTGAAATTAACTCCTAAATAGGGTGACCCCGAATAATAGATGGACGATTAAGCACATTTTTATGTTTTTTTAATAAAATAATATAGCAAAGTTTTAATAAGTTATAATAAAATGAGTTATACCTGCGTAAAAATGTCAATTAAATTCGAAAAACAACCCCCAATAGATGGACGCTTCTTAAAAATAATATTTTTGTCTTGTTATTCATATAAAGAATTATTAAATTATTAAATTTAATAACTAATAGCTTATACTTAATAAAAATAACCATTAAACAAATAATAGATAGAATAATAATTTTCAAAATATATGAAAAAGTAGTTTTATTTTTTTGAAAAATGCCTTGCTCTTACGGTACACTAAGATAAAAGACTCTGTTATTGACACTGACCCAGTTTCTGACACTTTCAACTTTACTTTGAATTAATAAAAAGAAAATTACCTCGAATTGATAAATTAAATTTTTCAAAATTAAAATAAATTCATCATGTACCTATTTGATGACGATATCAGTTACGAAAAACACTCACTTAATATAAAATAATATTTAAGCCCAGAGTGACTGTGAAAGACATTTTTTGGTTATAGTCTAAGCAATTGACAGAAGAGCGTTCGACTATTGAATTAGTGATTTAATCATCATGTAAGTATAAAAATATTATAAAAAATATATGGTTCGATTAATAATTAACTACTCTTTATTTTTAAATATTAAAACATCATAGTAAATTATTTTTATATTAAAATAAGAGTGTCAATAACTAGGCTCAATTTTATAGGTATGTTACAGTTATTGACACTCAAATTCTAACCTATGTTATGTTTACGTATTTGTTTGTATAAAATTTAATTTTATTATTCTAATTATTTTTGTGTTGAAAAAATTAACATTTTATTTATAATAAATTATACATTATAACAAATTATGTTTGATTATAATAAATTGAAATTTGATAGTGCATAACCTAATAAATGACGAACAATTTTGACATATGAAGTGTCAGAAACTAGATAGATGCCTGTGTCAGAAACTACACCAATAAAAATTTCAAGTGTCAGAAACTGGGATTCAAACATTATTTTTTAAAACATTAATTTAAATTATTAATCTGCTTCAAATAATTATTTTACGCATATGACCTTCTCTAGAAATCGTGAACTTATATATGAAAAAAAAATTAATTATTTAAATCCTGTTATAACCTCAGCTGTCACTCCTAAAGTGTCAAAAACTGGGTCTTTTACCTTATGCCCTTTAAGTTTGGCAAGAATGGTTAACTAACATCAAACTACATATACTCTGTTCGGCCAACAGAAATAGTTAATCCACTCCCACAAATACGCGCTAAATTTAAATAGAATTTTTTCTATTGGCTTAATTTTTAAAGCACGTAACACAAACAATCATATAAGCATTTATGTCCTGCAAGAACGGGGGCAAACTTGATTATTACTTTGTACCGTGTGAAACTGGGCACTGCATATATTGGTTCAATTTAGTGGGGCTAACTATGGGGCTTAACTATTTCTGTTTGCCGGACAGAGTATTATAGCATCAATTCACTGATGTTAGTTAACCATTTTTGCCAACTTGTTATTATGCGAGCCAATTTCAAAGTGGGGATCAAATCTCCCACAGGATCCCCTAATTTAGTTAGCGCCAAAGAAGCGCCACTTCTAACGTACACGCACCGCTTGTTTTTGTATAATGAATGGAGAAAACAAATTATCCGAAATTTAAATGAGTAACAGTCAAAACAGAATTTTAAGAACACTTATGTGTTGTTTTTTTTTTTTAAGTCGCGAAGCATGCACATCCTTGTGCCGAGTTACAGTATATTAAAGTCAAATTACTTTTTTATGTGAAATCAAGAGCCATGTAAAAAAAAAAAACAACAAAGCAACATCAACAATTTCAGTAAATAGCTAAAGTACAAGGTTAACGGTTTTAAACTAAAAAAAAAAAATCAGAGTTAAATAGGTATAGTGCCGGCAAATAGTAATAGGACAAAAATGTGTTGGATTGTGTTAATTATTTTTTTCTCAACTCTAACAAAACAAAAAATGACCACAAATATAATTCAACAATTTTGAAAACTTGTATTTGGTAAATAGAAACGATAAAATTAAAATTTTGAATTTTTTAAATAAAACATAACCTAGTTCACATAAATAAAAAAAATCATTTAACGAATTGTAAGTTGGCAACTATTAATAAATTAATTTTCAGTGTTCATTCTTATTTCATTATCCTTGAAATAGAATATCACTTTACAAAACCAACTCGAAATGAAATGCTATAGAAAGCAATAGTCAAGTAATATATTATTAGTAATTGAAATTGAAGTACGCGGTGACTATATTTATTGCGTAGTTTATTCTATTGAAACACGATAACTTTTTATCTTTAATTGTCCTGAAAGTTAATAGAATATCATTTAATGTGTGTTTAAAGTAATCCAATAATTCCAATTTAATAATCTCGAATGTCAATGACTCAAGCATAACTGTGAATCACTACAGAATGTAGCACACTAAAGATAGTATTAATTACGGAAAGAAAATCATTGCACTTATTAAAGCAGCACTCGTTTAATTAAATTCTGAAATTAAATATTTAAAACTTTTTAATAAATGGCGATAAAACAATTAGGCTCGCGACAGAAAAGAAAGAGGACGAACGAAAAAAAAACGAAAGTCCTGACCTTTTCGTTTAATTTGTGTACCCAACGCTTAAAACTTGCACAGTTACGTTATTAAAGCGTTTTCGCTAGATAAAAATCCTACAAAAATTGCAAATTAACTTAACGAAGCAATTAATTAGGACGAAGGCATAATTGAATACCGGTTTTTCGAATTGGAAGGAAGTGTACCATTTTTTTCTTCCGACTCTCATCGGCAACTCCGTCGACTTCCTTATGTGTTTACTTTTAATTTTTAAAACTTGTCCGACATTATAATTTCGTCGGTCTTAACCCCTTGACATACAATGACGTCTACGAGAACTGTATTCAATTTTATGTTCCAAAAAAAGTTTGTTTTCAACAATAATTTTATTAAAAGGCACAAAATTGGCGATTTGAGAATTTTGTTATTAATTCTGTAATATTTAATTACGAATTGTCAGAGAGTAGATTAATTCTTGTAAAGTGTGCTTAAAGCCGAGTGTGCGCGTTCGAGCTCAAAGTGGCACATTTCCGATCTCGGAAAATGAAGCGCGCCCCTCCGCGTCGCGCTTCATTTGCTTCCTCGCTCGAAAATGTGCCACTTTTCGCTCGAACGCGCACATCCTCGTATTTATTGAATTTTGTAAATTAAAGTTTCTTAATTTAGTTCAGTAAATATATCGATTATGTATTCAAAAAACGTATTTTTACTATAGCAATGAGTGGGAGCGAGCGAAAAGATACGATAAACTCATAATTACGAGTGAGAGGGAATGATAAAAATTATTTATTAATTTTTCGTTGACAAAATTATTGCTAATAATGCTTAAAACGGAGTGTGCACATTCGAGCTCAAGTGGCACATTTCCGATCTCGGAAAATGAAGCGCGCCGCCCGCGTCGCGCTTCATTTGCTTCCTCGCTCGAAAATGTGCCACTTTTCGCTCGAACGCGCACATCTTCGTATTTATTCAATTTGTTTAAATTACTTTTTGGATTTAAAAAGGAAATAGCAATGTATTCAAATAAAACGACATAGGCGCAGTAACATATAGTTTGATAACCACTGGTCTAGCTATACACAAGCGCAACATAGCGCGTTGTTATATTTAATTTAGTCGCGCCAAAGAAGTATTACTTCTAACGTGCGTACATAAGTACATGCAACCGTTTTTTTTTACATAGAATGAAATTCAGTTTTAAACATTTAGCAAAATTATTAAAGTAAACTCGAAGAATAAATTATTTTAAGTTTTTAGACAACTCAAATTAAATAAATTAATAACTTGGAAAATTTTTAAAATATATTTAAGAACTTTAGAAATTTTTAATTATCAATTTATTTTGTATAACACAAATTGAATAAAACAAAACTTTATTCGGTAAATTTAAAAGGAAATTTTGATGAAAAAATTATAATGTATTTTCAGAAAACTCAAATAAAGTAAATACAGAATTTGTGGTTTTTCAAAAAACTTTGAAGATCATTAATTTACGCAAATAAAATTAATATTGGAGAAAACTCAATAAATAAATTATCTTAATTGTTCAGAAATATTAAATTTATAAAATTAAATACAGTCAAACCTCGATAGGTCGAAGTTGAAGAGAAACTAAAAATAATTCGCGTTATCAAAAATTCGAGCTATCGATATAAAAATATTTTTAGTTTATGTTTTTAAAATTTACTTATTGTTTTTTTTTTCTTAATAATTTCCTAGTGATTTCTTGCTAAAACCTAAATCGTGTGTCTTGAACAAGTTGTAATTAGGCTTCATTTATGGAATAATTCAATTTTTAAATATAAAAAAATATTTATATGTTATATATTATATGCATCAAAATTTTAGAATGACTTAGGTGGGGAATGTTAAAAAAAATTGAGAAACACTGCTCTACATATTTCAAAATATTTTAAAATTATTAATTATTTATTTTATGTTACTTGTGTATGCTCATAACAATCAAATTCGATTTTTTTTGTATGTCAAGGGGTTAATGGACAAATTAGCGTTAGAAATAAATAAAGTCATTTAGAACCATGATTAACTTGTAAATGTTGGTAACATTGTAATGAATAGAGCCGCAGCCGCACGCACACCCCATTGGCGGTAACCATGGAATTTATTAAAATTAGTAGAAATCTGCAATACCATTCTCGGCCGAAATCGGACCAAACGTCATTTGACAGTTGTTTATTATTATTAATAATAAACAAGAGCGCGGCGTATCTCGAAAAATGTGTGTTAGATTTACTTTCATAGGCGCGATATAAATGTCAATGATAAATTTAGAATGGCACGTAAAGTGCTCGCAATTTATTTAACGAGTCAACCTTGCGATCGGACAAAACAGATGCGGGCTACAAGAACGTATGCAGCGGGGGCATTTTACATCTGCAGCAATCGATACGAACATGCATTGCGACCTCGGCACTGCATGCGCATTGCGTTCTTTATTATAAAACGCATTCTATTCAGGCGTCCGTCAACGCACACGCCGCCGCCCCCGCACTTTTCGCATTTGCATTTTTCGAATCTGCACGATTCCGATCGTGCCAACGTTAAAATCGAAACAATTGCAACGCGTGCAAACGGAGAACCGTTAAGACGACGGACCGGTTTTAATAACAGTGTGGGTGGTACCGACACATGGACTACCAGCTGAACGATAAAAAAATACCAATTACTGCTTCGTGCATACTAAAGATATACATTTTAACCAACATATGAGGCGAACTGTCTCGTTTCGGATATAAATACGCATCTTTGAGCATGTGACGAAAGTTCAGTTCGAAAAGTGGGACATTCGTTTACCACACCTAACGCTATTTCTCTTTCTTTCAGTTCCACGACAATTGTTTTTTGTTGAGAAGCGAAATTATATGTGAAATAGATCGTTCTAGAGTTGGTAGGTTTTTTGTTGCCTTGTCAGTACATAGTTGCCTATAAAACTTCTAATACTAGTTTTTGATCGATTAATTAGTTAAGCTTCCGTGTACTAGATGGGGGCATAACTAACGTAAACAATTTTTTTTTTGTTAAAACGGCAATGAGTGGAAGAGAGCGAAAAGATACAACAAACTCATAAGTACGAGTGAGAGCGAACGATAAAAAATTATTTACTAATTTTTTAAGGTCAAAATTATTGCAAATCGAGCTTAAAGCCGAGTGTGCGCATTCGAGCTCAAAGTGGCACATTCCGATCTCGGGAAAATGAAGCGCGCCGCTCCGCGTCGCGCTTCATTTGCCTCCCTCGCTCGGCAATGTGCCACTTTTCGCTCGAATGCGCACATCCTCGTATTTATTGAATTTTATAAATTAAACTTTCTTTCCAATCATCAAATTTAATTTAGTTCAGTAAATATCGATTATATGTGCCAAAAACGTATTTTTACCATAGCAATGAGTGGGAGCGAGCGAAGAGATACAACAAACTCATAAGTACGAGTGAGAGGGAATGATAAAAATTATTGACTAATTTTTTAGGGCCAAAATGATTGCAAATCTTGCTTAAAGCCGAGTGTGCGCATTCGAGCTCAAAGTGGCACATTCCGATCTCGGGAAAATGAAGCGCGCCGCTCCGCGTCGCGCTTCATTTGCCTCCCTCGCTCGGAAATGTGCCACTTTTCGCTCGAATGCGCACATCCTCGTATTTATTGAATTTTATAAATTAAACTTTCTCTCCAATCATCAAATTTAATTTAGTTCAGTAAATATCGATTATATGTGCCAAAAACGTATTTTTACCATAGCAATGAGTAGGAGCGAGCGAAAAGATACGACAAACTCATAAGTACGAGTGAGAGGGAATGATAAAAATTATTGACTAATTTTTTAAGGCCAAAATTATTGGAAATCGTGCTTAAAGCCGAGTGTGCGCATTCGAGCTCAAAGTGGCACATTCCGATCTCGGGAAAATGAAGCGCGCCGCTCCGCGTCGCGCTTCATTTGCCTCCCTCGCTCGGAAATGTTCCACTTTTCGCTCGAATGCGCACTTCTTCGTGTTTATTACATTAGTATAATTTACCGTGCGCTCTTTCAAATCAAAAATTTTAATTTAATCTAGTAAATATCGATTTTATATTCGAAAAATGTATTTACCATAGCAATGAGTGGAAGGGAGCGAGAAGATACGATAATCTTGTCGGTGCAAGTGAGAGGGAACGATAAAAATTATTCAATTAATTTTTCGTGTAATTTATTGATCTAAATTATTGCCGCGAAATTAATTTGTATTTGAATAAGGAGCCAAGAATTAAAGATTAATGATTCTATTGTTGTGGGGCAATAGATATTGCTATTGCAGTTAGTTTCGACATCGGTCTCATACAAAATTGATGTTTACAACGCACACATCATTAATGTTAATAATTAAACATTCTCTATGCTCTTATAATAAGTGTGTAAAATTCGCTTAAACCAAAGTCGGTTTTAAATGCGCTTCGTAAATTATTCGGAATGCAAATGAGCTTAATCTTAATATAAAATGTAAATAATTTTTTTGTGCGGTGTAAAAGGTGAAGCCAAGGTCTAGCTATTTTTGGTTTCTCGCTTTGTTTACTGCTAAATCTGGAGTCGGTATTATAATTAATAAATGTAATAAGTTTAACAACTTTATAAAACTTTCGTAAACGGCAAAGGTATGCGTTCACTTCAAGGTTGCGCATAAATTTATTTAAATGGGTACTCCCAATAATAGATTCTTTTCGAGAACAAAATTATACGGTATGGAGCGAATCGTTACAAAATGTGGCACAGTTCTAATAATTGATAATTATAAAATGAAAACGTACTAATTAATTGATCAAAACCTAGTAGGGGGCACCGGGGTTGAAAGTCACAATTTTTTTCTTTTGTGTTTTTAGAACCCATGGTCTCTGAATGTATCAATGACATCTATATATCAATAGATAGTGTATTTATTCTAGTTTAAGAAAAAATAAAGACTTTTTCTCTACCATTATCTAATGAGAACATAATATAATTTTTATGAAAAAAAAGAAGTGTGACTTTTAACCCCGTGGCAGGGATGGTTGTCAGACGTGAAATAAAAGGTAAAATACAAAACGAGAAAACAAATACCTATTCTATTCTAACCTATTCTATCTAACGAACTTAGGTTATGGTAACAAAAATGACAAATGTATAATTACAGCCAATCGTTTATGTAGTAAAACCCCTAGAAACCAATAAAAAAAGTCGCACATATTCATAGTTGCTTTGCACTTGTGACTACTAGCCCCCGCTAATTTTAGACAATTAACTCCCAAAATAAATTTAAATCAATGGTCATTTAAAAAACCATATATTGATATCATGAAACATATCTTAAACATCATAAATACACGAATAAGGTATACCACTATGCAAAATTTAATTATACTTATGAGACTCGACAGAGAGGCACAAAAAATTACTTTCACTGTACAAAAAAAAACGAACGCATATATTTCTTATGCGGTATTTCAGAGCGAACTGAAGTGAAGTACGCAAGGAGGTATTGTGCTCGGACTTCTTTGACACGGGCAAACAAATTTATTAATTCATTAGGTTTTCTGTTATGATTAATGTGACAACCTACCCGTGAGACAACCATACCCGGTCTCCCCTATTAAGAAAACCTAACAAGAATTTCATTCTTGACTCCTTATTGAAATACAAATTAATTTCGCGGCAATTTCTCAGTGATTCGCAATAATTTCGACCAATCAATTACACGAAAAATTAATTGAATAATTTTAATCGTTCTCTCTCACTTGCACCGACAAAATTATCGTATCTTCTCGCTCCCTTCCACTCATTGCTGTGGTAAATACATTTTTTGAATATAAAATCGATATTTACTAAATTAAATTAAAATTTTTGATTTGAAGGAGCGCACGGTAAATTATACTAATATAATAAATACGAGGATGTGCGCATTCGAGCGAAAAGTGGCACATTTCCGAGCGAGGGAGGCAAATGAAGCGCGACGCGGAGCGGCGCGCTTCATTTTCCCGAGATCGGAATGTGCCACTTTGAGCTCGAATGTGCACACTCAGCTTTAAGCACGATTTGCAATAATTTTGGCGCTGAAAAATTAATAAATAATTTTTTATCATTCCCTCTCACTCGTACTTACGAGTTTGTTGTATCTTTTCGCTCGCTCCCACTCATTGCTATGGTAAAATTACGTTTTTCGCACATATAATCGATATTTAAGAAACTATATAATGGATATCATGAAACATATCTTAAATATCATAAATACACGAATAAGGTATACCACTATGCAAAATTTAATTATACTTATGAGACTCGACAGAGATGCACAAAAAATTACTTTCACTGTACAAGAAAAACAAACGCATATATTTCTTATACGGTATTTCAGAGCGAACTGAAGTGAAGTACGCAACGAGGTATTGTGCTCGAGCTTCTTTGACACGGGCACACAAATTTATCAATTCGTTAGGTTTTCTGTTACGGTTAATGTGACAACTAACCCGTGAGACAACCATACCCGGTCTCCCCCTATTGCAGTTAAATTGCATATTCTATCTCTGCCATCTATAAAAATCGGTACTAAGTATTTTTAGACATTATTTAATTGAATAATAATGTAAAAAAAAGGCACCCAGACTACTCAAACAATTCGCTACAATCAACACAAAATTACCCTCATATTTTATTCGTTAGAAATATTAGGGGGAAGCAAATACCTTCGTACACGAGTTCATAGCCTTGAATTTAATAAATAACTTCCGAACTTTGTCAATATTTATAACCCCCGCAAAACCTTCGTCGTCTATTTTCCAAATCCCGACGTTCTTTTTCCCTCTCCCCGTCGATTTTCCTTTTCGAAATCCAAAAGCGTATTTAACTAAATAACCGCCGCCGCCGCCCGTAACAAGTCGTTTTTCGAGACTCCCTTTTTGCGCGGGGGTCTGTTGTCGCGCGCCAAACTGCGACATTAAGGAATGACATCGAAGGGCGAGAGGAGGTCGTCTGATTTTCGCCGCGCAAACAACAATCCAGGCGACGCCGGCGTCCCGCTTCCGCCGTTCCCATGGAAACGTCGAGTGTCATACACTGCAACCCACACACGTTCGCAACCACGCGCTTCTCCACCCCTACAGCTGAGACCGACGTCGGCGCCGCCTTTCGACCCCACCGATAAGGGTCGCTTAGCAACCCGGTGGTAGCTATTCGATGCCCTCGTTTTTCCTCTCCTCCGAAACGCAGTACACATTTTCGAACGCTTATTAAGAGCGAGCTTTTTTAGGTATTTTATTTTAATTTTCTTCTGTATCGAAAAAAAATTTTTCGACGTTAATTAATCTCCCCCGAAAGCTCGGCGTTATTGGCAAACATTTACCGCGCTTCCCTTTTTGCGTGGCGTTTCGGTTCTAATTTTTAATTTTCCTTTTATCGATTCATACCTAACCTAATAAAGAAAATTGAAAACTTTACAACATTCCAGTTACAAAATTTTAATAAGGAAACTTGTTTAACTGGAAAAAGTGGATCGATCAAGGGCGAAAGTAAAACTACCCCCGTTTCGAAATGACAAAGGTCGCTAAACCCGACAACGTTTCGCCCCGTTTTGCCCGAGTTCGGACGCGTTATTAATTTTTATTTTTTAATCTTGCAAATTCGGTTTTTCCCCGACGACCTTTTGTGCTTTTATGAATAGGGTGGCAGCAGTGCATGCCTGCTCGATCGAAATTCAGGTACGAAAGTGCAGGTACTAGTAACGAGCAGACAGTTGGCTATGTCAGTAACCTGAGCGACCCGTCGCCTCTCCTTTGCCTCCTACGCCACTGGGCGTGTCCCCTTCGTCGTTAATTCTTGGGGCCGCTTTGCCCGTTTAGCGCGATGCCCAATGTCGACGTACTAAAAACACATCGATTCTTAACTGCATTTAAAATAGATAACGGTGTGTGCAAGAGGACGACAGCGTATGTATATAACGATTATGGTCGATGGCGGAGTTTGTTATTTTTAAATCCTTTTCTTTAACCTCGTTAAATGGCGACGTGTGTTGCGGGAGTTTCCTTCGTGCTTCGATAAAGATGAAAAGATTATTTTTGCATACTATGCAATTACTTTATTACTTTTATGGCTTAGGACCGGTACAGAATTCTAATTTATTGCCGAGTTGCGCTTTTTGCTGAATATTTATGCGCGCGGGTATTCGAATTTTCGAAAATGGGAGCGCCCTTATCGCTCTTTATATATTACATCGTACCGTTAGATCAAACACGTACAAAGATCTTGTGAAATTTTTTTGCCCATATAGTATAAATTAATCAATTTATCATCGATTTATATACAGTGAAGGCTCGGTTATACGGATTCGCGATTCTCCGGATTGTCAACCGCGTTCGTTTTTTCCCGTTAAGACGGGACGCTTCGTAATAGTGCTTAAAACCGAGTGTGCGCATTCGAGCTCAAAGTGGCACATTCCGATCTCGGGAAAATGAAGCGCGCCGCTCCGCGTCGCGCTTCATTTGCCTCCCTCGCTCGGAAATGTGCCACTTTTCGCTCGAACGCGCACATCCTCGTGTTTATTGAATTTTATAAATTAAATTTTCTTTCCAATCGTCAAATTTAATTTAGTTCAGTAAATATCGATTATATGTGCGTAAAACGTATTTTTACCATAGCAATGAGTGGGAGCGAGCGAAAAGATACAACAAACTCATAAGTACGAGTGAGAGGGAATGATAAAAAATTATTTACTAATTTTTCAGCGCGAAAATTATTGCAAATCGTGCCTAAAGCCGAGTGTGCACATTCGAGCTCAAAGTGGCACATTCCGATCTCGGGAAAATGAAGCGCGCCGCTCCGCGTCGCGCTTCATTTGCCTCCCTCGCTCGGAAATGTGCCACTTTTCGCTCGAACGCGCACATCCTCGTATTTATCGGATTTGCCTATATTATTTTATTCTTCAATTCAAAAAATTAAAAGTCGAATAAATTAGATCTATTTTTTGTTTGAAAACGGTTAGGTATTTTATTCCTTTTGATAAGTTAACATGCTGCTCTTCCGCACGTCTAATTGTAGCGAGCCTGATAAAAAATATTTTCGGGTGTACTTTCGAATGTTTACTAATTCGCATTTTTGATTAATTAAAATTGTTTGAGTCAAATTTTCTGAAGTGGGCCACTAAAAATCAACTAGTTAATTTTCATTTTATCTTTTGCAGATTGTTGAAGGTTTATATGTCAAAATTAATGTCTCCAAATATTTTTGGGTAATTTTCATTTTTCTAAAAATTATAAACAAATTAGTTTTAAGGCACATTTCGTATACACTGTTGTAATTAGACTTCATCTATGTATTAATTCAATTTTTAAATACCTATTTATAATATTTGTATAATAATATTTAAAAACCTATTTATACAGTCGAACCTCAATAAGTCGAAGTCGGAGGGACAGCAAAAATAATTCGTCATATCAAAAACTCGAGTTACCAAAAGAAGTTCAGTTAAATACTTCCGTATATATATGTTACAGTCAAAGCGTGCGTTTCAGTTAGAGTATAGGCTAACTAGGTAAACTATGCGTTTACTACCTTCTGTAGTAAATGTGTTGATTTCGGGCGAAAGAAAGCTTTTGCATTTATAAAACTTGCGCAGTGAGTGTAAACAAACAAAATTTGAAACATAACCTACTTATTGGCGTTATTTGTTAAAAGCCTTTATAGTATTTATAGTTTTTTCATATTTATATAAAGGATGTTATAGTTTTTCAGTAAATAATGCAATGCGTTTTTTTATAAATTTATAACCATCTAGAACTAAATACTATTAAGTATTAAACAAATCAAAAAATATTCTTATGTAATAATAATTAGTTAGATTTTACTCTAAACATTAGGAACTTTATTTTTAAATTTAGCGCACATTTGTGGGAGTGGCTTAACTATTTCTGTTGGCCGGACAGAGTATAGTGAAATCTAACTGATTATTATTTCCTAGGAATTTTTTTTTTGATTTGTTTAATACTTAGTAATATAATGTTTCTAATGAACTCTAACTGATTAAATATTAGTACCTAAGAATATTGTTTTGATTTGTGTAATACTTTTTGTGTAATGCTTTCATCGCTAGGAATATCAGCAACTTCCAAATCTTTATCAACGTTGACATTTGTCATTTGTATCTTCAGCAGCTACAATTAGGTCTCTGTTTTTTAAAATGGTTGATAAAGTGTTTGCGGGAATACCAAAATCTTTAGCAATATCCTTTTTTCTTTTGAGCCCACGTTCCACTTCTTTTATAAGATTAATTTTCTCCTTATGGTTAAACTTTTAATTTTCGTTTACACTCCATGTTAATACGTAAATAATTTTAGAAAAGTATTAAACTTTTTAGATTTTCTGTTATACTCTGTTACAAACTATAAAGAACGTAAAACACATTTGTTAGTCTTCGTAGTCGAGGAATAACTAGCAAATTGAAAACTAAAATGCAAAAATAGTTTTTTTTGTAAAATAAACGGTAAAACCATCTCAAAAATTTATAACTGTTCATAAGGCATTTAAACATAAATTAGTTTTTAAATCCAATTGAAGTGCCGCCAAAACATTCTTGTAGTATAAACCTTTTATTCGTAGTTAACAATAGAGCTTTTATAGCATCAATAACACCAAACCACGCCTTCGTTAATCCTCTCTCAGGTAGAGAAATTTTTAGAAAAGTTCTTTAATTTAACTTCGAGTCATCGACCCATTTCCCTAATGGAAACTTGAATTTAATGAATTGTAAAACGCTTCGACTAATTAAATAATTCGATTTATTAAATTTCGAGTTATTGACATAAAAATATTAACGTTGAGATAGGCAAGTCCTAGGGAAACTGGTTCGAGTTCGAGCTATCCAAAATTCGGCTTATCGGCGTCCGACTGTAATTAGATATTAAATTTTCAAAAGTTGCAACGTTTCGTCGCTTATTGTTCGGCCTCTTCGGGCACTCCACAAAACAATTACATTGCAATACGCATAAAAAAATCATTAAATAAATAGTAAACAAATAAACTAATAAAAAACATAAAAAAATATTTCTATTTGTAACCGATTTAATAAAACGTTTGTGTTAACCACCGACTTTCCGTGCGTCTTTGAACGCCACTAAGTGTATATTTCTGCTCAAAGCCAAAATTAATCTTTCAGTTTATTTTTTTGACGCCGGTAGCCGAGCGCTTGTAACAGTAATTTTTACAATGCAATTTCTCGGAGACAACTTCGTCGAAGATAAAACTTTTTTCGGGGCCGATACAAAAACATATTAATAACTTCTTCTATTAGCGAAGGTTTGAAAAGTTTTAGCTGTCGATTGTTGGTAATCCAGTTCGGAATTTAGTTTCCAACTTCAACTTATAATAGTGTTTACTTGCAAAGTTCCACGGCTCGTATCCAAACAGCGAAACTTGGAACAATTTCGGTTCAAAACATTTCACAAGCTAGAGTTACAATATTTATATTAAAAGTCGTGCGTTAGAGAGTTCATTAACTTTTCCCATCAATTAATTACGAAGTTCTATTTGCAACTTTAAGCCGAATCATTAATTCCGCAATTTCTTTCCCCCGCAGGTGAAGGACCTCAGCCAAATTTCGGGCGATCTCCGAAATTCGAAAAAGGGCGCCTCGGCGAAAAACTAGTCGCTCTTTTCGGGGACAGCTGCAAAGTAAATTAGCAAATGTCGTGCGATGAATAATCTGTTATTGTTCGCGCTCGGTTCCACGAAAGTCATCTAAAGGTCAAATAGAAAGTGCGGCGTCGCATTTGAAAGGCGAAGAGTGCTCTGGGAACTTGCATTTCATACGTTCGAAAAGTCTTCGAAATCACCTGTCCGCTAGGTGGTTGCCCGAGTGCCAAACTCGAAACTTGCATCTCGTCCCCATATGTTGCCCTTATGTGCCCCTAAACCGGATTGTTACATCACCTGCCGCCTCACAAGCTGCGCGACCTTTTGCGTACTTCGAATGCTTTGCGGGCGACAGCTGCTTCCGTGCACCCTCCGACACGAAAGCTCTGTTTTCCCAAATCGATTTCGTACGAAATCCCAGTTCTCGGTTTGTTTGTGTTATTTGTTTGAGCGGCTGCACATTCTCCACGACCCGAACGTGTCACGATTATAATGTGTTATATTGCCTTTAACTTTATGTTTGTCTCGTTACTTACAGCAATTACTTTGCATTTGTAATAAGTTTGTAACTTTTACTTTGTAAACAGTGCTCGGCGAATATGCTTTGTTTAATGAATATAAATTGCTCGAGAAGAATAAATATCGAGCCGGATTTGCATAGTGCGAAGGGTTCTTTTCATACGAAAACTGTTAGCGGAAAACCTGTTAAGGTTTCTAAGGTTCGTATTCGAACTCGTTCCAGTGTATCTTCATTGTTTGTGCCCATGTGGATTTTGGGCGACGCCCATCTCGGCGCAACCTAATTTTTTAAGTGCGAGTCCCTTTCTAGGGCCAAATTTAAAATGTCCATCTGGGCACAAAATGTTCCAGGTAAAATTGAAGAAGCCAATTGGGCGAATGGAGCCTCAATGAAAATGGTAACAACAAGCGGGCGAAAGCCAATATCTTTATTTTTCCGAAGAATAATCGTAAAGAACCGATCAAGCATGGTGGCACTGCGACAAGCTGTTTTTAATTCATGCCGACAATTTTTAGGAATATTTTATGTAAGGGCACTGATCCAAATAAAGCCCGGTGCCTAATAAGGCCAAATTTTCAAATTTCCCTTCCTGATTTCGAATCATTTGTCAAAGCTCGTATATGTTACAAGAAAAAGATTGTTACTTTTATTTTGAAGTTTAATATAAATAAACGTTTTAATAACGAAGTGTTGATGCATTTTTTTCAAAAACCTGTTAAGTATGCTTTTAAAAACTTAATGTGGGCCTTATTTGGGTCCGTTACGTTACTAAATTTAAAAATTACATTAAAAGTTACAAGTATCCGAAAATTAATGATAGTTGACTGTATATTATGCCGGCGGCTTTACCAAAATTAATAGCCGAGGTACACGAGACTTTAGACCAGTGGTTTCCAAACTTTATGTTAGTGCGCCACCCTTAAAAGCACGATTCGTAATAATTTAGGGCAATAAATTAGACAAAAAATCAGTGGAATAATTTTAATCGTTCCCTCTCACTCGCATTTACGAGGTTATCGTATATTTTCGCTCTCTTCCACGCATTTCTATGGTAAATATGTTTTTCGAACATCAAATCGATATTTATTAAACTAAATTTAAATTTATGATTTAAAAAAGAGAAGAATAGAGTAGGCAAATACAATAAATACGAGGATGTGCGCATTCGAGCGAAAAGTGGCACATTTCCGAGCGAGGGAGGCAAATGAAGCGCGACGCGGAGCGGCGCGCTTCATTTTCCCGAGATCGGAATGTGCCACTTTGAGCTCGAATGTGCACACTCGGTTTTAAGCACCATTCACAATAATTTAGGCCATTTAATTGACGAAAAATTAGTTAAAAAAATTTTATATCGTTCCATCTCGCTCGCACTTATGAGATTGTCGTATCTTTTCGCTCCCTTCCACTCATTGCTATAGTAAATACGTTTTTCGAACATCAAATCGATATTTACTAAACTAAATTTAAATTTATGATTTAAAAGAGCGAGGAATAGAGTAAGCAAATACAAAAAATACGAGGATGTGCGCATTCGAGCGAAAAGTGGCACATTTCCGAGCGAGGGAGGCAAATGAAGCGCGACGCGGAGCGGCGCGCTTCATTTTCCCGAGATCGGAATGTGCCACTTTGAGCTCGAATGTGCACACTCGGTTTTAAGCACCATTCACAATAATTTAGGCCAATTAATTGACGAAAAATTAGTAAAAAAAATTTATATCGTTCCATCTCGCTCGCACTTATGAGATTGTCGTATCTTTTCGCTCCCTTCCACTCATTGCTATGGTAAATTAATTAATTGACATTCCAAATAATTTTAATTAAAAATTACAACGGGAAGTAATACTTCTTTGGCGTGACTCGTTGCCAGCTAAAATTTTACTCTCAACGCGCCAAAAGAAAGTTAACATCAAAAAAATATTCGAAAACAAAATTCGTTTGAATCGGATACGATTTTTTTTCCCCGACGCCCTAAAAAAGATTTCAAAGGCCGATAAGCGACCAACCCTCTCGTTTTACTAAAATGAGTCGCGCTGAGCTTATTTTTAATTTTCGCTTAGGGACGTATTACACCAACTTGAAGAGAATTCTTTTTAGAATTACTTTTATATGTATTTAAACTTAGATTTCTAAATACAGTTTAAAAGCTCGCTTTAAAACAAGTTGCTGAAACGCCTTATTTTTTGAATACCTTTGTGAAAGTTCGTTCATCCTAACTACTGTTGGTTTAAAGAAGCGGCCATTCATTTTGATTCTTGCATTAATCAAAAACGATATAACGTTTTCACTTTTAAAACATTTCGCAAGACGTTTGCGAAGTTATTTTAGAATTAAGCGAAATCTTTCATCTCTTATCTTTGTGTTTTTTTTTTGGTAGTCCCACTGAACGCGCGCGTTTAGAAACTATTTGCACTCGTACTCTATTTTTAAAACAAAAATGTCTTGGAAGGATATTTAGGTTTTATAAGCAACCCATAAAAATAAAAATAGACGAGAGGCTAGCGTACCTGAACGTCCAGAGGATGTTCTTTTTAATAAACGCAAATGGGCGTGGGTCAACTGCGCTCCGCGCGCATAAAAATTTTCGGCTAGACTTAATGTATGGAACAATTGCCCATGAGCGCCTTTTTGGGCATAGGAAAGTGAACTAATTATGATCACATTAAAAACCAACTTTATTCCGACGAAAGAAGAATTTCCAAAAAGCAAACTTGTTTTCGTAGTGCCAAACAGTCTCCAGTTTTACACATAATCGTTGACATTCAAAAAAAAAATCAAATAAACATATTTTTCTTGAGATATTTGTAAACAAACACTTTTTATCAAATTAAGTCTAGCAATGGCACTAATTTTGTACAACATTTTTCAAGCGCCCATCAAATTTTCGGTAAAGCATTTCAAACGATACATTTCGGCCAAATATCGGCTCTTAATGTTGACACTTAGATGTGCCCATAATTTTTCCATTTTCCATTTAAATAACCGGTGAAAAAATCGAAAAATTTGTGAATATTAACATTTGGCTGAAATGTATTGTTTGAGACGCTCCATCAAAATTTTGATGCGTGTTTAGCCAAAAAAATTTGGAACAACCCTTAGAAATTTTTGCCTTTTGTGTCGATGCACCGTGAACGGACGGCGAACAGAACGCGGCGCGCAGTTGACCAACGCCCAAGCAAACGGCCCTCTTTCAACTATTTCACATGCTTTTATATCTTTTATTTTATTCATTCCTTCGATTTTAAAATGTCGCAAGAAACTTACAATTCGCGCGACCGCCAAAAGATAACGCTATTTTTACAAATCGAAAAATGTAAATATCGCGCATTGTTCGGCCCGAAATTGCTTTATCGAAGTATCTAAAGCTTCCGACACACGTTTCGTCGTTTCCTTCCTCGAAGTTAACGATAAACCCGCAGGCGTATCCGTTCCGCATACATTGCTGACGCATTCGCTTGTTTAGTGAATTTGAAGAAATACAAGGTGCAAATTATACAAGCCGAGGAATGTTGTGTTGGCTTAGCGGAGAGATATCTGTCAGATTGTATTTATGTTGGCGTGTTTTCGACCCACTCGTTGCATACAAGGGCATCTTAAGCCGGCCCGGCGTGTGGGCCGCCATAAAGCAATCGCAACTGGCCTCTTGCCAGGTTTAGGTCATTGTGGTTAGAAGAATCGATCATCTCACTACGAAATTACTCTTATTATGTTATTATTGAAAAACGTTTTCCAATTAGCCTATTGGCGATGTGGCGCTACAATCGAAGCTCTCGATTTCTTTTATCTTGTTATTGTTACTCTTTGTGTTTGTTTGTTTATTTATTTAATTATTTAAAGGATAACGCTATTTATAATTTATTTAGCTGAGCTTGTCTTCGGGTTAAGTACAGTCAGCCTAAGAAGTAATCAACACCCTAAAAACAGTACTTACCGTAATCGAGCTATTCCAAGAGACAGGTTTTAGTTAAAAACAGTGTTTAAGGCGATTTATGACAGCTTTTATAAGTACAACAAATAATTTTTTCTGTTAATTGTTTAAAAATAGCACGATCACTGTAGGGTGTTGATTACTTCTTAGGCTGACTGTACATGAAGGTAAATGTCGTTTTGTAATATCTGAAACGAGAACCGTTATGGGACTTCTGGTTGCCAAAAAATTTCTATTGTCACAAGCCTTTATTTTTAGGTTGTGCAAAAAAGCGAACGTATGCAATTTGAATACAAAATGGCACGTTTTACTGGGCGCTATGACGAATCGGTTAAATGTTTTATATTTGTTCTTAAAGAATTAGGCCCTTCGTTTCAAAAGTGCATAAGTGCAACTTTTTTCGTATTTGCCAGTCGTGGACAAAATAATAGTACTTAAAAATTAGTTACTGAAATATGTATAATAGAGAAATGGCAGATCAAAATGTACAATTAGGACAGTTAAATTATGTAAATGTAATGTGTTGGGTTAATGTTCTCCTTTGGGAAGAAATCGATCCTTAATAAAACTTTGTGTCAAGGCTATTTTCAAAATTGAAGGTTTTACGATTAAATGTTAGCTAATACTGGTTTTCATTTTCAATTATTTTATAAATATTTACATTTATTGTATTTTGTGATTTAATTTGCCTTTAGTTTGATTATCTTATTTTGATTTACTATAGTTTAAATTTTAGTACATTTCGGGAACTTTAAGTACTACTATTATTTTGACCACACTGTATAAATTCTAAATCTTTTACAAACACGTACAAAACGGGTTAAAATCGTGTTGTATAGGGTAGTTTTAGCAAAATTGAGTTTCAAATTTGGACAACTTTCTTCATATTTTCTTTTTTTTTCTATTAGCACGTGGAAGTAGGTTTCGTTTCTTATTATTTTTTTGAAAATTTGACATGTTGACTTGTGTGGCTTTGTAACTATTTTGCTTCGACTATTAATTTTTTGAAAAAAAAATTTTTTTTTTGTTATATGCAACTCTAGTATATGCTTCTCATAATTTAGGCCAATTCGACATTTAGAAATTTAAAAATTAAATTAAAATACTTGGATCACTGATTTGCAATTTATAAGTAAAGAAATTCATTAACATAATGAAATAAAACAATCTTCAATTTATAACAAACAAAAAAAAAATTAAAATTGTAAATTGAGAAGAAGTCAAAATTCATGTTAATTTTTTTCATTTCCTTTAACAAGAGCAGGTGTGCTCTATAAACTAAATCTGTTTTATAGGTGATTTAATGATTAACTCACTTAATTAAACAATTAGTCAACCGTCTATAAAAGTGTATATTCCAATTCAGTTAGGTAATATAATTTGAAGTTTCGTATAATACATTTAGGATACTTAACGATTATTAAAGTCAAGGTTTTTTGAGAATTATACGGTACTTCCATGGGTGTACACATCTGGGCACATTATCCAGGTATATGACCTAACAATATCCCAACTTGACACATTTGAAAAATATTTAAATAGAGAATAATACTTTAAATCGAAGATTTAGTGTTTCCGGTAATTTTAAATCAAAATGATTTCAAAAGCAAATTAATTAATGTGAATCGTGCTTAAAACCGAGTGCGCACATTCGAGCTCAAAGTGGCACATTCCGATCTCGGGAAAATGAAACGCGCCGCTCCGCGTCGCGCTTCATTTGCCTCCCTCGCTCGGAAATGTGCCACTTTTCGCTCGAATGCGCACATCTTCGTATTTATTAGATTTGTTTACTTTATCCTTCGCTCTTTCAAATCAAAAAGTTAAATTAATATCGTAAATATTGATTTTATCTTCGAAAAACGTATTTACCATAGCAATGAGTGGGAGCGAGCGAAAATATACGACAAATTCATAAGTACGAGCGAGAGGGAACGATGTTATCCAATATTTTGCCTATTTTATTGTGAATCGTGCTTAAAACCGAGTGTGCACATTCGAGCTCGAAGTGGCACATTCCGATCTCGGGAAAATGAAGCGCGCCGCTCCGCGTCGCGCTTCATTTGCCTCCCTCGCTCGGAAATGTGCCACTTTTCGCTCGAATGCGCACATCTTCGTATTTATTACATTTACCTACTCTATTTGTCGCTCTTTCAAATCATAAATTTTAATTAAATTTAGTAAATATTGATTTGATGTTTGAAAAATATATTTACCATAGCAATGAGCGGAAGGGAGCGAAAAGATACGAGAATCTCGTTAATGCGAGTGCGAGGGAACGATTAAAATTGTTCAACTGATTTTTATTGGTGTAAATTATTGTGAATCATGCTTAAAACCGAGTGTGCACATTCGAGCTCAAAGTGGCACATTCCGATCTCGGGAAAATGAAGCGCGCCGCTCCGCGTCGCGCTTCATTTGCATCCCTCGCTCGGAAATGTGCCACTTTTCGCTCGAATGCGCACTTCCTCGTATTTATTGAATTTATTTACATTACAGTCGACCCAATAGAGATAGACAAAAAAAATTTAAATATAAGTTGTAGATATTAATCAAATTAGTTCATTGTCAAAAATCGATACACGTTGCCATAGGCGTGCGCTTGGGAGGCATTACGTCCGTTTTGTATAAATAAGAATACCGATTTGTTCAAAATACAATCGAAAGCTCTAAGTATCGCAATCGTTTTATTAGAACATGTTCATAAAGCAAAACTATTTGATAAAAACCAATAGTAAAAATAGGATAAACGCGTTAAATAAATCATCCTTTTAATGTCAGTTACTTTGGATAAAATATATCACAATAAAAGATAAATTTTGTATTGTTGTTGAAGTGCTTCAAAAATGTATTGTTTACCGAATTTTGTTACATGTCTTTTTATCCAAAACATGCTGATTATAAGATGCAGTTATACCGTTAAAAACTTATGAATCAAAGTCGTTAAATGTTCAAGGTTTAAAAAGCAACGAAATACAATAATAAAAGTTATCGCGCAAAGTAGATAAAAATTCCCATTAACTTCGACTCGAAGAGAACCGATGACTAACGCACATTTACATAAGAGCACAATACCAATGGTCAAATATATTAATTTTCCGCTTTCGTATTAGTTTTTCGTCGACAACAATTACCGCAAAGTTGGCCCACATTTTTTTCTGAGCCGTATAAAAATTTTCCACACAAAGAAAAAATAATTAAAAAACTCACAATGACGATGTTCGTACGGAAGATCCCTTCGGGAGGCACAAACACTTTGGTAAAAACTATCTCACTAAATGTCCGAACAATTAATTAAATAATAAAAGCAACAATTTGAATGGCAATGTTAACGCGAAGGCATAACTCACACAACTAAGGCCTGAGAGAAAGCAACGTTGCTATCTACAATTGCGATAAGGAAATTTAGTGTTCTTTAACGTTTTATTTCGAATTTAAAAATTGATTTATTTAAAGTTATTTAATCCGTTTTGTGTAAAGCGCAAATAAATATAATATGAGCAAGAGGAAACGAAATCAAAAATTAGTTATTACATTAATTCGTTAATCGTTTTTAAATTATTATTTTTAGTATAACATATGTCTCTAAATACAGTAGAACTCCAATTATCGGGATTAATTTGGACCGGACCCGATCCGGATAACCCAGATAATAGTTAATAAATAAAGTTGAGTATTATAAAACCACGATTAAGAAAAACAAAATATTCAATTCTATTGGAACTGAAATAATAACGTAAATAATCAAAATATGTAAGTATGATATTATTTAAACAAGAAAATTTAAAAGTTTTGAAGGCTTAAAGCCCAATATTTAAATACAGAGAGGGAAACGATAAAGCTGCCCGAAAACGAAACTCAAAGATGGATTTTCTAAAAGGAATTATTTACCTCTGAATTTATTTTTAATTCAAAAGAAGGGAAATCAAATAAATTAGCATTCGCCTTGATTTATTGATGGTTATTGCTCATAAATCGATCGGGAGTTTATAAATTACTCATTAATTGCATTTTTATGTACTGTTTTGTAACACTATATGCCATATCCAAGATTACTTATGATTTTTTCTTAGAATACCAGACAAACAAAATAACATCCCTTCTACTATTTTCCTATCACCGAGTTACTCGCACGTCGCGCCAAAGAAGTTTCACTTCATAAATTCTAAGCATAAAATCGTAAGTGTTTAATTAAATTTATTTAAATGAAGTAAATTTAGATCAATAACGTGAAATAATACATCTGATTAAATTCATTTTAGACTCCCATGTTTTGCAATAGCACTCTCATCAGCATGCAGTAATTTCCTTCGCGTTATGCATTAGTTTCGAATAGCCGGCTGTTGCATTCGAAAAAGAATTACAATCAGTTCGCTAACTTTCACAGAGTTCGCGACAAGGACATTGAATTGTGCAAACGACTTGCTCTCGGTACATATTCGCATGTATTTTACGTTCTTACGTAAAACCCGACCGCTTACTATTTAAATTAGCATTATATCACACGTATGAACTCCGATGCACGTGACCTTTAAAAATGTTACAATGACAGACTAATCTATTCGTATCTTATCCTCTTCAAGTGTAAATATAACAAATGTCTCAACTACAAATTATACAAAAAGTTTATTATATAAACCTTTCTTGGCAAGATAACCGCACACTTCAAACATAATTTCACCACAAAATCTCTAAAACCTCTATTTTTGTCAACTCGTCCGAATTATTTTGTTAATTCGTTTGTTCGAATGGAAAGTTGAGGTAATTTGGTTTTTTCGAGCACCGAAAACGGGTAGTCTTTAAAAAAAATCGTATGTACGCCCCATAGAAGTTATACTTCTTTGGCGCGACTAAACAAATACGAGGACGTGCGCATTCGAGCGAAAAGTGGCACATTTTGAAAGGTCTGAACTGTTGTAAATATAAAACTATTGTCTTTGGCCACTTCTCGACACTTATTATTTCTAAAAGTAGCCATTTTCTTAAGCCTAAATTTTTTTACAGGCAGTATTGATTCAAGACTACCAATATTCTTTTTTTGGGACTTTTGGTTATTGTTTCAAAATAAAAAAAATTGGATTGGGTAACTGGGTAATCGATTCAACAAAATTAATTGTCCCCAAGGGGGTCGTAGTTCACAGCATAAGTATTTTTGACTTTGCATCTGATAAAATTTGTTTTTTTTTAATTATATCAAGTTTTGACTGTGTTAACAAAATTAAAAATAAATTAAATTTTTGGGCTGTGTTTACATAGTTTTTTTTTGCATAATATTTACCTTTTTGTGTTCTGCCACTCATTTTCAATAATTATCGGTTTCTCCGTGGATGACTTGCCAAAAATCTATTTCCGGATGTAAAATTAAAATTTTATTTATCTAGAGATAAAAACGGATCAAAAACATAATAAAATTAACTCATTAACATTTTTTATCAATTCAAAAAATTTGGGCGAGTAAAGAATTAATTAAAATTAAGCCGATTGTGACATTTTAAGATGGCAACTATCCGATTGCGATCAGTTTTATTTATTTGTATCAATTTAATTTTTTTTTCGTATTAAACATTTTATAAATGCGAAGATGTGCGCATTCGAGCGAAAAGTGGCACATTTCCGAGCGAGGGAGGCAAATGAAGCGCGACGCGGAGCGGCGCGCTTCATTTTCCCGAGATCGGAATGTGCCACTTTGAGCTCGAATGTGCACACTCGGTTTTAAGTACGATTCACAATAAAATAGACAAAATATTAGATAACATCGTTCCCTCTCACTCGTACTTATGAGTTTTTTGTATCTTTTCGCTCGTTTCCACTCATTGCTATGGTAAAAATAGGTTTTTCGCAAATATAATCGATATTTGAAGAGAAAAAAATTAAAAATATATTATATCGTTGTATTTTGTTGATTTTATATATTAAAATTATTATATTAACATATAATTAACATTATGCAGTGTATAAGAGTGACACATTTTTCAAGAAAATAAAATTACTTTTTTATATATTTTGAAAATTATTATCCCATCTATTATTTGTTTATTAGTTATTTTTATTAAGTTTAAGTAATTAGTTATTAAATTTAAAAATCTAATTATTTATATAAATTATTATTTATATAAATAACAAGACCAAAATATTATTTTTGAAAAGTGTGTGGCCGTCCATCTACTGTAGGTTTTGCCCATCTACTAGCGATATAAGCTTTTTTCTTAAAATTTCCTTTTATTTATAAATTAGTACTTTATCCAAAAATTACAAGACAGAAGCACCACATCTCTCATTTAGTGTTTTTACACAATTATTTTGGAAAAATAAATGCAAGAACTTTTTCCGAAGAGAAAATCCGAATTAAAATTTTTTTAAAGCACTATTCACAATAATTAATTTAATTTCTTAGCCGCATGAAGCTTCGTATTATCGAATTTTCGTTAGTCGTGCGCGCGCAACTCCTACTCAAACTTCACTCTCAACTCCCAGAAGAAGTATAACTTCAAAAAGCAAAATGTTACGTCCGTGTAATTCAAAAGAGGATGTTAAATCATCTGTTTACGTTTTTTGCTTATGCATTTAAAAACACATTACGAAAAATTAGTATAATCAAACCTGGGAAAGTTCCTTACAAAAGGTAAACACCGCTTTTCAACAAATATTCTCAACGAGATAACCCAATTCTACGATTGTACAAATTAATTATCGTTATCAAATGTAAACCGCCCGTTTTATTATTAAAATTTTTAATTAATCGACATTACATCGTATTTTGGAAAATTAAATACCACAACAGATAAAACCACCAATACTCGACCCAAAGTACCAATAACAAATGTAACACTTTGCAGATTAGATAGAGAGAATAAAGCAAATAATATAAAAAAGCAATCAAACCGAAGCACTTCTAAGTTTAAACTGATATTAATTCGAAAGTATTTGGATTTGCTACACAAATAATTGTTCGATGAAGTTTGTTGCTAAACGTAATTACCTTCAAACGGTTTTATAGAACAAAGTTGGCCGCAGCCACAATTCCCTCAAGAACAGAGACCAAAAGTTCTTTAAACTTTGCCACGTCGAAATAACTAGGCTCTCTCGAACAAGAAATTGCTAATGTTAATTCCGTTCCCATTGAGCTCAAATGTGAGACTTCAACAACAATGTAGCTATAGGGGAAGGTGTGGTAGCACCGGACACTTGAAAGAATTACAAATAAAAAATATAAATAAATAAATTTATTTATTTTTTGTGATTTAAAATAAAAGTAGGAGCTCTTAAGTTTATACTAATTAAAAAGTTGTAATGATATATTTGTTTTGTTATGAAATACAGTCGCACCTCGATAAGTCGAAGTCGAAGGGACAGCAAAAATAATTCGTCATATCAAAAATTCGAGTTACCACAAGAAGTTCAGTTAAATACTTCAGTATATATATACCATTCATTTTTTATAGAAAATAACCAAAATTGAATTATTTTTATTAAGACCCTAAAAAATATAGTTATTTATATATTATTTACTGTTAAATTGAAAGTAATCTAAAATTGTCTTTTGCTTCATTGCTCCAAAATGTTACGTTTCTACAAATTTTTCCAATGATCTTACCGATAATAATATATCTGTAGGAACATCTTCTTGAGCACATAGGAATAGAGAAATAGTATCTATTGCATTGTAAACTTGAGTTGTTGAAGGGATGTTTACTGTAACATCTGTATCACTTTCATATTCACTTTCACTTTCACAGTTTTTCTTATTTTCTTCTAGCACTTTACTTATAATGCTTTCATCGCTAGGAATTTCAGCAACTTCCAAATCTTTATCAACGTTGACATTTGTCATTTGTATCTTCAGCAGCTACAATTAGGTCTCTGTTTTTTAAAATGGTTGATAAAGTGTTTGCGGGAATACCAAAATCTTTAGCTATATCCTTTTTTCTTTTGAGCCCACGTTCCACTTCTTTTATAAGATTAATTTTCTCCCTTATGGTTAAACTTTTTCATTTTCGTTTACACTCCATGTTAATACGTAAATAATTTTAGAAAAAGTATTAAACTTTTTTACATTTTCTGTTATACTCTGTTACAAAGTATAAAGAACGTAAAACACATTTGTTAGTCTTCGTAGTCGACGATTAACTAGCAAATTGAAAACTAAAATGCAAAAATAGTTTCTTTTTTGTAAAATAAACGGTAAAACCATCTCAAAAATTTATAATTGTTTATAAGGCATTTAAACATAAATTAGTTTTTAAATGCAATTGAAGTGCCGCCGTCAAAACATTCCTGTAGTATAAAACCTTTTATTCGTAGTTAACAATAGAGCTTTTAAAGCATCAATAACACCAAACCACGCCTTCGTTAATCCTCTCTCAGGTAGAGAAATTTTTAGAAAAGTTGTTTAATTTAACTTCGAGTCATCAACCTATTTACTAAAAGAAACTAGAATTTAATGAATTGTAAAACGCTTCGACTAATTAAATAATTCGATTTATTATATTTCGAGTTATTGACATAAAAATATTAACGTTGAGATAGGCAAGCCCTAGGGAAACTGGTTCGAGTTATCAAAAATTTGGCTTATCGGCGTTCGACTTATGGAAGTTCGACTGTAAATGCAATAAATACGTACATGTGCGCATTCGAGCGAAAAGTGGCACATTTCCGAGCGAGGGAAGCAAATGAAGCGCGACGCGGAGCGGCGCGCTTCATTTTCCCGAGATCGGAATGTGCCACTTTGAGCTCGAATGTGCACACTCGGTTTTAAGCATGATTCACAATAATTTAGATCAATAAAAATCAGTCGAACAATTTTAATCGTTCCCTCTACCTCGCATTAATGGGATTCTCGTATCTATTCGCTCTCTTCCTCTCATTGCTATGGTAAATACGTTTTTCAAACATCAAATCAATATTTACTAAATTCAATTAAAATGTATGATTTGAAAGAGCGACAAATAGAGTAGATAAATGCAATCAATACGAAGATGTGCATATTCGAGCGAAAAGTGGCACATTTCCGAGCAAGGGAGGCAAATGAAGCGCGACGCGGAGCGGCGCGCTTCATTTTCCCGAGATCGGAATGTGCCACTTTGAGCTCGAATGTGCACACTCGGTTTTAAGCATGATTCACAATAATTTAGATCAATAAAAATCAGTTGAACAATTTTAATCGTTCCCTCTACCTCTCATTAATGGGATTCTCGTATCTTTTCGCTCTCTTCCACTCATTGCTATGGTAAATACGTTTTTCAAACATCAACTCAATATTTACTAAATTCAATTAAAATGTATGATTTGAAAGAGCGACAAATAGTGTAGGTAAATGCAATAAATACGACGATGTGCACATTCGAGCGAAAAGTGGCACATTTCCGAGCGAGGGAGGCAAATGAAGCGCGACGCGGAGCGGCGCGCTTCATTTTCCCGAGATCGGAATGTGCCACTTTGAGCTCGAATGTGCACACTCGGCTTTAAGCTCCATTACCAAACGTCCCGTTTTAACAAAAAAAAAATTGGTCACTTTAGTTATACCCCACCTGCTTCGTCGAAATAACTAGACCCTCTCAAACAAGAAATTGCTACTGTTAATTCCGTTCCCATTGAGCTCGAACGACAACAATGTAGCCCATACTCTACAACAATTTAAAAATAAATACTAGACCCTAATCAGCGCCGATAAAGATAAACTACAACCTCTCATTATCTTTTTCTATAAATACCAAAGGATTGCATCACTCGAGCGCGAGCTGTAATAAAATAATAAATACACATGAGTAATCCGATTATTCCGTGGAAAAATATTACGACCTTGTTTACGAAACGCGTCCACACACAAAACTTGTGACAGGTGCGTTCGTGAAACTATTATATCAAATTAGAGCTCGTTTAATTAGGGGGGGCCATTTTCGGCCCGGAGCGGCAGACAGGTATGCGGTTGCAGAATCCCTAATATTCTCTCGCCTAAATGGGTCCGCCGAAGAAGAATATTAAACATACAATGGAGAATCGAGGGGCTGCAGCAGCTACGGCGTGGCAACCAAGGGGATGCGCATCCCTGCAGGGAGGAAAAGGTTGCCATGGCGACGACCCTGCGCCGCTGACTCACTCTCTTTTACGTGTGCACCGCAAATGGACAAGGCCGGGGATGTATTTAGAAAGGATGTAATCAAAAAAAAAAAAAAAAAAAGAAGAAGCGATTAGAGAGGGGAATTTAAAAGGAAATCAAAAAGTGGTGGTTTTACGATGAAAAAAGTTCGTTTTATTTTAAGGTGGTTTAACAACGTTCGTTTGTTTGTCCCTTATCTATCCCACCAAATGAGATAACGATTTATTGCTCGTAGAAAATTGCATCAATTAGAAAGGACGAGTTTTGGATACTTTGAAACGAAGAGGAAAACTTTAAGGAAACTTTGAACTCTTGTTTTATGCCCCGAATTTTATGGCCCTTATTTCTAGTACTATACCATAAAAATTTCATTGAATTGCCATCAAGTTGAATAGCTGCAATTTCTGTTTATGAGAAGTTTAAAGTCCTGAAGTGGCTCACAGGGCAAATGATACAAACATATAAAGTGGTATTGAACCAGGATAAATCCGCTTCTAAAAGTAATTCCGAGATATCAATGAAAAATTTCGGAAATTCAAAATTTCTGGGTAAATGACGAGCACCGTAATTTTTTTCTCGCGATATTAAGGCCCTATTAACATCGTACCGAAATTCCAGGGCCGTATTTAAAGCCGAAGAAGGCGAACCGAATTTTTAAATCCGTCGTTCCATAAACGCCAAAACAACCATTCGAAAATCAATTACTTTAAAGATTTATGTGTTAGTGACACACACCCTAATTTTTTCCCCATTAAATTAAGCTCCTATTAGCATCATGCTAAAATTTCAGGACCGTATTTAAAGCCGAACTAGGTTAACCGAATTTTTAAAGATTTCTGTTGATAAATGCAACATCAGCCATTCGAAAATCAAATACTTCAAAGATTTCTGTATTAGGACAAGCACCTGAATTTTTTCCCTATTAAATAGAGCTTCTATTGGCATCATACTAAAATTTCAGGACCGTATTTAAAGCGGAACAAGGTTAACCGAATTTTTAAAGATTTCTGTTGATAAATGCAATATTAGCCATTCGAAAATCAAATACTTAAAAGATTTCTGCATTAACGACAAGGACCTGGATTTTTTCCCTATTAAATAGAGCTTCTATTGACATCATACTAAAATTTCAGAACCGTATTTAAAGCGGAACAAAGTTAACCGAATTTTTAAAGATTTCTGTTGATAAATGCAACATCAGCCATTCGAAAATCAAATACTTCAAAGATTTCTGCATTAGCGACAAGCACCTGAATTTTTTCCCTATTAAATAGAGCTTCTATTGGCATCATACTAAAATTTCAGGCCCGTATTTAAAGCCGAATTAGGTCAACCGAATTTATAAAAATTTCTGTTGATAAATGCAACATCAGCCATTCGAAAATCAAATACTTCAAAGATTTCTGCATTAGCGACAAGCACCTGAATTTTTTCCCTATTAAATGGAACTTCTATTGGCATCATACTAAAATTTCAGGACCGTATTTAACGCGGAACAAGGTTAACCGAATTTATAAAAATTTCTGTTGATAAATGCAACATCAGCCATTCGAAAATCAAATACTTCAAAGATTTATGCATTAGCGACAAGCACCTGAATTTTTTCCCTATTAAATAGAGCTTCTATTGGCATCATACTAAAATTTCAGGACCCCTATTTAAAAACCGAATTAGGTCAACCTGAATTTATAAAATTTCTGTTGATAAATGCAACATCAGCCATTCGAAAATCAAATACTTCAAAGATTTTTGCATTAGCGACAAGCACCTGAATTTTTTCCCTATTAAATGGAACTTCTATTGGCATCATACTAAAATTTCAGGACCGTATTTAAAGCCGGAACAAGGTTAACCGAATTTTTAAAGATTTCTGTTGATAAATGCAATATTAGCCATTCGAAAATCAAATACTTAAAAGATTTCTGCATTAGCGACAAGCACCTGAATTTTTTCCCTATTAAATGGAACTTCTATTGGCATCATACTAAAATTTCAGGACCGTATTTAAAGCCGGAACAAGGTTAACCGAATTTATAAAAATTTCTGTTGATAAATGCAACATCAGCCATTCGAAAATCAAATACTTCAAAGATTTCTGTATTAGGACAAGCACCTGAATTTTTTCCCTATTAAATGGAGCTTCTATTGGCATCATACTAAAATTTCAGGACCGTATTTAAAGCGGAACAAGGTTAACCGAATTTTAAAGAAATTTTTGTTGATAAATGCAATATTAGCCATTCGAAAATCAAATACTTAAAGATTTCTTTCATTAACGACAAGCACCTGAATTTTTCCTATTAAATAGGGGCTTCTATTGGCATCATACTAAAATTTCAGGACCGTATTTAAAGCGGAACAAAGGGTTTAAACCCAATTTTTAAAGATTTCTGTTGATAAATGCAACATCAGCCATTCGAAAATCAAATACTTCAAAGATTTCTGCATTAGCGACAAGCACCTGGATTTTTTCCCTATTAAATAGAGCTTCTATTGGCATCATACTAAAATTTCAGGACCGTATTTAAAGCCGAACATGGTTACCCGAATTTTTAAAGATTTCTGTTGATAAATGCAACATCAGCCATTCGAAAATCAAATACTTCAAAGATTTCTGCATTAGCGACAAGCACCTGAATTTTTTCCCTATTAAATGGAAACTTCTATTGGCATCATACTAAAATTTCAGGACCGTATTTAAAGCCGAACATGGTTACCCGAATTTTTAAAGATTTCTGTTGATAAATGCAACATCAGCCATTCGAAAATCAAATACTTCAAAGATTTCTGCATTAGCGACAAGCACCTGGATTTTTTCCCTATTAAATAGAGCTTCTATTGGCATCATACTAAAATTTCAGGACCGTATTTAAAGCCGGAACAAGGTTAACCGAATTTTAAAGATTTCTGTTGATAAATGCAACATCAGCCATTCGAAAATCAAATACTTCAAAGATTTTTGCATTAGCGACAAGCACCTGAATTTTTTCCCTATTAAATGGAACTTCTATTGGCATCATACTAAAATTTCAGGACCGTATTTAAAGCGGAACAAGGTTAACCGAATTTTTAAAGATTTCTGTTGATAAATGCAACATCAGCCATTCGAAAATCAAATACTTAAAAGATTTCTGCATTAGCGACAAGCACCTGGATTTTTTCCCTATTAAATAGAGCTTCTATTGGCATCATACTAAAATTTCAGGACCGTATATAAAGCGGAACAAGGTTAACCGAATTTTTAAAGATTTCTGTTGATAAATGCAACATCAGCCATTCGAAAATCAAATACTTCAAAGATTTCTGCATTAGCGACAAGCACCTGGATTTTTTCCCTATTAAATAGAGGTTCTATTAGCATCATACTAAAATTTCAGGACCGTATTTAAAGCCGAACATGGTTACCCAGAATTTTAAAGATTTCTGTTGATAAATGCAATATTAGCCATTCGAAAATCAAATACTTAAAAGATTTCTGCATTAGCAACAAGCACCTGGATTTTTTCCCTATTAAATAGAGTTTCTATTGGCATCATACTAAAATTTCAGGACCGTAGTTAAAGCCGAACATGGTTACCCGAATTTTTAAAGATTTGTGTTGATAAATGCAATATTAGCCATTCGAAAATCAAATACTTAAAAAATTTCTGCATTAACGACAAGCGCCTGGATTTTTTCCCTATTAAATGGAGCTTCTATTGGCATCATACTAAAATTTCAGGACCGTATTTAAAGCGGAACAAGGTTAAGCGAAATTTTAAAGATTTCTGTTGATAAATGCAATATTAGCCATTCGAAAATCAAATACTTCAAAGATTTCTGCATTAGCGACAAGCAGCTGAATTTTTTCCCTATTAAATAGAGCTTCAATTGGCATCATACTAAAATTTCAGGACCGTATTTAAAGCCAAACATGGTTACCCGAATTTTTAAAGGTTTCTGTTGATAAATGCAATATTAGCCATTCGAAAATCAAATACTTCAAAGATTTCTGCATTAGCGACAAGCACCTGGATTTTTTCCCTATTAAATAGAGCTTCTATTGGCATCATACTAAAATTTCAGGACCGTATTTAAAGTCAAACATGGTTACCCGAATTTTTAAAAATTTCTGTTTATAAATGCAACATCAGCAATTCGAAAATCAAATACTACAAAGATTTCTGCATTAGTAATAAGTACAATGATTTTGTCCCTATTAAATTAAGCCCCTATTAGCATCATACTAAAATTTCAGGCCCGTATTTAAAGCCGAATTAGGTCAACCGAATTTTTAAATACGTCTACTCATAAACTCAAAAACAACCATCCGAAAATCAAATACTTCAAAGATTTATGCGTTAGTGACACACACCCTAATTTTCTCCCCATTAAATTAAGCTCCCATTAACAACATACTAAAATTACAGGACCGTATTTACATCCGAACATTGCTAACCGAATTCGTAAACATGCTTGTTTTATAAACGCACAAAAATGAATTAAAGTTCCATAGTTCATATTCGCTCTATTTCATTAAATTCATTTTGACGGCTTCCCATTTGAAACGTTACGTTTGTGTATCTTTTATAATAAATGAAGCGTTTTACTGTTTTCTTCCTATAAACTAACAAGTAATAAATTAGGTTTCCCGTCTGCCTAGTTTTGAACGTTGTGATTGATGAGAAAACTACGTTACCACCCCTACCCCATTATTTTCATCGATTTCCCATTATTCGCCCGAAATTGAATAGATCTGCACATAATATCGAAGCAATAATAATTACGATGGTTCCATGAATGTATTTGATTTCCGAAAATTAATCGGTTTCAGTCGGATTCCAAGAAATTAAATGGAACACGCATAGCGGAGTGCGGGTATGGTTGTCTCACGGGTAGGTTGTCACATTAACCATAACAGAAAACCTAATGAATTAATAAATTTGTTTGCCCGTGTCAAAGAAGCCCGAGCACAATACCTCCTTGCGTACTTCACTTCAGTTCGCTCTGAAATACCGTATAAAAAATATATGCGTTTGTTTTTTTTGTACAGTGAAAGTAATTTATTGTGATATTCGTGTGTTTATGATGTTTAAGAATGTTTCATGATATCATTATATAGTTTCTTAAATATCGATTATATGTGCGAAAAACGTAATTTTACCATAGCAATGAGTGGGAGCGAGCGAAAAGATACAACAAACTCGTAAGTACGAGTGAGAGGGAACGATAAAAATTATTTACTAATTTTCAGCGCCAAAATTATTGCAAATCGTGCTTAAAGCCGAGTGTGCACATTCGAGCTCAAAGTGGCACATTCCGATCTCGGGAAAATGAAGCGCGCCGCTCCGCGTCGCGCTTCATTTGCCTCCCTCGCTCGGAAATGTGCCACTTTTCGCTCGAATGCGCACATCCTCGTGTTTATCGCATTAGTATAATTTACCGTGCGCTCTTTCAAATCAAAAATTTTAATTTAATTTAGTAAATATCGATTTTATATTCGAAAAATGTATTTACCATAGCAATGAGTGGAAGGGAGCGAGAAGATACGATAATTTTGTCGGTGCAAGTGAGAGGAACGATTAAAATTATTCAATTAATTTTTCGGGTAATTTATTGAACTAAATTATTGCGAATCGTTAAGAAATAGCCGCGAAATTAATTTGTATTTCAATAAGGAGTTAAGAATTAAATTCTTGTTAGGTTTTCTTAATAGGGGAGACCGGGTATGGTTGTCTCACGGGTAGGTTGTCACATTAACCATAACAGAAAACCTAATGAATTAATAAATTTGTTTACCCGTGTCAAAGAAGCCCGAGCACAATACCTCCTTGCGTACTTCACTTCAGTTCGCTCTGAAATACCGTATAAGAAATATATGCGTTTGTTTTTTTGTACAGTGAAAGTAATTTTTTGTGCATCTCTGTTGAGTCTCATAAGTATAATTAAATTTTGCATAGTGATATACCTATTCGTGTATTTATGATGTTTAAGATATGTTTCATGATATCATTATATGGTTTTTTAAATGACCATTGATTTAAATTTATTTTGGGAGTTAATTGTCTAAAATTGTTTTGGGAAGGTTGTCTAAAGTTAGCGGGGGCTAGTAGTCACAAGTGCAAAGCAACCATGAATATGTGCGGCCTTTTTTATTGGTTTCTAGGGGTTTTACTACATAAACGATTGGCTGTAATTATACATTTGTCATTTTTGTTACCATAACCTAAGTTCGTTAGATAGAATAGGTTAGAATAGAATAGGTATTTGTTTTCTCGTTTTGTATTTTACCTTTTATTTAACGTCTGACAACCATCCCTGACACGGGGTTAAAAGTCACACTTCTCTTTTTTCATAAAAATTATAATATGTTCTCTTTAGATAATGGTAGAGAAAAAGTCTTTATTTTTTCTTAAACTAGAATAAATACACTATCTATTGATATATAAATGTCATTGATAAATTAAGACCATGGGCTCTATAAATGCAAAAGAAAAAAATTGTGACTTCCAACCCCGGTCTCCCCCTACTTCAAATGCACCACGACACAGCAAATCTAATTTTTCGCACATTCAATCTTATTTTCAATTCCAACTCGAGAATTATGTTTTAATTCCGCCCGATTGGGATATAATGTCGATAAAATTAATATTTAAAAAAAAATCGACGGACTTTCACTGCGTTCAAAATCATTAGTAGAAAGTGCTCAGAAGAGGATACAAATCTCGGTTTTTCCTATGATAAACTTTTTACTTAACTCAATGCAAAAACGAATAAAAAAAAATTACACCGTTTTATTTTTAATTAATGTAAAATTATTAACAAAAACATTAAAAAACCCGACACGAGAAATCCTAACTAATTTTTTATTAAAGCGCACATATTTTTACGGTTCTCTCGTTCCCATTAAACGCGAACCTGGTTTTTAATAAAACTAAACAAAACTAAATTATATAGCCTGCGAAGTTACTTATCTTAATTATTATGTTAGCTGTTTGTTAGCGCAAAGTACATTCCGGCCACATACTTGCCATCTCCGGCCAATGTGGAATTTGCATTCACTGTCGACTCTTTATGATAATGGGACGGAAACACCGAATATTAATTAATGGCAAGTTGTTTGCTCGGCAAGACTAGCTTTTTTAGGCCTTCGGGCAGTTAAACAGAAAAGTTAACATAGGAAGAATCTAAACAGCAGGTAGTTGGACCGTGAAGAGGCTGCGAGAGAACCTTTTTCCACTGTGCAAGTTTTCAAGGTTGGCTTCATTATGAGCCACCCATATACTGAAATGTACACACGCTTAACTTCTTCAAAGAACATCATCATCAGCAGGATCTATTTTTACAATTCTTAAAGGATTTAATTAGCGTCGTTTTAATAAGACCTACTTCCTCGACGTGTGTTACGACACGACCGAGGGAAGTCTATATTTAATTCTTGATGTGTACAGGAAAAGCGTTTCAATCAAACTAATTGCTTGGATACCTTTTTATTCGCAAATTGGCGATTAACTTTTTCAATATTTATGAGAGGGCTGTTTAGAAAATGATCGCGCCAACAGAGGAATTTGGTTATATGCGGTTGGTAGTGCTGCCTTACACATAACCTCCTTTGTAAACAAATTTGTTTTTGAATTATTGATATCTCGTTTAGCTGCGGCCAAAATTTAAAATCACGGGTCGAAATTAATTGTATTAAAACGGGGGTTCGTCGCTTAACGGGCGTTGAAGTCTTTTTTAGGGCGTCAGAAAAAAAATCGCAGCTCCCTTATCGCTTATCCGATTTAAGCAATTTTTTTTAGCAACAAGAGCTAAGGGTTGGGGCCAAACGCTCCCGTTTGAATTTTTAAAATATCTCTTCAATTTTTAAAGATACGGTCCCTCAAACTTTGACGTTTTTTCAATCGATAATCCCTCAACTCTGGATGTTAAAATACATAATATAGTTCGACTATTTTCTGAATGGACCTCGTATATCCACGTTTTGTTTAACATTAACAAGTATTCTAAGATTCGAATGAATAAACATATTTCAAGGTGTATTTTTCCGAATGATTAAGCACGAGGTGTAATAAAGGCTTTTTGTTGAATAGGTTAAGAGGAAATATTTAAATTAGTTTATTATATTGGATTTTATTCATCTGAATCACAAACTACAGAACGATTTAGATCAGAAGAAGGTGTTTGTTTTAAATTGTATTGTTCGAGCCTACGCTTGTGTATCAATTATGGAATTGCATAAGTGAAACAATGAAACAAAAACATTTATGCAAATTGTCTGTCTATGTAAAATTGTAAAATGAATCGATTAATAAAACAAACACTCGCATTAGTAATTTCTTTTTGTTCATAATTGGTCGTAAAATATTGAATGAATTATGTACTATGCGTTCTGCATAGTTTATGGCAAATTTAGCAAAGCACAAAATTCCTCGTTTTAATTGTATTGGGTTTTTTAAGAGATCTACAGTCAGATGCGTTCAAAGTGGCACAAAATAGTGAAATACGGTATAATTTTATCTTCCCTTTAAAAACACTCGTGTTTGGCCTTGGATAATTTAAAAATAGTTAATTTATGATGAATTAGTCTTTTATTAAAACGTATCAACAAAATTATTCAACACAGGCTTTAAAAGTTCAATAAATTGAATCACTGTTCTAGTAAATATTAAAATAATTTTGTACTATGGCTTAATCAAAGAGTATAGTTTTTTTTTCAATTAGGAACTTTCCAATTAAATATCGCTGAAATTGTTTGAGAATGCAAACGATTCTATTATTAAATTTTGGTGTGATATATTTAACGATGACTTAAAACATATCACAATAGAAAAGAAAAAAATTCTTTCAAACTTTGCACAAAATTAATTCCAAAATTATACAAGTAAAATGAATGTCACCGCAATTTCTTAATGATTCGCAATAATTTAGACCAATCAATTACAAGAAAAATTAATGAAATAATTTTAATCGTTCCCTCTCACTTGCACCGACAAGATTATCGTATCTTCTCGCTCCCTTCCACTCAGTGCTATGGTAAATACGTTTTTCGAATATAAAATCGATATTTACTAAATTAAATTAAAATTTTTGATTTGAAAGAGCGCACGGTAAATTATACTAATGCGATAAACACGAGGATGTGCGCATTCGAGCGAAAAGTGGCACATTTCCGAGCGAGGGAGGCAAATAAAGCGCGACGCGGAGCGGCGCGCTTCATTTTCCCGAGATCGGAATGTGCCACTTTGAGCTCGAATGTGCACACTCGGTTTTAAGCACCATTCACAATAATTTAGGCCGGAAAATTAATTAAGCAATTTTAATCGTTCCCTCTCACTTGCACTTACGAGATTCTTGTATCTTCTCGCTCCCTTCCACTCATTGCTATGGTAAATACATTTTTCGAATATAAAATCGATATTTACTAAATTAAATTAAAATTTTTGATTTGAAAGAGCGCACGGTAAATTATACTAATGTAATAAACACGAGGATGTGCGCATTCGAGCGAAAAGTGGCACATTTCCGAGCGAGGGAGGCAAATAAAGCGCGACGCGGAGCGGCGCGCTTCATTTTCCCGAGATCGAAAATGTGCCACTTTGAGCTCGAATGTGCACATTCGGTTTTAAGCTCGATTACCAAACGTCCGTTTTAACAAAAAAAATTGTTCACGTTAGTTATACCCCCCGCAGTACACAAAAGGTTAAAAATTCAGAATAAAATTGTCAGTCGTGCCAACTCAAATGCGTTGGCTCAAACTACTTTCATGAAATTTTCTTCTTTATTAGTATTGGCTCTTAATTTTTTTGGGCGTTGATTTACAAACACAAATAAAATTAAAAGAGCGCACGGTAAATTATACTAATGTAATAAACACGAGGATGTGCGCATTCGAGCGAAAAGTGGCACATTTCCGAGCGAGGGAGGCAAATGAAGCGCGACGCGGGCGCGCGCTTCATTTTCCGAGATCGAAATGTGCCACTTTGAGCTCGAATGTGCACACTCGGTTTTAAGCTCGATTACCAAACGTCCGTCTTAACAAAAAAAATTGTTCACGTTAGTTATACCCCACGCAGTACACGAAAGGTTAAAAATTCAGAATAAAATTGTCAGTCGTGCCAACTCAAATGCGTTGGCTCAAACTACTTTCATGAAATTTTCTTCTTTATTAGTATTGGCTCTTAATTTTTTTTTTGGGCGTTGATTTACAAACACAAATAAAATTAAAATATCAATATTTTTAAAGAACCTATGTTTGGCCGTGAATCGTGCCTATTCGAACGCACCTTACTGTATAAACCCCATACCTTTCAAAGAATTTGACCAAAACACCGTTTCTAAAGAAAAAAAGCAACTAAAACCCAATAACTGAATGGAAAATTCGTTCCTTTGCACTTCACAAATTCGAGTTGGAATTTTCTAAAGTATTTTTGTAGGATTTCTATTAATAATTAAGGCGACTTGAATAACGAAACGGAAAGCATTGTCTGTTACGGAATAAAACCGCAGCGGGTCGTCGTCTACGGTCGAACCAAATTAAAATCGGCATAGAAAGAAAAAGAAAAAAGAAGAAATTGTAGCGAACAAAAAAGTGGCAAAAAGGGACAGGCAGAAACCCACGGCAGTTAGTAGGAATGCCACGCTTTTTGTTTGAAAATTAAATCAATAAACAGTTACGACTTTGCTCGCTCCGCTGGCACAAAATACTTTTTAGCGAATCGTGAAATATGAACGTGATGCTCGTGATTCTTTTCCATCTCAGAGAGCAGGGCTACAATAAATTGGTTTTACTGTCGCAGTCACGTTCCATGGCAAATGGAGCCGGGGTTCAAGTATGCACTAGAATTATATTTAATTGAAGCACATCAAGTCGTTAACTCTTTAAGCGTTGCCTCACTTTTCCGTTCTTATAATTTCGTGAAAAAAATTACTCCACCGCACCGAACCTCGATAAATTCGAAATTCGAAAAGTAAAATTAATAACGCCGAGCAAACGTTTTAAATCAATTAATCTGTGGAAATAAAATGATGGTCGAGTGCGTCGATGTGCGCGCACCCAGCAAAAATTGCTGGATGGATTTTGATCAATTTGTTTTAGGTTTAGTTCTTAGGCGCTTGGTCTTTATCCCAAAAAAATTATCGCGATATTCCTATTTAATATAAAGTTATTAAAGGTTTCGTGCGCGTTTGATGGTCAAGTAACGCGGAGCGCTTGCGAGCCATAGAAAAGAGGTTTATACAGTCGAACCTCGATAAGCCGAATTTTTGATATCTCGAACCTGTTTCCCTAGGACTTGCATATTTCATTGTTAATATTCTTATATCGATAACTCGAATTATTTTTAGTTTTCCTTCAACTTCGACTTATCGAGGATCGACTGTACTTCTGTAGATACAATATATTGTTAATGTAGTAAACCGCGAACGAAGTCACGGCCATCGGTTACATAGTTATAAATAAGGACTTTATGTTTGGCAGAAATTAATATGTTATTTCGACGATAATAATTGTGTGGAAATAATTTGAAAAAAATCTATTTAAATTCAATATATTTTTATATTATTTTTAAATTTTGTATGTATGGAATTACTGCACCCGTTAAAATGTTTTGTTTTCTATTTAAATGTTACAGCAATGAAAAGTATGATAATAGGGTAACCCCACCAATAGATGGCGGCCCCCCCAATAGATAGACAAATATTCTTTTAATAACTAATTACATTATATAAAAATTATATATAAAATTGCTGAGAATTTTTTAACCTCAATTGAATACATAGACATAAAATTTTCTTTTACACTTTTGTTATTATTTTTTTTTTTTGGGGGCACAGTAGATCGTTTTTGGCCGCAGTGGTGTGGGCTATGTACCAAACCCCGTGAAACAATAATAATATATTTTTTTCATATTCCTATGAAAATGTTTATTAATATTTACAAATTTATAATTATATTTTTTTGAAAGATGGCTGACAACAAGAAATGTTACAAAATTTATTCTTATTCGTCCGATGATTTAAAGAATGCATTAAAATATGTTAACGATAAAGAGTAAAAAATAAAAAAATATCTTACATCGTTGTATTTAGTTGGTTTTATATATCAATATTATTATATTAACATATAATTAATATAATATAGTGTACCATAAGAGCAAGGCATTTTTCAAGAAAATAAAATTACTTTTTAATATGTTTTGAAAATTATTATCCCATCTATTATTTGTTTAATGGTCATTTTTATTAAGTATAAGCTATTAGTTATTAAAATTAAAAAATTAATAATACTTTATACAAATAACAAGACAAAAATATTATTTTTAAGAAGCGTCCATCTATGGGGGTTGTTTTTCGAATTTAATTGACATTTTTACGCAAGTCTAACTCATTTTATTATAACTTATTAAAATTTTGCTATATTATTTTATTAAAAAAACATAAAAATTTGCTTAATCGTTCATCTATTGGTCGGATCACCCTATTTAGAAATTAATTTCAATTTTAAACGTATTGCACTAAATTTAATAAAAAGAGAAAACAAATAAATCCGATGAATACACGGATGCGCGCATTCGAGCGAAAAGTGGCACATTTCCGAGCGAGGGAGGCAAATGAAGCGCGACGCGGAGCGGCGCGCTTCATTTTCCCGAGATCGGAATGTGCCACTTTGAGCTCGAATGTGCGCACTCGATGTTAAGCACGATTCACAATAAAATAGACACAGTATTAGTTAAAATTGTTCCCTCTCGCTCACATCTACAAGATTATCGTATCTTTTCGCTCGCTCTTACTCATTGCTATAGTAAAAATACGTTTTTAAGCATAAAATCGATACTTACTAAAGTACATTTTTATTTTTCATTGAAAATAGCAAAAGATGAACTGAACGAATCTCAGAAATGCGAAGATGTGCGCATTCGAGCGAAAAGTGGCACATTTCCGAGCGAGGGAAGCAAATGAAGCGCGACGCGGAGCGGCGCGCTTCATTTTCCCGAGATCGGAAATGTGCCACTTTGAGCTCGAATGTGCGCACTCGGTTTTAAGCACGATTCACAATAAAATAGACATAGTATTACTTAAAATCGTTCCCTCTCACTCACATCCACAAGATTATCGTATCTTTTCGCTCGCTCTTACTCATTGCTATAGTAAAAATACGTTTTTAAGCATAAAATCGATATTTAAGCACGATTCACAACAATCAATTGACTTTCGAAATAATTTTAATTCTAAATTACAACCGGAAGTAATACTTCTTTGGCGCGACTCGTTGCCAACTAAAACTTTACTGTCGCCGCGCCAAAAGAAGTATAACTTCAAAAATCCGTAAAAACCAACAACTACAACTCGCATTCGTTTCTAATACTGTTATGGTAAAATACCTTCGGCGATAAATCACATTTCTTCGACTTCTTTAATAAAATAAAACAAATCGCCACTAAGTAAGATCCAATGCGATTTTCTCCACCAACAAACTCGAGTAACCAAGTTCAATAACCGATCATGCCACCGGAAGATCGGTTTCGCGAACGAGAAAAGGTTTCGTACTCTTTTTAATATTACTAATCGCGATTAAAATTCCAATGGGATTTCTAAACACCACGATAAGCCCCCAGACACCCAATCGAAGAAATGTACACACTCCCCGAGGCTAATAGAAATATTAACCTCACAATTTAAAAGTTACACTATTTCTATCTCTCGAAATCTAACAATCGGATTTCTTAACAAAACCAGTTGACAATTTTCATTACTAAACAGGTTAATTTATAATATTAAATAAAACGACAAGTAATAATAAACTGTTGCATAAACCCAGAAGGTCACCTTGACTCAGAAATAATTATAATAAAATGCGGCGGTATTTATTGCGATTTTTCAACCGTCCAGTTTTGCGAAAATTGCGGTCGCCGCGAAAAGAACAACAATAATTCGGATGTGGGGGGCGGGGGCGGGACGGGCGCGCGTCCGACTCAAAAATTATCGTTCGAAACTTGGCATTTTTGCGAAACGCAATTAACTCTGCTTTCTCCCTCTCTCTCGCATTGTTTTCGAGCTATGACTCGACCGCAAATACCGCAAGTTACGCTTTTAATTTCTGAATATTGTCCCACGTACTAATAAAGAAAGCATTAAGCGCGGCCTACGCGCTTGCTGTGGCCTACATTGTCATTGAAAAAAATTACCTTTTTCGGTAACAAAGCGTGAATAAATCTTTGTGAAATTGGTGACATATTTATTGTTTTAATTATAAGTTCTTTGACGCCCCAACAATGCACACAAAAAGGTGTACCGGAAGTGCACGAAAAACCGCGTTTCTAAATTCGAACTCGTAAATTATGTAAATGGGATAATAAAAAGCCTTAATTACTCAAAAGTATGTGTTAATATTGTTCGATACCTTGAAAATCTTTGGATAACGGCCAAATTTTACTTTGGTTGCAACTTTTCGGTTACAATGTGACACAATTTTGTGGTAAAATTGCTTTCAATTAGTTTTATTTCAAAGATTAGTGAAAACCAGAAAAATACGGCGTTTTTTTAACGCGAAAATCCCAATTGATATTTAAAATGACAAAGTCCTTGAATTTACGGTTGAAAAACTACGAGTAGCCCTTAAAAAAAATTGTAGCTCGTGGACGAGCGACGAAACCAAAAAAAACTTGATCGTTCTCACTGATAGATCATTTATTCATTGCCAAAATAATTTTTTAAAGTGTCCATCCGAAAGTACCACAAAAATTGACACTTTTTTGTCCCTAACAGTTTTGCAATAACGCGCATAGTTTCGGAGATATTTTATGTGAACGTACAAAACGAAACGTATCTTAATTTGCAGTTTAAAAAAAATTTAATATGGCGTCGCCTATTAAATTTGGCTCCGACATGTAGTCGAAAGTCTCAATTTTTCGAAAATGTAAAGCGTCCCTACCGACGTCGGGCTAATTTTGTTGATACGGCCCTTTGAAGGGCGCCATGCCACATTCATACATATCGGCGTATAACTCAAAAACTAAACGTCCTACAAAAAAAAATTTAGAATCAAAAGTGTTTCTTTCACAAAGCACTAAAACATGGGAAGAACGATTTTATTGTAGATGGCGCTGTTGTGAGTAAAACATGCTCCACTTCGTTTTTTTAAATGCGAACCCCCATGTTTTAATTTTTTCTAGGAAACTACATTTGAAAATAAAACTTTGCTGTAGCAGATATTTTTTTTATATAAAGTATAGTTCGCGAGATACTGAATATGTTACGTAAATGTATAAATCATCGGTGTACAGTCGGCCCAATTGAAAATCACCACTCCGGCAGCAACGCCGGCTTTCTAGGCAAGCAGAATTGAACGGGATGGCCAACAGAGATCTTTTAGTACAAAAATATTTAACACATCTATTTTTGAGTTGGAATTACCATTTGTTCTGTCACCCTTATTTGGGGTCGATCCAAATACCCTTTACTTACTTTATTTAGCAGTAAATTTTGTTAACTTTTAAAAACATTTATCTTTTAATAATAATCATTTATTTTTGAGGTAAATCGACTTTATTTAAAGATAAAATTAATCTATTTCGGGATTAATTTGAAACTGTTGACAAATGTGAAGTATTAATTAACAATTAATTTTTTGTGACTTGTTGTAGATTACTTTTGACGTGCTAATATAATTAACAACAAATTGCAATGATTTTAACGTTCATAAATGTTATCAGCATTATTATTAAGATAACTATGGCAACAATTTCAGTGAAGAAGAAGAAGAGTTAAGGCCGCGGGGTGTCAATTTTCATTTTCGGGCGACTGTACCAAATATTAATATGCAATTTTACAAACACGTCGATATTCTGACCAAAAGTAAAATAAAATACTTAAAGACGTTCTAAAAATTATAATATCATCACGCGATTCCGATTTAAAAAATTGTTTTTTTAAAAGTCAGCAACCCGCCCTAATTACACCGTTCTTTCGTTGCTAACTTAAACGCGATATCCGAATAGCACAATTTTAGAATGTTTTCCAAGCTTTCGATACAATATCAATTTCCTAGAATGTTCAATAATAGTATTACGCTTGACGTCATTCCCAGAAGCTGCGAAAGGGTAAAAATAACTAATCCATAATTCTAACATTAAATATGTATGCAGTTGATTTAAGCTTTCTCGATTTTAAACTGAAAGCACGTAAACAATGTTAAATTTCCTGGTTTACCGAGAAACGAGTCGCGTTTTAAAAATGGTGGCTTGACGTTGTATGGGGGAACCTGTTGTACCTTGGCCCATTTTTTCACTTGTAATTTTTTTTTAAATTGTATAAGTATATCTAAATTTTTATTTATTGCACGTCGATCTTAGGGCCAAGGTACAATTTATTGACGGTGACCGAGGTACAACGCACCGATACATGATGTTTAACCTCAAAAATAAAATTAAAGATTAGGCTGTGCCAAAATCAGACCACTACTATGCAAACATTAATAAATACTCTTTCTATCACGTCGAGTCATTTGTTATTGGGTAATAAAAATCAATAAGATATTTAAGTAAAAAAAATATAAAAAGACATACTTTTTTTCGATTAAAAATTTCAATAGATCTCATACATTAACAAATTACATTGACCAGCTGCTGCCAACCTTACGTTAATGTCTGTCAATGTGACATTTGAAACATCGAAAATTATGGGTCACGAAACCGCGCAAATATTAAAAAAATAAATAAAATTGCCATAGATACAAAGGGACCAAGGTACAACAGCTTCCCCTACTCTCCAGCTCGTTTATAATTAATTATTTTTATTTATCAATTAATTAAGATCGTGTCTATTGCAGGTCGACGATTAAATACCAGAAATCGCCATTTACTATTAATAAGGCAATTTGGCGAAGGCTAATTGTGCCATTTCTAAAAAAGCGGCATCGTTCCGATTTTCACACGCAATTAAAGCGAACCGGAATCCCGAATACAGTTTAGATTAAAGCAGATAAAATAAGAACGTTATAAATATTATTCTCCATTAATATTTCTCAGAGGATTTCCCGTATTAAAGCGAACTAGCTAAATGTGTGCGCGGTTGGAGAGTTGGCCCGAAGCCAAATTGGCGGCAACTTTGGAAACTCGCAAGTTTTATTTGTCGAACTGGGAAAAATAAAGTTTTCAACGTTTAATAAATATTCATACCGTTTTAAATGCCTCGACCTTGCTCGTCATTGAAGTTAATCAACTCGGATTTTTTTTCTCGCACGCCAATTTCATTTAATCGCACGATTTTTAGGCGCGGAAGACTTCGAAATTTCGTTACCGCCGATTGGTTACGGCGGAAAATTATTGGACTAGCGCTGAACAACCAATTTAGAAAATAAAACTATTTCAAAATATAAAAGATCGCAATTTCTAATTTGTAAAAGTAAAATTTTTAATTCTAATTAAGAAAATAAATCTTGGATCGTTTTAAGTCCCATGACATTCAATCGACCTTCAGGTATAAAACAACATTTTTATTCCATATGAAATGTTTTAAAATTAATAATTTGAGTTTTAAAATGAGCACTGTTGCACGCCCACAAATATTTGAGGTTATACTTCTTTTGGTGAGTTCAGAGCAAAAGTTGAAGCTAGCCGTTTAGGACAGTAATTTATTCTACGCTTCTTCAACTAAAAAATTTTAATTTGATTTACGAAATATCGATTTTATATTCAAAAAACGTTTTTACCATAGCAAATGAGTGGGAGCGAGCGAAAAGATACGACAAATGCATAAGTTCGAGCGAGAGGGAAGGATAAAAAAATTATTTACTAAATTTTCGTCACCAAAATTTTTGTGAATCGCGCTTAAAACCGAGTGTGCACATTCGAGCTCAAAGTGGCACATTCCGATCTCGGGAAAATGAAGCGCGCCGTTCCGCGTCGCGCTTCATTTGCCTCCCTCGCTCGGAAATGTGCCACTTTTCGCTCGAACGCGCACATCCTCGCATTTATTGGATTAATATAATTTATTCTACGCTTCTTCCACTAAAAAAATTTAATTTGATTTATTCAATATCAATTTTATATTCAAAAAACGTTTTTACCATAGCAAATGAGTGGGAGCGAGCGAAAAGATACGACAAACGCATAAGTTCGAGCGGGAGGGAACGATAAAAAAATTATTTACTAAATTTTCGTCACCAAACTTATTGCGCATCGTGCTTAAACCCGAGTGTGCACATTCGAGCTCAAAGTGGCACATTCCGATCTCGGGAAAATGAAGCGCGCCGCTCCGCGTCGCGCTTCATTTGCCTCCCTCGCTCGGAAATGTGCCACTTTTCGCTCGAATGCGCACATCCTCGCATTTATCGAATTTGCTTACTTTATCCTTCCTTCTTTCAAATCATCAATTGAAATTTAGTTTAGTAAATATCGATTTAATGTTCGAAAGACTTATTTACCATAGCAATGAGTGTGAGAGAGCGAAAAGATACGATAATATCATTAATGCGAGTGAGAGGGGGAACCATTAAAACTATTTGACTGATTTTTCGTTTAATATAGCGGCCTAAATAATTTGGAAACGCAAGATACGTAATGTGACACGCAATTATATTTAATTTAGCTACACAAAACAAGTTTAACTTCTTATTTGCGTACATAAGTACACGCACCGGTTTGTTTTTAATAAAAAATCGATTTGTAACGCCTTATTAAAAATCAATTGGTTTATTGTATTTGGAATTAATCCTAAATTATTTGTGTACTTATTAGGCTGTATCAAAAAAATCGACTATTTTTTTTTTTTAAATATACTGAAAATCTTGTTCAGAATACCGAAAAAATACGCCAGTTCAACGGACAGCTTTTAATTTTAATATTAAGATGTCCCGCATCACGATTTTCCATTTCCCATTTAAATAACATGGGAAAATTTGATTTCTCAAGTTTGGAATTTTTTAGCTCTGCAACGAATTAACGAATCGGTAAACCTTACCATACCTTTACAGGAAATTGAATGCTCTACAAAAAAAGCCTCTTATAAATTTTTGATAAATTCACTCCTTCAAAAGTTATTCAAGGTCAAAGTTGAAACTATTGTAAATTCTAAGAAATTTTCACTTTTTTGGAGCATCTATCATACTTATTACAATATTTTGTTACAAATTAGCTTTTGTAAAATTTTTTTGGGTTCCACAAATTTTTTGAACTATTTAAATGGTAGATTATCTATCAAAAAACATGAAATATTGCGCTAGGTATTGAGGAAATGAAAAAAGAGAAAAATAATTATTATGAATTTTAGTATAATATTAAGATATTAATATAAATCGATATTTGAAAATATATATCGAGTAAATTAATCTATTTTATATTTCAGTTAAATAACAATCACCAAGACTTATAAGTTATAAGCTTTACCTAATAAGTATTTTGTGGAAATAAACATTGAAAAAAATGTATGCGTTAATAAACACTGGTAAATAAATACTCCTTAATGTCCTTAAAGTCAAAAGAGAAGGTGCGAAACGACAAAAAACATTCTTTAGAATCTTGATTTTAATAGCAAGCATCTAAAAACAAGTTTTTGATAGATAATATACCATTTAAATAGTCCAAAAAATTTGTGAAACCCAAAAAAATTTTACAAAAGCTAATTTGTAACAAAATATTGTAATAAGTATGATAGATGCTCCAAAACAGTGAAAATTTCTTAGAATTTAAAACAGTTTCAACTTTGACCTTGAATAACTTTTGAAGGAGTGAATTAATCAAAAATTTATAAGAGGCTTTTTTTGTAGAGCATTCAATTTCCTGTAAAGGTATGGTAAGGTTTACCGATTCGTTAATTCTTTGCAGAGCTAAAAAATTCCAAACTTGAGAAATCAAATTTGTTTTTCTTTAATTTTAAAAATCAAAACTCTTCAATTGCTATTATGCCAAAATTATTATGGGAGGCGTGTGAAAATCTTAAGATCCCATTTAATGTTAAAAATAATTAAGGATACCAAATATTAAAAGAATATTCAAGTTATGCATTCTGTCATAAACTTTTTAAAATTTTATTTTGTTTTGAAAAATCAATTTTTTGTAATTGCGATTTTTTCCCAATGTCTTTTCGACAACTCAATGCTGTTAAGATCCCATTTGATGCCCAAAAGCTAAAAATTCTAAATAATATTACAACAAAATTTTTAATACAGTCAAACCGCGATATTATAAACATATTTGTCCGGAAGCTTTTGCCCATACCAATAGGGTACATACGAACGAGGTTCGCCTGTAGTTTAGTTTGCACACTTCGACTCATCTCGGGACAGATTATGATATTCAATAAAACACTTTAACCGCAAATTACCACAAATTAAGAAAGCATAACGCAGCAAACGCTTGCGAAATCATTAATAAAAAAAACGCCAGCAAGAAAGTGAAAACGTTAGATAACCGAATTGTAACGCCGCAAAAAGCGCACAAATCCGTTCACAAAACACCGATAAATGTAATAATAGAAACGCCACCATTAATCGATCGAATATCGGCCATTAATAGAAAACGACGGAATTTCGGCAATTAATTCGCGATACTTATCAAAAAACCGCGAAATTACGGTCGATCAACTAACAATAAACGAGGTCGTTCCGAAGAACTTATAAAGGGGCTTCGCCATCTCCCGAAAGTAATTTCGAACGAAACCCGACGCTCCGAACGAAAACAATGCAAATTGAAACACTAAATCTGCAGATTCTAAAAAAAAATAACAAGGGGAGGATGACCTGGTTCACGGAGTCAGCGAGAGGTCAAAATGAAATAAGACGCGGAGGATGGCGTGAGTTCGGGAAGTCATCAATCACGACCGGCCCGAGGTTGGAATTTTCAGCCCGATCGATGCCTGAATGTGTTTTTCAACCAAGGCCGTCGCCCGACTCGATATTTCCTCCGAAAGAGCGCTTTGTGGAACAGGTAGATTATAAATGCGCCGTAGATTACATGTTACATAAAGAAAGAACCATAAAACAATAAAAAAAAAATAGAAAAAAAGAGTCCTACCTTTGTCTGGAGGTTCTGGTGAGGCACAACCAAGTGCGGAATCGTTGAGGATGGTAGACCTGCTAGTTCGGGATTTTCTACTGGTCACACCTGCGGCAGGATTGCCGTTAACGCCAGAAATTCCTCGAACCACCCGGCTCTAAACAACATCATAAATTAGACTCCTTAAATTACTAATATCGCTATCGCAATTTAAATAAATGAGTTTGCCGTCTACGTTTTTTTTAAATTAATACCAAACGTTTGGATAGAAGGGGGAATAATAAAACATGCAAATTATATGCTGGATCGATTCGAGATGTGTAAACATTGTTTTCTTTTTCTGCGGCCATTGAATTTTGTTTGTGCCATGCTGAAAAAACTCAAAGAAATGTATTTCGCCGCTAATTTCCATGTTGTTTCGCTTTATAAAAATGTAAATAAAATGTTTCAAGGGATTACACTTAAAATTTTATAATTTGAACTTTTTTCGTAATTGTTTTTTAATTTTTTGCAATGGGACTTGGTATGGTTTTTGAAAAGTGCTATTAAAAAATTCATAATCAAAATTATTGAGAAATAAAAATATAGTCGAACGATTTTTGCCCAAAACTGCAGCCTTTTGGCATTTCTATTAATCTTGTACCCTATCTTTTTGTATAAGTACGGTCCTGCTTATGCATGCAAGGATATATCGATGTCGTTGCCGATACCATTACAGACATGATGGGGGACTTTAAGAGATTTTATTCTCTTCAAATATGCCTTAGCAGACACAGATGTTGACATAGGATCTGGTAACTATAACTTTCGCAAGGTGATAACACATAATTTTCTGCGAAGCGAGCATATATCCATGGTCTATGGTGCTTTAACACGTGTTTCAAATTTCTCTGCTTGCTCCATCTTGTATCCTTTTGTCATAAAAGTTTTATGCACTGTGACCAACAAAATGAAAAGATGCAAATTGTGGACTTATTTGAAAAAAGAAGGAATTGCTGTACGTTGTATTTGTTATAAGGGAGACCGGGGTTGAAAGTCTCAATTTTTTTCTTTTGTATTTTTAAAGTCCATGGTCTGAATGTATCAATGACATCTATATATCAATAGATAGTGTATTTATTCTAGTTTAAGAAAAAATAAAGACTTTTTCTCTACCATTATCTAAAGAGAACATATTATAATTTTTATGAAAAAAAAAGAGAAGTGTGACTTTTAACCCCGTGTCAGGGATGGTTGTCAGACGTTAAATAAAAGGTAAAATACAAAACGAGAAAACAAATACCTATTCTATCTAACGAACTTAGGTTATGGTAACAAAAATGACAAATGTATAATTACAGCCAATCGTTTATGTAGTAAAGCCCCTAGAAACCAATAAAAAAGACCGTACATATTCATGTTTGCTTTGCACTTGTGACTACTAGCCCCCGCTAACTTTAGACAACCTTCCCCAAAACAATTTTAGACAATTAACTCCCAAAATAAATTTAAATTAATGGTCATTTAAAAAACCATATAATGATATCATGAAACATATCTTAAACATCATAAATACACGAATAGGTATATCACTATGCAAAATTTAATTATACTTATGAGACTCAACAGAGATGCAAAAAAAATTACTTTCACTGTACAAAAAAACAAACGCATATATTTCTTATGCGGTATTTCAGAGCGAACTGAAGTGAAGTACGCAAGGAGGTATTGTGCTCGGGCTTCTTTGACCCGGGTAAACAAATTTATTAATTCATTAGGTTTTCTGTTATGGTAAATGTGACAACCTAGCCGTGAGACAACCATACCTGGTCTCCCCTATTGGCATATGTAATTTTCGATTTTCCATAATAAATATACGTGGTTTTCGAATGTGCTGAATTATTCCCTTAATTCACAAAATATCGATATTATAGATATCTGTCTGGTGTCTATACCTATACAGTCGAACCTCGATAAGTCGAAGTTGAAGGGAAACAAAAAATTATTCGAGTTATCAAAAATTCGGCTTATCGAAGTTCGACTGTATATATATATATATATATTAATATTTTTATCGATATTAAAATCAGGTTGTATCCCTAGTCCTAATTATTTAGTAACGGTATTAAAATGTCCTTATTTTATCTAAAAAAAAAATCGTGTGGTTGTCACTAAATTAAAAGTTCTATAAAACAATTATTTCTCATTATCCGTTTATACGTTAATAAACAATCTATCTATAACGGCCTTTGTGCATACCCAGAACCGGGTTTAGGCAATTTTCCCACTTGCATCTTTGTTACGAATGTCATAGTGTTTCAAAGATACAAGGGACCTACAGTTTTACATCGATTTTGAACCACGACAATTTCTAGGGAAACCTTTGGAGCAGTTTTTTGCTATTCTAGGTCAGTGCTGCCATCTCTACTAACTTTTCAGTAGATCTAGCGACTTTTAGTGTCTTGCTCAAATCTACCACCAAAAATCTATCTACTTTTTAAGTTTTTAAACAATTTAAATCAAATATTCGTCAAAATTATACTAATGCATTAAGTTTTTGTTTTTTCACTAACTTTTCTATCATTTGATGGATCTATTGAACGTAATAGATAATAGAGGGCGTTTCAAGGTTACTGTATAAGCCGTTGTTACACTCAAATAATTAATTGAATATTTATAATCGGGAATTGTTAAATTACGATATGGTGGACTTCGTTCTTCAACTTTTGACTTATTTCTATTGCTATTTTCAATATTGGCGGTCTGATATTCTGTTTTATCATTGGTTACTTTATGTCTTTATCGCAGATTCTTACTCGAGGGTCTACAAAATACTTGAAAGATATAGCTGGTAGATCTGTCAACTTTTTATACTGGGATTTTTTGCATACTACCAACTTTTAAAATCCTATATGTCATCTTGACATATTTGGTGACAATACTCAAATAGTAACTTATAAACAATAGATCGGTTGTAAATACGGACCTGAATATTTAGTATGTTCTTAATATGGGATTTTTTCAATACGAAACAAATTAGGGTGGTCGTCACTAACTTCGTAGTCATATAAAAAATAAATAAATCTTCATAGTGCATGTATACAACGTAAATAAATATAGCCTTCAATAACCAAGGTTCGATTTCAATCAATTTCCCATACAAAAAAGGAAAAGCACCAATAACCTATTAAACATTATTAATTTAGTCCCATCAACAATGACAAACATGAAAATATTATGAAATTTAATCCGTGCTCTTTAAATATTCATTTGTATAAATTGCTTGGAAATTTAAATTACTAAAACTGCCTTTCAATAGATAATTATAAATAATTAAATATAATTTATCAACAAAACACAAAAAAAAAACAGAGAATCCGTTTCGTATTGTAATTTTTTATTGGGCATGGACGAATCCGTGATCAGTTTCCACAATACGACTACCACAATATATAATTTATGCCATTTCTAAATTTATAAAAAAACCAGGCATTTTGTTGATGTCGAAAGTAGGTGTAGGCAAACGAGCTTGCGTGGGACATAAATCCTCGACTTCTTTGAAAATTTTAACAGCGTTATAAACAATTACACGATGCATAATCTGCAATATTGATTCCAATCAATCGCTTTCGCGTACCCACACCAAATATAAACGAAACAATAACAAGGATTACGTGCTCACAATATACGCGGGAATTAAATTGCATGGTATTGTATTATTAATTGCAATCTCTGTTGCTTCATGGCACAGACTCCATGAGAGACGATTACACCCATTAGTTTTTATAGGGAATTAAAACAATGAGAGTTCCTTGGCATTTTCCGACGCCCACATCCACTTCAAGGTCAGCGAAAAATATAATAACATCACGAACTACTTATACCTACGTGATGTTTCATGAACCTTGACATTTAACCGTAGGATCGAAGGTAAGTCAAAAGTTAATAAGATGGGATCGAATGTTTTAACACGGAGATAAACTGTCTTTGTGTTTCGCATAATGAGAGCAGAGTTCGCGGCTAATTGCGCTTTTCCTCTTGCCTCGAGGCGTTATTCTAATTTTTCCCGACTACAGTAAGACCTCGATTCACGCGCCCTCAATTCGGTCCGCTCGAAGCTTCCAGACAGCTCAAAATTTACTTCGATCCGATTAATATTACAAAGAGGAAAGATTTGTAAGTTTGTACCGAATAGGCTCAGAAACTACCGGGCCGATTTTAAAAATTCTTTCGCCATTAGAAAGCTACATTCTTCGCGAGTAACATAGGCCATATCGGATTTTCAAAAAGTTTAGGGTTCCGTGCGAAATCTCGAATAATGTAACCCAAGGTGTAAAAAAATCGCTCATAAAATTCCTTACGTCGCGTACGCCGCGAAAACAATTGACGATAGAACAAAAGAAATGTCCACGGAAACGTTTTTGCCACCCGTGCGAAGCCGGGCGGGTCGCTAGTTGTGGAACGTGTGCCCGGCGCTAAGCGGGGTCCTACTGTGCATCGCAGAACGAGGTCTAATTATGCAAGCAAAAGGGATTCGAGTTTCACGACCTACGCACACGGAGAAAAGCAAAAATAACGCTAAAAAATGAAGTCGGGAGGCAATTACCTACTTTGTTACAGTTATTAATTCGAAAGAATAACTGTCGAGGTCATTAGCGACAAATTACAGTGGTTTATAAATAGGTTTGGAGCGTTCAATTATTACAATTAAAATTTTGTTGATCTTGAAAGTTTTATTACGACCGGCGATTAATTAAAGTAATTACAAGCTTTGTATTTATGAAGCCGATGAACCCATATTTTATAAATACAAAAACAAACGAGCGTTTGGGATACGGAAAATTCCTAAAATATCTGGGTTAGGAGAATTCGCGGTTTCGTAACTTGTAAATATCCTCGAATTGTGTAATTTATTCCTAGGTTCACCTTAGTGTTTTCCGAGCCCGACGAACGCTTGACAGAAAAATCAAATAAAGCGAGACTTAATGTTTTATTAAAAGAAATCGAAAATTCTAAGTCGAAGCCAAGAACTTCGTTTCTTGATAAGAATCCTAACAAAGTTGGCGGCGCACCAAAATAAAATTCTCGGAGAAGTGCCCACTTAAATAATAATTAGAAATGGCAAGAAATAGGTTTCCTTATCTTTTTGAAAAAAATTAAATTGGTACAAATACATACACTGTGCACAATGGAAAGGTTTGCCAACTTAAAATAGTATAATATAACCGGCTTAGTGTTAATTAATTCCTTACTGGCCTAATTTTTTTTTGGGTTGTCGACAAAGTTTTAGAGATAACAAATATTAATGAGTTTGCTTTATTATTTTTGACGTTATACTTCTTTGGCAGGAGTTGCGCGCGCACACCTAACGAAAATTCGACAGTACGAAGTTAGCCGTCTAAGAAACCAAATTAATTATTGTGAATCATGCTTAAAACCGAGTGTGCGCATTCGAGCTCAAAGTGGCACATTCCGATCTCGGGAAAAAGAAGCGCGCCGCTCCGCGTCGCGCTTCATTTGCCTCCCTCGCTCGGAAATGTGCCACTTTTCGCTCGAACGCGCACATATTCGTATTTATTGCATTAATATGATTTATTCTACGCTTCTTCAACTAAAAAAAATTATTTTAATTTATAAAATATCGATTTTATATTCAAAAAACGTATTTACCATAGCAAATGAGTGGGAGCGAGCGAAAAGATACGACAAACGCATAAGTACAAGAGAGAGGGAACGATAAAAAAAATTATTTACTAAATTTTCGTATTTATTGAATATTTGTATACTAAACTTTCCTTCAAATCAAAAAATTTATTAAAATATCGATTATATTTTCGAAAAACGTATTTTTACCATAGCAATGAGTGGAAGCGAGCGAAAAGATATAAAAAACTCATAAGTACGAGTGAGAGGGAACTATGTTATCTAATATTTTGTCTATTATATTGTGAATGGTGCTTAAAACCGAGTGTGCACATTCGAGCTCAAAGTGGCACATTCCGATCTCGGGAAAATGAAGCGCGCCGCTCCGCGTCGCGCTTCATTTGCCTCCCTCGCTCGGAAATGTGCCACTTTTCGCTCGAATGCGCACATCTTCGTATTTATAAAATGTTTAATGCGAAGAAAAACATTAAATTGATACCAATCAATAAACTGATCACAATAGCAAAGTTGCCATGTTAAAATGACACAATCGGCTTTAATTTTAATTAATTCTTTACTCGCCCACCTTTTCTTGAATTGATAAAAAATGTTAATGAGTTCATTTTATTATTTTTTTGATCTGTTTTTATCGCTATATAAATCAAATTTAAATTTTACATCCGGAAATAGATTTTTGGCAAGTCATCCACAGAGAAACCGATAATTATTGAAAATGAGTGGCAGAACACAAAAAGGTAAATATTATGCAAAAAAAACTATGTAAACATAGCCCAAAAATTTAATTTTTTTTTTAAATTAATTAACAAAGTAAAAATTTGATATAAATAAAAAAAACAAATTTAATCAGATGCAAAGTCAAAGCTACTCATGCTGCGAACTACGACCCCCTTGGGGACAATTAATTTTGTTGAATTGATTAATTTAGAGGTACCCAATCCAATTTTTTTTTATTTTGAAACAATAACCAAAAGCCCCAAAAAAAGAATATTGGCAGTCTTCAATCAATACTGCCTGTAAATATTTTAGGCTTAAGAAAATCACTACTTTTAGAAATAATAAGTTTCGAGAAGGGGCCAAGGACAATAGTTTTATATTTACAACAGTTCGGACCTTTTGTGTTGGTCAGAAACCTTTTAGGGAATAAATAAATGCAATGTGAACGACAAGCCATGAAGAATAAATAGGTTTGTAATCCCTACGTCTACCTGAAACCTGTTTCGAGAAAGATTTTCTCTTCAAAAATAAACAAAATAATAACTGCACAACGTTACAAGTGTTTCTTGGGAATTTATATTTAGCCATGCTATTGCACACTAAAGTGCACAAGAGGTTTTCAGAAACATTTCGTTATTAAAAAAACAGACCAGTGCGTGTACTCATGTATGCACGTTAGAAGTTATACTTCTTTGGCGTGCATAAATTAAATATTGTTACTGCAGCTCCCTTAAAAAAAAATCTAATCTTGAGGCCTCCCCACTGCACACCTATTCCCCGATTTACATGGAGAAAACCGTGTAAATCCAAAACAACGCAAAATATGTATCAATCGGTCAGTAATTTTTGAAAACTAATAAATTTTTTTACGTATGTAAGTTATAATTTTTTTGGTTCATCCCTTAATTAAAAAAAAATACTACATATCCGTGATATAAAAGTGTGAATATTTAATTCGCCCGAATTAGTATATTTTTTTCGATTTACAGTTTTCTGTAAACTGTAAAACGGGATTTAGATGAATTACTTTTTGCGCGTACACATATAGAAAGAATTCCGTTTTTTTGCTATATCAGTGTCATCCGACAAATTGTATTAAAAAATAACTAAAAATAAGCAATTGTATAGCAAAAATGTATAGGGGAGAACCACGGGTTTTGGACACTGTACCAGTTGTGGACATTTTTCACATTATTTTGACAAATGTGAAATAGAAGTATTAGCGATACTGCTATAAGTGTAATTAATGTATTTTTAACTACGACAGAAACATCAACGATGTTTTTATTCGCATTTACCGAGTTATTTTCCGAATAGAAAATCCCAATTGATTTGAAAGAGAAATGACTAATATAGACAAATTCAATGGTTTTAAGCATGATTCACAAACTTTTTAGACGGCCAACTTCAACCGTCGAAATTTCGCCAGTTGTGCGCGCGCAACTTCCATTTGCCCACTAAAATTTCACTCTGGGCAACCAAAAGAAGTATAACTTCAAAAAGTTCCACTCGAATGCCGCAGCGCAAAGAATTAGTCGACTGTTCAAACGACCTCTCAAGAGGTCAATTGATAATACCATTTCACCATATCATAAATTTGAAAATAAACAATCTGTCGAGTTGAAAACGATAATTGGTAGACGGCCAAATATCAACATCTTTTGCCAGTTAATCACGGTATTTAACAATTCAAATGGTAACATGCAATAGTAAATAATCCAACAACAAGACGACGATAGACCAAAATCGAAAAGGTCGCAAAACAAAAATAAACACATCTCAAAAATCAATCGGCGAAGCCGATAAATTCCGCAATTCCAATTTATTTCCTCGCTAAAATTTTTCCGGCCATAATTAATAACGTTTTCCCCCACGACTTTCACTGCGCGCCCCTGCATATTTGCCAAAAAGCAATTACGACCCGGCCCCTCCCAACGACCCACCATTTCCACCGCCTATCCCATTAAACTACTCCAACAGTTAGATAACTGCTTTATTTCGACACAATGAAGAGCAATTTTAATCTATCGCATCTAATTTTATTTACGAGTTGTTTACATCGCCCATTCCAAGGATACCAATTTCTTTTTTATTAAAAATGGCGGTACTTTTCCAAGGTTACGGAGGCAGGGGACGAAACCTGTTCGACGGCAAAACTTTGCGAAACGGTCGTCGCCGTCGTCGTCGCCCTCGGCCGGTAATAAAACTCCGCCAGCGAAACAAAAAAAAACAACACGCCGGCCCGTAAAACCGGTCCGAGGAGAATTCCTACAAAAACGGCTCGCTCGACCGCAGAGAGAACCAGATAAACACGAATCGAAAGAAAAACTCATCCGTCCACAGGAAATGGAACGTTTATTTTTAATGCCATCTAAGGTAAGACGAGACGATGGCCGTTTTTATTGCGCCGCGCTCCCAAACGAACGCGAAAAAAAGTAAAACTTCGATTGGTGGCGGGTGCGCGCATCGACTTTCTTTCGCGCCGAGCGGGCCGGGGTCGCTGTTAATAACGAAAGTCGGAATTAAAATTCACTTACGCTTCAAGTTCTGATAAATATAGAAAGCGGCTCAACTATCCCATTTGCGAGGATTGCGACGCACTCACACAAATAATCCGCCTTCGACGGGTCGCACGGCGGGTCACACTTGGCGCGACGTCACTCGGCCCGATCCGCACACCAAAATTCGATTAGAAACTGGAATTCGAAGATGAAATATGAATCACTGAACAAAGAGCTCAAAGAAACTCGTAACGAGTTATGTAGCAAACAGAGACTCGTCTGACGAGAAATGCAACGCGGTTGGGCAGGGCGCGCTGGCGTAGCGCAGCCGCTCAGCTCGCCGCACTAACATCTGCTAGAGAAAAGTGTACACGAAATACCGTCATTTCGTCCGATCACACGCAATTTTAATATATTTACGAGATGAAAAAGGCTCGGGCCGGCTCACGGCTCGCGGCTCGCCCGCAATTATGTCTCACTGTGGAAATTGCGGCTCGGATCGGCGAGGCGGCGGGTCAGGAAGGCGCTTTAGAGCGAAAGCGTAGCTCCCGTGGCGTCCGGCCAAGGTATTGATTGCATTCCAACAACCCGGTGCTGTGGCGTTCTTTGTCTCCGTCGGTGAACGGGCGCTCGCGAGTGAGACGACTTGAATGAGACGATATGTACGAGGGATAATGGGCGCCCCGAAAGCGCTCCCTGGCTCCGCATTCAAGTTACGCGGAATGCGGCTTTCGTTTCAATGCCGAATACTAAGTGCTGCATCATTTCGGAATTGAAATATACAGAGGCAGACGCGCGGGGTCGTTACAAACGGGAAACACGTCCGTACCTCGAATAACAAGCTCATATTAAAACTGATTAATGAATTGAATGTATCAAGTTTCTTTTTGAATTTTGCGCGCCTCGGGCTTATCGCTTTTGGAGGCCTCTTCGCCAAATAAAAACGCGCTCGCTCGGATTTTATCAGCTTCCATCGCAAAGGCTGATTGTTTGTCTAGTGCGGCGCGAACGCTTTTTTTTATTGCGTTTACATATACGGATAAACGAACAAACAATTATTTATCTGATGAAAAACGATATGGGGCAATTCCAAAAATAAAAAAAAAAATTTAGTGCAGTGCCCAGACCAATATGCTTGCGTTTTCTGGCAATACATTCGTTGCAAAAAGTAAATTTACTGAGCTACGAGCAAAATACGCGGTTTTTATACTTGGGCCGCCGAACTGACGGAATGATCACGTACCAAAAGCGGGCTGTGACAGGACTCTCTGCCCTATTACACGGCCAGGTTTACACTATATTCAAGTACAAATAACCCTCGTAAAATACGATAAGACAATTGCGAATACAGTGAAACCTCGATAAGTTGAAGTCGAAGGGACACCAAAATTAATTCGAATTATCAATAATTCGAGTTATAAAAAAGCTTAAAAATTAAATATATATTTGTGTATGTATTTATCTTTTATGTGAAATGGTATTTTATATAACGTGATTAGAACTGTAAGTGGTTTAAAGCATACTTTAAAAATCCCGCTTTAAATAAGTCACTGTGATTGGCTCATTTTTGATACACCATTATGGCCGTTAGCTAATTGACCAATCAGAAAGGTTAATCACTTCGTAACCATAGTTATATTAGAATAGTTTCAATTCTACCTTTTTGAAATAGGCATTTTGTCGAGAAACACTTTCCAACTTGAGTTATCAAAGAATTCGAGTTGTGGAGTTATTAAAGTTAACTGTACATAAAATTTATTAAAGTGGTTAAGCTGAAAATTTTCATATTATTTACAACAATTATTAAATGATAAAGAAAGGTGCGTGTACTTATGCACGCCCGTGAGAAGTCATACTTCTTGGCATAACTAAATTAAATGTAATCATAAATGTAAATAAATACCAGGATGTGCACATTCGAGCGAAAAGTGGCACATTTCCGAGCGAGGAGGCAAATAAAGCGCGACGCGGAGCGGCGCGCTTCATTTTCCCGAGATCGGAATGTGCCACTTTGAGCTCGAATGTGCACACTCGATTTTAAGCACCATTTACAAAATTTAGGCTAATAAATTATTCAAAAATTGAATAAATAATTTAATCGTTTTCTCTCACTCGCATCTACTAAATTCTCGTATCTTTTCGCCCACTTCCACTCATTATTATGGCAAATACGTTTCTTGAACATAAAATTCATATTTACTTTTAATTTTTTGATTTGAAAGTGAAAAGATTAATTAAGGCAAATCAATGAATACGAGGATGTGCACGTTCGAGCGAAAAGTGGCACATTTCCGAGCGAGGGAGCAAATGAAGCGCGACGCGGAGCGGCGCGCTTCATTTTCCCGAGATCGGAATGTGCCACTTTGAGCTCGAATGTGCACACTGAACATTAAGCACGATTCACAATACTTAACTTATTTTCTAAAAAAATTTAATTATCCTAACTAATATTATAAAAGCGAAAGTAACTCTGGCTGTCTGTCTATCTGTCTGTTACCTTTTCACGCCTAAACATAAATTAGTTTTTAAATCCAATTGAAGGGCCGCCGTCAAAACCGCTTATAGTATAAAATCTTTTCACAGAATAGACCTTTTAAGCAGCAATAACACCGAACCGCACCCGTCCTTAATCCTCTCTCAGGTAGCGTAATTTTTAGAAAAGTTGTAAAATTTAACTTCGAGTCATCGACCTATTTACTAATGGAAACTTGAATTTAAAGAATTGTAAAACCCTTCAACTTATTAAATAATTTGATTTATAGAAATTCGATTTATTGACATAAAAATATTAACGTTGAGATAGGCAAATCTTAGAGAATCAGGTTCGAGTTCGAGCTATCAAAAATTCGTCTTATCGGCGTTCGACTTATGGAAGTTCGACTGTATCTTTATAAAACACTGCTTCTCCAGCACTAGACAATATGATTTTTGTTGAACATATTTAAAAACTAAATTGCCTTAAAATAATGGCGGGAAAGAAGAATGAACTATAGTGCCTTTTTTGTGCTGGCTCTGGGTCTCGTACAATACGGTTTCATACAACACGGTATTTTGTAGGAACCTATCTACCGTGTTATAGCAAGGTTACCGGGTACTTAACTATTAATTTTGGCGACAAGAACGAATTCGATGTTAACATGGAGGACCGGATACAAATGACGAATATATTGCATCTCTTTTCAATGCCCAATCAAAAGTTGATTAGAGGATTGGTTCACTTTAACACGCGGTGTTCGCGTATTGTTGTTATTCCGTCTTTTCGGCGGCCCGAGTATAAGGCAATAATATCAATTTATAATGTATAAGTGGGTACGTTTTTGGATCGTTAAAATTATTTCAAAATTCCTATCATATGTGACTTTGTAAGGTTTAATTTAAAAACCTGGTTTTTTTGCATTACAAAAAAGTTATAACTTTTTTTGGCATATATCATTTTCTATCAATATCTCGTTATTTTTCAAATTAAGCTATTGATTGGCGAAAAATGCAAAAAAGTGCAAATTTTATTTAACAATTATTTGATGTATGTTATCTACAATTCAACTACTGACAAGAGCTTTCAATTTTATGTTCAATTTCAATTCTGAGATAGCTCCTATAGTTCCCGATATCAATTTTGTTAAATTAATTTCATTTAGTTTAAACAAACACAGCTTGTTATGCCCCCATAAGTAGGCATTATCATTGTTCTCAATTTTATCGTAATTGAACAATGAGCTTGTTTAAGTGCAACAATTATTAGATATGTATTTATGAGTAATAAAAACGTGATCCTTCTCTAAACATGAATCAATAGGATTTTGAACGTTTTTGGGAAAAGACCACGCTATCGTTTATCGAACAATAACGCGTTATTTTTAATTATTACGATCAATACAGAAAAGATTCCGTTAATTAACGAATTTGGAAAATCCTTTTATCCCAGTTATTTACTTTGTTGATGTTTACAAATGTGATCGCATTCAATTGAAGTAAATATTATGTATATTAAATGCATTTACTAAATTATTTTTGATTAAATAATTAATGTTGCTTATTTATGAATATATAAATTTTAAAATACATAAAGAGATTGACTAAAGCATGATAAATATATTTTTTACAATCTTTTCACTTAATTTTATTGAGTAAAATTATTTAGTTAATGGCACGATAAATTTCAGTCCCAAAAGTTCATTTGTAAAAAAAAAAAACAAATCGAAGAACAACCAAATAAAAAGTATTAATTTAATTATAAAAACTTTCTTCGGGACCTTATTTTATGAGAGTATTTAAGAAGTTAAGAATTGTGCAACTTTTTTTGTTGCCTTGAGTGTACTTTTTATTACATTTCACAAAATAACTTATCAATCTCTTCAAATCAAAAGTGCCCATAATTTGACCTTTCCACCCTTAAACAGGCCCTTTTTTCTGTTTTGAATGATATGTAATAGCCTAAGAAGTTTTTTAGAAATAACAAAAACGTACAAAAAAGCGTTTTACTATAGAAAAACTTTTTTATCACTTTCAATTAATTATTCATGGAAATAAATGCATTAATAATTGCTTTTAATAATCGCATTGAAAATCCAAATATATAAACTGAATTACTTACAACGTTTTCAGCAATAAAAATCAAAACCCGACAGCTGCCAGCAAAAAGGGAACACCTTCAGAACGCCATACCATTTCCACAACTAACATTTTAACCTTTTCCCAAAGAATTTCGGCGTTCAGAATTTAAAATGGACCCGTTATGCATTCTTCTATTACCTGTTGTACCTTTTCAGCTCGGCAGACAGGTAAAATTATCCCTAAACAGGTTCATTAACCTACCCTCTTATAAATCATCCGTAACTAATAGAATTCCTAAAGAAGTTTTTAAATTAAAATCGACCGTTTTTTGGTTATCCGGTTCAATTTGAGATTAAAGTGTTGACATTTCGTTTTATGTTCAAGGTCCTTCGTACTATGTTTATATTAATTTTATTTGCATTGCAATTATCCAACATCTGGCAGCGCGCCTTAAAGCAGGGGTTCCCAAAGTGCGGCCCGCGATATCGATACGATATATTACATTTTTCGTAACTTTCCGTGTACTAGGTGGGGGTATAACTAATGTGAACAATTTTTTTTTTGTTAAAACGGGACGTGTGGTAATCGAGCTTAAAACCGAGTGTGCGCATTCGAGCTCAAAGTGGCACATTCCGATCTCGGGAAAATGAAGCGCGCCGCTCCGCGTCGCGCTTCATTTGCCTCCCTCGCTCGGAAATGTGCCACTTTTCGCTCGAACGCGCACATCCTCGTATTTATTGAATTTTATAAATTAAACATTCTTTCCAATCGTCAAATTTAATTTAGTTCAGTAAATATCGATTATATGTGCGAAAACGTATTTTTACCATAGCAATGAGTGGGAGCGAGCGAAAAGATACACCAAACTCATAAGTACGAGTGAGAGGGAACGATGAAAATTATTTACTAATTTTTCAGCGCCAAAATTGTTGCAAATCGTGCTTAAAGCCGAGTGTGCACATTCGAGCTCAAAGTGGCACATTCCGATCTCGGGAAAATGAAGCGCGCCGCTCCGCGTCGCGCTTCATTTGCCTCCCTCGCCCGGAAATGTGCCACTTTTCGCTCGAATGCGCACATCCTCGTGTTTATTATATTAGTATAATTTACTGTGCGCTCTTTCAAATCAAAATTTTAATTTAATTTAGTAAATATCGATTTTATATTCGAAAAACGTATTTACCATAGCAATGAGTGAAAGGGAGCAAGAAGATACAATGTGTTTTACTTAAACCTATACATTATTAATTATTAAAATATATTTCTTATCATTGAACTGTCATAAAGTACAATTTTGTGGATTTTATTTAATTTTATTTTCGCGGTATGGCAAACCCCACCTAGGTATGGCATGTAACATTTAGTCACCTAGTATGCGGAAGGTTAAAAAATAAATAAGTAAATAGTAAAATAAATAATAAATATTTATGGTTATTGTTTTGATTTTATTCCGTTTTTTTTGGCCCGCCAAAAATTTCGCTAATATTAAATTAGCCCGACTAAGAAAAACTTTGGGAACCCCTGCCTTAAAGCAATGAATATACAAATTTAGAGCTGTACGAAAAAAAATTCGCCATAGAAGACTCGACGTTATTTAATTGTTTATTAGGGCAAAAAACAAATCGATTAAATTAGGATTGCAATAAATTTTAAATAAAAGTGTCAATTAAAGGAACACCTTCCTCCGGTTATTTATGCGTGGAGAGGTAAAACACGCAACTTTTGTCTATTTTTAGTGGGGACCTGGGCAATATACCGTGAACTCATGTAAAATGATGAACCATAAATAGGACACCACGAGGTCGGTCATTTTGCACAAGAACGACTCGTTTAAGTGCCTGGCTTTTATAAATTTTAATGCACCGGTCAACTTTACAGTCGCCCAAATAAATTTTCCCCCCCTCCGAATTTAATTTCGATCCACAAATACCGGCTGGGACCGAATAAATATTTACGGTTTAATTTATAATAGATGGACAGCGACAGCTGGACCGCTTGGCTCAAGTCCGACGCTTTTTCATTAAGCACTAATTTCGGCTGATAAATTTCAAATAAAGAATACTACAGTTTGGCGAGTTATAATCTTCGTCTTTCGCGCGCGCCAAAAAAAAATTCGTACCAAGATTGATTTGTATTTAATTGCTGGATGGTGGAAAGACGAGGCTTGGCTTTTAATTAAAAGATGTTCTTAGAAATTAATTATTGTGAATCGTGCACATACCAGCTCAAATTTGATAATAGGAAATAAGCTTGTTATAGAACTTTTAATTTAGTGATAACCATCCTAACTTTTTTCTTGTTAAAATAAAATAATTATACATACAGTCAACTATCATTAATTTTGGGACACTTGTTACTTTGAACGTAATTTTAATATTTACAATTAGAGCGATAGCGCCAGGAAATGACACCGGCTATAGTTGCTAGGGGTACGTAGGAACATCCCCTTGCAATATAAAGCAATTCTATTTTTTTCATTTTTTGCCAAAAAAACATGGGTTTTCAAAAAGAAAAACGTTTTTTTCGAAGCTTTGAAATAGCACGCCTATGGTTTCTTACTCCTATCCGAAATCAAAAAGGCTGCCAAATCCGAATCTGAATAGCTTTTAAAGATCCGTCCACAAATAACGGCGCCACAATTTTTTTAAAGTTCAAAATCAGGCAAAAAAGGGGACCTAAAATTGCAAGTTTTAATTTTCGAAAAATTTACGTTGCGCCCTATACTTATTTTACATGTATCTTATGTAAAAAAGTCTCAGAATTCCGAATCCGTCACGCTTGTAATGATTGCATCGAAAATAAGGGCGCTACAATTTTTTTTGTGAATCAAGGTATATTTTTTTTGATTTATTTAGTTTTATCGAAAATTTTCATTTTACAATTAGTACACAAAATACTCCTAGAAATTAAAAATGAAGATTAGTTATAGAAATTATTAAAAATTATTGATATCAAAAAACAGTTCACTTTACAATATTATAAAACGTTTTAAAAATCAGAACCAATTCGAATCAATTTATAATATGTACTTGGAATTAAAAAAAATCCTCAACTCTGTGCTACTTATGTCAACCCTTAGGTGTCACTTATAAGCTAAAAAACATCAAAAACTGCACATTTTGTGTGTGTCCCAAAATCAATGCTAGTTGACTGTACATTAATTCCATAGTAAATAACCAGAACCGTATTTATACAGTGAGGCACCCCTTAATCCGCCAAAATTACTCGTCACATTAATTAAAAATTCAGTAGGTACTAACGGTATCTCAGATTTGTTGTGAGACAAAGAGAGGTCGTCAACCTGCCACTAAAAAAATACTAACCCATAAAAAGTTTGTATGATGCAATTTGGCGATTAAATCCTCATTAATCTCGGTTTGTTTTTAATAACTTTCCTCCGAGCCGGGGAAAATTTCAATAATAATTAAGCAAAAGTAAGCGGTGCTCGGCTTCGAACCAGTTTTTTTAAACGAAATGAAGCAATAAAGACTTACCGGTTGATGATGATGTGTGTGCAAAACGGCAGATCGTGATCTTCGCGAAGTGATTCCGACATTTTCGCCGCGCATTATCGACTCCACAACTGTAACAAAAAGCACAAAACTATGTAGATGGCATTCCAAATTTTACGGATGGTTTGGATTGTGGCCAAATGAGTGCCGTTCATTTGCAGTGAAAGTATAACCTGTCAGATCGATAATATTACAAAAATGCCACACGTTAGATCTTTAGCCTCAATGGGACCCTAATTTTTATAATGAACCGATAGACCTAAAGAACTAGCTTTTTAATGGTGGCCACAATTAAAACGACATTAGAACACTAAAATCGAACGAAACTTAACGACCTCGGATTCAGAAATATTTCCTCTGGTTTTTTTTTTTCATAAACAATTTAAAAATTTTGTGCATGCAACTGGCTAAATTTAGCCAACATCGGAATTTTCTTTTTTAATTCTTAGTCAGCACTATTTTTTACTTAAAGGTCTTAGCGAAGCACAACAAACACAAAAGTTGCAACATCGAGCGTTGACAGTTTATGTTAAATTTAAAATTCTAAAATGCTTCTCGTCAATATTAACAATCTTCCTCTTGTAATGGTCATAAATTACTGAAATACGTAGTATGTACGATTTTAAATCAAAACAAGCACTTTGCGAAGTTGCAATTTCCATAAAACATACAGTCGGTAACATCCAATTTGGTACACTTGGTCATTTTCCAATAAAATGAACAAATCATAAGCAATTTAACATTTATTAATATTTATATTTAATATCTTTAAAAAATTAGATGTGGAAAACTGATTTACCGAAAAAAAAACAAACCGAATCGAAGCGCAAAGTTTACATTCTATATTTTTGACTATTTTAGAATGAATTAAAAAGTCACAACCAAAACCAAATATCATTCATGGACCACTAAATTAATTATTGTGAATGGTGCTTAAAACCGAGTGTGCACATTCGAGCTCAAAGTGGCACATTCCGATCTCGGGAAAATGAAGCGCGCCGCTCCGCGTCGCGCTTCATTTGCGTCCCTCGCTCGGAAATGTGCCACTTTTCGCTCGAATGCGCACATCCTCGTATTTATTGAATCTATAATAATCATCAAATTTAATTTAGTTCAGTAAATATCGATTGTATGTGCGAAAAACATATTTTTACCATAGCAATGAGTGGGAGCGAGCGAAAAGATACAACAAACTCATAATTACGAGTGAGAGGGAATGATAAAAATTATTTACTAATTTTTCTGCGCCAAAATTATTGCAAATCGTGCTTAAAGCCGAGTGTGCACATTCGAGCTCAAAGTGGCACATTCCGATCTCGGGAAAATGTGCCACTTTTCACTCGAATGCGCACATCTTCGTATTTATTACATTAGTATAATATACTGTGCACTCCTTCAAATCAAAAATTTTGATTTAATTTAGTAAATATCGATTTTATATTCGAAAAACGTATTTACCATAGCAATGGGTGGAAGGGAGCGAGAAGATGCGATAATCTTGTCAGTGCAAGTGAGTGGGAACGATTAAAATTATTCAATTAATTTTTCGTGTAATTTATTGGTCTCAATACAGTCGAACCTCGATAAGTCGAAGTCGAAAAGACAGCAAAGATAATTCGTCATATCAAAAACTGGAGTTACCAAAAGAAGTTCAGTTAAATACTTCCGTGTATATATATATCATTCATTTTTTATAGAAAATAATCAAAATGGATCTACAATCATTAACATTATTTATTTTTATTAAGACCCTAAAAAATATAGTTATTTACATATTATTTACTGTTAAATTGAAAATAATCTAAAATTGTCTTTTGCTTCATTGCTCCAAAATGTTGCATTTCTACAAATTTTTCCAATGATCTTACCGATAATAATATATCTGTAAGAACATCTTCTTGAGCACAGAGGAATAGAGAAATAGTATCTATTGCATTGTAAACTTGAGTTGTTGAAGGGATGTTTACTGTAACATCTGTATTACTTTCATATTCATTTTCACTTTCACAGTTTTTCTTATTTTCTTCTAGCACTTTACTTATAATGCTTTCATCGCTAGGAATTTCAGCAACTTCCAAATCTTTATCAACGTTGACATTTGTATCTTCAGCAGCTACAATTAGGTCTCTGTTTTATAAAATGGTTGATAAAGTGTTTGCGGGAATACCAAAATCTTTAGCTATATCCTTTTTTCTTTTGAGCCCACGTTCCACTTCTTTTATAAGATTAATTTTCTCCCTTATGGTTAAACTTTTTCATTTTCGTTTACACTCCATGTTAATACGTAAATAATTTTAGAAAAAGTATTAAACTTTTTTAGATTTTCTGTTATACTCTGTTACAAACTATAAAGAACGTAAAACACATTTGTTAGTCTTCGTAGTCGACGAATAACTAGCAAATTGAAAACTAAAATGCAAAAATAGTTTCTTTTTTGTAAAATAAACGGTAAAACCATCTCAAAAATTTATAACTGTTCATAAGGCATTTAAACATAAATTAGTTTTTAAATCCAATTGAAGTGCCGCCGTCAAAACATTCTTGTAGTATAAACCTTTTATTCGTAGTTAACAATAGAGCTTTTAAAGCATCAATAACACCAAACCAAGCCGTCGTTAATCCTCTCTCAGGTAGAGAAATTTTTAGAAAAGTTGTAAAATTGAACTTCGAGTCATCGACCTATTTACTAATGGAAACTTGAATTTAATGAATTGTAAAACGCTTCGACTAATTAAGTAATTCGATTTATTAAATTTCGAGTTATTGACATAAAAATATTAACGTTGAGATAGGCAAATCATAGGGAAACAGGTTCGAGTTCGAACTATCAAAAATTCGACTTATCGGCGTTCGACTTATGGAAGTTCGACTGTATTTTATAATGAATTAAAAAGTCACAACCAAAACCAAACATCATTCACAAACTAAATTACAAATTAAAATTGCAGGGCCGTATTTATGCCAGAAACATTAAATCTCTGGACTTAGTGCTTTTAAAGCAAGTTATTAAAAACAACGAACCCTATCACTTTTTCCTTATTGAAAAGATTAACATAAATGAATGCGATGAATGCAAACTAGAAATCCATTCCTTTTGTATATTAATAGTTTCTTTGTTACTTTCATTGTGTGATTTTATACATATGTAAACTAATTTACTTTTGTTCTAGAACCGAACGCTTCTAACTGTATTTCCTCATCAGATGAACAATTTCAAAAGTCAATGAAAACAGATAACGAGTCGAATAGCTCCGTTCGTGCATACACAAATCTGTAAAACAAATTGAGAAGTGGAATATAAATAAATAAAATTAGAATATTTATTATCTTTCTCGATTAGCTGGCGTGATGTATTAAGGTCAACGCTATTGGGTAATACGTGTTAGTAAATTCGAATAGATAAGCACCTGTAATGAGTGCGCAGCAGTCCAATGACTTCGGGCAAACGCGACAAAAATAAACCAGAAGGAGTCGAACCTACATTAGCCCACTCCTGCAACGCAACATGATAAATGCCAGACAACCCACCCATACTTTTTTTTCATGTTATTAATGGAATCACAACAACGGTATATTTGAGCTTTATCGAATCGAAGAAGAAGAAGAAAAACAATTAACTATTCAATTAATTTACAAAAATTTCGCTCGAACCCAATTTATGTGGTTAGACGAAAGGGTTATCAGGCATGAAAAGATACTTAGTCAAATAGAAGAGTAAACGATACGATACCCTTGTTGAACTTTACCCCAATTATCAAAGTTTCATGTATAAACACAACCGTATTATCGTTATGTTGTATTAAACAACATTCCGAAGTATTTCGAGTACATATTGATAAATCTATTAGTTTGCATAAAAATTCTTTTCGTTATCTATTTAATGAACACCTTTCAATGATCTTTCGCACGTAGTTCTATTTTTGGGCCAGTTTTTGAAGTTATACTTCTTTAGAAATGCGTTGAGAGTAAATCTTGTATATATATAGCACTTTAAGAACAAATAAAGTACAACAATTAACCTTCGTACTTCTATTTCGCGTTCAATTAAATTGATTCCAATAGAAAAAATCAATTAACCTCAAATATAGACGAAATCTTAACATTTTACACTAAATACAATGTATCAATACTGCCGCGCGAAAATGTACCGCTTTTTACTCGAATGTGCTATTTCAAATCATAAATTTCAATTTAGTTTAGTAAATATCGATTTTATGTTCGAAAAACATATTTACCATACCAATGAGTGCAAGGGAGCGAAAAGATACGACAATCATGTAAATGAGAGCGAGAGGGAACAATTAAAATTATTCGTATGATTTTTCGCTTAATATATTGGCCTAAAATATTGTGAATCGTGCTTAAAACCGAGTGTGCACATTCGACGAAATAATTAGAAAAAAGCATATACAGAATTCGTACACGACATCCATCGAAGCCGGCCTAGGGTATCCCATGTAAAACAGCCACAAACAATCATTTACAATTCCCATATTAAATATCAAAGTTGCCACTAACCTTTTATTATCAATCGAAGTGGCACTATTTAATGGCACTTTTAACACATATTTTAGAACGTCTCGGTAATTTTATCATATTTAAATTTGTATCACAATTTGGCACAAACACCTCCCACATGACATTAATCACGCACTCGAATGGCGGCCGCGGGAACAAAAGCGCAGCGGCCTATGGCAAAGCCCTCTATGTTTAAGTAGAATTCGAATTGAATTCCCTATAACATGCTATAAAATAAATTATTTTCGAAATTTGCTGAAACGGCCGATTTCATGCTTCGCAAATTGTTTATTAACGATTATTAAATTAAAAAAATTATTTATGGATAGCTAATATTTCTTAAATGGGATTTACATATTTTCTAAATATGCCAGAACGGCCGTTTCTACGTTTTCTAATCGTTTGTTAACGACGTTTCGGCGCTCGTATTTATCAACGCCGTTTTATTATGTAAACCAGGGTGTGCAGCCTTTTTTTTCAACGGGCCAATTTAAATTTTAAAATTTTTTGGCCGACCGCACATAAAGTAACACTTGGTAATAATTTACAAAACTTTATTTACAATAAACATTAGAATAAAAAAAATATAAAATTTAAAAAAATGAATTCAATTTTAGAAATGGTTGGCGGGCCGCATAATCGTGTTTAGCGGGCCACAAGCGGCCCGCGGGCCGCGTGTTGCTCATCCCTGACCTATACCAACATATTAAAACAAGGTTTCGTCTATTTATCTATTATGACAAATTGTTAAGTATGTTTAGGGAGAAATTAACTATAGAATTTAGGGTGTGAGATGTCGTATGTGCATTAGGGTAGCGCAAAAAAACTGACTATTATTTTTTCTTCGTTCTCTTATGAAAATATTTTGAGAAAAATTAATACCTATCTTGTTTTTGAAATTTAAAAAAAATATATTCTTTTTTTATGAATAAATATACACTGTAAAGACAAAAAATAATGAAAAAAATTCGACTTGTACTATTTTTCAAATTTTTGAAATTCTTAAGCGACCCTGAATTTTTTTATAAAGGTAAAATTCTTAAAATGTCCGAATTACAAGACTGATTGTCCAAACTATAGAATGTTCGAACTATCGAAGTTGTACTGTATTTGTTTTATTAAATTTTCACTTCAAAAACGCGTATCTTTGTTATTTACCAATTTACCAAATTCATTTATGTTAACAAACTTTTAATTATTCACCCCAATCCTGTTTTATTAATTTTACATAATGCCCTTTCGTGTGAAACTGTCTCCATTTATACTAAGCGAATTTAAAGCGGAGAATAAAAAATAAGTTTAATTAATGCAAAAAAAATAAATAAATTAAGATTACGCGAAAGACGTCAATGGCAAGCCGAACGATCAAGTAAACAACAATTTATTTTAAAACCTTTCTGTCTCCGAACCCGAAAGAATAACAGAGATAAATGGACATGTTCCAAAATATGTACAGTAAAACTTCTAAAAGCGGGCAGTATGTTTCGGAACGGATGTGCCGTAATTTAATTCTTCTTATAAATTTCTCTCTATATTACAGTCGAACCTCGATAAGTCGAAGTTGAAGGGAAACTAAAAATAATTCGAGTTATCAAAAATTCGAGTTATCGAGGTTCGACTGTAATAATTGTCTGGAAATAATTTAAAAAAATCTAATTAAATTCAATATATTTTTAAATTTTGTACGTCTGGAATTACTGCACCCGTTAAAATGTTTTGTTTTCTATTTTCAATGTGGCCAAAAGAAAAGTTGGGATTAAATGTTACAGCAATGAAAAGTATGATAATGGAGTAACCCGACCAATAGATGGGCGCCCCCCGCAATTGAAGGACAAATATTCTTTTAATAACTAATTACTTTATATAAAAATTATATATAAAATTGTTGAGAAATTTTTAACCTCAATTCAATAGATAGACATCGAATTTATCTTTTGCACCTTGGTTATGTTTTTTTGGGAGGCACAATAGGTCGTTTTTGGCCGCATTGCTGTGGCCTATGTACCAAACCCCGTGAAACGATAATAATATATTTTTTTCATATTTGTATGAAAATGTTTATTAATATTTACAAATTTATAATTATATTTTTTTGAAAGATGGCTGACAACAAGAAATGTTATAAAATTTATTCTTATTCGTCCGATGATTTAACGAATGCATTAAAATATGTTAACGATAAAGAGTAAAAAATAAAAAAAATATATTATATCGTTGTATTTAGTTGATTTTATATATTAATATTATTATATTAACATATAATTAATATAATATAGTGTACCATAAGAGCAAGACATTTTTCAAGAAAATAAAATTACTTTTTGATATATTTTGAAAATTATTATACCATCTATTATTTGTTTAATGGTTATTTTTATTAAGTATAAGCTATTAGTTATTAAATTTAATAATTTAATAATTCTTTATATGAATAACAAGACAAAAATATTATTTTTAAGAAGCGTCCATCTATTGGGGTTGTTTTTCGAATTTAATTGACATTTTTACGAAAGTATAACTCATTTTATAACAACTTATTAAAATTTAGCTATATTATTTTATTAAAAAAACATAAAAAATTGCTTAATCGTCCATCTATTGGTCGGGTCACCCTATTTAAGAGTTAATTTCAATTTTTAATGTATTGCACTAAATTTAATAAAAAGAGAAAATAAATAAATCCGACGAATACAAGGATGTGCGCATTCGAGCGAAAAGTGGCACATTTCCGAGCGAGGGAGGCAAATGAAGCGCGACGCGGAGCGGCGCGCTTCATTTTCCCGAGATCGGAATGTGCCACTTTGAGCTCGAATGTGCGCACTCGGTTTAAAGCACGATTCACAATAATTTAGGTCAATAAATAAGACGAAAAATTAGTAGAATAATTTCAATCGTCGTGATAGAGAGGTTTTACTGTATTTATAAGAATTAAATTAATCTATAGCTCTTTTGGTGTAACTGTTTAATTTAAATACAATGCTTTTTGGTGCTTTTGGTGACAAAAATTTAGTAAATAATTTTTTTATCGTTCCCTCTCGCTCGAACTCATGCGTTCGTCGTATCTTTTCGCTCCCTTCTACTCATTTGCTATGGTAAAAACGTTTTTCGAACATAAAATCGATATTTAATAAATCAAATTAAATTTCCCGAGATCGGAATGTGCCAATTTGAGATCGAATGCGCACACTCGATTTTAAGCACGATTCACAATAATTAATTGACTTTCTAAATAAATTTGAATTAAAATTTACAACCGGAAGTGGTACTTCTTTGGCGTGACTCGTTGCCGGCTAAAATTTTACTCGAAAAAAAGTATAACCTCAAAAAAAAAAGCCGGTCGTGTTAGACAGGTTTCACCGTACATTATGAAAACGAATCAAAACAATCAATGGAACTCCCGCTGCAACTTTGTTTTGAAAGTGCCCCGCGCGACCTACTTACGCTCTTTGGCCATCGAAGAACAACACAATAAAAATTTATACGTTGTCAATCCGTTCGAAAAACAAAACAACAGAAAACATAATTATTTATAAATCTATCCGTACGGATATTATGTATTTCAATGTCTGAACTGTCTAATAAATAATTTATTAAGCGATACACAATGGCCATTTTTATGTATTGGCTCGCTCCGAGTGCGATGGCCTGCTGCGCGAGAATAAACCCACGTTTATGGGCATCGTTAATTGTAGGCATATTGAATAATTCAGAAAACAAACAGTTTCATGCGTTTACGTACCTCCGTCGCCGATGAGACGCATTTGTACCAAAGCAGGATCTTCGTTGTGCTCTTCTAGAACGGTGTCGTCGGTCACCGTCAGGTCCTGCAACAAAACGAGACAAAGGTCAGATGCGAGTTCGACCATACAAACACTTTATTATGTTGGTAATTACGCTTAGTTGTCACGCATACATTAACGAACGGCTTTATTGTAGGCGCCTGCTAAATATTCTCATGTAAATGAGTGTGCTAGTGAACTTTTCTTACGTACAATTCGCGCTTCGTTTCTTTTGTGCCTTTTCCCGATCGAAAAGTTGCCCCCTCGATGCGATCTTTTAAAGTATTAAATAAAAATGCTAAATGTTACAATGGAACGTTTTGAAAAAATTTCTTATTGTTCGAAACAAGTTGGCTTTGATGTTTTATGTGTACACTTCGGTGAACTGTTCGAGGGTTGTTTTGAATTAAAAAAAAATCAGACTTGCAACAAAGATTAGCAAGGTACCACCAACAATTTTTTATAAAAAATTCGTTTTGGCAATCCTGATTTTTTTCTAGTTGAAACAAGGGTATGGTAATATATTGTTGAAATATCAGGTCCGTATTTATTTACGAATTTTAAAATATTAGTATTTTATTGCATGTAAAGGGGGCCATGGAGAATAAATTTTTTATAAGACTTTGAAGTTAGTGACAATTACCCTGATTTTTTTCTGGTTAAAACAATTTTTTATTAACAACATACTAAAAATTCAGGTCCGTATTTATAGCTGAAGATGGCAGAATGATTTTTTGAATGTTGTTGTTTATGGATTTGCGAAAAGCCCATAAAAAATATTTTTTTATAGAACTTCCGATTTAGCGACAACCATCCTGATTTTTTTTTACTTAAAATAAAGACGTATTAACACCATGCTAAATTATCAGGACCGTATTTAGACAAAAAGCTCGCTGAACGAATTTTAAAAGATTAGTATGTAATTGCATGTAAAGGGGGGTATGGAGAGTAGTTTTTCTACAAGACTTTGAAGTTAGTGACAATAACCCTAATTTTTTTCTGGTTAAAATAATGTCTTGTTAACAACATACTAAACATTCAGGTCCGTATTTATAGTTAAAGATGGCAGAATGATTTTTTGAAAATTGTTGTTTATGGATTTGCGAAAATGTCATAAAAAATAATTTTTTATAGAACGTCCGATTTAGCGACAACCACCCTGATTTTTTTTTACTTAAAATAAAGACGTATTAACACCTTGCTAAATTATCAGGACCGTATTTAGACAAGGAGCTCGCTGAACGAATTTTAAAAGATTAGTATGTAATTGCATGTAAAGGGGGCTATGTAGAGTAGCTTTTCTATAAGACTTTGAAGTTAGTGACAATTACCCTGATTTTTTTTTGAGTAAAACAATGTCTTGTTAACAACATACTAAACATTCAGGTCCGTATTTATAGCTGAAGATGGCAGAATGATTTTTTGAATGTTGTTGTTTATGGATTTGCGAAAAGCCCATAAAAAATATTTTTTTATAGAACTTCCGATTTAGTGGCAACCATCCTGATTTTTTTTTACTTAAAATAAAGACGTATTAACACCATGCTAAATTATCAGGACCGTATTTAGACAAGAAGCTCGCTGAACAAATTTTAAAATATTAGTATGTAATTGCATGTAAAGGGGGGTATGGAGAGTAGCTTTTCTATAAGACTTTGAAGTTAGTGACAATTACCCTGATTTTTTTCTGGTTAAAATAATGTCTTAATAACAACATACTAAACATTCAGGTCCGTATTTAAAGCTGAAGATGGCAGAATGATTTTTTTGAAAGTTGTTGTTTATGGAGTTGCGAAAAGACCATAAAAAATATTTTTTTATAGCACTTCCGATTTAGTGACAACCATCCTGATTTTTTTTTACTTAAAATAAAAACGTATTAGCATCATGCTAAATTATCAGGACCGTATTTGTACAAGAAGAGCGCTGAACGAATTTTAATAGATTAGTATGTAATTGTATTGAAAGGGGGCTATGAATAATAGCTTTTCTATAAGATTTTGAAGTTAGTGACAATTACCCTGATTTTTTTCTGGTTAAAATAATGTCTTGTTAACAACATACTAAACATTCAGGTCCGTATTTATAGCTGAAGATGGCAGAATGATTTTTTTGAAAGTTGTTGTTTATGGATTTGCGAAAAGGCCATAAAAAATATTTTTTATAGAACTTCCGATTTAGTGACAACCATCCTGATTTTTTTTTACTTAAAATAAAGACGTATTAACACCATGCTAAATTATCAGGACCGTATTTGTACAAGAAGATCGCTGAACGATTTTAAAAGATTAGTATGTAATTGCATGAAAGGGGCTATGATAGATAGCTTTTCTATAAGATTTTGAAGTTAGTGACAATTACCCTGATTTTTTTCTGGTTAAAATAATGTCTTATTAACAACATACTAAACATTCAGGTCCGTATTTATAGCTGAAGATGGCAGAATGATTTTTTTGAAAGTTGTTGTTTATGGAGTTGTGAATAGGCCATAAAAATTTTTTTATAGAACTTCCGATTTAGCGACAACCATCCTGATTTTTTTTTACTTAAAATAAAGACGTATTAACACCATGCCAAATTATCAGGACCGTATTTAGACAAGAAGCTCGCTGAACGAATTTTAAAAGATTAGTATGTAATTGAATGTAAAGGGGACTATGTAGAGTAGCTTTTCTATAAGACTTTGAAGTTAGTAACAATTACCCTGATTTTTTTCTGGTTAAAATAATGTCTTAATAACAACATACTAAACATTCAGGTCCGTATTTATAGCTGAAGATGGCAGAATGATTTTTTGAATGTTGTTGTTTATGGATTTGAAAAGCCATAAAAATATTTTTATAGAACTTCCGATTTAGTGACAACCATCCTGATTTTTTACTTAAAATAAAGACGTATTAACACCATGCTAAATTATCAGGACCGTATTTAACAAGAAGCTCGCTGAACGAATTTTAAAAGATTAGTATGTAATTGATGTAAAGGGGCTATGAGATAGCTTTTCTATAAGACTTTGAAGTTAGTACAATTACCCTGATTTTTTCTGGTTAAAATAATGTCTTGTTAACAACATACTAAACATTAAGGTCCGTATTTATAGCTGAAGATGGCAGAATGATTTTTTGAAAGTTGTTGTTTATGGAGTTGTGAATAGGCCATAAAAAATAATTTTTTATAGAACGTCCGATTTAGCGACAACCATCCTGATTTTTTTTAAATTAAAATAAAGACGTATTAACGCCATACTAAATTATCAGGACCGTATTTGTACAAGAAGGTCGCTGAACAAATTTTAAAAGATTAATATGTAATTGCATGTAAAGGGGCTATGTAGAGTAGCTTTTCTATAAGACTTTGAAGTTAGTGACAATTACCCTGATTTTTTTCTGGTTAAAATAATGTCTTGTTAACAACATACTCAATATGCAGGTCCGTATTTATAGCTGAAGATGGCAGAATGATTTTTTGAATGTTGTTGTTTATGGATTTGCAAAAACCCCATAAAAAATTTTTTATAGAACTTCCGATTTAGCGACAACCATCCTGATTTTTTTTTACTTAAAATAAAGACGTATTAACACCATGCCAAATTATCAGGACCGTATTTATACAACAAGCTCGCTGAACGGATTTTAAAAGATTAGTATGTAATTGCATGTAAAGGGGGCTATGTTGAGCAGCTTTTCTATAAGACTTTGAAGTTAGTAACAATTACCCTGATTTTTTTCTGGTTAAAATAATGTCTTGTTAACAACATACTAAACATTAAGGTCCGTATTTATAGCCGAAGATGGCAGAATGATTTTTTGAAAGTTATTGTCTATGGAGTTGTGAAAAGGCCATAAAAAAATTTTTTTTATAGCACTTCCGATTTAGCGACAACCATCCTGATTTTTTAAATTAAAATAAAGACGTATTAACACCATGCTAAATTATCAGGACCGTATTGATTCAAGAAGATCGTTAAACAAATTTTAAAAAATTAGTATGTCGTTGCATTGAAACGGGACTATGGAGAATAACTTTTCTATAAGGTTTTGGAGTTAGTGACAATACTATATAATCAATACCCAAAATTAACAATAAATAAAATTAATCTAATACCAAGCCGCCACAAAAATAACAACTAAAACTTACAATGTTTTAATAAAGGAGTATTGTTACACTAAATCAAAGCCAAATGCACTTCACAAGGTCTACCGAAATACTAACAACGAATTTACAAGAAAATTCCTAATATAACATTGAAAGGCATTCAAAGTATGCGGCACACAACATTTAAAAATAATACATGTTTGATCAAAATGTAAAATAAAAATATACCGCCTCTTTTATAACATGAACAGGTGTAAGGCGATAAGATTAGCACCTGCATTTTTATCGTACGATAATGTACTCCTATAATATTCATTCTTACTATTATTGATTTCTTAATTTATTTAATTCAACCTCAACTAAGGTCTATTTTAACCCTCCTTGTACTAGGTGGGGTATAACTAACGTGAACAATTTTTTTTTGTTAAAACGGGACGTTTGGTAATCGAGCTTAAAACCGAGTGTGCACATTCGAGCTCAAAGTGGCACATTCCGATCTCGGGAAAATGAAGCGCGCCGCTCCGCGTCGCGCTTCATTTGCCTCCCTCGCTCGGAAATGTGCCACTTTTCGCTCGAATGCGCACATCCTCGTATTTATTGAATTTTATAAATTAAACTTTCTTTCCAATCATCAAATTTAATTTAGTTCAGTAAATATCGATTATATGAGCGAAAAACGTATTTTTACCATAGCAATGAGTGGGAGCGAGCGAAAAGATACAACAAACTCATAAGTACGAGTGAGAGGGAACGATAAAAATTATTTACTAGTTTTTCAGCGCCAAAATTATTGCAAATCGTGCTTAAAGCCGAGTGTGCACATTCGAGCTCAAAGTGGCACATTCCGATCTCGGGAAAATGAAGCGCGCCGCTCCGCGTCGCGCTTCATTTGCCTCCCTCGCTCGGAAATGTGCCACTTTTCGCTCGAATGCGCACATCCTCGTATTTATTGAATTTTATAAATTAAACTTTCTTTCCAATCATCAAATTTAATTTAGTTCAGTAAATATCGATTATATGAGCGAAAAACGTATTTTTACCATAGCAATGAGTGGGAGCGAGCGAAAAGATACAACAAACTCATAAGTACGAGTGAGAGGGAATGATAAAAATTATTTACTAATTTTTTAGCGCCAAAATTATTGCAAATCGTGCTTAAAGCCGAGTGTGCACATTCGAGCTCAAAGTGGCACATTCCGATCTCGGAAATGAAGCGCGCCCCCCGCGTCGCGCTTCATTTGCCTCCCTCGCTCGGAAATGTGCCACTTTTCGCTCGAATGCGCACATCCTCGTGTTTATTATATTAGTATAATTTACCGTGCGCTCCTTCAAATCAAAAATTTTAATTTAATTTAGTAAATATCGATTTTATATTAAAAAAATGTATTTACCATAGCAATGAGCGAAAGGGAGCGAGAAGATACGATAATCTTGTCAGTGCAAGTGAGAGGGAACGATTAAAATTATTCAACTAATTTTTTGTGTAATTTATTGGTCTAAATAATTGCGAACCATCAAGAAATTGCCGTGAAATTAATTTGTATTTAAATAAGGAGGCAAAAATGAAAGTCTTGTTAGGTTTTCTTAATATTCGGCATCGTAATTGACACCTGTCATTGGAATTTAGTACTCAAGAAAAGGCTCGATAGTTTATAATTGAATAAAAAGTAAAGTTTTAGTATTTTTATTAATAAACGTCTATTCTAATGCATAAATAAATATGTGTTTTACTTAAATCTATTCATTATTGGTTATTAAAATATATTTATTATTTAACTGTCATAAAATACAATTTTGGGAATTTTATTTAATTTAGTCATCTAGTATGCGGAGGGTTAAACAAAACTAAAAACCCTAATAAATAAAAGTGTTTTTTTTTCAAACACCTTATCATTATATTTCACCCTTAAATGTGTTTAAATTCCATTAAATTCAGGGCAGGGTTTGTAATTTAAAAAAGTCACTTCTCAACGCAAAGGAAAAAAATTGGGGGCCCTTCTAGTGCACTAAAATTAATAACAAACTATAAATAAATTAATAATAAAGTCGGAAGAGGTAAAATAGGTCAACCCAAAGCAATTTTCAAACTGGGGGGCGCGCCTCCCTAGAAAAATTTTCTGGTAGACATAATGTATGGGAAAACAAATCAAAAATTTATCGATTTTTTTTACGTTTTATTAAATTGAAAATGAAAAAAATATAAACATTAAAAGCTCATATTTGGCAAAGATATACCTACATATATTATTTGAGATGCTTTATCAAAATCTTTTTTTTTTTTGAACACCCCAATGTGCAAACAGGTAAGAATTCGAAAAAAAAAACCGAAAATTCCACCTAAGTCAATGGAAGACATCGAATCCACGACCGCGCGCAACAGCCCTATTGCCCTTTCGGACAAAGCGCCGTAAACGGAGGGCAAACAGAGCGCGGCGCGCAATTGACCGACGCCCGCAGCTACATGGTGTTTGAAAACAGCCGACCCAAAGGATTCTAATTAATTTAGATACGACGAGGACGTGTGTACGTAAGGGCAGGTTTTATGATTAGGGTAGCGAAGTGAATAGGAAACGTATATCCGACGGCGTAGTTGCATGTAAGTGGTAAAGTTTCGTTATTTAAGAAAGTTTTTAAAGTGCAAAACTTACGTTGTAACTTTTCTGCACGCGTCAACTTAAAACTATCCCCATTAGATGAAGTTCGGTATAAAACTTTTCTGTTTAGACGTAAACTTTTTCTTGTTAAATTTTTAATGAATTCAGCGAGTTAAACCGCAATTCGGATCCTGAGAGGGGTAATTTATATCTACCACTTTCCTATTATTTCAAACTTTTAAGATTTATTTTTACCACTTTAAAGAAAAAGAATCCCACTTCAATTTAAAACGTTTTTCTTTCGCGCAGGAAAAAAATACGAACGTTTAATTTAAAATTTCTTGCGATGACTACTTTTCAAAAAAAAAGTAATCAAGCATTATTCATAAATCTAATATTAAAAAAGTAATCAATGGAGCACCGTTTTTAATTAATTCTTCAACATTCACAAACTTTGTTAAATTGCTTTTAGTCATTTTCTTCGGTTTTTTCTCCCCGCACTTATGTATCGAAATTTGATAAACAAATCCTAGCGAAAAATCCTCGAAAATAACGTCGGCCCTTAATTAAAATTAAATCCACTTTTCGATTGATCCCTTAACTTTGATTAAGAGCCGTAATATTTCATCCCAAATTCCAGAAACTTCGAAATGGCAGTTTATAAGAAAAGTCCAAGGTTGTTCTCGAGAAGTTTCCCCGCGCCTTCTAAAATGTGCGCATTCATTCGGACGTCCTTTTTACAAGAGATCGCTAAAATCCCTCCGAATTACAAATTAAAAAATGAGTGCGCGTAACATTTACGCGCGGCTAAAGTAAAACTTTGACGGTTGTGACAGATTTTACTTATTTTACATGTACAGTCGAACCTCGATAAGTCGAAGTCGAAGGGACAGCAAAAATAATTCGTTATATCAAAAATTCGAGTTACCAAAAGAAGTTCAGTTAAATACTTCCGTATATATATATCATTCATTTTTTATAGAAAACGGGACGCTTCGTAATCGTGCTTAAAACCGAGTGTGCACATTCGAGCTCAAAGTGGCACATTCCGATCTCGGGAAAATGAAGCGCGCCGCTCCGCGTCGCGCTTCATTTGCCTCCCTCGCTCGGAAATGTGCCACTTTTCGCTCGAATGCGCACATCCTCGTATTTCTCGGATTTGCCTATACAGTCGAATCTCGATAAGTCGAAGTCGAAGGGACAGCAAATATAATTCGTCATATCAAAAACTCGAGTTACCAAAAGAAGTTCAGTTAAATACTTCCGTATATATATGTTACAGTCAAAGCGTGCGTTTCAGTTAGAGTATAGGCTAACTAGGTAAACTATGCGTTTACTACCTTCTGTAGTAAATGTGTTGATTTCGGGCGAAAGAAAGCTTTTGCATTTATGAAACTTGCGCAGTGAGTGTAAACAAACAAAATTTGAAACATAACCTACTTATTGGCGTTATTCGTTAAAAGCCTTTATAGTATTTATAGTTTTTTCATATTTATATAAAGGATGTTATAGTTTTTCAATAAATAATGGGTTTTTTTTATAAATTTATAACCATCTAGAACTAAATACTATTAAGTATTAAACAAATCAAAAAATATTCTTATGTAATAATAATTAGTTAGATTTTACTCTAAACATTAGAAACTTTATATTTAAACTTAGCGCACATATGTGGGAGTGGCTTAACTATTTCTGTTGGCCGGACAGAGTATAGTGAAATCTAACTGATTATTATTTCCTAGGAATTTTTTTTTTTACTTGTTTAATACTTAGTAATATAATGTTTCTAATGAACTCTAACTGATTAATTATTAGTACCTAAGAATATTGTTTTGATTTGTTTAATACTTAGTAATATAAAGTTCCTAATGTTTAAAGTAAAATCTAACTAATTATTATTACATATGAATATTTTTTGATTTGTTTAATACTTAATAGTATTTAGTTCTAGATGGTTATAAATTTATAAAAAAAACGCATTGCATTATTTACTGAAAAATTATAACATCCCTTATATAAATATGAAAAAACTATAAATACTATAAAAGCTTTTAACAAATAACGCCAATAAGTAGGTTATGTTTCAAATTTTGTTTGATCACACTCACTGCGCAAGTTTCATAAATGCAAAAGCTTTCTTTCGCACGAAATCAACACATTTACTACAGAAGGTAGTAAACGCATAGTTTACCTAGTTAGCCTATACTCTAACTGAAACGCACGCTTTGACTGTAACATATAGATGATTCATTTTTTATAGAAAATAACCAAATTGATCTACAATCATTAACATTATTTATTTTTATTAAGACCCTAAAAAATATAGTTATTTACATATTATTTACTGTTAAATTGAAAGTAATCTAAAATTGTCTTTTGCTTCATTGCTCCAAAATGTTACGTTTCTACAAATTTTTCCAATGGTCTTACCGATAATAATATCTCTGTAGGAATATCTTCTTGAGCACATAGGAATAGAGAAATAGTATCTATTGCATTGTAAACTTGAGTTGTTGAAGGGATGTTTACTGTAACATCTGTATCACTTTCATATTCACTTTCACTTTCACAGTTTTTCTTATTTTCTTCTAGCACTTTACTTATAATGCTTTCATCGCTAGAAATTTCAGCAACTTCCAAATCTTTATCAACGTTGACATTTGTCATTTGTATCTTCAGCAGCTACAATTAGGTCTCTGTTTTTAAAATGGTTGATAAAGTGTTTGCGGAATACCAAAATCTTTAGCTATATCCTTTTTCTTTTGAGCCACGTTCCACTTCTTTTATAAGATTAATTTTCTCCCTTATGGTTAAACTTTTAATTTTCGTTTACACTCCATGTTAATACGTAAATAATTTTAAAAAAGTATTAAACTTTTTAGATTTTCTGTTATACTCTGTTACAAACTATAAAGAACGTAAAACACATTTGTTAGTCTTCGTAGTCGACGAATAACTAGCAAATTGAAAACTAAAATGCAAAAATAGTTTATTTTTTTTGTAAAATAAACGGTAAAACCATCTCAAAAATTTATAACTTTTCATAAGGCATTTAAACATAAATTAGTTTTTAAATCCAATTGAAGTGCCGCCGTCAAAACATTCTTGTAGTATAAACCTTTTATTCGTAGTTAACAATAGAGCTTTTAAAGCATCAATAACACCAAACCACGCCTTCGTTAATCCTCTCTCAGGTAAAGAAATTTTTAGAAAAGTTGTTTAATTTAACTTCGAGTCATCGACCTATTTACTAATGAAAACTTGAATTTAATGAATTGTAAAACGCTTCGACTAATTAAATAATTCGATTTATTATATTTCGAGTTATTGACATAAAAATATTAACGTTGAGATAGGCAAGTCCTAGGGAAACTGGTTCCAGTTCGACCTATCAAAAATTCGGTTTATCGGCGTTCGACTTATGGAAGTTCGACTGTATCTTATGTAGAAAAGTGCCAGAATTCCGAATCCGTCTCGTTTGTAATGATTGCATGGAAAATAAGGGCGTTACGATTTTTTTTCTGAGACAAGGGGTATTCTTTTATATTTATTTAGTTTTATCGAGAATTTTTATTTTAGGGAGGAAGCGCGGGGAAATGACACCGGTTATAGTTACTAGGGGTACGTATGAACGTCCCCTTGCAATATAAAGCAATTCTATTTTTTTCATTTTTTGCCAAAATAACATGGATTTTGTTTTTTCAAAACGTTTTCCCAAAGCTTTGGAATAGTACGCCTATGGTTTCTTAGGCCTATCCGAAGCCAAAAAGGCTGCCAAATCCGAATCTGAATAGTTTTTAAAGATCCGTCCACAAATAACGGCGCTACAATTTTTTTATAGTTCAAAATTGGCCAAAAATTAATTTTCGAAAAATTAACGTCGCACTCTATTCATATTTTACATGTATCTTATGTAAAAAAGCTTGTAATGATTGCATCAAAAATGAGCTGCAACAATTAATTAGTCCGGATAACCGAGTTTCCACTGTATTCACATTGAATTTACAACCTGCAGTCAGCCATTATTAAGCCACGCCTCGATGGCGCAAACTGGGTAAACAGACTATACATTTTGCCCAACGTCACCTCCGCCCCAAAGAAGTTTCACTTCAAAGACATGTTTAATTAATCTTTTTGATTTCTTAACCCATCCTTTGAGCGCTTTTACTCCGAGTAATATAATTTTTAATTTATTTAACAAATTCAAACGGAAGTTTTAAATCTACTAATTTTCATACGGAATCCACTTTCAAAGCGTTCTGCTTTTATTTATAAAAATACGCAAAGCAAAAGAATAAAGATTTTTGTACGAAAAAAACGTAGGAATCCTTTAAGTTAAAGGTTATAATCTTAAATCAGACGGAAGGATTCAGCTACTTTGAAATAAAAATTTCAAATGCGAATGAATTATCTAATAAAATGCCAGGCATCGAGATTCGCTTCGCTTTATTTAAAATTGAAAAAAAAATGTTTCATTTAAATTTTTTGTGAGAGAAAAAACACATTGTAAGAGGTCACGGTCGTTTCGAACGAAATATGGCATAAAATTAAAATATTTTAAGAGCAACACAACGTAATTCTTTTCCGTTCTGAAGATTGCTCGCAATTAGTCAGAATTACGAAAAGAGCTTTAGAAAGCGTACTCTGGACATAAAAGAGGACCGTAAATGCTTTGAAAAGGACGAAAAGCTCGGCTACATAAATTCGGGAGAATAAAGCCCAAGTAAATATAGTGATTTTCACTTTTTTGTATAAATAGTATTCCAGACATTAGGAAACAGATTTGGGTCAACGCATGGAGCCATTTTAACATTCTATAAATACTTAATCGATAATACTTTGGCATTGTTTATGAAGCACTTTTGGCTCGCAGTCAAAGAAATGTTTGGATTTAGAAACATTGTTCTATTTAACATAAATATTTAACTGTTGAAATTCTACATTGCAATTCGCTTATTTCCATACGAATTATTCCACCGAAAAAAACCGGCAGCTTAAGTGGTTTCGTTATGAATTTATTTATATCTAAAAGTTTCGACTTAAACTTGCAAATTAAGCTAATTTATTTTTATATTAACTGCCATAAATGTACGTAAATATTTATTTTTATATTAGATCTGTGACGTAAGTTGTATTCATAATTATTATTTTAGATTTAAATTAGTCCTTGAATTATGAATTCTGTTTTTCGCTCAATTTATGAAATCCTGTTTAAATTCAAAGAAAGAGTATAAAATTAGAATATAATAAACATTCTAACACATTGAATAATATTTTGATTCTCGTACAGCAAAATAAGTAGCAATTTTTGTAGCATTTTCCTAGATGTGTTTAGAACTTGGTAAAAAAAAATGTTAATTAATTATAATAAACAAGAAATAGTACCCCACTTTCTTATTATCTGATTTAATTCCGATAACATTGATATAACACATTTCTGCGGCCAAAATTGAAATTAATAGAGCCGTAATTAATTATATCAAAACGGGGGTTCGTCGCTTATCGGCCGTTGAAGTCTGTTTTAGGGCGTCAGAAAAAAAATCGCAGCTCCCTTATCGCTTATCCGATTCAAGCCATTTTTTTTAGCAACAAGAGCTAAGGGTTGGGGCCAAACGCTCCCATTTGAATTTTTAAAATATCTCTTCAATTTTTATAAATACGGTCCCTCAAACTTTGACGTTTTTTCAATGGATAAACCCCAACTCTGGTTGTTAAAACAAAAAAAGTAAAACGATATTTTTTTTAAATTAAACTAAAAGAAAAAAAAATTTTTTTAAAAGTTGTAAGAATCAAAGAGATTAACCCGTTCTCAGAATTGAATACATGTAACCATAGGCGTGCGCTTGGGAAAATGCGGGAATTAAAGTTACCTTCGTTTAAATAAATTGCTAATCCTTTAAAACTTTTTAATTAAAACACAAGATAGCTTATGTAAAAATGCGTTAATGTCAGGCATCCACTCAATGCTAATTATTTTGAATAAAAAGTAGTATAATACATATACAGCGTGTTCCAAAAGTAAGGGAATAAATTTTATGATTAGATAGTAAATAAAATTCTGAAACAAAAAATTCTTACGCATTTTCGCACCTGAGGCACTGATACTGAGTTATTATTTTATTAATTAATTTCGATAGTCAATAATCTCTTTAAAAATAATCTATTTTAAATATAAGTTCCCATTCAAGAATGCCTAAATTAGCAAATAGACATCAATAACAATAAAGGACACCATATTATGGTCCCAACGAGTCCATTACAACCGAATTTGGCGATAATTAATTATTCTCATTGGGGGAACTGTGCAACACATTGGTATTAGGATGAGTGTACCCCAAAAAAAAACTAAAATAATAAATAAACTATTATTTAGGGTAGAATTTGCGCCATATCCAAGATGGTCATATGTTTTATTTGTGTTATTTGTTAGTATGTGAATTTTCAAACGGCCCAACGTTGTCTGTACTGCGGCGACGCCATGACACCCGCCACCTTCCCCAATTAGAAAATTTAAATTCGCAAATGCCTTAATGATACTTTAATTTTTTGCTTTTATTGGGGAAAAATTAAATGAAAGCCGAAAGAAAAGCTCTGCGGTTTATAATCTTACTAAACCGGTGTAACATTTCTACGACAGATAAATTAATATACGTTTACAATTTAAGCCAATACCGTAGACGTAAAATCACTTGAATAATTTTAATCGGTCTCTCTCACTTGGACCGACGAGATTATCGTATCTTTTCGCTCTCTTCCACTCATTGCTATAGTAAATTCGTTTTTGAACATAGAATCGATATTTATTACATTAAATTTAGATTTAAGATTTGAAAGAACGAAGAATAGATAACCAAATGAAATAAATACGAGGATGTGCGCATTCGAGCGAAAAGTGGCACATTTCCGAGCGAGGGAAGCAAATGCAGCGCGACGCGGAGCGGCGCGCTTCATTTTCCCGAGATCGGAATGTGCCACTTTGAGCTCGAATGCGCACACTCGGTTTTAAGCCCGATTCACAATAATTAACTTACTTCCCATATAATACTACCTTATTTATAATAATATAGTATTTGTAATTACATTTGTATTGTTTTTCTCTCTAAGACGACCACCTCTACAAAAGACCAATTTGTGCAAGCGCCGACAGTGGTCGTGTTAGCGAGGTGTCACTGTAACACGTTTTCTTAAAGCAAATCGCCGATGTTAAGGTCACAGAAATATCAAGAATGTTATAATAAATTAATTTAGAGTCATAAAAAATTGCACAGGGAACTATTACCATTATTATAAGTCAAGAAACTGAAAAGTTTCAGCCTGAAATGTTAGTTAACCTCTGTAACAAGATATGATTAATGATTATTTTAATTATAGCATGTTGGCCGCCAATAAAATCTCAAAGCCATAGGTCGATTAAAGAGGATATAAATACAAAACTATTACTAAAAAGAAACTTCAGAACAATACGATAATTACACACATCGTTTTTTCATTCCGTATTTACCATCCAATTGTTATAAACAATTAGAAATGCGTCCCCCCCGAATAGCGAAGCGACTTCGCGACCTTGCGAACGCAATGAAAACATTGAAATCGTACGTGCAGCTTTACATATTTCATGGGGCTACCGAAATCGTGAGCATTAAAAATTTAAATTATGTGGCACGATAATTTAATATTCAACAGGTCTTCGCCGACGGTATTTTATAATAAAATAACATGATACGAGATTTTAACTTACATAAGGACGCCAAATAAGAAGCCCACTTTTGTAGTCTACAAGGTTCAAGGCTCGAAATTAAAAAAAAAAAGTTTAACAAACCACTTCACCTTGACTAGTTTGGTTTCTTTTTTTACTACGTAAAGAAAATAAAACCTTAAAAGGACGACGAGCAAAAAAACGATCAATTTTGTGGATTTTCCCGATCTGAAAAATTTTTTGGTGTTTTTTGGTGTAAATATTTCGGTAGATCACGAAATGGGTCTATTTTTGTTTATAATGCTAATAGAAGAGGCAGTTTCTTGAACCCACAATTCTGTTATGTAGTTGGTGAATGTTTAAATAATCGGCTTATATTATGACCCCTCCGATAAACGTTTTGAATCATTTCGAAAGTGGAACAATGCATCATATAGGCTTAAAACGTTCCACGGAATTTAAATTTGGAACTTTAATTGAACGATCTCGTCCTTTTTTGAGCACTCGGAAATTGTACCACTTTAAATGGCGAATTCGAATTCTATTTGTGACGTTATACTTCTTCTAGCGCACAGCTCACAAAAATTCGACAGTATGAAGAGTGTGTTAACACTAAAATTGCAATATTATTTACAAGTTGGTCATCCCCAATTTCGCAAGGGCATTTTTAAATGTTTAGATTCAAATATATCTTTTGACAGCCACCAATAAAATATAATGACTTATGATTTTCTTAAATTGCACTAATTAAGCTTTAAACACCGCTCACGTATTTACATAATGACATCTTTTTTGTTTTAAATGTTTGCCCAAGCTTATCTCAATACATCACTAAAAATCGCATCCAAATTGGTTCAATCATTCATAAAATGTACCACGTAAAAAATTGCATTAATGGTCACACTATTTGATTGCCCGCTTTAATGCCTGTCAAACACATTTTTCTCTTTAGTTGTTATTTTGTAGGTAACCGTAAACCATGTATGTATATATATATATATATATACACATAGATTAGAGTGGTTCTTATTTCGGGTATATTCGAATTGTTTTTCACGATAGTCCTAAATCGTTTCCAAATCTATAAAAGAAATTCATGCAAAATTTTAGCTCATAATTTTAATATTAACCCCCCCCCTACCCAAAGTTTTAAATTGAAATAACATAGGAAAAGTTCTGTTATTACTTTGGAATTTTTACCTCATGAACAAATGAACGGATCATATCGCAAATGATAGGTCTTATAGCAAATTTAACGCTCTACACCAGGGGTCGGCAACCTGCGGCCCGCGGGCCGCGTGCGCCTCTTTGTAACTTTTTTGCGCGGCCCGCCAAAGCACCAATATAATTTTAGGAAAAATACGAAGAAACATTTTCAAGAACGAATTTCATAAAATCAAAATATAGAACGAGGTTGGCGGTTGAAATTTTACAAAACTTGTTGAGGATCTCAATATCCTAAACACAACCGGACTTAAATGAATTATCAAACACTATTCAAGAACAAAAAGCGCATTGAATTTTAATGAATGAATAAAATGAAACTATTTTCCTTAATATTTTATATATTTTATACATATTTACATATTTATACATATGTAATTGGAATTGTATTTTCTTTTTTCCCTTATAACAATTGTAAAATTTTTGTGACATTATTGTTATTATAGCATGTCAATAAAAAATAAAAAAAATTTCTATATTTATTTTTAATAATGTTTATACTCGTATATGATATAAAAGCCCTATGTAAGTTACATTTGAAGATGCGGCCCGCAGAAAAAAATTTATTTTGAAAATGGCCCGCCGTCCGAAAAAGGTTGCCGACCCCTGCTCTACAAAAAGGTCTCTTGTGATTTTTCGCTAACTTGACTGGTTCAAAAGTTATTGGAGGTCAAAATCAAAGTTCTAGTTAATTTTAACTTTTGAACCAGTCAAGTTAGCGAAAAATCACAGGAGACCTTTTTTGTAGAGCGTTAAATTTGTTATAAGACCTATCATTTGCGATATGATCCGTTCATTAGTTCATGAGGTAAAAATTTTCAAAGTAATAACAGAACTTTTCCTGTTATCTCCATTTTAAACTTTGACTATCCGGGGAGGGGGGTATTAAAATTAAGAGCTAAAATTTGTCATGAATTTTTTTTTTATAGAATTGGAACCGATTTAGGACTATCGTAAAAACAATTCGAATATACCCGAAATAAGGACCACTCTAGTATATATATATATATATATATATATATATATATATATATATATATATATATATATAGCCGTTTAAGAACAAATAAAGTGCAACAATCAACCTTCGTACTTCTATTTCGCGTTCAATTAAATTCATTGCAATAGCAAACATCAATTAACCTTAAATATAAACGAAATCTTAATAAATCCAAAAAACGAACGCGGTTGATTGTCGCAAAAACAACAAATCAAAAAGTCCTACCTTATACACCTCGACCCAATTATACAAAACTTGAAACGGCAATCAAATACACAAAAAATGTCCAATTTCCAAAATTTTGCAACTCGATTCACTTGTTCAACGCGAAAGCAATACTAAAGAATTTTCTAGAATTATACCGAAAGTCCCCCTCCCAATGCAAAATAGTGCACTCACATTAAAGGCAATTTGACGAAAACCAATCAAAACACGGCGCGGGCCAATCAAAACGCTTTGCCAAATTCCGACAAGATATATAGCAAACACACGTGGACTATTGTGACGTCACTACATAACGGGACTTTGATCGTATTTACAAAGCCAACGTTTCTGTTTCTGTAGGAAAACAGCTATGTTTCCAACATATCGATTTTATGTGCGAAAAACATATTTACCATAGCAATGAGTGCAAGAGAGCGAAAAGATACGACAAACTCATAAGTACGAGTGAGAGGGAATGTTAAAAATTATTTACTAATTTTTCAGCGCCAAAATTATTGCAAATCGTGCTTAAAGCCGAGTGTGCGCATTCGAGCTCAAAGTGGCACATTCCGATCTCGGGAAAATAAAGCGCGCCGCTCCGCGTCGCGCTTCATTTGCATCCCTCGCTCGGAAATGTGCCACTTTTCGCTCGAATGCGCACATCCTCGTATTTATTGAATTTTATAAATTAAACTTTCTTTCCGATTATTAAATTTAATTTAGTTGAGTAAATATCGATTATATGTGCGAAAAACGTATTTTTACCATAGCAATGAGTGGGAGCGAGCGAAAAGATACAACAAACTCATAAGTACGAGTGAGAGGGAATGTTAAAAATTATTTACTAATTTTTCAGCGCCAAAATGATTGCAAATCGTGCTTAAAGCCGAGTGTGCGCATTCGAGCTCAAAGTGGCACATTCCGATCTCGGGAAAATGAAGCGCGCCGCTCCGCGTCGCGCTTCATTTGCCTCCCTCGCTCGGAAATGTGCCACTTTTCGCTCGAATGCGCACATCCTCGTGTTTATTGAATTTGTCTACTTTATCCTTCGCTCTTTCAAATCATAAATTTCAATTTAGTTTAGCAAATATCGATTTTATGTTCGAAAAACATATTTACCATAGCAATGGGTGCAAGGGAGCGAAAAGATACGACAATCATGTGGATGGGAGCGAGAGGGAACGATTAAAATTATTCATCTGATTTTTCGTTTGATGTATTTGCCTAAATTATTGTAAATAACGCTTAAAACCAAATGGGAACAATTAAAATTAATTCTGCTATGCCAAAGAAGTATTACTTCTAAGTTTATCTTCCTTTTAATACAGTAGTATTTTATATTTAATCAATTCAAGTAACTCAAAGCATTTCTCATTTAAAACAACTTCTATCTAATAATATTGTGCTTTAATAATATAAAAAATGAGACAGATCATTATTATAAAAGCATACGTAAACAATATACAGAGTGCGAGCAAATATATTGCATTAGCTAACTCGCCCCAACTTCGCACCGGTTTGAGATGTCAAACCAAACCCCTATTTTGATCAAAATTAAATATAGCCTATATTACTCAGGGATAATGTTGTTTCTTATTAGCAAAAGAATTTTTAGAATCGGTTCAGTAGTTCCAGAGATTACCCCCTACATACAAACAAACACAATTTACCTCTTTATAATAGTATAGGTCGGGGATAGGCAAAAGGTGGCCCGTGGGCCTTATGCAACCCGCGAAGGCATTTAATTCGGTCCGTCACATAAACACTATGAGAAATAAAACATTTTACACCAAGTACAATGTGTCAATACTGCCGCTCGGAAATGTACCACTTTTCACTCGAATGTACAGTCAGCCTAAGAAGTAATCAACACTCTAAAAACGGTACTTACCGTAATCGAGCTATTGCAAGAGACAGGTTTTAGTTAAAATAGTGTTAATGACGGCTTTTATAAGTACAACAAATAATTTTTTCTATTAATTGTTTAAAAAAAAGCTTTATAATCAATTTATTAAATCTTTTCTAACAAAAATGACAGCTGTCACAAATACCTTTACGTGTCTATTTAAGATTCCAAATTTACTTCTAGGTACTAAAATTACAAAGATCAATCTTAATTGTTTTTTAACCATGCAGCGCCAGATTTTGTCTCTTGGAATAGCACGTTTACTGTAGGTGCTGTTTCTAGGGTGTTGATTAGTTCTTAGGCTGACTGTACACATACCATGCAGTCTTTTCCGTTTTTAATGAAGATATTCAATCCAATCTATTGATAGTGCATATTATTGAAATAAGTATCAGGCGAGTAACGTCTCATTTTCTTTGACAGCACAAAAGAGAGCAAAATAACAAAGTTAATGAGTTAATTGCGAAGAAGAAATAAATATGATAATTACCCTAGTAGCTTCGTTGTATCCGACAATGACGGCCGTATACCATTGTGTAGTTCCCTCGACACGATAAACTTCCACTCGATATCCGACCAAGACACTTGGCGTAGTTAGCAAAATTCTTTGTCCATCTTGCTGTTCGTGCCAGCGACGCACAGCTGTTTGGAGTTCGTGACAACTTCTTACTTCAGGTACTGCAGTATCCCAACCCTAAAAAGCAAAAAAAAATAATTACGTTTTGGCCTTTTGAAATATTTCTTTTGAAAGGCTTGCTTAATTGTAGTTTGACTGTAGTTTTTATGTCAGGGATTTGGTACATTTTTAGTCTTGTTATAATTAAAGTAATAATAACAACAGTTAGAAACATTGGTGTTTATACAACAATTTTTTTAAAACAAAGCAAGTTAGTTAACTTAAGTTAGATAACGTCTAAAAGAACGAAGTAACTTTTATATACAAATAGCTGAACATGAAAAGTTTCATGTATTTATGAACAGACATTTTAAAAAATTCAGTTAGCTCTGTTGGACTTTAAATACGGCCCTGAAATTTTAGTATGATGTTAATAGAGCCTTAATTTAATAAGAAAAAAATCAGGGTATTTGTAACTAACACAGAAATATTCGAATTATCGTTTTTCGAATTATTGTTTGTGCGTTCATGAATAAACATTTTTAAAAAATCGGCGAGCCTTGTTCGGCTTTAAGTACGGTCTTGAAATTTTAGTATGATGTTTATAAGGCCTTAATTTAATAAGAAAAAAATCGGGGTACTTGTCACTTACACAGAAATCTTCGAATTATCGTTTTTCGAATTATTGTTGCTGTATTTATAAACATACATTTTAAAAAAATCGGCGAGCCTTGTTCGGCTTTAAGTACGGTCCTGAATTTTTAATATGATGTTTATAAGGCTTTAATTTAATAAGAAAAAAATCGGGGTACTAGTCACTAACACAGAAATCTTCGATTTATCGTTTTTAGAATTATTGTTTTTGTATTTATGAACAGACATTTTAAAAAATTCGGCGAGAATTGTTCGGCTTTAAATACGGTTCTGAAATTTTAGTATAATGTTAATAGGGCATTCATTTATTATGAAAAAAATCGGGATACTTGTCACTAACACAGAAATTTGCGAATTATCGTTTTTCGAATAATTGTTTTTGTATTTATGAACAGACATTTTAAAAAATTCGGCGAGCAGTGTTGGGCTTTAAGTACGGCCCTGAAACTTTAGTGTGATGTTAATAGAGCCTTAATTAAATAATAAAAAAATCAGGGTACTTGTAACTAACACAGAAATATTGGAATTATCGTTTTTCGAATTATTGTTTGTGCGTTCATGAACAAACATTTTTAAAAAATCGGCGAGTCTTGTTCGGCTTTAAATACGGTCCTGAAATTTTAGTATGATGTTTATAAGACCTTAATTTAATAAGAAAAAAATCGGGGTACTTGTCACTAACACAGAAATATTCGAATTATCGTTTTTCGAATTATTGTTTGTGCGTTCATGAACAAACATTTTTAAAAATTCGGTGAGTCTTGTTCGGGTTTAAGTACGGTCCTGCAATTTTAATATGATGTTTATAAGGCCTTAATTTAATATGAAAAAAATCGGGGTACTTGTCACTAACACAGAAATCTTCGAATTATCGTTTTTCGAATGATACTTTCTTCATTTATGAACAGACATTTTAAAAAATTCGGTTAGCCCTGTTCGGCTTTAAAATACGATCCTGGAATTTTTATATGATGTTAAAAAAGCCTTAATTTAATTTTAAAAAAAATGAAGGGCTTGCCAGTAACAGAAATTGTAATATGTTATCGTACAAAAATGCAAATTAATGTTTCAATGGAAGCTTATTAAATTCTCGTGCAGTTTTAATTAAAGCACTATAAAAACCCGATTTTAAAAATATACCTAAGTAGATACCCGCATTAATATTCAAGGAAACGAGTAGCAGGTAATGATTAAACGTAAAATGAAAAAAACTCTAAACTGGAATGACTGGAACTTGATAAATGGTTGTGTAACTTAAATATGTATAAAATTTCCAGCATCTTTCCCACAACATTACTTGATCTTTAAAGAAAACAGGTAACCCTCGTTTTTTCTTCAATTCAAGGCCTTTAAAGTTGAGCTTCCACGCAAAAAAATGACCCAAATTAAATCAAAACCTTTCGTAAGATAAATTAATATGGAAAAAAATCGATTTTAATGTTAATTTCTAAATAAATTATTATAAATAAATAAACAATCCCATTAAACGTCTAATGAAATTATAAAAAGCACATAGAATTACGTTTATTGTTATGGAAAGCAAGTTCAATAAAACTAACGTGTTTTTCTCGTTTTTCTTTACATACGAATTCGTTTAACTCGGCATCAATAAATTTTGTTCAGTAACATTTGTTAAGGAAAAATTCAATAGGAACGGAATATTAGCTACGAAATGTAAAGAAAATGCTTTTATACTATCTCGAAAATACTTCATTAATAACTTTAATTTACTGACATGAAAAGCAAATTAAAGGACGAAAAGCTCAGAAGCCATTTACGAATGCTTTAAAAAGTAAGCATACCGTAAACGAAGTAATTTATATTTAATTGAAGAATTACGAGGATCAAAAGGGTGAGCTTTATTTAAGATTTGGGTCGTGGAGAATTTGAATTTCCTTTATAATTGGTTATAAATAAATTTATTCCCATAATAAATAAGTTTCCCAAGGAGAGATATTTGCAAGTTAATAACTTTTTTTTTTACTAAAATAACTTTAAACCTAGCGCCTAGGCTGCATTCGCCAAAACTTCCTCAAACAAATTTACGAGAAACATGGCAAACAACTTCTTCGCAACTTGTAACGAGAAAACTTCATTTTACCGGTTAAAAGTTTCCTAATCGTATTAGCATTCCGATGCCGATAGCTCCTTTATACGGAATAAATTTATTTTCATGTAAAACTCTCGGAGACAACCAATCAAATACTCCTACGTTTTGTAAAGTGAAAGTAGATTTGAAACTTTCAAAGTTGTGTCAAGTTTATTTCATAATCAGACAACATATTCTTACAAACAATTAGATGCGTGGAGAGAAGAATTAAATGATTCATGCATGCAAAACGTACGCTTCTTGTGGGCTCTCTCCACTTTAATAAACACAAATTTTCCACGATTACAAATTTTAATCTCTTAATTCCAAAAAGATTATGTTTTTAAATATGCCAGTTTATAAACGCGGGAAAAATAATTATTCTAAGATTTCTGCATTACCGACAACCACCTTGATTTTTATCATACTAAATTAAGGTCGTATTAACATGATACTAAATTTTCAGGACCGTATTCCAAGCCGAATATGGTTAACTCAATTTTTAAATATAATTATGCAAATACCCAGAAACAACAATTCGAAAAAATAATTATTAAAACTTTTCTGCATAACTGACAAACACCCCGATTTTTATCTTATTAAACTAAGACTTTATTAACATGATACCGAAATTACAGGACCGTATTTAAAGCCCAACTGTGGTAATCGAATTTTTAAATATGCTCGTTCATATACTCAGAAACAACCATTAAAAAAATATTTTTTTCTAAGATTTCTGCGTTACTGACAAACACCCTGATTTTTTTCCTGTTAAATTAAAGCCCAATTAACTTTATACTAAAATTTCAGGACCGTATTTAAAGCCAAACTATAGTAGTCGAATTTTTAAATATGCTCGTTCATATACTCAGAAACAACCATTAAAAAAATATTTTTTTCCAAGATTTCTGCGATACTGACGAACACCCATATTTTTTCTTGTTAAATTAAAGCCCAATTAACTTTATACTAAAATTTCAGGACCGTATTTCAAGCCAAACACAGTTTACCAAATTTTTATATATGTCTGATCATAAACGCAAAATTAACTATTGAAAAATTAAATATTTCAAATACTTCTGTGTTAATGACAAACACCCCGATTTTTTTCCTATTAAATTAAAGTCCAATTAACATCATACTCAATTTTCAGGACCGTATCTAAAGCCAAACAAGGTTAACCAATTTTTAAACATACCTATTCGTAAACCCTTAATAAAATCAATAACAAATTTTGTAACAGTGTTTACGTTAACCTTAGCAGCATTCAATTGATACCCACAATTTATTGATAATATTTATTTATGCAACAACATAAAGAAATATGTTAAACGAATGGTCGTTGACCTACAGACAGAAAACGTTATAGGCGTTTATGTATGTGAAAGCTCAAGGATAGAATTATAACTACAATAAATGGTATGTGATGCCATTGCACAATTATTATTCGATTGTAACTCTAGATCAAGGTAAATCACCGATACACTTCTTAATAAATTCAATTTAACAGTTACCTCAACAAAAAGTCACCAAAAAAAAACGAAACGAAAGTTATTTCAAAAGTGAACCTATGCATTGCAGTAAAAGAGAACTACTTAAATTACTTTTACTTTACGGCTCATGTAAAATGAGATTTTTAATGTACGATCCTTTCTGACACTAATTACATGTCTTTTCTTACCGAGAAAATGATTGATTATTTTCCTACAAAAAATCGTACCATTTTACTAAACATTCTTCTTCTATCGAAAGATTAAATTATATAACAGCTCCCTACATTTATTACAGTAATTTAGACCCAAAAATATTGCTTAGTAACGGATAAGTTAAATATTGTAAGTTCATTATCCTCTGCATCGTTTCGAAATATTCAGGAATAGCTTGCAATAGTGGAAAGTTTACGTAAGAAGCGGCATTTAATGCCTTTTCACTCTGTTACAACCGGATTTGATTATTTTTATTGGATTCGAAAAAATAATTTTTTCTTGTAAATTATAAAAATAATTATGAGCCACCGAGCAATGTCGTGAACCAGGATATCGATAAATTATTTATAATAATAAAAAACCAGTATTACAATTTAACTGAGATTTGCTCCAATTGAACTGTTTAGATTGGTGTCAGGTATCACTCGGTTAAGTTTCAGTACCTATTCGTTTGACACCCTGTACAATTATGTATAGTATATCGTCAAGTAAATTTAACTTTCAAAATCGCGAAAAAAACGTTTGAACAACGACTGCAATAAATTTCACAGTGGTGCACCGAAATGCGAAACACCTTGTATATAAATTTTTTATGATCTCTAAACAAAACCCCAATAATTTGCTTTAATTTTACAAAGTAAGCGTCAATTCCAAATTAATTACGTGCAAACGCAACTTCCATTATAAAGGGTGTTTCGAATTAAAGCAGAAAATATTAAGATGTTCAAAAATTGCCAAAAACGATCGTTACGAGGCTTTGTAATTATTTATAAGAGATTATTATTACAAACCGATAAACACGTGTGCCTATTTAAAAACTCAAATGCACGATTCCGGAAAGCGCGATAACGTTAACTTGCAAATGGCCGAAAGCGCTACGTCGAACAAAGGAAAATTAATTTTGGGCCGCGCAACTAACATTTTGGAAAGCCATTACGACCAAAAAAGCCGAGATTTTTGAGAAAGGTAGCGTAAAGATTTTTAAAGTATTATTTGTGACTTAACAAAAACGACAAAACATAGAATATTTAAAAATAAGCTTACAATTCAGATTTATATACAGGGTGTACTTCGGAGAGTTCCAAAACCCTTTGGTAAACACTATTCTGTTCCACACAAACACTAATTAGTCAAAATCAAAAATTTCTAGAACGTTCTTAACACTTCAACCTGCGATTCACAACTGGGGTGCGGAGGGGGAACGATGTATGCAGTTTGCAACATTATCCGTTTATTTCAATTTTGGTATATGTTAAATACGATTAAGAAACTTTCTAAAAACGGCCGTACCGATGTTTTATAATTATTTATAAGTTTGTACACACCAAAAACAAATAATGTAACTAATTTAAATCAATTCGTGCGAGCCATCTACGGTACACGCACTAATTTAAATTGATTTATGAGTTCAAATAAATAATACAATTAAACAAATATTTGCATTTTCAATTTTTAAGTAATGTATTAAAGTCCCTTAAAAAAATGTTTTAACGACTGATATAATTTAAATTTCCTAATTATTCTGTGAAGCACATATGTTACATTCAAAGCACGTTGTATTCAAGCTGCCTATGTACAAGTTATGGAAAATTTGGGTTAAGCAAAGAGGCGTAGTTTATGTATTGATTTTTTACAAAGCCGTTCACGAAGCACTTCGTACTGAAGCTTCGTATAAGTTAAGGCACATTTGCGCAGTAAAGGGGTGGAGTTTATGTATTGATTTTTCACAAAGCCTACAAAGTATTGATTTTTAGATATGCCAAACAGGTAGCGACATCGCCAAAAATTTCCAGTGTTTACGTTATGTTTAAGGTCATCGACCTGTACGTTCCACGTAAACAAATCTGCATTTGTCGCTCGCTGCCACGTAAACGGGCACAAATTAGTGTTTTAACTGTGTTTAATTAGTGTTTTAATTAGTCACGAGTGCGAAAGAGAGAGACTTATGAGTGTCAGAATCGGTTTAGAATGAAAGTTCGCACAAAGTTCCAAAATCGAGACGGTCGCCGGAGCGGCGGCATTCGCCCGACCACTGCGCAAGGGCGCCTTAGTGCGATCGCAGCGTCGGCTTACGGGCTTCCAGCCGAGCGAAAGATTCAGTTTGCGGTACGTCTACTTTGTGTGGATCAAACGACCGAGTATCGACGTGCAAAATATTGATATGAACTTTTTTATTTTAAATGGACGCCATATTCGATTTTTACATAGTTAAATACACAGTAAAAAATTTTCGGAGTGAATTGCGGAGTGGATGACTTTTAATTAGTTCAATCCTGCTCGGAGTAAAATTCTACTCCAACTATTATTTTATATGAACAATTCAAAAAATTCGCTCTGAATAAATTTTAGATATAAGGACCGTGCATAATACATTTGATTATTACAAAAATTGTTTTTATTATTATTAATAATAATATCATTATTATTTAGATTTATAATAATATAAATAAAAAAACAAAAAATGGCGTTCGGAAGTACTAATGATGCTTTCATTTTTTAATTATTTTTGTAAAAATATATTTGGACGCCATCTATCAGGTAATTTTTTGATTAAATTGTTATATTATTATATTGTTCTGAATACCTATATAATTTATTGACTTATTTACATATTATTTATTTATTACTTTCGTTAACCTTAACTACAGTCATGCAAATAATTTTATAATTATATTGTAAAGATTTAGAAGAAGATTTAGGTTATATGTTAAATTTAATCTATTGTGTTTAATGAATTATAATAATTTCTGTAAGTCAAATCGATATTCACTCCGAAATTGATGAGAAATCACTCCGCAATTAATCCGCTAAAAAAAACTCCAAGTTAACTCCGAGCGAGGAGTGATTTTTGTTTTCACTCCAAAACTCCGAGTGATGGGAGTGAAAATTCACTCCGAATTCACTCACGATTTTTTACAGTGTAGCATTTAATAAAAAGAGAAAACAAATAAATCCGACAAATACAAGGATGTGCGCATTCGAGCGAAAAGTGGCACATTTCCGAGCGAGGGAGCCAAATGAAGCGCGACGCGGGCGGCGCGCTTCATTTTCCCGAGATCGGAATGTGCCACTTTGAGCTCGAATGTGCACACTCGGTTTTAAGCACGATTCACAATAATTTAAGCTGCTATATTAAACATAAAATCAGTCAAATAGTTTTAATGGTTCCCTCTCACGCGCATTAATGATATTGTCGTATCTTTTCGCTCTCTTCCACTCATTGCTATAGTAAATAACTCTATCGAACATTAAATCGATATTTACTAAGCTAAATTTAAATTTATGATTTGAAAGAGCGACAAATAAAATAGGTAAATGCAATAAATACGAATATGTGCGCGTTCGAGCGAAAAGTGGCACATTTCCGAGCGAGGGAGGCAAATGAAGCGCGACGCGGAGCGGCGCGCTTCATTTTCCCGAGATCGGAAATGTGCCACTTTGAGCTCGAATGCGCACACTCGGTTTTAAGCACGATTCACAATAATTAATCGACTTTCGAAATAATTTCAATTAAAAATTACAACCGGAAGTGGTACTTCTTTGGCGTGACTCGTTGCCAGCTAAAATTTTACTCGAAACGCGCCAAAAAAAGTATCGCTTCAAAAAAAGCCAAGCAAAAAAGAAAAAGTGATAAACATTAATCGAATTCGAGAGGAGTCGGTCGCAGCAGCACGAAAAGGAGAAATTACACTTCGCATGCGAAGCGAATCGAGCGGATCGATTAAAACAATTAAACGTTTGAATATCTGGCGAGTTCGGTCGGAATAAATCGCTCACAGCTGTTATTAACGGGGTTATGGGATAGCCAAAGCATGTACGATGTGCTGAGAGATTGGATAAGCAAGAGCGGCGATAAGCGAAGCCCGCAAGCGAAGCCAAGAACGAGGTCAGGTCTGCGCCATATCGAGCGGGCATTCTCGCGACGAAGGCGGTGCAGCATCGCATCCATCACACTCCGCCGCCTCCCGACTCTTTATTACCGGTGACGGCAGTCTACGGATGCTGTCTGTTCGTTCTTTTTTCGACAAGATGTATAACCAGGAAGCGCTCACTTATATCTTAAAGGCGACCGGCACGATCTAGAAGTAGCACCATTAGATTAAGTGAAAGGTCAACCGGTTGTTCACTACGAACGCAAGGGCACACGATTTCGTCAGCGTATTTGCCTATTCCCCTTACCCGACCAATTAAATCGTGACGATTTCTTTTATCGCTTCTTTCGACGATGAGGAAGGCTCCTCCGTCCTCCGCATCGAAATGCAAGAATCGAAGCTGACAACTCACAATTAAACGCGTAATTAATTTTTTCTGCTTTTGTCGACGCTAACGGGACTCGTTTTGTGAATTTACGAAGCAAAAAAACTTTGGACAAAAAACCGACAAAGAGAAAGGGATTATTAATTTTTAATAATAACCCAACGCCCATTCTTCTCGACGACATCGATTAAATCTCCACTTTTGTTCTTTCGTCGGAAATCTGATCCGAGTATCGTAAAAGTTGCGAAGTGCCTTTATTAGTTTTTCATCTGCACGCTTTAATATTCATATCTGTACATGATAATGGTGGGGGCCCCGTTTCGTCGAAATTGTGAATTGTATTAGTTTGACAGGTTTGTTCATATCCATATTAAAAAAAAAAACATAGTGGGTACTATTGAGTTTTAAAATCGTATTGCATGGTCATCAAGAAGTGAAACGATCGTAACGAATCTTTGGTTTTGCGGTTCCGACGAGCACTGTGATTTTTGAAGTGAAGCTTCTTTGCTGAGGGGGCTACAAATTTCGATCGCGTGAGGAAAATCAAAGATTTCGAAGATTTTTGTGTTAGTGACAAGGATCCTAATTTTTTTGCTGTTCAATTAAAGTCCAATTAACATCATACTAAAATTTCAGGGCCGTATTACAAGCCGAACACACTTTTGCAAATTTTTAAATATGCCTGAACGTAAACGCAAAATCAGCTATTGGAAAATCAAAGATTTCAAATATTTCTGTGTTAGTGATAAACACGCTAATTTTTTTCCGGTTAAATTAAGGCCCAATTAACAACACACCAAAATTTCAGGACCGTATTTCAAACCGAACACATTTTTGCAAATTTTTAAATATGCCTGAACGTAAACGAAAAATCAGCTATTAGAAAATCAAAGATTTCAAATATTTCTGTGTTAGTCATAAACACGCTTATTTTTTTCCTGTTAAATTAAGGCCCAATTAACAACACACCAAAATTTCAGGACCGTATTTCAAGCCGAACATACTTTTGCAAATTTTAAAATATGATTAATCATAAACGTACAATCAGCTATTATAAAATCAAATATTTCAAAGATTTCTACGTTACTGACGAACACCTGATTTTTTTCCCGTTAAATTAAGGCCCAATTAATATCATACTAAAATTTCAGGACCGTATTTCAAACCGAACAAAGTTAACTAAATTTTTAAATATACCTGATAATAAACTCAAAATCAGTTATTGGAAAATCAAATATTTCAAAGACTTCTATGTTAATAACCAACACCCTAATTTTTTTCTTGTTAAATTAAGGCCCAATTAACATCGTACTAAAATTTCAGGACCGTATTCAAAGCCGAATATGGTTAACCCAATTTTTAAATATAATTGTTCAAATACCCAGTAACAACAATTCGAAAAAATAATTATTAAAAGTTTTCTGCATTACCGACAAATACCCCGATTTTTATCTTAGTAAACTAAGACTTTATTAACATGGTACCAAAATTTCAGGACCGTATTTAAAGCCCAACTATGGTAATCGAATTTTTAAATATTCTTGCTCATATACTTAGAAACAACCATTCAAAAAAATATTTTTTTCTAAGATTTCTACGTTACTGACGAACACCCTGATTTTTTTCCCGTTAAATTAAGGCCCAATTAACATCATACTAGAATTTCAGGACCGTATTTCAAGCCGAACACACTTTTGAAAATTTTTAAATATGATTGATCATAAACTCAAAATCAGCTACTGGAAAATCAAATATTCCAAAAATTTCTGTATCTGTAACAAACACGTTAATTTTTTTCTGTTAAACTACGGTCCAATTAACATCATACTAAAATTTCAGGACCGTATTTCAAGCCGAACAAACTTAACCAAATTTTTAAAAATGCTGGACCATAGACGCAAAAACAGCCATTGGAAAATCAAATATTTCAAAGACTTCCGTGTTGGTGACAAACGCCCTAATTTTTCACCTATTAAATAAAGAAGCTATTACCATCATACTAAAATTTCAGGACCGTATTTAAGCCCGAACATAGTTAACCGAATATTTAAATAACGTTATTCATAGACATAAAATCAACCATTCCAAAGAACTCAATTCAAAGTTTTCTGTGCTACTGACAAGTACTGTAATTTTTTTCCTATTCAATTAAGGCCCTGTTAGAAACCATACTCAATTTTCAGGGCCGTAATTAAACCGGAACATAACTAACCGAAATTTTAAACAGATCATTTGCTTGATTTGTATTTTAAATAAAATCTCTTGTTAAATTAAATAAGAATTTTCTTAGAAAACTCGTCCGATTTTATAAATAAAAAGTCAGTAGGTCGTGATTATCGAAATCGAATAAACATTGCTTTAAAAAAAAATAATACATTTCGCGAGGTCAGCGATCGATAGAAATTGAAAGTCACATTTTCTGATCTTGCGATCAGCGGGGAACAAGTTATTCCGTTTGCTCGTTATGCAAATGCCGAGAAAAACTATTACCACATCGTTGACTTTGGATTAAAACGAAGACGAAAGAAAAATCCTTTGCGATGAGTATGCAAAACTTACATAAAGATAAAATTACTTAACCGTTACTTTATAAAACTCGTTCCTTAATTATTTCTTCGTACAAAAAACATGATTAACAAAAAAAACGCAAAAGAAAGTGGCTTCTTTACACCTTTGCACTCAAATTTGCCATGTGCCCAAATATTCTCCAAATTAATAGTCAACAATACTTTATAGCATATTAATTGTTAATTAATAAAAGAATTTTTCACTTACATGAAATGGCTTCAGATGTTGATAGTCTTTGAAAGCCAGTTCCTTATCGAGCAGAACTCGACCGGTTGCAATTTCCACGATTTGTCTAAGGTGGAAACCATTGAAGAAAACGTCTGAAAAATTAAACCCATTAAATGCGAAGAACTGAAAATTGCGATCGGTTTAAAAATTTACAAATGCTTTCAACTTGGGAGGATGTAGGTCACAATTAAATAAATGCAAACTAGTTTATTGGTATGCATAACCAGCATTGAGTAACATGCAACGAATAAGATTTATTACCAACTGTAAAAATATGTGTGAAACTAATATATTTTGCACTCTATTATTTACGTTTTGATTGTTATAATTAATTAAATCACAACCACTTGCTGTTTGCGAAATTAAAAGGTGTACAACTTCGCTTCCGCCGTTTACCTATAATTTAGGGGTTGGTAGTGGTCGAAATACGGCGGGAGACACGATGAAGTGGCTTTGCAGCGCGACAATGCTCGGCCCCATGTTGCGAAAGTGGTCAAGACCTACTTGGAAGCGTTCAAATGAGAATTCCGTGTTCTCCAGACGCGTTGTACATCTTTTATAAAACTTAATTCGACATATAAACAAACTATGTCCTTAGATTTTATTTGTAATGCAAAGAAAGTGTAATTAGTGCCTAATTTAAGAATAACAACAAATACACACACACGCCTAATTAACACGTCCACGACTTGGCATATTATTATTTATAAGTTGTAGTTGTGTTTAGTAAAAAATTCAATTTGGAAACATCTTCAAAAATGACATAAAACCAAATTTTTTAAGTAGCTACCGCAAACAATATTTTTTAATTTAAAAAAAATTAATAAAAATTCAAGGGAGCACGCGAATACTTTATTTTTATAATGAGTTGGTCCTTTAGGACGGATACAATTAATTTTAACTACAAAAAATCAGTATAAATAATAAAGCCCGCGTAATTCCCGAATATAATTAAATTTTCTCGTGTCTATTTTATATTTGCACTTTTAAGAAACCCCTACAGTGCCACTTCTGTAGCAAAACGTGCATGCAATTGTAATTTCCCAACTCTTGTATAACTCGACGATTTAATTAGGACGAAATTAAATAATCAAAATCGAGAATTAAATTATAAAATGTATGTTTTCGAAATTAGTAGCTAAAACACAAAAGCTAATTTTCTATTAGTTCAATTTGATTAAATAATACACACGGCGGAATAAAATGATAATTTTAAGTACCGTCCAATCTCATAATTGCTAATGACGTTGTGTTACTTATTATGAAATGGAACGCTAATTGGATTTTCACACACTCGCCGCATAATTGTAAGTACAAGTGATGCTAATTAATCAAATTGGTAAAAATTTCGCGCACACTTATCAATGAATTACAAAGTGACTACAGCCGACACGTGTGACATTATTAGGAACGTATCCATTTTGCCCAATTACCTTTACAGCATGTATTTTTCGATAAAACTAAATAAATAAAAAAAAATATACCATGATTCACAAAAAAAATCGTAGCGTCCTTATTTTCGATCCAATCATTACAAACGACACGGATTCGGAATCCTGAGGCTTTTTTACATAAGATACATGTATAATATGTATAGGGTGCGACGTTAATTTTTCGAACATAAAAAATTGCGATTTTTAGCGCTCATTTTGAGCCAATTTTGAACTTTCAAAAAATTGTAGCGCCGTTATTTGTGGACGGATCTTTAAAAACTATTCAGAATCGGATTTGGCAGCTTTTTTGGCTTCGGATAGGCCTAAGAAACCGTAGGCGTGCTGTTCCAGAGCTTTGGGAAAACGTTTTGAAAATTCAAAATCGATGGGTTTTAACCCATGTATTTTTAATAAAAAATGAAAAAAATAGAATTGCTTTATATTGCGAGGGGACGTTCCTACGTACCCCTAGTGACTATAACCGGTGTCAGTTCCCCGCGCTTCCCCTCTAAAATAAAAATTTTTGATACAAACTAAATCAATAGAAATACGTACCCCTTGATTCACAAAAAAAATCGTAGCGCCCTTATTTTCGATCCAATCATTACAAACGACACGGATTCGGAATTCTGGGGCTTTTTTACATAAGATACATGTATAATATGTATAGGGTGCGACGTTAATTTTTCGAAAATAAAAAATTGCGATCTTTAGCGCTCATTTTGAGCCAATTTTGAACTTTCAAAAAATTGTAGCGCCGTTATTTGTGGACGGATCTTTAAAAACTATTCAGATTCGGATTTGGCAGCGGTTTTGGCTTCGGATAGGCCTAAGAAACCATACGCGTGCTATTTCAAAGCATTGAAAAAAACGTTTTTCTTTTTGAAAAAACATGGGTTTTAGAAATAAATGACTTCGAATATTTTTTAATTTAATTTCTAAATAAATAAATATTTATGCAAATAGGTAACGTATTTATTTACGTGTTGCAAATCCCACTCGCGTGTTGTTCCACGAGAATTGTGAAATACCTGAAATTTTCCACGTTTAAACTCCAAACACATTATTTTATCACTTATTGTTGACGTTAGAAAACGTTTCTAAAGCAAACAGAGAGATAACCCTTAGAAATTTTGGCGCAATGGACTTTAAACGTTTCGCCTTCCTGAATAATTCTTAATTTTATTAAAATAAGCTTCGATAAGACGTAATGTTTCGAGATAATACAGCATGTAGGTCATCTTAATCTCGCCTTTTATAATTGTTCTAAAAATAACAGCACGCAGCTTTTATTCGTTTTAAAGATGATATGTTAATGCAGAGGGTTCCCAAAGTTTCTCTTAGGGGGGCCAAAAAAAAACGGAATAAAATCCAAACAATAACCATAAATATTTATTATTTATTTTACTATTTACTTATTTATTTTTTAACCTTCCGCATACTAGGGGACTAAATGTTACATGCCATACTAGGTGGGGTTTGCCATACCCCGTAAAGAAAATGAAATAAAATCTACAAATTGCACTTTATGACAGTTAAATGTTAAGAAATATATTTTAATAACCAATAATTAATAGGTTTAAGTAGAACACATATTTACAGTCGAACTTCCATAAGTAGAACGCCGATAAGCCGAATTTTTGATAGCTCGAACTCGAACCAGTTTCCCTAGGACTTGCCTATCTCATCGTTAATATTTTTATGTCAATAACTCGAAATTTAATAAATCGAATTATTTAATTAGTCAAAGCGTTTTACAATTCATTAAATTCAAGTTTCCATTAGTAAATAGGTCGATGACTCGAAGTTAAATTTTACAACTTTTCTAAAAATTTCTCTACCTGAGAGAGGATTAACGACGGCTCGGTTTGGTGTTATTGATGCTTTAAAAGCTCTATTGTCAACTACGAATAAAAGGTTTATACTACAAGAATGTTTTGACGGCGGCACTTCAATTGGATTTAAAAACTAATTTATGTTTAAATGCCTTATAAACAATTATAAATTTTTGAGATGGTTTTACCGTTTATTTTACAAAAAAGAAACTATTTTTGCATTTTAGTTTTCAATTTGCTAGTTATTCGTCGACTACGAAGACTAACAAATGTGTTTTACGTTCTTTATAGTTTGTAACAGAGTATAACAGAAAATCTAAAAAAGTTTAATACTTTTTCTAAAATTATTTACGTATTAACATGGAGTGTAAACGAAAATTAAAAGTTTAACCATAAGGGAGAAAATTAATCTTATAAAAGAAGTGGAACGTGGGCTCAAAAGAAAAAGGATATAGCTAAAGATTTTGGTATTCCGCAAACACTTTATCAACCATTTTAAAAACAGAGACCTAATTGTAGCTGCTGAAGATACAAATGACAAATGTCAACGTTGATAAAGATTTGGAAGTTGCTGAAATTCTAGCGATGAAAGCATTATAAGTAAAGTGCTAGAAGAAAATAAGAAAAACTGTGACAGTGAATATGAAAGTGATACAGATGTTACAGTAAACATCCCTTCAACAACTCAAGTTTACAATGCAATAGATATTATTTCTCTATTCCTATGTGCTCAAGAAGATGTTCCTACAGATATATTATTATCGGTAAGATCATTGGAAAAATTTGTAGAAACGTAACATTTTGGAGCAATGAAGCAAAAGACAATTTTAGATTACTTTCAATTTAACAGTAAATAATATGTAAATAACTATATTTTTTAGGGTCTTAATAAAAATAAATAATGTTAATGATTGTAGATCAATTTTGGTTATTTTCTATAAAAAATGAATGATATATATATATACGAAAGTATTTAACTAAACTTCTTTTGGTAACTCGAGTTTTTGATATGACGAATTATTTTTGCTGTCCCTTCGACTTCGGCTTATCGAGGTTCGACTGTATTTAGACCAATAAATTACACGAAAAATTAATTGAATAATTTTAATCGTTCCCTCTCACTTGCACTGACAAGATTATCGCATCTTCTCGCTCCCTTCCACTCATTGCTATGGTAAATACGTTTTTCGAATATTAAATCGATATTTAATAAATTAAATTATAATTTTTGATTTGAAGGAGTGCACGGTAAATTATACTAATATAATAAACACGAGGATGTGCGCATTCGAGCGAAAAGTGGCACATTTCCGAGCGAGGGAGGCAAATGAAGCGCGACGCGGAGCGGCGCGCTTCATTTTCCCGAGATCGAAATGTGCCACTTTGAGCTCAAATGTGCACACTCGGTTCTAATCTCGATTACCAAACGTCCCGTTTTAACAGAAAAAAAAAATGTTCACGTTAGTTATACCCCACCTTGTACAAGGACGGTTAATAAAAATACAATACATCGTATCAATATCGCGGACCGCACTTTTGGGAACCCCTGTGTTAATGTGACCCACGGCGTTCCCAATAATGCTCGTTTAAAAATTAGCCACTTATTTCGACTGCTTCAGTAGCGATGGACCACATCGCCCAATTATCTTTTATTGCTATTTACATATGGTAATTGATTTAGGCAAGTCAAGGAAGACTACTTACAAGTGCCGGCCACAAAACGGTGGTTTTGGACGAAGTAAAAGGATCCGTCCGTTCGCACCAAAACAGGCCTTGTTCCACCATAAAAAGACTAAACAAATCTTCTTTGTATACGCTAATCCATTCTCTTCGGTGCCATTCGACGTCATCGTATTCGACCAACACCTGCAAGAAAGAATTTCCATTAAAAACAGGTGCATTCTCGATTGCCATGCTAAAATCCATTTCGCAATCGAAACCTTCGTCAAGCAGTGACTCACGATAAAAATTTCGAGCAAAGTCCTTGAAAAAAAAATCAAATTTTACGAAGAAGTGCTGAAAATGTTCAACTTCAACGCCAGCGGTCGATTTGAATGGGCGACCTTGAACGTCAAGAATTATGACTGTTTACAAAAAAAAAAGGTAATGAAACCGAACAAAGGGGGCCCATTTTAAGAGGATACTTATTCTTTTAATAGCCGAGAAAGGAATGCAAAGGAAAAGCGAGAGACGCGACCTGCATGAGTAATGCCGAAATCGATTTGTTAGGAGGGGAAGTGCGGTAACGTTTTGTGATAAAAAAAAATAGATAAAATAAAGTCATAAAAAATAATAAGTATCAATTTCAATGGAGAATTCCAATACTGAATTAATAAATCAGGTGGAACGAAGCAAATAATACCATGAAGATTATTGGAAATACATTCTATGGACTCGTTTAAAAAAAAACAACTCCTATATAAATATAAATCGAGCGTGAACAAGGTCAATGTTTATTTAAAGTTGAAAATCAATCAATATATAGGATGTGCTATAATAATTTTGCATCAGACATAAGTCATTTTTAAAATATTTTAGACCAGTTATTTTAGACTTTACGTTTTTTTTTAATACTTTTTTTTTAATACTGGAGTTACTAACAATTACCCCATTTTTTTTTTGGTTAAAATAATGCTATATCAACCACATCCTAAATGTTGAGGTCTGTATTTATAGCCGGAGATAGAAGAAAGATTTTTTAAAAGTTGACGTTTATTGACTCATAAGCTGACTATGGAAACTTTCTTTTTTATTGAATTTCTATTTTAGTGACAACCTCCCTGATTTATTTCTAGTTAAAATAAACATATATTAATACCCCACTGATATATCAGATCCGTATTTATAGCCAAAGATAGTAGCAAGATTTTTGAAGTGAAGCTTCTTTAGTGAGCGGGCTACAACTTTCGAGCGTTACGAAAATTCCGATCGCATGAAGATAATAGTTAGGTACGTGGTGGGGGAATCGGCAGGAGAGGAGAGTGCGTCAGGGCCGACGCCATCCGAGATGATCAAACAATTTTGAAATAAAAAAGGTTAAACAAAATACAGTAATAATATTTTTTCTTCCCTTATATTTTTTTTAAATTGAGAAAAAAACTTTTATCTCTTGTTCAATAAAAAAAACGAATAATTTGTCTCAATCTATACATAATAAGCAAGAAGTTTCACTTCTGTCGCACACGCTTTATTTTTTAATAAATCTTTTTTCCTAGTTAAAATAATTTATGCCAAAAACAATTAATTTTTTAAATCTTCCGATTTTGAAACAATAGATATACAAATAAAACAAGTGTACAATTAAATAAATTACATACAGCACACGGAAAAAAAAAGAGTTATTTATCATTAATTGTCTGTGTTATGTTTGGCATTGAAAACGTTAGCTATATGCTTGTTAGAAAATTGTTATTATTCATTATTTAAATGACGTGAGTAGTATATACATGTCATTAAGAATGTTTACAAGTTATCGTTAGATCTAAATTAGAAAAAACAACAATCCATAGGCTGCGAACGGAAAGAAAATCGTGAAATCGGATGACCTTCAACTTCTTGAGACAAAACGACGCCAATGGCGTGCAATAAAATTTATCGCCGATAAAGTATACTTCAGAAGTAAAGAAGAGGGAAATAGTAAACTAAAAATATTTCATCGCAGCTGACGCTGCCAAGAAAAACAAACCAAATGAATACACAGACCTCAGCTCATTTTCATTTCTTGGCAGCGTCGCCGCTATTATTCGGCATGAGTTATTTGTTTTTATAACGTGAATAATGACAGTTTTTACGAGTTTTCTTCGGCCATTCACATTTTCGTTATCTAAACGACGACACGAGAAAGCTCGCAAAATAATACGGAGAGCGGCCGAGAAGAAGTGGATGGACCTAATTTTTTTTCGAACCTCATTAAAGTGTCAAATTTTCATGTAAACAAATACATTGTATTTGACTTTTAAATTACTAACAATGACACCCAAGTTTATTCATTATTATTTTTTTCCTAAGTGCAATTAAAAAATATAATCAATTTTCCGTTATTGTAAAACAAATAAAACAATAAAAGAAGCTTGCAAATGCAATTTTCAAACAACAAACACGTAGAAAAGGAAAAAGTGTAAAGGAAACGATTATAAATATAAATCAATAGAATTTATTCGAGCTACGAACCTAAACTGTAAAGCGATCGTGAGAGGTCGCTAAAATACAGTGCATTGTTGCGTCATTTCATGATGGTTTCCAAGAAAAAGCTCCGCCTCAGAGCACTAGCTCCGCCTGAGCTCCTTGACCACGTGAAAGCTTTCTATATACTACCATGCTGCTTCCAGTTGCTATGGTAGTTATGTAACTACGGAGCCATCTTTACGCACCAATTTATAGGACTTTGACACGTGCATAAAAAGGATTGCACCAAGAAAACGATAGGGCACTACCGCATTCTAAATTTTACATTAATTGTCTATTTATAATTTTATTTATATTAGTATAAACAATTGGTAAAAAATAGGAAACGTAGAATAGTAAATTAAAGAAAATATACACATGAAGAGCTCCAAATAACAAATTGCATCAATTAATATTAAATAACTCGAAAAGTAAACAATTTAGACCTAAGGTATGTTTAATAAACTGATGTTGATTTTAAACGAGGAATCGAAAAATGTAAAGAAAATTGGGGGGTTCCATTTAAAATAACAAAGTTGCCCCCCATTTGGGGTACAAATACTAGCGTCCCATTTTTTAAAACATTTTCCCGAGAACCCTCCAACGAAAACAAACAACTTTTATTTAAAACTTTTTTTTCTATTTTCAACGGGAATCGAGCTACGAAAAAAAGCTCCCCTAAAGCTCCACTGAAAAAAGCAACCCCGTCAAATAAGTCGGAAACGAAAAACTTTACACCTAAGGTATGCTTAATAAACTGATGTTTATTTTCGACGACGAATCGAAATTGTGAGAAAAAATGGGGGGTCCCATTTAAAATAACAAAGTTACCCCCCTTTTCGGCTATAAAAAAAAGCTCGACGCTTTTTAAACCAATTTCCGAAAAACGCTCAAATGAAACCAATCAAGTTTTGTCTAAAACATTTTTTAATATTTCCAACGGGAAACGAGCTATTCAAAAAAGCTCCCCTAATTTTCGCTGTATAAACCTTTTATATTGAATAGCTTCAGAAGGAAACATTTTAAACGTAAATTATACCGAACAAAGTGATGTTTATTTTGCACGAGGACTCCGAAACTGCTCAAAACAATTTAAAACAATAAAGTTGCCCCCCACCCCCGACCCCCGGCCCCATTTTAGTTACAAAAGGAAAATTGCGCGATTTTTTGACAAAATTAGCGAGTAATTTCAATCGAAATCGGAACAACTTTTATCTAAACCTTTTCGGAATATTTTTTAATAATAAAAGAGTTAATAATAAGAACGATAAGAGTTCAGTGCTGAGTATTTAAGTAATTTCATGCAAAAAACAAATAATAAATAAAAAAAAAACAAGAAACCATTAATAGTTTTTCTACGTTTAGATAATAATTGTTTACATGTTATCAGTTAATTAAAGAGAAATGTTTTTATAAACAATTGTGGTGTTTGAATAAATAAAAGCGTACACATGGAGCCATCTATTTCCTATTCGCTTTACCATTCTACAGTTGCAAGGTACGTAGGACACAATTAAAATTCCATTTTTAATTCGTATTTCTGTATTAACAGATTGGAGATACGATATATTAACTTGTTCAAGGCTATCAAACCGCAAATAACGTACTAATAACAATTTTTACGGCTCAAGGCAAGTTTAAAACGATTTGATTGCGAGTAATTTACTTCAACATAGTTCCACGAACTTAATTTTTCAAAAATACAGGTTCACCTTGATTTATTAACTAGGATACTCTTCAATTCACCATTACTTCGGTAAAACTTATTGGTTGGAACTGATGTGGGATGATTAAAAAAAAACAACCTTGCCATAATAAATGTTTCCTTTTATGTTATGTCAAGGACGCACTAGTAGTATAATCGTAGTAAATAATAATGACCGCATGTTTACAATACAAAAGCACGTGTTTGCTGTAAGTAGAAACCATTGATATTACTAATTAGGGTCGCTATTTGATACACTACGTAAGTGCTTAATGTGTTGTTCTACTTAGTTTTTCAGTTTTATTCATTTATAGATCGGTTTGTTTAAAAAGAATTGTTTGTTTATTGCATATTAAGTTGCTATATATAGAAACACACGAACTTAATAAGTAATTATGTTATCCTATATTTAATATAAAATGTCAAGGAAATAGAAAGCAGGAAGATATAGAACCAGTAACAATAACAATACTGCAACGAACAAATGTATATAAATATGTAGTTTTCATTAAATTGTAATAAAACATCAAGATATATTGTTTATGTTTTTTCGTTAAAATTACTACAGTCAAACCTCGATATTATGAACATGTTTGTCCGAAAGGTTTCGTTCAAACTAATATCCAGATTTGACTCTACATTGTTAGTTTATTTCTTATGGCAAATTACCCCAAAAAAAAGCATATTACAACGTCTGCTATTACGTTTAGTTCATCAATAGTTTTTTTCCATACATACTTTACTGTTTTTGAAGAACGTAACTTTTTACCCCCCTAACAACCACCTCCAGACTCCCCTACATACATAAATTATTTAATAAAATGATTTTTATTTCTCGAATCGATCCGGTTCCAAGGAGTGCGAAAAATTGGGGTTCTACTGTACTTATAAAAAACAATTTTACCTTAAAATTAATAGAAATATCTTCAAACATTTTCAATTGATTGAACGAAAAAAACTTATTCAATTTTGTTAGATATTTAAAAAAAAATAAAAAGTAAATTACAGTCGAACCTCCATAAGTCAAACCTCAATAAGCCGAATTTTTGATAACTCGAACCTATTTCCCTAGGACTTGCCTATTTCAACGTTAATATTTTTATATTGATAACTCGAAGTTTTGATAACTTGAATTATTTTTAGTTTCCCTTCAACTTCGACTTATCGAGGTTCGACTGTATTTTTAAACGTTGTCAGTTATTGAGAAATTCTTTTGCTTTAATTTTAACCGATTAATAAGTGAATTATTATCAACAATGAACAGTCCACAGAATAATGTTTTATTTCAACACGTTATTGAAGCACAATAAGGATTTCAACACGTAATTAAAATTTAAACACAAAACAGATGAACCGATAAATTGAATAATTAAATTTATCCTTACGATTAGTCAGCCGACCTGCGGAGGATCATTTCAGTTTAATTCAGAAAACGGAATTGCTATTTTAAATTACCGACGTTTAAAAGTTTAATTAGTATTGAAATCCATTCCAAAGGTGGGTAATATGTTGTAAAACAAAACTCCATAATTATATACATCGGTACTTTCAGCTAACGATGGTCATTTAAAATGTTACCATAATTTGCTATATTAAAACCAACGATTATCTAACATTGTTGCAGCTTTTCCTGAGAAGAATTTAAAAGCTTTATAAGTATAGGAAGTTCTTGTGGTACAACCCATGCTTATATGAGATGAATTTCTGAACAACTACAAATTGCGTGCGAAGAGCACAAACTTGTAGCAAAACTCATTATAAGAATGTTCTTAATTTCTCTTTTTATATATACCAGTGGTTTCCAAACTGTACTGCACCTCCCTTAAAAAAAAGCTAATCGTGACGCTTCTCCCATTTACACGGTAGATTGCTTCAGGAGAAAACCGTGTAAATCGAAGACAAAGCAAAATATGCATTAATTGGTTAATTAGTACAGTCAGCCCAAGAAGTAATCAACACCCTAGAGCAGCACCTACAGTGATCGTGCTATTTTTAAATAATTAATAAAAAAAATTATTTGTTGTATTTAAAAAGCAGCCATAAATCTCCCTAAATACTGTTTTTAACTAAAATCTGTCTCTTGGAATAGCTCGATTACGGTAAGTACTGTTTTTAGGGTGTTGATTACTTCTTAGGCTGACTGTACATTTTTTTAATGTAAAATACACTGTTAAAAATTTACCAATAAAGTTGAATTAACCTTCCGCATACTAGGTGACTAAATATCATATGCCATATGAAGTGAATAATTAATTATCGTTTCCTCTCACTTGCATTCACGAGATTATCGTATCTTCTCGCTCCCTTCCACTCATTGCTATGGTAAATAAGTTTTTCGAACCTAAAATCGATATTACTTATTTAAATTAAAATTTTTGATTTGAAAGAGGGCACGGTAAATTATACCAATGTAATAAATACGAAGATGTGCGCATTCGAGCGAAAAGTGGCACATTACCGAGCGAGGGAGGCAAATAAAGCGCGACGCGGAGCGGCGCGCTTCATTTTCCCGAGATCGGAATGTGCCACTTTGAGCTCGAATGTGCACACTCGGTTTTAAGCACGATTCACAATAATTCAAGCCGCTATATTAAACCAAAAATCAGTCAAATAGTTTTAATGGTTCCCTCTCACTCGCATTAATGATATTGTCGTATCTTTTCGCTCTCTTCCACTCATTGCCACGGTAAATAAGTCTTTCGAACATTAAATCGATATTTACTAAACTTTTAAACTTTGATTTAAAAGAGCGAAGGATAAAATAGACAAATTCAATAAATGCGAGGATGTGCGCATTCGAGCGAAAAGTGGCACATTTCCGAGCGAGGGAGGCAAATGAAGCGCGACGCGGAGCGGCGCGCTTCATTTTCCCGAGATCGGAATGTGCCACTTTGAGCTCGAATGTGCCACTCGGTTTCAAGCTCGATTACCAAACGTCCCGTTTTAACAAAAAAAATTGTTCAAATTAGTTATACGCCATCTAGTGCACGGAAGCTTAAGAATGCTTGGGACGTATGTCAAAACGAACAAAAATTAGGTAGAATGCGTTTTGACCCATTTTGACATACCTAAAACTTCCGAATTTCTTTTAAACGATTTTTTTTTGTATGGATACTATTTATTTACTTCGTGATATGCAAGAAAACGTAGAAATTAACGAATTTCCAATTTTCAGTACTTTTGCCCCCGACTGTACCTCTCAATCATCCTTAATAAACGTTTTGGGCCCCCCAGTTTGGAAACCACTGTTTCATACACACGTTCACGTGTAAGCACAAAATAAACTACGAAATTGGATCGGATAAATCGAATCGACCAAATTCGAGAGTAAACAGAAAGAAGAGTTAAACCGAACAAATATACAAAATTGAAATTTCTTTGATGTTTACCCGCCCACACTATTTCGTAAGATCCGTAGATTTCCGTTTTATTTTTGCATGTCGCAACGAGCGATTTTTTAAAGACCATTCCGGTTCACCTGCATTTTGAGAAAAAGCCAAACGGATTGCATTATCATATTTTAATAAGCGATTTCGTCTTGTGGGTTTTAATAACCTATCGAGACAATCGCGGCAAAGAATTTCTAACTTTCGTTTTCGGTCAAGTGTGACGAATCGTCGTTCTAAGGTATGTTGCATGCACATAATTAATCCGTTACCAACAAAAGCCCATTATTCAACAATCAGAATAATTGTTGGAAAATAAGAAATTTCTCCGATGTAAAAGAGCCATATATTTTTATGATGTACGATTGTTCCACGTATAAAGCGTTTTGCAAAAATTAATGAAAACAATTAAAATTCGTTTTTGTGCGTAGATACAAATGTGGCGATTTTTTTTTTTTGCTATTTGTATCAAATAATTTTGACGGGGTGTGTCTAATGTTAAAGAGTGGCGGTTGATGCTTTTAGGAATAAAATACGGGCAGTTCCTCTTGAAAATATAGATTATAGCAGAATACGAAAACGCTTCTAAAATTTAAATAAGGCGTATCCTTATCAAATATATTACAATGCCCATTTTTTTACTAGGACAAAAATACAACGGATTTTTTTACAGGCATGGGGATGGTTGTTTACTTTGGTTTCGTACAGAGTTTTACAGTGATCTTATTTTTTTAAAGTAACCCGTGGGGAAGAAAAATATTAAAGTGTGCTTTTTAATTTAATTTTGTTGATTAATAAGTGTTTTCGAATATTAAATTAATAACATTTCGCGTAGTAGCTCAACAGCAATGAATAAAATTAATATTTCAAAATAATTAATCGGTTACCCCGATACCCGATCAAGAGAATTAGTAGTCGATCAGTACCCGAACACTACCAGTAGGGGAGACCGGGGTTGGAAGTCACAATTTTTTTCTTTCTAGTTTAAGAAAAAATAAAGACTTTTTCTCTACCATTATCTAATATTTTATGAAAAAGAAAAGTGTGACTTATAACCCCGTGTCAGGGATTAATTATTGTGAATCGTGCTTAAAACCGAGTGTGCATATTTGAGCTCAAAGTGGCACATTCCGATCTCGGGAAAATGAAGCGCGCCGCTCCGCGTCGCGCTTCATTTGCTTCCCTCGCTCGGAAATGTGCCACTTTTCGCTCGAATGAGCACATCTTCGTATTTATTGCATTTACCTACTCTATTTGTCGCTTATTTAAATCATAGATTTTAATTGAATTTAGTAAATATTGATTTGATGTTTGAAAAATGTATTTACCATAGCAATGAGTGGAAGAGAGCGAAAAGATACGAGAATCTTGTCAATGCAAGTGAGAGGGAACGATTAAAATAATTCAATTAATTTATTGGCATAAAATTATTGTGAATCATGCTTAAAATCGAGTGTGCACATTCGAGCTCAAAGTGGCACATTCCGATCTCGGGAAAATGAAGCGCGCGCCCGCGTCGCGCTTCATTTGCCTCCCTCGCTCGGAAATGTGCCACTTTTCGCTCGAATGCGCACATCCTCGTATTTATTGAATTTTATAAATTAAACTTTCTTTCCAATCATCAAATTTAATTTAGTTCAGTAAATATCGATTATATGTGCGAAAAACGTATTTTTACCATAGCAATGAGTGGGAGCGAGCGAAAAGATACAACAAACTCATAAGTACGAGTGAGAGGGAATGATAAAAATTATTTACTAATTTTTCAGCGCCAAAATTATTGCAAATCGTGCTTAAAGCCGAGTGTGCACATTCGAGCTCAAAGTGGCACATTCCGATCTCGGGAAAATGAAGCGCGCCGCTCCGCGTCGCGCTTCATTTGCCTCCCTCGCTCGGAAATGTGCCACTTTTCGCTCGAATGCGCACATCCTCGTATTTATCGAACTATTTTACATTAATTTCTAGATTTAAAAAGAAAAGAGTAGTACCTACAATTATTATTTCAAAATAATTAATTGGTTACCCCGATACCCGGTCAAGAGAATTAGTAGTCGATCAGTACCCGAATACTACCAAGTATTTTTATAAATCGACAAAGAATATTAGTTTAATTTCATTAGCTATTTATTCAATTCAAAAATAATTATTACTAAGTGGTCGGGTGTTAGGTCCTGATCGGGTATGAGGTCTCTAACCTTGCGTTAAAAAAAAATTGGGTTTCTTATTCATTCCGCCGAATTCATAACACATTATTAAATCAAAAATAAGCAACCATGGACCTCCACAGTAATCACAATAATGTATTGGCCATTAAGGTGCATGGTCCATTATGGGCGAACTATATCATGCAATACATAAATTATTATTCAAAACGTTTAATAGAAAAACCGTTTTAAAAATATTGTAAGGGTTGATTTTCGGTAAAATTAATTATAGAAAACTCGAATAGAATTAACAAAATAATAACTTACTCAAATAATGACCAATCGCCGCAACAACGTGCACTCAAAATGAATACTTGTAGTTTACTAAAATTTTTGCGTTTAATCAAATTGCACGTGTTGCCTTTAAATAATCGACCCACTCCGCTACCAAATTTCGGTACAATCAAAATTAGTTATCTGCAGGTGGAGATAACGACGCCCCAATATTTCACCTTGAAAACATTTCCGAAATTTCGTTGCATAAAATTCGACACAAATTTATATTTAATTAAATTATTAATTTACAATTAGTAACAAAATAATAATAAGATTAAATAAAAGCTGCTGCTTTTACATTTTATTTCAATAAGCGCATATATTATTTTTCCCCAATTAGTTGTTTGTTTTTCAAACAAAATATAAATAAAGAGCGTAGCATCAAAAACTAAAATGTTATTCTTTTTTGTTATTAAAATGAAGCAAAATAAGTATTTTGTGGATCCCATTAAAAATAAAATAAACCATTTTTTTTTAATATTTCTATAGTCTGTCGTCTGTCAGACGAATAAGCACTGGAACTTAACCCACTTCTAAATGAACGTAAAATGAAGAAAAACATACCACAAGTAAATTGTTGATACACACTATTTCGATTTCTGAAGTGTTTCCTGTAATATTTTACCTATGTCGACAATTTCCGTTAATTTAAATATCTTATAACACCGAATTTATAAATTAATAAACTTTCATTGAGTAATTCTGTTTGCATCACCGGACCCGTTCATGTTGCATACGATTAAAAAGTAATTCCATAAGCAATTAAATAGAAAAAAATAAATGCAAGTAAAAAATAAATAAATAAATAATTAAAACATCATTAGTTTTACATATTGGGGACTTGTTTTATCCATCGCTTTTCGCTGTCTAACAAACCGTATAATTTTCTTTAAAGGCACCTCTAAAATTACAACCTTAGCGTTCAAGATGAAAACATTTTAGTAATTATATGTTGCACGCAAGTAGACCTCAAGTAAAAAAAAATCAAAGATTAAATGCCATCAACCTTTTTATTAAAAATATTTAATAAAATTAAAACGATAATGAAATGTAAAACACCCCGTTCCCAAAATTAAAAGTCAAAAACCAAAAATTACTTGTTACATTAGTTCTTGGCCAATATCAAATGTTAGCAAATTTTAACACCTGCATTGAACAGGAAAATTCTTGGCAGATACAAAAATATGTGGATATGTATTAATAGACGTGACCTCCTTAACTAGGCTGAGAGATACACTTTTTCACCTGATCAAAACTTATTCACGGTTTAAATTTCGCTTTAAAAATGAAAATACCGAAGAACTAATTTAAATTAATTGAATTGAGTGATTAGAAAAATTAAGGATTAATCAAATTCGATTTTAATGTAATTTCGATAATTTAAGCCAATAAATTAGACGAAAAATTAGTAAAAAATAAAAAAATATATTATATGGTTGTATTTAGTTGATTTTATATACATATTAATATTATTATATTAACATATAATTAATATAATATAGTGTACCATAAGAACAAGGCATTTTTCAAGAAAATAAATTACTTTTTCATATATTTTAAAAATTATTATCGCCCCCCACCCCAATAGATGGACAAATATTCTTTTAATAACTAATTACATTATATAAAAATTATATATAAAATTAGTGAGAAATTTTTAACCTCAATTCAATAGATAGACATCGAATTTATCTTTTACACTTTTGTTATATTTTTTTTTGGGGGGCACAATAGGTCGTTTTTGGCCGCAGTGCTGTGGGCTATGTACCAAATCCCGTGAAACAATAATAATATATTTTTTTCATATTTGTATGAAAATGTTTATTAATATTTACAAATTTATAATTATATTTTTTTGAAAGATGGCTGACAACAAGAAATGTTACAAAATTTATTCTTATTCGTCCGATGATTTAAAGAATGCATTAAAAGATGATAACGATGAAGAGTAAAAAAAAAAAATATATTATACCGTTGTATTTAGTTGATTTTATATATTAATATTATTATATTAACATATAATTCATATAATATAGTGTACCATAAGAGCAAGGCATTTTTCAAGAAAATAAAATTACTTTTTCATATATTTTGAAAATTATTATCCCATCTATTATTTGTTTAATGGTTATTTTTATTAAGTATAAGCTATTAGTTATTAAATTAAATAATTAAATAATTCTTTATATAAATAACAAGACAAAAATATTATTTTTAAGAAGCGTCCATCTATTGGGGGTTGTTTTTCGAATTTAATTGTCATTTTTACGCAGGTATAACTCATTTTATTATAACTTATTAAAATTTAGCTATATTATTTTATTAAAAAAACATAAAAATTAGCTTAATCGTCTATCTACTGGTCGGGTCACCCTATTTAGGAGTTAATTTCAATTTTTAATGTATTGCACTAAATTTAATAAAAAGAGAAAACAAATAAATCCGCCGAATACAAGGATGTGCGCATTCGAGCGAAAAGTGGCACATTTCCGAGCGAGGGAAGCAAATGAAGCGCGACGCGGAGCGGCGCGCTTCATTTTCCCGAGATCGGAAATGTGCCACTTTGAGCTCGAATGTGCACACTCGGCTTTAAGCACGATTTGCAAACATTTTGGCGCTAAAAAATTAGCAAATAATTTTTATCATTCCCTCTCACTCGTACTTATGAGTTTGTTGTATCTTTTCGCTCGCTCCCACTCATTGCTATGGTAAAAATACGTTTTTCGCACATATAATCGATATTTACCGAACTAAATTAAATTTGATGATTGGAAAGAATGTTTAATTTATAAAATTCTATAAATACGAGGTTGTGCGCATTCGAGCTCAAAGTGGCACATTTCCGAGCGAGGGAGGCAAATGAAGCGCGACGCGGAGCGGCGCGCTTCATTTTCCCGAGATCGGAATGTGCCACTTTGAGCTCGAATGCGCACACTCGGTTTTAAGCACGATTCACAATCATTTAGGTCAATAAATAAGACGAAAAATTAGTAGAATAATTTCAATCGTCGTGATAGAGAGGTTTCACTGTATTTATAAGAATTAAATAAATCTATAGCCCTTTTGGTGTAACTGTTTAATTTAAATTCAATGCTTATTTATCAAAATAACCAATTTGCAAATTAAAAATCGAAAATTATTCAAATTTTGACTTCTTTCATATATTGCGAAAGAGGGTGGCCAAAAACTCTATCGCTTCAGCCTACATTTTTGGCACATAACTTTTTCTAACTTTAGAAACTATTTCTCAACTATTATTCTGAGTAACGAACATTTGATATATTGTTTGAAAGAGATAGCCGGGCCCATAGCACAACTTGCTACCTTCCAGTAGCCTTTATCGACGATTATGAAAACGTCGCAACAAAGAAAATTCAAACGATCTTGACCCATATGTTAAGAAAAGCTAACAGAATGACCTTTCTTCCGCTAGAAACAAATTTCCTTTTACTATTTATTAATCAGCCAACGTTTGTACACTCTATTCATCCCTACTTTCTAAAACACGAACAAACGTTCGACCTTGCGCTGTATTGCGTAACAAGTACTGTTCCGTGACACACATTTTTATATATCAACAGAACGTTACATAATCTTTTAGAACCACTGTACGTAATTTACCGAAGCACCATCTGTACAATTAATGCAAGCAATTTAGATTAGTTCTGAAGTGGAAGTTAAAACGAGGTTAAATAATATGAAACCCCCGTACTGTTATGTTTGCCAATGTGGTCGAACTTCATTCTACAAGTGTGCTACTATGCACGAGACCGGAATTGCTCCGGTAGCCTCAAAGCACCATGTCAACGACCTCAAATAAATCAAAACAACCAACAATACATATCGAAAACAGATTATCAATCCAACGCAAATGATGGAAGACGAATTACCCCCGCGAGCTGCTCCATCAAAATCCATTCTTCACGTTCAAATTTTGGACTTGCACCTGTCCGAAGTTGGAACCGAGTTTTGGGTGCAAACCAAATCTATACACGATTACTCAATCTCTTAAAGCAGTGCTCCCCAAAGTATGGGTCGTGGTACCCTTGGGGACCACTGGCTTTGTCAAGCCAAAAGAATTGAAGATTAATTTTTTATTATCTTCAATTTTATTTAAAAAAAAATTAATTTGTATTGGTTTTTTTCTATGGGAGGGGGGGGGGGCGAAATATTTAGAGAACCTTTGTACCCACGAGTTTGTGATGTATTATTTTATATTGTTTTTCTAAAAAGATCTACATATGCATTATTAAAAAATAAAAATAGGTTTTGTTGTACCACTGGGGGTTTTAATTGAAATTTGTGGAGCCCCTTTAAATTTTTTATAAATTTATTGTTTTAGAAAAATATACAGTTTTTGGTTTTAGGTTTGAGAAGTGGGTATTAATATAAGAACCAAAATCTACCGCCCCCCCGTATAAAAAAGAAATTAAATTTGTATTGTTTTATTTTCTATAGGGGGGCGCAAAATATTTAGAGAACTTTTAAACCCACAAGCGTGTGATGTATTATTTTATATTTGTTTTTCTAAAAAAGATCTACATTTGCAATATTTAAAAAAAAGATAGGTTTTGCCGTACCACTGGGGGTTTTAAATAATATTCGTAGAGCCCCTTTAAATTTTTTATAAAAATATACAGTTTTGGTTTTAGGTTCGAGAAGTGGGTGTTAATATAAGAACCAAAATCTACCGCCCCCCGTATGCAAAAAAAAATTAAATCTGTATTGTTTTTTTTTTCTATAAAGGGGCGCAAAATATTTGGAGAACTTTTATACCCACAAGAGTGTGATGTATTATTTTATGTTGTTTTTCTCAAAAAGATCTACATATGCAATATTTAAAAAAAAGATAGGTTTTGCTGTACCACTGGGGGGTTTTAAGTAATATTTTTTAGAGCCCCTTTAAATTGTTTATAAAAATATACAATTTTGGTTTTAGGTTCGAGAAGTGGGGATTAATATAAGAACCAAAATCTACCGCCCCCATATGAAAAAAAAATTAATAACATTGTATAAAATAATTTAATTTCTAAATGCCTGGTTTAATGTTATCTTTCGACACTACCATATAACATCAAAATCCATTTGCGAAAAAGTTTTCCCTAATTTAAAGTTTGCCAGAAGACGTTTCAAATTTATTAAATCAAAATATAAATTGGATTCGCCTACAAAACTCGACAACTATAATTTAAAATTCAATTAAAACCGAAGACAAGTATAATAGAAAAGCCTTTTGGAAATGAAATATGGGTCCAGAACCCTTTCAATATACCCCCTATCCATTACGGAGCGTGTTCCGATTTAACCCCTTTTTTTAATGATCTTTGCTTACTGTAACAGGTGACGGTAATATAAATTTTAAGCATTGTAACTACTGTTGTAATTAGTTTAAAAGTTGCTCTTTTTGAAAATTGTTCGGTAGCGCTCCAGCAGCGTAGCTCAAGTGCGGCATAGCGGTAGAGCGAGCGTGGGGTACACACCCCCTTTTTGAATTTCTTCGCAAACCCTATTTTTTACCTGTAGATCCTTATGAGCGTTGTCTTTATGACTAGCAGCACGTATCACACCAGCTCTCCACCCCCACTCACTAATTTTTTCTAATTTTAATTTTGCATAGGCACTCACTGACAAGAAACGTTTCCCAACAATTTCTTCACGACACTTATATGCCATTTTAACACTTAGAACGCACGATACTCATTTAATCAACTTCCATCTATTTGAAAATAATTCATTTAACTTCACTTTGAATATTGTCACAATAGCGCGCCGCGGTACCATTTACACCTAAAGATTTTCAATCTTGCTGCGGCAAACCAACACAACCAGTCTGATACAAACCTCTCGTCGATCATCGTACGCAATCGTGTCTTGGAAAAGACGGAAAAATTACGAAACCTGAAGATTTGCCTTGTTTGCGTTAGTTCTCGCGTTTTCCGCACCGCGGCTCCACGAACCGAGCGCCACAACTCCCGCCAATACTTCGTCCGAAGTGTTTTGGTTTAAACCCAGTGCTCCCCAAGTTGTTTAACACTTTGCATATTTTCAATTTAATACTATCTTCTATAATGGTTGCTTAAATATCATTTTTGCAAATAACAAAACTGTTTTGTGCTTTTAAAATTTGACATATGCGCACTTTTAAAAAGACGTGGACTCGTGTTATTTCGGTACCAGTACGTTCGCTTTTGCTATTAACGATTGGGGGACTGAATTGTTTGACGTTTAGTGGGGGACCGTAACATGGAAACAAAAATGGCTGTAACGGCTTGCTGCTGACAAGCGGAGAGCCGTTTTTTAATCAAAAATTTAGTAACTTGACAGAAAATTTTAGTAGAAATCTAATATTCAACTTGAACAGTGCTTTTTAGAGTGTTTAGTGAAAATACGATGATATCGTCCATTATCTCTAGATTAGTAATGTAAGTTCTTTGTTTTCATTTTTAATATCGAAGATAAACAAAGGGTACCGTATACCATTTAACATTGCAGGTCCTTTTTAGCTCGCTTAAAGTGTACGCACTCGATGGGCCTTTTGAACTGGCCATATTTCCTCCGAAGAGCGTGTGACGCAGCGGAGATTTTGAATATTTTTATTTACGGTGCTATTTTAAGCTTTGGATGTTTTCTAAAGTGTCGCAATACATCCAATTCTTTGTTAAAATACAGAGAATCAGTCATCAAATGCCCACGACTTTAATTTAGAGTCATTATCTACAGTACTTGAACGCAGTTTGTTGATGGCTTTGTGTACTTTTTATAAACAAATAATTACTGGGAAAAAAATGATTAATATTTGGGCAAATATTAACAGACAGATGGGCATTGCGCTAAAACGTTTGCTATTGATTTTATTGAATACTTAGAGATAGTTAGTCATTTACCCCGATCTCAATTAATTTGCTAACAAACAGGAAATTATCAATGAACTTTCCGCTATAGATAAATTCTGATTTGATTATTCATTAATTATTGAAGAGGGTGTTTTCACAAACAATGTTTTAGAAGTATTGCTTTAAAATATTATTTTATCTTCAAATTTTAATAGCTCAATAATGAGATTATAAAGTCTGAGCTTAAAACGGTGAATAAAGGTGAAAAACCTATAGTTATTTACCTTTGAACCAAAATTTGACTGAAAACGTGGGGTAACTGGATTACGAGCCTTTCCAAAAGAGGAAGAACCAGTTATTGTGTGTTAAATTATAATATTAGATTGAAACACTAATTTTGAAAAAAAAGTGTACAGGGTTCGACCATAATCAAGATTTTCTAACAGTTTCCTTTATAATGTTTTTTTGAAAAAATAAAGGTACATTTTTGCATCAATCCTGGTGATTTATGTGACATTTATGAGGTCTTAATGACCCATCAATTTCAATATAGATCTTTAAAATCTCATTATTGAAATATGTTTCGTTTCGTTTTCTTTTAGACGGGGTATTAAGTAAACAGATTGCTTTTTAATGGAGTGTATGGAACAATATCAAGTTTGGGTCCCCTTTTCTCAGGAAACGACTCTAAAGTGGCACAGTTTCTTTTTTTTTCGTTCGAATGGGAAACTCCAACAGTTCTCTTAGGAATTTCGGCAAAAATAGTTTTGGCAAATTATTCTTTTTTATAAAATTAATATACAGTCGAACCTCGATAAATCGAAGTCGAAGGGACAGCTAAAATAATTCCTCATATCAAAAACTCGAGTTACCAAAAGAAGTTCAGTTAAATACTTCCGTGTATATATATATATATATCATTCATTTTTTATAGAAAATAACCAAAAGTGATCTACAATTGTTAACATTATTTATTTTTATTAAGACCCTAAAAAATATAGTTATTTACATATTATTTACTGTTAAATTGAAAGTAATCTAAAATTGTCTTTTGCTTCATTGCTCCAAAATGTTACGTTTCTACAAATTTTTCCAATGATGTTACCGATAATAATATATCTGTAGGAACATCTTTTTGGGCACATAGGAATAGAGAAATAGTATCTATTGTATTGTAAACTTGAGTTGTTGAAGGGATGTTTACTGTAACATCTGTATCACTTTCATATTCACTTTCACAGTTTTTCTTATTTTCTTCTAGCACTTTACTTATAATGCTTTCATCGCTAGGAATTTCAGCAACTTTCAAATCTTTATCAACGTTGACATTTGTCATTTGTATCTTCGGCAGCTACGATTAGATCTCTGTTTTTTAAAATGGTTGATAAAGTGTTTGCGGGAATACCAAAATCTTTAGCTATATCCTTTTTTCTTTTGAGCCCACGTTCCACTTCTTTTATAAGATTAATTTTCTCCCTTATGGTTAAACTTTTTCATTTTCGTTTACACTGCATGTTAATACGTAAATAATTTTAGAAAAAGTATTAAACTTTTTTAGATTTTCTGTTATACTCTGTTACAAACTATAAAGAACGTAAAACACATTTGTTAGTCTTCGTAGTCGACGAATAACTAGTAAATTGAAAACTAAAATGCAAAAATAGTTTCTTTTTTTTGTAAAATAAACGGTAAAACCATCTCAAAAATTTATAAGTGTTCACAAGGCATTTAAACATAACTTAGTTTTTAAATCCAATTGAAGTGCCGCCGTCAAAACATTCTTGTAGTATAAACCTTTTATTCGTAGTTAACAATAGAGCTTTTAAAGCACCGATAACACCAAACCAAGCCGTCGTTAATCCTCTCGCAGGTAGAGAAATTTTTAGAAAAGTTGTAAAATTTAACTTAGAGTCATCGACCTATTTACTAATGGAAACTTGAATTAAACGAATTGTAAAACGCTTCGACTAATTAAATAATTCGATTTATTAAATTTCGAGTTATTGACATAAAAATATTAACGTTGAGATAGACAAGTCCTAGGGAAACCGGTTCGAGTTCGAGCTATCAAAAATTCGGCTTATCGGCGTTCGACTTATGGAAGTTCGACTGTAATTATAAATGGCACTTTTAGGAAGCTATTTAAAATCGAATTACGATTAAACATAAATCAAATAGGTGATTTTGTAATATTTGCTTGTTCATATAAATATTGTTCTATCCTTTGCCAAAAGACCAGACATAACAAATTATTTCAGTAGTTATTTTTTAATGTAAAAATTCTGATATTTTGTGGAAGTGTAATATTTTGCATAAGTTCCACTTGTATCGTCTTAAACAATCTATTTGTAATAACATTGAGTATCGATTAATGATCTGGAGAAGTAAATGATAAATTGGAGGTTTTTCTAGAACTGCACCATCATTTTATGTTCCACAAATTCAAGGCGATCAGTACCATTTAACCGACTTATCCGTATTTGGCAATATGTGAATGTTATTATACAAATAAGGCTAACACAGTTTTTACCTTTAATAATCGAATGATTTCATTTACATATTTTCAACTTGGACAATGGCTGCTAATACATAGTCAAATACCTACGCAGTCCAAAAACCTACCAATTTACATTAGAATTTAACAAAAAATACCGTCAGTTATTAAAAATGGAAAAACAAGCTCATTTCTATTTTAACCCAAATATAGAAACTTAATAAAATATATTCGAAGAACCAAAACGCTTGTGAAATGCAAATTTCAAATTTTCAACGCATAAATAACATCATTTAAAGTCCCACGAATAATGAGCTTTCCTATTGCTCTGTTTTTAAAGTATTTCGTTAACAATTGCATCAGTTTGTATTTGGTTTCGAGCTTCTCCTTGGTGTTCATCTATAAATAAATTTCTAATTTGGGAAACAGATCCGTAGCCAGTAAGACTGTAGTATTTTAATAGGAACAATTGTAATGAACAACGGGTTTTTAGTTGAATAATTCGGTATGACTATTGCTAAAATGATTAGGCTCTGTATTATGCATAAATGTACCTAACACAAGAAAAAAATCAACGTGCGGTATTTTTCTGAACCATAGAACAATTCGGATTATTGTGGATTGCTTAGATTTCGAAATGTCTCAAAGAGAGAAACCAGAAATACGTATCACCATCTATTGGAATGGACAAATCGTCGTTGTCTATATTTGATAACATCCAAGGTAATAAAAATCAATCAAATTTAGTTCGTATCAGACCTTTCTTCGTTTCTTGTAAGTAAATAAATTTGTTGTTGTTTTGGAGGGACGTTTTTATGAAGCCTGTGCGATTTTTCTTTTATTTTTTTGAGAAAGTTGGTGCTCAAAATTTGAAACAGTTTTGTTTAACCTTAAAATTATTTACTAATTTTGCAGAGCCAAAATTATTGCAAATCGTGCTTAAAGCCGAGTGTGCACATTCGAGCTCAAAGTGGCACATTCCGATCTCGGGAAAATGAAGCGCGCCGCTCCGCGTCGCGCTTCATTTGCCTCCCTCGCTCGGAAATGTGCCACTTTTCGCTCGAATGCGCACATCCTCGTGTTTATTATATTAGAATAATTTACCGTGCACTCCTTCATATCAAAAACTTTAATTTAATTTATTAAATATCGATTTTTTATTCGAAAAACGCATTTACCATAGCAATGAGTGGAAGGGAGCGAAAAGATACGACAATTCCGTAAGTGCAAGCGAGAGGGAACGATTAAAATTATTTAACTAATGTTTCGTCCAATTTATTGCACTAAATTATCGTTAATCGTGCTTAAAACCGAGTGTGCACATTCGAGCTCAAAGTGGCACATTCCGATCTCGGGAAAATGAAGCGCGCCGCTCCGCGTCGCGCTTCATTTGCCTCCCTCGCTCGGTAATGTGCCACTTTTCGCTCGAATGCGCACATCCTCGCATTTAATGAATTTGTCTACTTTATCCTTCGCTCTTTCAAATCATAAATTGAAATTTAGTTTAGTAAATATCGATTTAATGTTCGAAAGACTTATTTACCATAGCAATGAGTGGAAGAGAGCGAAAAGATACGATAATATCATTAATGCGAGTGAGAGGGGGAACCATTAAAACTATTTGACTGATTTTTCGTTTAATATAGCGGCCTAAATAATTTGGAAACGCAAGATACGCAATGTGACACGTAATTATATTTAATTTAGCTACACAAAAGAAGTTTAACTTCTTATTTGCGTACATAAGTACACGCACCGGTTTGTTTTTAATAAAAAATCAATTTGTAACGCCTTATTAAAAATCAATTGGTTTATTGTATTTGGAATTTATCCTAAATTATTTGTGTACTTATAATAAATCTGTTTATTATGGAGCTTTTATATTTTTCTAGTACAGTCAAACCTCGATATTATGAATATGTTTGTCTCGCAGCTTTTGTTCGTACTACCGAGGAGGTCATACTAACGAGGTTTGACTGTATTGTGCGCTAAATTTAAATAGAATTTTTTCTATTGGCTTAATTTTTAAAGCATGTAACACAAGCAACCATATAAGCATTTATGTCCTGCAAGAACGGGGGCAAACTTGATTATTAATTTGTACCAAGTGACACTGGGCACTGCATACATTGGTTCAATTTAGTGGGACGTGGCTTAACTATTTCTGTTGGGCGGACAGAGTATAGTATGCGGAGGGTTAAGGAAATGTATAGAAAACTTTATTGTATTTTATCCTTATTTTAATAAATATTTATCAAAGGAAGTTGATGATTTTGTCACACTATTTGCTTTTATTTCATGATATTTAATGCAACGTTATTGCTAATATTTATATAATTATGTTTACTGGATTCGATCAATATAAAAACTTCCTCTTCTGGTAGGACTTTGTCTAATTGATTTCCAATTATTAAAACTTCTAATTTGAAGTTGTATTAATATAAATATGAAGGTCCCTAGCCTGATCCATCTTTCACAAACGCACTTGGTGCAGTTAATATAAAAATATATCTTTTATTTTAAATAAAACATATGCTCTGCTCAAAATGAAACAAATCAAGAAAATGGTACCATATGAAATACAACACGATCTATCGCTGTAAAATTTGGGATATGAAATATGCAATAATAACAATCAGTCATATAATTATTTTGGTCCATCGCATAAACCTTCGTAACTTTATGAATCTTCCCATTAAAATACAACTGCAAGCTTTCGAAACGTTCCATCTCTGAAGTGGTTCTATTTTGGTTCCAAGAGTACGGTCTTTTACCTTTCAGAAGGAAAGAATTCGTTTCGTAGTTTACTAATTTGTAGACAGTTCATCCTGCAACTAATTCTGGAAGCTCGAAGATGCACCCTAATTTAGAACATTGCCAGATCGGAAGAGTTTTTCCGATCGTCGAGTTCTTCAGTAGAGCTCGGCGTTGTATCGAGAAATGGTCGCGATCGCTAATTATTAAATTATTTTGCTTTTATGTAGTTTTTCAAACGGCCATGACTTATATTGTGCTTTATCCTCTTTTCAGATTAGTTTTTGGTACTTTGTATCCTGCATATGCTTCATATAAGGCTGTGAGAACGAAAAATGTCAAAGAATATGTGAGTATGTTTTTATTTTTCGATTTCTTTCTTTATTTTTGGAAATCTGTAGTTATAAATAATCGGTATTTTATATTTCCTGTCAAGATCTACTTGTACTTCTGACTTTTTATTTAAATCAAATTAATTATTTTCTTCTTCTTCTTCTTATATCGTTTTAGCCTAATTGTTTTCTGATAATTTTTAATTACAGGTGAAATGGATGATGTATTGGATTGTTTTTGCGCTTTTTACCTGTGCAGAAACTTTTACAGATGTATTTCTTAGCTGGTAAGTGCAATTGCGAACTATAATCATCGATTTCTCATTTTGTTAATAATTATTAATTATTTTATAGAAACTAATAATTATACACCGTTTTTACTAATGAATTTTTTAATTATGTTTCTTCTTGAACTCAGATTTTAATGATGGTTTATTTTTAGGTTTCCATTTTATTATGAAATAAAAATAATTTTGGTAATATGGCTTCTTTCACCCGCAACTAAAGGCTCGAGTATTTTATATCGAAAATTCGTTCATCCCATGTTAAGTAGAAGAGAACACGTAAGGGTTTTTATATTTACTAAGTTTTAATTTTGGAATTTAGGACCATATAGAGAAAAATGCTTTAAAAGAGGTCTTCGTCCAATACTGTATGTTATAAAACAACTTCTGTGTAATTTAATTGATATTCTTCTTCTTCTTCAACTTATTCTACACATCGTGGGATGTAAGCCTCCATGAAGTGTTTCCATTCTTATCTCTTCCTCGTCTTTCCCATACAATCATATCGTGACACTCTTTATGACGTGTGTCCTCTTGGTCTATGGTCTTTCTTTACTTTTCTTGTTTTCTTGGGGCCTCCACTCTATGATCTTACGTGCCCATCAGTTGCCTTCCATTCATCCTACATGTCCTGCCCATTTTGATCTCAGGTCAAGTAGTAGTTCTATTACTTCCATTACTTTTGATCTTCGTATATCAATATTGGATGTATGGTCGCATCCTGGTTCAGCATCCTTCTATCCATTGCTCTTTGTGTAACCTGGAGCCTATATATGATATTTTTAGTGAAGAAACCACGTCATTGTACCATAAGTTAAAACTGAAAACACATATCGATTAAATGTCTTCACTTTTAATGAGTTTGGTTTATCCGACTGAAATACCTCTTGTAGTTTTCCGAAGAGAGTGAGATTTTGCTATTTAGGTCTGCTATTAATTTTTTTTTGATAGCTCAAAATTTTGACCTAAGTGTGTCAACTTTTTCTATTATTTTCCCCTCTGGAGTAATCCCCGTTTGTTCTTCCATTTCATGAAATTCATTAATTTCTATTTATTTTAGGAAATCGACGAATACCTTTCGAAAGCGAAAGAGCAAAGCTATAAGCAAGTTTTGGACTTGGGATCAAAAGGTGTAAATGCCTTAATGCAAACAGCCATAAAGGTAAGTTTTGCAAAAATCGTTCACACGAATTCATTTACTCGCGTTAACCGATTAATCAGCCACTAATTCATACATTGATTTATTTATTTTAAGCTGCTTTTTATTTTATTTTCTAATATTGTTTCGTATATTTATTTGCACGCACAGAATTTTAATGTTCCTGCATCCCTAATGTCTTCTATGTCAGATTCCGCTATACCTAGCCAAACTGATGAAACAGATGCAGTAAACAAATCGTGGAGTACTAGTAATTTAATACAAGAAGATATAGAGTTCTCCGATGGAGATGTTGATATGATTTATTATGAAAATGTTTCTCCTAAGGCAAAAGCTCCAAAAACAGCAAAGCCGAAAGGCAGGCCAGCAAGTAAAAGGAATACCAGAAAAGCAGCCAACAAGACTGATTATTGTGAAGTCAGCGATTGATTCTTAGAAACTTATAATTTACTATTACAAATGTTTAGTGTTGATTTAGTGTTTAGTGTGGTTTTTAATGATAAACGTTAAGCAGATTAAAATTAATTGAAAAGAGAAAAAAATGGAATTGAAAAATTGTTTGATAGTTTTCGTACTAATTTAACACTTAATTATTTTTTAAAGAAATTGTGTTAGAGTAAATTTTATACAAGAATTGTTAATAATAGACATTTTTTAGTAAAAACGTATCTTTTATTTTTTAGTTGCTAAAACGTAGTCTTGTAGGTACAACGTTAAATATCAAATTTCATTTTAATTAATTAATAAAACAAATATGCTTGAAACGATTTAAATAATTTGGAAAAGGATAATTAACTAATTGCTTATAACGTAAAATATTATGTTCCACTGCACTTGCTATCATCTCGCATGCTTTTTGCACTTTCCTTAGTGTTACACACATACGGCTTTATATTTACTTTATCAGTTAATCGAAATTAAACACAAATTACACTAGTTTCAAACACAATATTTCAAAACTAAATTGTTCTATAATTATGGTAAAAAAACGATGCCCCCTTAAACGACTCAATTAAAACTTATTGATGATTTTTAGGGTGGAGGAGGAATAGTAAATCAATTACGTAAAAGTTACAGCTTAAGTGATTTGAGCATTTCTCCACACAAACAATCAGAAGAACACGATGAGACTGATTTGCTTGGAGAGTCGAGTCTTTCCAGAACCAAACGAGCACATTTATCAACCTCGACGACTTCGGGCTTATTTTTTTCCGAAGTTGATGTGAGACAAGATGTGGCACATAATCAATCTGTAGAAGATATTAGTTCAGGGTACTCAAGTGGTGATCCTGTCTTTAGTGGGCAACTGCACGCTCGTCCCAGCTTATTAAGGGCTGGATCGATAGGAGGGACGACAAGACCTCGATCGATGAGGATTACAAGATCATCGACAAGCTCCAAAAAATCTGTCTCGATAACAGACAGTGAAGTAAGTAAATTTTCATTAATATTTAAATCTTTCGAAGGGTGTTTAGGCTAGAAACGCTAATAATATGGGGCGACGACTCTTTTTAAAGCCTTTTCGAACTATATAATTAGTCTTTTTTAAATACAGTCAAACCTCTATATAAGGATGTATCTAAATTTTGAAAAAATATTTGCTATTGGGTAAATTTCATTATAGATATAGAATGGAATAATAAGAAATCAAGTTTTGTTATTTTTTACACATCAAGTTTACAACATATCCACTAAATTAATCTTATTATTATTATTATTGCAAAAAAGATTTAAATATACATACATAATTAATTCTATTAGTATGACTGCTACATATGCACCATAGCATGCACAATATACACATTTCAGTAGAAAATTTAATTTTGTTTGGCTTCAGAAATTCGTTATATAGAAGTTTAACTGTATACAACAATCAAAAATTGTCCTCATTGTTGTACCTCTTCTTTACCTTATATAATTTTTTTTAATGAAATTTAATTTTTTTTTTAATCGATACTTTAGATTCCTAAGTGATTTGCTATTATTTATAGTGATTCTTTGTTATTTATAAAAAACTATAATAAGATCATATTTTCAAGGATAATAACGAATACAGTGATCAAAATAATGATTCCACCGATGAATCCCAAACAGTATTAAATAAAACAAGGGAAACCTCCAGCGAAGAGGAATTCTTAGACACTTCTGAGAACAATTCAGAGAAAGCCCCATGTGTTAACGCAATACAATTGCAAGATGTTCCTACTGAGCAATTAATTCAAAATGATGTGGACAGTAATGAGAAAAACAATCTTCCCATATCTGCTTTAGAAATAAATAACGAAGACGAGTTTCGCCCAAAAATGCAAGACTCAATTTTTAATAAACTTAATCTCTACAAAAGCAAATCAGAAGAATCTTTAGCACTATGTAAGATCCAAATTGATCATATTTATAAGCAACCACGGGGAGGAAAATATAATAAAAAATTAGCACCCTTGCCACCACCGACAAAAAATTTGGAAAAAGAATCTCCGATTAAAGCGAGATTAGTTTTAGCTCCAAAAGTAATCAAAACCCCTTTGGAAAATGTTCTTCAGATTACTGGCCCGTCACAGCCATCCAAAAAAAAGCATCTCGTACTGAGCAAAAAAATACTTCCTCAATTAAAAGTTAAAGAAGATGCATCCGCAACATTATCTCGTTTTATGACTTTACCAAAAAAGTTTCAGTTTTGGCAGAAGAGTCACGATTCTATTAAATCCGATAATTTAAGGCCGGTCACAGAATTGAAACGGTCTTCTTGGTACGCTGAATCGTCGAATTCGATGAATTTGTTACTGTTGAATACTAAGCCTCTTTCTAAAAGTGCGGAGACGTTTGATATAAGAAGATTGTCGTATTCGCCCAAGAGCAAGATTAAGAATTTAGATTCCATTAATACATATGTGGATTCAGATGATTGAAAAAGGCATGAATTTTTCAAATATAGAAAGTGTGTTTTAATCCAACATAATAAAAGTAACAATTATGTTGCATTACTAATAATGTCTGGTCGTAAACTTATCTGATAACTTGTTTTGTTTGGTGTTCTGATAATGTATAACATAACGCAATACAAAATAATTAGAGGATTCTAATATAATAATTTTTTAGGTATTAGCCAGTGCAACACTTCCCCGAACGAAAAAGGCAGCAAAAAAGAAAACGCTTTAGGAGATATATTCAGTTATAAAAAGGATGTGAATAAGTAAGAAACTAGTTAAATTGATTCTAATTTATTTAGTTAGTAGGTATTTATTGTTAATTTTTTAATAAAAATTAGTCCTACTATTTATCTTAAGAAATTAAAAATATATTTAATGTTGAAAACATAGTTTGTTTATATTTATGTAAAGGACTTTTGTGATATTCTAAAAAGTCCTTGTTAAAGTAGTTATATTGTGGTAGGGTAAACCAGAAGGTGATTGCCTACTGACAGTGATTGTCCACTTTAAGAAAAAACATCTTGAACAGGTTGAAGCCTAACACCAAGAAGAAAAAAAATTCTTTTGTGTCAGGCAACATAAAATAAAATGGACAATCACATTCTGGTTTACCTTATATCCATATCTTTATTTCGGCCAAATTATGACTAAAGCCTAAAGGTTTTTTTTTCTCTTTCAACACATTATGTTTACAAAATGCGATCTTTGAAAAGCACCCCTGCTTTGGTTGAAAACTCGTATCTCGGTTATTTGCGAAGACATTCTCAAAAACTTATTACAAAAGATTACAGCTTCGTTGTTTGTTGACAAATTTTCAAAAAGTTTTGTTTATAATTGAACGTTTTGGCTTTAGATAGATTGAAAGATCTATACGTGAGCCATTTGTATATTTGGGAAAAATGTGGGCAAAGACTTGTATTTAATTTTTTTTTAAATAGAAAATTGATATACCTATCAAGTTTCGATTGTTGTAAAATTAATAGTAATTAATGTTAGAAAATCACTTACATTGTAAAGCTGTTTTCCACAGGGGCACAACTAATTATTTAATATTTATAACAATAAAGAAAACACAATGCTTTCTAACAAAGCACTTCTGTTCACTTACAAAGTTAGATTAATACTGACGAGTCAGGGCCTTATCTGTAATTTTACTGATATAACATCGGCCCCGGAAGATAATTTTAAAAATAATTCCACCAAAATTGACAATCCTAACGACTATTTATACTACCCAATTTGCAAAGAACTTTAAATATTTGTACGTTGGATTTTTTTAAAACGTTTATAATTAAAAATTATTAACACTTTGAGAAATAAAACGAAGTCACGAAACTTGCGTCGTTTTTTATTAAAAGCAAATATTAAAATTAGAAAAATAGAAACATAAATAGTTCAAATTACGAAAGACTTTTCATATTAGAGAAAACATCAAATAACAGCGAATTAATACGTATAAAAAAAATAAATATTACACTTCGTAAGGTGCAGTTTCCAAGTTCAGTCTTTGCATATTTTGATCAATCCAATCGCGGAAACGCGATACATCCGCATAAACACCAGGAACATTTAGATCCCCACATCCGATACCCCAAGCAACAATTCCAGCTTGTAAATAACGCTTCGAATTAGTTGGATCGGGACAAACCAATGGACTTCCACCATCGCCCTACGATTTACATTTTTAAATATGCTCATTAAAGAAAATCTCATCTCACACTCACAGTACATGTGTCCTTTCCATTTTCACCTCCCGCGCAAATAAATGAGTTGTGCAATTTGAAATTAGCACCCAGCCTAGTTTGTCTCAAAGCATTTTCACAGAAGCTATGCTGGACGGTGGGCAATTCGATTTTCTTCAAAATTACTTGATATCTTCCTTTCTGACCTAAAAATTAAACAATTTTAATCATATTCCAATACTATTATTAGTAATTTAATTAACAACATTATGGAAATACCAAATAAGAAAGTACCTACCGAATTTGTCTTTGCCCCATCCACTGGCAAAGCAATTTTTAGCGTTAAACAACTGGCCCTGTGGTGGCAAACAAATAGTTCCAATGTGTGGAGCCTTATCGAAGGGGTTCTTTAAAATTACTAAAGCTACATCATTGAATAAATTATTAGAAGTAAATTTCTCGTGAACTATAATTTGTTGGACATCTCTTTCTTGGTATCCATATCGTTCCCTCTGCGTTTGAGTGTCCCATTCACCACCCCGAACTGTGATATCATCAGTTTTAACACTAAAAAATATGCCTTTAACAACTACAACTTATTCAAATCGAAAACACTTACTTATAAACACAATGGGCGCCCGTTAAGAGCACCAATGGAGTAATCAATGAAGCTCCACATATTGCTGGGGATTCGTTACTGGATGGATTGAAGTCTTTCTTTAAGATAACCAACATCCATGGGAATTCTCCATATTCTGCTTCGTTATCGTTGTTGCCTGTTATTTTGAAATCAACTCCATCTGGATTCCTAATTCCGCAGAAAGCCGGTTTGTTTTCATCGAACGGAGGAACGTAGGGCTTATCGGTTACTACTCCAGGACCCGGTTCTGTTACTTCGGGTGGAAGGACACCGTCGTCCGGAACTTGGCAACAAACGTCCAAATAATCGTCACACGTGTTACTGCCGAACCTGCAATTTATACATAATTAGTTGCAAAATACTCAATTAGTTTGTCAATTAGAAAAAGGATGTAATTAAGGAGTAAATATGAATCATTCGCAAATTACCCATAAAATCTTACAATGCTTTGTTGGCTAATTTTTATTGCACAAAGTACCATATTGAAAAAATATTATTAATAAGTGATGCTAAAAGAAAATTGAGATGGCCCTAAGTGTTAGAATTTTTGAATATAAAGCTTGGTATCGATACAAAAATTAAGAATGTTGTAAATAGAAATTTAACTGTGTTATTAATAAAAAGTAAATTTTAATTTTATGTTTAGAAACATTATTAATCTCTTGCATCCAAAACTGTAGCCTTTTAACATTTCTTCATGTGTATTAATATTACTGTATGATTACAGTTCTGGTTATTTAGTAACCGTATTAATATGTCCTTATTATAACTAAAAAAAATAAGGGTGTTTGTCACTAAATTAAAAGTTCTATTAATAAATTATTTCCCATTGCCTGTTCGTGTGTTAATAATTATTAATTTTTGAAAAACTCTGCTACTATTTCAATATTTAGTATGTTGTTAATAAGAAGTCATTTTAACTAGAAATAAATCAAGGTAATTGGCACTAACTCCAAAGTGGCATAAAAAAATAATGTTCCATGAATGAATATGAGAGAAAAGTAGCACAAAATTTGGCACTTTGGGCCCAAATTGTATACTCAGCTTTTCATTATGATCTACAATAATCACTTGTACTTTATAAAAACTTTTACGATAAATTACAGGATCGTATTTCTATCAAGATTCAAATACAGGTGGCACCCTATAACATGGTTTTGTTCTAACGTGATATTGTACTTCGACTGCACTATATAACATGACTTAAGTCATATTTGAAAATTTACTTATTTATTTTTGTTTTTAATAGGTTTTCGGAATGAAACCCCCCTTTTTGTACTGGCTCTGGGGTTCATATACTACTGTTTCACATAATACAGTATTTTCTAGGAACTTATATACCGTATTATGGGAGGGTTACCTGTAACTAATTTAATGATTTTAAATTGAACAATACATATGACAACACATAAAAGAAAATAAATAAAATTTTATTTTTGATGATGTTTAAAGGCTTTGTATTATCAAAAAGAATTGAATTGACTTATATGTAAACCATTCTTCTGATCATAACGTAAACAACGTACATATTCATATGATACCATATTCAGAAAGGTTAATTAGGACATAATTTATGATGAACTTACTGGAGATATAATAAATACTTTTAGCCTTCTATTAAATTTTATAAAAATATCGTAAACGAGATTTTATGTTCTACCGCAACCACGTGGGCTCTCCGCATAAACACATCCATAACTTTTCATTTTCTTGTGTTGCTATCGTTTTTCTTTTCTTCAGTACATTCTTTTTTATGTGTTCCATATTAAAATAACATTTTTGATAATTATCAATCAAACGTTTCACAACATTTTACAGTTGATTAGAAAATTAGTTTAACAGTTTTATCCAAAGAGATTGCAATAAATAATAAATACGTTGCATGTTTTCAGAAAATTCATCTCAATACACATATCTTTCCGATAACCTTAGGTTTAAGCATAAAAAGTCAATTTATCAGTGCTTAAGTGGTTGTAACTTAAAATTTTAAGCAGCCTCCGTGTTTCTTGGGGTTTTCTACATCGAATTCTCAAGATCCACTTGCGTTTTATTTTACAATTCAAACTGACCACTCTTGGGGGAATTCCCCGGCGTTACGTTTGACTTTTAACCATTTCATTTCTTCGGAACTCTTCCAATTCCTTTTATGAAGAGTGTCAAGGTAATATACCTAAGTGTTTCGATATTTTTCATCCAAAGAAGTATTATATTGAAATCGGTTATCATTGTTTTTTCCCGCTATTTCATCCATAACGAACTCCGCAATTAACGCAAGAACAATTCTAGTAGCAACCCATTTCAAGGATGTTACGCCTGAATATTTTATTAAAACCCATAGCAAAATATGTTCTCAGTGAACCGATTCTTAATTTCATAGATCAATGTTTACATTTCAGTTTTCCGGCAACTCATCCCAATAAGATTCGTTCTGTATACATATCAACAATTAAGAGGAAATATATTAACTTTATAACAATAGAAAGAAATACAAAAACTTGTAAACCTTGACATCACATAAAATCCTTTAGAAGCAGTTTTTATTCTCAACGATTTTTTTTCAATATAAAATAAATATTAATGTTTTAAAACGTCTACGATTTTAACTAACATTCCGCCAGTTTGCCCATTGCAATCATTAATTTGCATACAAAATTAATTTTTAAAGCCAACTTGAGTGGTAAACCGTTCCATTGGCAACGTAAAAACGTTTCGCAGACGAAAACCGGTACGTTTTGAAAATTTTAATTCATATGCAAATTAAATTTAGGCAAGTTCGAATCGCAACTTCCACCAAATAGTTTTGTACGTCTCAATTTTAAAGTCAATCAAAGAGTAATTCGAATAAAAGTTGTACCTCATTTACTTTACCATTTATCGTAAACAATTTATAAATGTTTAAAATTCAGGAATTAATTAATCACTACTTATAAAACACATTCATTTTCTCTACCGCTAATTTCAATGGTTATTTAATTGCTGCATGAATGAATGAAAAGCAGTCTGCAATTATGTTAAGTACGATCATTATCATTCCCGAAGAATAATTTAGCAGTTAAGCGTAGACTGAGAAAAAGATGTTCAAGACCAAAAAGTGAATTACCGAGCACCTTCAGAGTTCTCGTAATGCAATAAGTCTATTTAGAAGAGCGAAGGTAAACTACGTTACTGAAGATGTTCCCAAAAGTGCAAATTTGAAAAACTCATACCTGATATCAATAAGGCCTGTACCATCATATTCCGTACTCGGAATGATAGTGTTAGTTTCAGAATCGCAATTGAAATATCGCACGCATTTGTGTTTTCCTAAGTCTTTGCCTTCGCCACATTTATCAGTAACACCAAAATCAGTTGATCTTGGCGAAGTTACTTCCTCGTATTCCGTTAAAAAATCCGTATTGGGCGTCGTGAAAATTGCATCTATGGCTTTTTGGCGATCATCGTCCCCTTGTGCTTTACATTGGATCGTTAGAACGGCACTAATTAGTAAGAGATATTTGTACATTCTACAAAAATATGCGATCAGACAAGAAAAATAAGTTAATCGACATTGTTGAAGCAACCTTGACTTACGTGTGTTATTAACTATCATTAAACTTTATGTACAATCACAACAAGGATTTTAAACTGACTGAAGTTAAAAGATTGTTGTCTTAAGAATAAACTACGTTAATGTATTTTTAACCCCTCCACACCATCATCGTAATGGACTACTTTGTTTATCTGGAAAACCCGTTTCCAAACTCTGGACATCCCATATTTATAGAAGATGACCTTAGCAACCAGATTATCGCAAACTAATTAAAAAAATGTTGATTCTTTGTAAATCCAATCCAAACAACTTGTAGAAAGAGCAATATAAAATTATGAATATTTTATTATAATCTAATACATTTATGAGTATAAAATTAAAAACTATACATCGCTTTCAAGATGAGTTAAGCTTAATATTTATAGACGGACATGTCGAAATTGTGGAAGGCGACCTGTTCGTCGACCCAATCCGCAAACTGGGCAACATTCGCATAAACTCCTGGTATCAAATATTCGGCGCATCCAACTCCCCAAGCCACTATTCCGGCTTGGAAATACCTTCCTTCGTGTCCAGGAATCGGGCACACCAAAGGACTACCACCGTCCCCTTTACAGGTGTCTTTTCCCTCTTCCCCACCCGCACAAATGAAACTGGAATGCAATTCGAAGTGTTTCCCCAAACGGGTCGTCCGCAGGCGTTCCTGACAAGTGTCTCTGGGCACAATGGGAAGATCGATCTTCTTCAAAATAACCTGGTACTTGCCCTCTTTGCCGAAAACGTCTTTGCCCCAGCCGCTTGCGAAGCATCTCGATTCGTCAATCGCCATACCTTGTTTGGGCAAACAGACCACGTCAACATTTTCAGCAATTTCAATCGGCGACTCGAGGATTAAAACGGCGATATCGTTAAAAAGAGCTCCTGCGTAGTATTGTGGGTGAATGATGATGGTTTTGACGTCCCGGTCTTGATGGGGATACAATTCGTTCTTGGTTTGCGTGTCCCATTCGCCCGCTCGTATTTTGTATTGTTTGTCTTTTCCGGTGACGCAATGGGCCGATGTCAAAACGACTTGGGGATGGATGAGGGCAGCTCCGCACTGATAAACCAATAATTTTTGGCTGTTCCCTTCGACCGATTCCTCCCTTAAAACGGCGACCATCCAAGGGAATTCCCCGAACTGAGCTTCGTTGTCTTTCGATCCCGTGATACGGAATCCAACGCCTTGGGGATTCCTGACTCCGCAACCTTTGGGTTTGTTCACATCAGGTGGCGGTGTTTGAGGTACGTCGGTTATATCTGCGTTTCCACAACATACGGACAAATAATCGCAAGGACCATCGTCAATTCTGTGTAACCATAATTAGCAATGTAATAATACAAGAAATCGGAATTAATGGGTATAAAAGGAACTGCGGGGAATTCCATTCGCATAACATTAGTTAAAATAGTGAAAGGATATAGTTAAGAATTTAAAACGAAAAATTTACCTAATGTCGATTACGCCAAATCCATCCTTGATGATGGTGTTATTGTTACATAAATAATAAGGAACGCATTCGCAAGTACCAGTGCCAGGGACCGAGCTTGATGTTGTCGGTGTTAGATCGATGGGAGGGTTTCGATTGTCTGTTCCAGGTTTCTCGAAGAGACCATCTATGATTGCGTCCACATTTTTATCGTCCGTATTATCCGTCGTCGGTTTTGAAAAAATATCTTCTATCACCTTATCCACATCTGCTTGCCCAGCTGCAAGACTCAGCAGCGAGCACCATAACAAAACTAAGAGAGATCGCATTTTTCGCTTTTATCTAAAAAGAAATATTCTTAGACGTGCTCGACACTTATGATTTATGGCAGAGTGCAAAATAATATAAAAGACCTACCACTTTGCTTTGAAGAGCGTTGTACACAGAGTATTTTAAATGCAACACCTTACACGACGAGCTTGGTACTGTGATACCTTGAATAAAGGTAGTTAGTAGTTCTGACGTCAAAACAAGTCGAAGAGTGGACGGATAGCTAGCACTGAACAAGTACAATCACTCTACAATAACTCTGTTTATTGATGTGCTATCAATTTAAGCTATAACAAACTTTAAGTGGGGCTGAATTGACCCAAAACTTGACTTTTGCATGAATACTAAGATTACTATATCGGTAGTATTAAGTTCCAAATATGACGAACACCGCACTTCTGTTTTTATTTGTTAAAAAGAAAAGTTTTCGAGTCACGTTACTTTTTGTTGGAAATTCAACAAAAATGTTGTCTGCTTCTTTCTGAAAAACTCAAGGATTTTGTGGTCGTATTTATATCTTCGTGTTTTAGATAATTTTATGCACATATCTGGCATCTGAATTGCAGCAAAAGTTGGTCTTTGAATTAGCTATATTTAAATAATTTTCTAAATTCAGAAGTAAATGTAAAGAAATGTTTTATTAATTTTTATGTGGTTGGATAAACGAGTTTGGCTTTAAAATTATTACTTTTTCTATTGAATTCGTCTTTAAAGTAAAATGTGGTGTTTCTGGCCTGGGGAAGTTATTTGATATCTGATTCTGATATGTCTAAATTACTTAAAAATAATTAATAGAAGTATTAGTTTATTTTTGTAAAAGAAAATTTGTAATATCCTAATTTACATGAATTTACTTAAATTGTTTGCTTTAGCAATTTATACATCAAATTTTTGTATTACAGTAAAACCTCGATTATGCGGACCTCAGTTATACGGATTCGCGATTATTCGGATTGTCAACCGCGTTCGGACTCGTTGCGAAAAGTAAACCTCGGTATTTCTTACTAAATATTTCATTATTTTATTTCGCACTACAGAGTGTTTTTTTGACTTTGTTGATTTTAAGATAATGTGCGACTGTTTTATTTAGTGATCAATATTTGTTGCGTTTTTTGTAAACATATTGGGAACTGACATGGAGGCGTGGCTTAAAAAACATGTCGGAAAGTAGCTTACAATTTTAAATGTTTAACCCATGCGATAATAGGATAATTCTTTAAAATGTTATTAAATATCACAGATATATTAGTTTGGACGGGTGAATCAGTTTGATCAGGTCGATTATTGTGTTTTATGGTCGATTCTATCGTTTTACGTCGTTCTAGTCGTCTTTGCAGCCGAGATTCTTGTTGAACAGTATTTTCTGCTCCAAACGACTTAGGTAAATGGTATGATGGAACCGCTGTTTTTTTTTAAATTCTTCTTTTCGAATTATAACCTAAAAAAATCACGAATAACAAATTATGTTTTTTATTAATGTTTAATTACTTGCAAGGTAAAAAAATTATACTCTCAGTTTTTAATTTTTAGGTTAAACTTTAAAAAACATACCTGGTAATATATAAACAGTTTTCTTGAAATGTAGCGAGCAAATTTTCATTCGAGGAGTAACTTTATTTATTTTCAATAACTTTTTCCACGCTTTAAATTTATCAACTTTTTCCAAATTACCAAAAAAATTTTCTAGTAACGCTGTACCATCACCAGCTTTTGGAAATTTATGGATAACCACGTTTAAATTTTTATTGGCTTTACTCTTACAATCTCTCACTGCACAACATACTCTATTTTTTGATTTATTACGTTCTGTAAAAACTGCACCTTCCATTTTTACTTTTATTTATTAATAATTTATTATAAACTATTTATTACTAATATAAACTGCATATATTTACAATGTGTTTACTAGACAGTTGTAAGCTATTAATAGTTTGTTTTTTTACCACCAGATTGCGTGCCTCGATTTGTCAGTTCCCAATACCTAACAATTTCACTAAGGTTTTTGCTGTTAAAACGGGACGCTTTGTAATCGTGCTTAAAACCGAGTGTGCGCATTCGAGCTCAAAGTGGCACATTCCGATCTCGGGAAAATGAAGCGCGCCGCTCCGCGTCTCGCTTCATTTGCCTCCCTCGCTCGGAAATGTGCCACTTTTCGCTCGAATGTGCACACACGACCTTTAAGCATGATTAGCAATAATTTTGGTGACGAAAAATTAGTAAATAATTTTTATCATTCCCTCTCACTCGTAATTATGAAATTATCGTATCTTTTTGCTCACTCCCACCCATTGTTATGGTAAATAATTTTCGAACGTAAAATCGATAATTGCTAAACTAAATTGAAATTTATGTATTTTGAGATCAAAGGTTAAAGTAGACAAATGTAATAAGTACTAAGATGTGCGCATTCGAGCGAAAAGTGGCACATTTCCGAGCGAGGGAGAAATGAAGCGCGACGCGGAGCGGCGCGCTTCATTTTCCCGAGATCGGAATGTGCCACTTTGAGCTCGAATGTGCACACTCGACCTTTAAGCATGACTAGCAATAATTTTGGGGACGAAAAATTAGTAAATAATTTTTATCATTCCCTTTCACTCGTAATTATGAAATTATCGTATCTTTTTGCTCACTCCCACCCATTGCTATGGTAAAAATACATTTTTCGAATATATATTCGATATTTTATTAAATTTTTTGATTTGGCAGTCCCATTCAAAACAGGAAGTATGGTTACATTATATATAGCTAAAATTCGTTTTTTCTATACATTCAATTAACCGAATTTTCGATTATCCGAATGAGCTGCAACAATAAATTAGTCCGGATAACCGAGTTTCTACTGTAGTTAAATTAATGGTTTAAAAGACAAATGTATTAAACAAAAATAATTTAACAATGCTTTTGAAGATTACCTTCTTAAGATGAAGGCCGCTTTTCCTTCACGCAATCGATTTGTTTATTGTTTTACGATTAATCAAATAGATTTATTATCGTAAAAGTTGTATAAAAAAATCATGTTAGTTCCAATTTTTTTATGATTAATATTTTGCAATTGAAAGTCTTTAAACCGTGAATATGGATTTTCCTCGACGTCACAGATTGGATATGCGCTTTGTAAAATTTTTATTTTAATAATGCAATGTATTTTGATCTTGTTCTTCCCGATTGACCTCGACTCTTAAATCCCTTTATCATAAATAATTGTTGTGTATTTAACATCGTACCTAATTAAATTAATTAATTTAATAATCTTTCTGTGATTAATCATCATTCGTATAAAATATGGTGCTCGTACACTTTATCGCCAAATATTACTGAGAAAAGAAGCAGTTCAACCGGGTCTCGATTTTTAATCGTGCATTGGAAAACTGCACAACTTTTTATATTTTCCTTCTTAGAGTTTTCACTTTAAGAGAACCAAAAAAACTCAATTGGCTTCGTTCTGATTTTTGCTCTAAAAAGCTATGGCAAATAGCATTTACTAAGTGTACATCTAAAAGTACTTTTAAATAACTAAATTATTTATTGTTATTAGAAATTTTCCAAACTCTTTAAAATGGGGTTGAACGCTGAATTTTAGGAAATCTAGTTTAGAGTGTTAAATCTTTAAATTTATGGCTTCAAATAGATAACTTTGCATTATATAAGTTCACCTGTAAACTAAAGAATAGTAACCTTGATAGATTATTTTTAAATAAATTTCTTATGCGGTTTGCTGAGGTCAATTGATTAACAAACAAGGTCTTCTAATTTTTAAGCTTATTTAAGTAATTATATGTCGTGTTATGAACAAAATTTATAAAGAGAGAAAAAATTGTGCTCATTTCATAAAATGCGAGTTAATTTAACAATAACTTCTTTAAATAATTAATTAATGTAAACAATACCATTATACTATTACACATAAAAGCAATGCCAAACAAAATCTAAGATATTGTTGAGAGGGGCCTTTAAAAGATATCAGTAGTTAGATTGCTTTAGCAATTTTATTATATTCTATGACAAAAAATTAGAGGATCAAACCTGTATGTCTAATTAAGTTTCTAAGTATTTAAAATGCTTTAAATTAATAAACTGCATTACAGGTTTTAAGTTTAGTGTTTTTCCAAAGAGTATCGATAAGTACTTCTATGTAATAAATTTTACTAATAAAATTGTAAGTTTTTATATTAATTTGTGGTATTTAATGTAACGATATGCACGAATGACTTGTATAGTTGCAATAAATGCAGTTTTATTAATTTAATATAACATTATACGAAAATTGTGAGCACCTACCTTCGTAAAAGATCAAACACAACTAAATAACAGATAACAAATTGAATAAAAGTTGTAAATACTTTAAACTTTACCGGTTGCGCAGATTTTAGTTACTAAATGTTTATAACTTAAAAAATAGACATTTTTCTCCAAGTATTACATTGTAATTAATTGCATCCACTTTTCTTATAAAAAAATATATATGTATTACTTATTAAACATTAATAATGAAATTTGATAGGGATTAAAAGAGCAGGAAACGGAATTATTAATAAAATAACTAGCATGCGAACACAATTAATAGAAATTTACATACAATGTAAATACTTGCATTTATGATTAAACCAAATTAGTTTGTTTTGAAAATGATTTAAGTAAAGCAATGAAAGGAAATTTTATGTTACATAAAATAATAATTTTATAATAATGTTATTTAAAATACTTTATCCCCCTTATAAAATAATATAAAGAATCGAGAAACTAATAATTTTGGATTGAAACATAATTAAAATACTACGATTTATTTAAGAAAAAGATATAAGACAATCTTGGCCATTTGCACTGCACACCACACAAATAGCTGTGGCTATTAATACTTTAAATAAATCCTATTTGTTCTGTTAAACAATTCAAATATAAATAATAAACTACAAGCAGATATAGGTTCAAACTGACCGTTGGTCAGTTTGCAATTTAAACAATCTGATTATCAATTAAAATAAATTATTAAGTGTTGGCCTGCCCAATAATTTTGGTGCAGGTAAACTTGTAAATGACAAAAGGCCTCAGTATTTGTATGTTATATGTTCAATTGTACAGCAGTAGAATATAAAAAATACATAAACAATCTTTTTATTAATTCCTAATAATTATTAGTATATATCTAAATATTATTGAGACTTTGGCAGTACAAATGCTTTTATTATATTTTGGACATTTCCAAAATTTCTAATGTATTTAATGCACATGAAGCGGCCATTGCCGCACTAACTGTACAATATTGTACTCGCATTACACTTTGGTTTTTGTAGTTTAAAAACAATTACAATAAAATTAATTTATGGCACATAAAAGATGCAGTTTTAGTAGTACTTAGATCGAATACAAACTATGATACATACAATATCGAATAAATATGCAATATAAAAACAAACTGCATCCGTAATCAGGATTAAATAACACACAAAAGTTTACTAAAAATTTAATAAATAAAAAACTACATAAAAACTAGCTTAGTACAATATATATATATAGATATATATAATTGTATGTATATATATATAAATTTCGTCACCGCGTCTAAATTTTCGTAACTCAACTTTTGTATATTTAGTAAATTAGAAATTTTTATTACATGTGAATTAAATTGATTTACAATAATTTAGACTTATGGTGGCGGTGTATACTTTAGTGATATATGATACAAACAGTACAGTATTGTAAAATTAATAAAATCTATAATATGGTTCAAGAATTGTTTTGTCAGTTCCACGTCATGCTTGCCTTTAGTTTTACAATTAATGAAGGCGTATTTTGATTGTTTCGTGCTTTACATAGATGCACCATGTATCACTAACTAACTCTAAACGTATTTTATTATACTTCTAGAATGTTATCCTAGAACCAAAAAGATATGCTAGTAATCCAGATCGATAAAACACAAGTAAATTCTACATATCTCTAAGTATAAAAAAATCTTAGGCACTGAACAAATAATTTGAAATGATTCTTTTTCGGGATACTGGGTAATGAAGTAATAGGAAAACATGAACCCTTATTTTATATGTTTGATATAAATATATGACAATGCTAATCCTACGAACAATACATAGGTACATAAATAATATTCTAAAAATAGACTTACATGTCTAATGGGCATAAACTACCCATACAAATAATAATGCACACAAAATACAAATACTGAGAGGAGAGCAGATACTTTGCCAAATGATCTACTTATTAAAGCACTAAATATAGGATTGCAATCTTGATTCAGTGCGACAGATCATCCTTAAGGACTCTGTGATATGTTCCTAATTCTAAACTACAACTGCCAATATTGCGCAAATGTAATATTATACAATGTTATTTCATAACAGACAATTTGGTATTTTCGATATCACTACTTCTTTTCAAACTTATTATTTTAACTAAAGATTAATTATAATAAAACAGTACAAAATTTACTTTGGTCTGTATAAAATACTAAAGTTGGAAATGTTTTAAAGAGTATGGTTATTTCTGTGTTTGATCTGAATTGTTAGCTTGCGAGCTGGAATGATCAGAATTGTTATTTACTTTCCCCATAAGTTCTTGTAATTTTTCTTTTTTAATAACTGTTACATCTGGACAATTTGGCAACACAGAAGTAGTAGCATTACTACTGCTACTACTTGAACTCGTTGACGTATTATTCGTCGTGCTTGCATTCTTAAACACACTAGTATTTGATGGAAGATCTGGTAATATGCTGTCTGTTTCCTCGTCTGATTCATCTTCGTCGAACTTTTCAGGTCCGCCCGCATGCGGCGCAAACACTTCGTTATCCAACTGAGACATTGAAATTAAATAATTCGATAATGTTTGTGGTGTTACGTTTAACTGTTCCGCCGCCCGAAACAGTGTTACTTCTTTTCTTTTTAATTTTAATAGAATGTCCGTAGGACCTTGTTCACTCCAAAAGTCTCGTACTCTATAAAATATAATCATATTTTAATTATAAACAAAACAAACTAATATAAAATATATTCTCTCTTAATGTCAATTTTCTATTGCAATAATGTAGCAGCACCTCATTAAATAAAATATTAAAAGGACCAGAATAATTGAGTTATATTTATGTATTATAATAACGAAAAATATACAGATAGAATAATGTTATTTGCAAATGGACACCAAGGACAGGAACAAGAAAGCGAGGAAGACCACAGAAGACATGGGGAGACGATCTTAAGCGAATGGTAGGGTTTAACTATAACAAAACTATAATGAGACATAATACCATGGAGAGATTTGGAGGAGTCTTAAGTCTAATATTGGACAAATATGCTATAGAGAGAAAGAGAGAGAGAGAGAGATTATATATGCAGTCGAACCTCGATAAGCCGAATTTTTGATAACTCGAACCTGTTTCCCTAGGACTTGCATATTTCATTGTTAATATTTTTATATCGATAACTCGAATTATTTTAAGTTTCCCTTCAACTTCGACTTATCGAAGTTCGACTGTAATTTATAAAAAAAACTTTTGATCTCTAATATAATTACTTTTAATTATAAGTTTTCATTATTAAACAAGAATGCAAAAACTGCCCCTCTTTGTATTTGTTAACATTTAATTGTTATGTGAGTTGAAAAATTGTTTAACTCCATTTAAACAAAATATTTTCTTTTTTAAACAATATTCTTCATTGCCGAATTTATAAATTTTCTTTCTTGAAAGTTTACTTCCATTTTAAGTACTTAGAACAATAATTACAATTGTATAAAAGTAAGTTTTTTATTTATGCAAGATTTAAAGCTTCGATATACTTCAAATAAAAACTTTATTGCTACGTCTTCGACAAATTATATCATCGTTTGTTTAAAACCAGGAAATCATTCCAACATACCTACCTATAAGGATGTTTCAGACATCCATATGCGTCACGATATCGCCCATATAAAGTTCCATAAGAAACTCCCAGCAACTCGGCAGCAATTTTCATTTCTAAGTTTTTCGTCTTGATGGCATCCATTACCCGTTTTGTGAAAGGCTCTTCCCAAAATTGCTGTCGCCTGCCGGTGCTTAAATAATCGTTCATTTTTATAACGTCCGGCCATTCTTTTTCTATTGCCGCTGTTAGAGATGAAGAACTGGAAGAATTTAAAGAATTTGTCGATTGTTTTGGCGTTGTATTCCCTTTACTGCATGAAGGCAGGTCGTATTTGTGATCTGATGTACCTTCGCCGCCACTTTCGTCCATCGCTTCGTCGTCCGGCTGCTAAAAAGAGAGGAGTTAAAGCGTTCGAAACGAATTAATACAAAAAAATCATTAAAGGCAGAGCCTTTCGCAAAGGGGCACCTGAGCTCAGGTAAAGGTTCGAAAGAATGAAAGAGCAGACAAAAAACTAATTAAAAATTGTTAGTTGGACCCAATGTTTTTTTGTACCCGAGCCCCTTTTTGGAGAAGACCGGCTTTGAGTTTTTACTAACCGATTCGGATTTGATTTTAACTGGGGTTTCGTCCACTTCGAGAGGTTCGCTATCATTTACAGCCGAGTCCTCCTCCCAAATGGATAAGTCATGATCGCTGTTTGATAAAGCATCATTTGAATATGTTTCTTCGGCATTCCCTGTTACACTAGTAATTTTTGGTGTTGTAAAAGTTTGTTCATAATCGTCTATAGGCGGTCGACCTCTTTTCCGTTTGTTAGGTGGTTCGTTTTTTGGACTACCCATTACAGTTGAGACATGTGGTAACGCGGATTGTACACCGTTCATATTCGAATCATTACTTGTCTCTTCATCCCTCCAAGACACCTCTGCCAAACCCTTTATGCGAAGCTCTTCTGCAGTTTTTAATAATGTTGCTAGATGACACTAAAATAAAAATTAATTGTTAGCGGCTCACATTTTGAAACTATTTCAAAATATTAAAATTAAAAAAAAACTATTTACTAGTTTAAACTAACATTATCTTCTTTTTTTTTAATTGAGTAAATATTATCAGTTCCTTTACACATGTTCCAGATTATCCTATTTTTTTGGATTTAAATTAATGTTGTTTTTAAACCAAAACGTAATTATGTGATAAGGTACAGTTACTTAAAAACCTAGTTTGGAAATTACAAAAATATTCTACTTTTTGAGACCAAGTCTTTGTTGAAAAATATTTAAAGAAAATTTACTAGTCTTCAGATTGCAAAATCCATAGTAAGGTGAAAAAAATAACTTCAAAAATATTTTAATTTATAGTTCTAGGTAAAACCATTTTAGAAGTATTTTTTCTTTGCTTATTGCTCAAAAATAAAAACATTTTTCTAATTTTTATAAGTGACAAAATATGAACCAATGACATGGGGGGAGGGCAGTTCTCTTATGGTTGCCCTGCTTTGGCCTTTATCAAAGTCCCACAGTACAGTTGAACTTCAATTACCCGAACTCCAGCTACTCGAATCGCTTTGAAAAAAAAAACATTTTATTAATCCAATAAATTTTGTAGTTTCGTTCGACAGTTATTAGTTATTAGTCTAAACAACTGCCTCTTATCGAAATGTTTAAAAAATGATCATTTATGTATGTACTATGCCATACTACAACTTTTTTTAAGACATTGCCTTTTTTCAATTATCCTGATAGTTGGTTTTTCGTATCGGGTTCGGTCCCAATGAATCCGGATAATTGGAGTTCTACTGTACTTTAATTGTTTTTTAATTTCCTTGTAATTTATCTTTTGCTATATTTCTCCGCTTATCAAAATAGGAAAAAAGTGACGTAGATGATCTTGAGCGTAAAATTAAAAAAATAAGTGTTTTGCGGAAAACTAAATTGGTAATTAAACGATATTATGAATTTACAAGCTGCAGTTAATCAACAATCAATTATTACGAATCGAAATTATTTAAAAAAGCTGATAAATATTCAAAGTTAGCAAAGTCAGTCGCTGACAATTTTCAATAACATATTTTTTGTAAGTTCATAATTTTATCTTAAAAAAAACGTTAAAATAAAATTTTATCATCACTTCCTGTTAGCATTTGTTACACAAATCAAATGTGGTTAAACTCCGCACAATTAAAATATTCTTTGCGATTATAGATTATCTGACCAATTGTTGGAACTATTTGATACTCTCTCTTGCGTTATAAAACTAATCTATCCATTTCTCAAAATTTCGTAACGTATTTACGAGATCAAGTATTTCCTAAAAAAAACTTTTCGAAATTTAAAAAATTTTCGTCATTTCGTAAGAATACGAAGAAAACAAGATACCAAAAACAGTAACTCGTTTTGTTGATAGACAACGAACGTTTTTATCATTTTTATTAAGTCGAGGATAACAAGCCTATGGCACCATGTCAGAAACTTTTAGGGCACAATAAATTTTGTTTTGACTTTCCCCCAGTATGTTTCTATGTGCGCGATTTTTTCAGAAACTACACAACCGATTTTTATGATTTTTCAGGGGGGTAATCTATGTACTTTTGAAAGTGTTCTGGTACAAAACTTATAATCGATTTAAAAAATATTCTTCACTATTATTGCGGTACAAGAAGTGGGACAACAATTCATAAGTAATACTTATTTAGGGTAGGTACCTACTAACAAAGAATGATCCCCAACCCGGAAATACAAAAAATGTGAAGCTTTGGAAATATCTAGAGCACATATAGGTAGGTATGTATAAGGCAATAGTTTTTTCCTGCGAAAATTCACTTTAAGTGGATAAAACCAACCCTTAAAAATTCGTCTAGTTTTCGATTTTATTTGATAACTTGTAAAGGGTAAGAGATAGAAGTAAAGTTTTAGGACAAAACTTACTTCTTTTAATTAGATCTATCGATCCAAATACACGAACGGCCAAAATTATTAAAAACGTTTTTTTTTTGCATAATAGTAAATGCTTTTAGGAAACCGTAAGAGGGTTGGTTTTACCCACTTAAACTAAAAAAAAATTGCGCTATATATACCTATACGTCCTCAATATATTCCCAAAGACTCACATTTTTGTGAATTTCCAGGTTGGGGATCATTGCTTCGAAGTACAAAACAACAAATGAAGTTGGTTAATTTTTTTTTAAATCATTTAACTTGAACCTTCTGCAACTGACCGTCCTACTTCCTACTCTATAATTTAATTCAGTAAATTGTAACATTGCAATGGAATTTTAAAAAGAGGCACTTTTCGGTGTTCTTAAAGAGAAGCCGAAAAGGCAATTCGATTAGAATCAAAAACTCACAAAACCGCGAAAGTAATTTCAATTATTGTATCACAGGCATTTTGAATTTAAATAGCTTTACTAATTTAAATTGTTCCCTTAAAACGCGTCTCTTGAATCTCAATAAACAGTAGAGCGAGACAGAAATGAGGTTTCCACATTCACATATTTGTAAACAAAGATAGAAACTATTAACATAGAAAGGAGGAATAACATAATCCACAAAAGCAACAAGTTGATATGTCATTAATAATTTCCAACCTGAGATTCAGAATGTTTTATTGTTATGGTTTGAAGTTTATTGCTTTGAATGAAATTCAAAACAAATAATTCATTATATAATTTCTTTAGCAAGTGCATCCCTTTAACTAAGTTTGACGTTATTTCGATGTGCATTTTTGCACCTTATTTTAAATCAAATTAGTTTGTTTTATTTCCTATTTGAAATGTACTTTAAATAAACTATCACCAGCTAACTGTTAGGGTTCTTTCATTTTCTAATATACGAAAGAGAGCTTGTTTACAGATAATTTAAATGAAACGAGAATAAATTTACAAGCCATAAATAGATTCAAGTTGCAAAAGAAATTAATATGTAGTATTAGCAAATTTATTCCATAATAATGTTAAAACTTGTAGAATCGATATGTTGACTTCCACGTTTATGTTTAGTTCTTGTTTTGTGGCATAAATAAAGTGTTAAATGAGATGATTACTGCGATTATGGATGCAATGCATAGTTGCTTTAATAAATAACCAATGGACTAACTTCATATAGCGATTTGTGGCTGTATGATGTGTTTTTCGGCAACTGATCTTCTGAATTGTTACATTGATAAATAAGGTTATAGTTTATAGTTTCGGTTAGTTATCGTAGTTTAGGGCTTACTACCAATAAAATAAATCTAGAACGATAATACATGTAAAATCAAAAATATAAAAAAAGAAGGTAGTAAAAGGAAATACGTACATGATCTACGTTGATTTCTCCTTTGTACATGAATTCAACTAAACACTTAATATCTACATATTTAACATCCTTCATTATGAGTATGGGATCCTTTTCTTCGTATTGTGAAAGTATCGTATCAAAATATGTACTGCATGCCGAAAGGACTATTTTGTGTGCTTTGAGGGTTTTTCCTTCGCAGGCTAATGTGACATCGCAGAAGGCTTCTCGTTCTAGTAATTGCGAAAACATAGTTTGTAGATTTGAGTGGTGGTATCTCCAACGTAAACAATACTGTTGAGGTAACATTTTGTTGTGATAGAAATTTCTTGGTTATATTGGAAAAGTTAAATCAAAATACACTTCACAAAACTACACTGCGTCGTCGGTTAACTGAAACACGCCTTATCTGTTTACAAAAAAATGTGAGTCACCGTTTTACAACTTCAAAATACTTGAAATAATCAATACTATGCACATTTTTCAATTCTTTCGAAATTTCATGTTTTGATTTGCACATCAAACAAAAACACACAATAAGAGCACTTTCACAATTAAAATTTGTTATTTTCACCAATTATTTTTCATTGCCTTTTCTAAAAATTTCGAGACGCGTATGTACTGTTCAGTCATTTGGAAATTTCCAACAAAAAATGTGTCCCTATTAGTTTTTTATGAATCAGTGAGCCAATAGAAACCACGTAAGACCCCTATAAACCATGTATAGTCCGTAAAATTCGCCGGGCCAAGCCTTAAAGGCTAAATCAATATTCTTACGTCTTAAAAATTCGCAGATATGAAATCTTAAAACTGATTAATTCTTTCCATTTCAATTTTTATAAATAATAAAACGCAATCGCGGAAGAATTTCTAAAAACAACTAACTTATTAGGCTAAACTAACGGCATCGAGGAGCAAGAAACGCAGATCAAAAGGGGGTCAAAAATTGAGTTGACTGTACTAAGGCCTTTCATATTTATTTTTATAAACTTGGGAATTTTTTACGGCTTGGGAAAAGAAACAGAAAATGCGTGAAGTTCAATGATCTCACAAATTTAGAAAAATCACTATTCTTGTTCGAAATACATATATTTTTCTGTTGGAAACACATAGAACCTATAATTTCTATTATTTACCCATTTCCTTTCAATTTTAAAACGAATTTCGAAGTACAGTCGAATCAGGAATTCTTGGAATGCCTTACATTTATTTGACCTTGCCATGTTTATTTTGTATTTCTTTTTCAATTTTAGAAAACAACATTTACTTATGACCAAGTGGTAAAAAAGACATTTCTAACTAAACAAAGATAAAGCTTGTTTTTATTAATGATTCTTCAATTAGTCTAAACTATAGCCATTCGTGAAAGTGTAATGAGCAAAACAATTTGTAAACTTAAACTATATGGTGATTTTCTATTTATTATTATGGCTACTATTACTATTTATTAATTAAATAACTTATATGAATTAGCTATTACAAAATTATTTAATAATTCATTTAAACAATTTACATTTCCATAATCCCACATCTAAACATAAAGATTAGAATAAGATTCCTATCTCTTTTATTACCGACACTTAAATTACTAAAAACAATAATTTAAGATGTATCGATAATTATAAACCATTATGTAATAAGCTTTTTCTCGAATCCAAATTTAATTTTCTTCACTAACTTCCTTTATAATGTTCAGCACTTTCTGATATAAAAATGACATCCTACAAACAGAGACTGTTAAAAATCATTCAAATTAAACGTTAATAAAAAGTAAACTGCACATACAAACCTAGTTTCTGGTTTACATATATTTAAATGGTTCTGAGGAACTTCAAAAAATTCACCTATACTTGGATTACCAGAAATCGAGTCTACTAATCTAACATTAAATTTCATTGGTGTAACTACAGTTGATTTGGTTTCCACAAAGCTAACAATTTTCATCGGTAAACTTTTCGTTAAATTTAAAAACTTGTTGTGAATTTCAATCAAGTTTGGTGATTCTGTAAGTAATAGATATAGTATGGAAAAATTGACTATTAAATTTTACCTTGTCTTAATTCCTGAATTTCAACGGATGGCCATACTACTAAGGCGGTTGGTTGACTAATAGTTGCTAAACGAGAACCCAGATGAGGAGTACTATAGAATACAATTGCCTTTGAATTTAGACATATTTTTTTAGCTTCAGGACTATCACTCTCCCATGCTAAAACATTGCGAATGTTTGCATGACTATAATTATTATATCTGAAATAATACCTTTACATAACATGTTTTTTACAAGTAATCCACCCATTGAATGCGTTACCCAAACTATCGGTCTGTGACCCAATCCGGCTTTTAAAAACTTTGTCATAAACTCATCACTGCGTTCATCCAATCTTTTTTTCATCTGCTCCGATGGGCAATTCGGCTCCCATAAAGATAAATTGGTATCATAGTCGATTCCCAATATTCTTAAGCTTTTACAATCTTGCGCCAACCAATCTTTCGGCCAACACATAGTGTAACAGTTTGCATCATTCAAACACTGAATGATGCACTTATTATTTCTACAAAAAATAAGGATAAACTTAAATTTGAATTAAAGTTAATTTTCAAAATTCACCCATCGCAAGAATATGGTCCTGTGGCATCAACATTCGTATTAATTGGAACATCGCTTAAAACAAATTCGTAATCTCGACCAACCTGCTCCCATTCTATTTTCTTTTGAAGTTCCATACCTTCAACATATTCTTTTACTGCAGGATCACTACTCCTCATTATTTTTGGTACATCCATTGTATAACTATCTAAAGCATGCATAGCTCATTAAAAATTTAATTCTTTCGCTGTCTTACCACGGAAGACCGATGTAAATTCTTTTCTGTCCCTTTGTCTCCAAGTAAAAAATACACCACCCAATAATCCATGTACAAAAACAACATCTACCTTCGAATTCTGATCGACTCGATGCATTGGATGAAGAAGATATACTCTTTTGTTGTACTCAGCATTAAAATTATCGTCTATGTCGAAATTTGCCAAAGCTGTTGCTGCAGTTGTCGCAAGACGTACATCACTTTCGTTAGTCCATGACGCCAATACTTTAATCCATCCTTAAACATTATTTAATTATACTCTAAATCTAGTAACTCATAGGCTATTCTTATATTACTTTAAAATTTCTAAATTAAGTACTGGCATTAAAATACATACAATAAGTTATTAAAATTATCGAATTAGAGAAATTTATAACATAGTACCCTATACCTGATCTATAAATATCTTGTAAAAGCTCAGGATAATGGGACATATTGCATAAGATGGCACAAATATTAATATTAACATCCAACTTATCACTATTTCTATTATAAATTTCCATAAGAAGCGGCAACCCGTTTAAACGTACTAAGTCCACAGCATTGTCTTTAAGAGAAGAATGATGTAACAAAGAATCAATACATAAAGGTAAAATATCATCAGTCGTTTCTATTATTTTTTTTAATTCTGCTGCAGCTGAATCATGATCAACATATCTTCGTTCAGCATCCTATAAAATTGATGTTTATAGAAAATACAGTTTCATTTATGAAAGAATAAACAATAATAATAACTTTAAATGTTACTAATATGATATTTAGTTTAACAGTAATTAAACAACATACACCGTGTGCCTTCACAAAAAATAACATATTTAACAGGTTGACTGCCATGTTATTTTTCACGATAATTTGTCTCTCGATGAACTGCATCTGGGCATTTAAGACCGCAGTGGCGTTCAACCTGTTCATAATTTGTTAGTTTAAAATGTTATCATTTATCCATTTTCAACATGCCAATAACCAATTACTTTTTTAATTTCCAAATATTATTAAAACAAGTTAAAACAAAATTATTTACTTGATCAATAAAGGCCTTAATGATGAAATACTCTAAACAAGGATGCTGAGATCTGTAATTTAGTGCCATGAGTAATTCTTTCATGCTGTTTACAAGCATTTCATGGGTATAATTCATATAAATATATGATGGTTTGAAAAACAGTCTATTCTCTACATTACTGGTACGAGCAAGAGCCACAGCAGTTCTTGAAGACATCATATGTGCCAATAAAGAGTACTGCCAGTTATCAAGATTTGTAATATGGGCTAGTTGTTTTACAGCTTTATGTCGTACTGTACGACTTTCATTATCTGTTAAACTTAAAAGACGTCTTGCATATGTAAACATCAGCAATTTCCATCCATATTTAGTAACGTCTTCTGAAGATTCAGGATTATTTGCCCATTCAATAGAAATGTAATTGCTATTGTTATCATTCTCATGTTCCCTTTCATCGTATTTATGCCCTTCCATAAAGTGTATAATAGATGTATCCAATACATTATTAAGAATTTGATGTGTTTTATTAACTTGGGCACCAATCCATCCCACACTAAAAGTATACAATTAGATAATCCATAGAATAATGGGATTAGAGTAATATAATTAGAACAGTTACCCCGTAACAAAAGATATAATCCCAGTAACTTTAAGTAGTTTCCTATGACTTCTCGAAAAATGCATTGATTAGATATTAAATAAATGTTTGCAAGAGCATTTAGAAGGTATTCAAAAATCTTCGAATTTCATAACTTAACCTCTGAAAACTATGGAATTTTTAATACCAACTTTAAAATTACATGCTGCCAATAAAAATAAATTTTGATTTTCAAAAAGCTCTTAAGTGGATACTTTGCAACATTTTATCGTTCGATATAATAAAAATCGTATAATTAAATCTCTCAATAAGAAATAAATGTTTTAAATGTTAATTAAAAACATGAACATTCTAATTTTTTGGGTGCCAGAGTTTATGTCTTTCTGGATAGAACTAGTTTGAGTTGGTTAAGTTAGGAACCTGGCGGAACAAAAGTGTGACAGATAGACTTTTATATGGTACCCGCCATTTGCAACACGTTATACATTTAAGGTACTTGCTTAGTTTTAAAGTAGTTTAAATAAAATTGGTCATGTCCAACGAAGAAACTTCAGCAGACCGCAACGTCGAAATATGGAAAATCAAGAAGCTTATAAAGAGCTTGGAATTAGCCAGAGGGTTAGTTGAATTTACATATTGCATGCCTTAATCTTCCATACGTTCATTCACGTCACCTAATATTTTAATTTTGCATTATAGTAAACTAGAACAAAGTATTACATTAGATTTCATTGATTATACATGTCACAAAGTAGATTGTCTTTCAATTTCTACCCAAATACATAATTATACAATTTTTTTCCAGCAATGGTACAAGCATGATTTCTTTAATCATTCCTCCAAAAGACCAAATATCTAGAGTTAGCAAGATGTTGGCTGATGAATTTGGAACAGCGTCCAACATTAAATCTCGCGTAAATCGTCTCTCAGTTCTTGGTGCAATTACCTCGGTACAACATCGACTGAAATTATACACAAAAGTACCTCCAAATGGCTTAGTAATATATTGTGGGACAATTGTAACTGACGAGGGCAAAGAAAAGAAGGTCAACATTGATTTTGAACCATTTAAACCAATTAATACATCCTTGTACTTATGTGACAATAAATTTCATACGGAGGCCCTCACAGCACTTTTAGCAGACGATAATAAATTTGGATTTATTGTAATGGATGGTAATGGTGCACTCTTTGGTACACTGCAAGGAAATACTAGGGAAGTGTTACATAAATTTACAGTGGACTTACCGAAGAAACACGGCAGAGGAGGACAGTCTGCTTTGCGTTTTGCTCGTTTAAGAATGGAAAAGAGACATAATTATGTAAGAAAAGTGGCAGAAGTGGCAACACAACTTTTTATTACAAACGATAAACCAAATATTGCTGGTCTTATTCTTGCCGGTAGTGCAGATTTTAAGACTGAACTTAGTCAATCAGATATGTTTGATCCTGTAAGTATTTTCTAGCTTTTTCCGGCAAATATTTACTTATGTATTGTTTTTACAGAGATTGCAATCAAAAGTAATAAAATTAGTAGACGTTTCCTATGGTGGAGAGAATGGTTTTAATCAAGCTATCGAATTAGCCGCCGAATCTCTACAAAATGTCAAGTTTATACAGGAAAAAAAATTAATTGGTAGATACTTTGATGAAATTAGTCAAGACACTGGTAAATATTGTTTTGGGGTCGAAGATACATTAAAAGGCTTAGAATTAGGATCAGTAGAAACTTTGATTTGTTGGGAAAACCTTGATATTCAACGATATGTATTAAAAAATCATGCAACTGGGACAGACACCGTTCTTCATCTAACACCAGAACAAGAAAAAGATAAATCACATTTCACAGATAAAGAGGTAATCAAATTCTATTAATCGACAAAACAGGCAATTAAATTAAATTATGATCTTATTTTAGAGTGGGGTAGAATTAGAATTAGTTGAATGTCAGCCTCTTCTGGAATGGCTAGCTAACAACTACAAGAATTTTGGTGCCACATTGGAAATTATTACTGATAAGTCTCAAGAAGGATCACAGTTTGTTAGAGGGTTTGGTGGAATTGGAGGTGAGCTACATATTATTAAATTAAAATGAATTAGTTATATTTTACCAATAATTAACAAACTTCTTGTGGGAAAATGAATGCATGAAATGCTTAATTTGTAATGTAATTCACATACTGTAACTGTTTGCACTAATTTTCTATTCAATTCTAACTAAAAACTAATTGGGTTTTTGTTGTGCTGCCTGGATGCAGGCATTCTGCGCTACAAAGTGGATTTTCAATCTCTTCAAGCTGATGAGCCTCTGGATGATGTCGACCTTGATGATTATTAAAGGTCCACATGTACCAGTGCTCCACCTTTAAACAGGTATATTAGTAGCAGTTCGAGAGTGCTGGTTTTTAAATGTTTGCAGCAAGAATAAATAGTTAATATTTTACTTTCCACAAAATAATCGCTTATAGTGTAAATTCTCTATAACGAAACTCAAGAACTGAGTGTTTTCTTTCGTTATAAAGAGTTTTCGTTATATGGAGCTTTGAAAAAAAAGACAGTGTAAGGGCACAAATACACTTTTTTTATTTTATAACCAGGAGTATGTCTATTTGTAAAATCTATTATTCTGCATAGTCCATTAACTTGACCTGGCGTTTTTTACATAGCCGTTATATCCATATCTTCATATGTGGTTAGGTCGTCTTCGTAAAATAATAAAAACTCCCCTAAAAATGTTCGCTTATGCACTTTGGTTACCCCTGCTATAGTTTTTCGTTATAGAGAGTAAACTGTATGTCCTTTTCAACTTTTTACACTATATCTAAGGTATTACTTTAATATACAGAACAACATATTTGGGAACATTGTTAGATAGCATCAATCATTTAGTAATTAACATAGATATTCTACATATTTAAAATTAATATACGATTATTTTTATAGGCCTTTTACGATACAAGGTGGACTTCCAAAGTATGCAATTGGACGAATTTGGCAATGGAGAAGAATTCGATCTGGATGAGTATTAAATTCTTTTAAAATCAACTTAAATTGACAGCGTGTGTAGGAGTAGTGCCAGCATACCAGCAGTGCAGGTGTCTATTGCTCAGTTTTAATAAAGATTAAAATTATTACGTGATAATACATTTACGGTATTAATTTTTAAATACAAATCTTTAATGTTGTATTTCATTTTTTTTTTATTTTATAAAAATAGTCATAAGTTACTTTTGTTATTTATACTGCAATAGTTAATGAAATTTTACCATAATTTATCTAGAAAAAGATATTTATATGTTCATACTATGGGAAAATTTTAATGTTTTGAGTTGTAAACGAATTTTGATCATGGAGTATTAATTAATTTATTGTTTATTTTAAAAGTTACTGGAGTGTCATATCAATGGTGTGATAGCCGAATTAGCACGTGATAGCTCCCATGAAATTGATTTAATTATTTAGAAAGTTGGATTCTGAGGTTCCATTTGTATGGTAATTATTTCTAAATTTAGATTTTGTATAATTGAATTTATTTATTCGATTTAAACTAATTTTTCAAATTGTAATTTTTGTCTATTACACCATTGATTTTTTCAGTTACGAAATAAACTATTTTAATTTTATTTTCTAAAGAAAAATTGTATTTTTCTATAAACTGTTAATAAAGTCTTTCATTTGTAACTCTTAAAAGCACATTGCAAAAATATGTTAAATATATAATATAAAATGTATATTTAGAATGATGCATATTTTCTGCTTTATCGTTTAAAGTTTTGTCTCGGGATTTATACAAACGAAGAACAGCTGTTGTAAATATTTCTGCCACCTTGTTATTAGTAATGATGGAATAAATCGATTTTATATTTTAAGTAGGCAAATGTATTTTATATTGTATAATTTAAATTATTTTTACTTATGGATCAGTTTTACATAATTTGCAAGCAAAACTTGATGCACAATTACGAAATACAGTTTAAATTATTTGTATTAAACCAAGAATTCCATTGAATTACAAAAGAATAAATTTTGTAAAACTGGCTTCATGTTTACTGACCCTGACTTAATATCAAAGTGAACATAGAAAACCAGCATGTAATAAATCTTTTGTTAAACAATTTTGATAATTTTGCATGTAATAATCACATTAATAAAAAAAACTATTTTGCAAATTTGTTAATTTAAAACAAAGGTTGACCCTTGAATAACCCATGTCTGATTATTTATTTTTAGAAATTAATATACAGAAAAACTTTTGTATTATAGTAGACCCATCATTTAGCATTGATATATACATTTTTTTACAATATACACATATGTTAAAATTAATATTAATAGAATTAGATACTTTTATAAAAAAAAATGTGCAGCCTCATAACAACCCAATTCGTAAATATGTAAATAAGTATAGAAATCGAAACCAATTCCTGTATTACATTTTTTATGTATATAAAAGCTATACTATACCAGGACTTTTTTTTCAGTTTCGCCGATAACAGTTTTAGGTATTTCTGGAAGCCTTAATTTCTGCAGCCGTTTTTCCAAGTCATCTGAATCTAAATTATTAGGCTTGCTAGGTGAATAAGGATTAGGTGGTGTTGGTGGATGTTCCTCAGAAATTAATAATTGATTTAATTCCTCTTCCAAATCCAAATCATTTCCTGAGATCGATTGAGAGAGAGATTGTTGAATATCAGCATGTAAATCTAAAATATCTCCTAATTCAGTCATTGTATCGATAACAGAGTCTTCCGTGAGTCCAGTTTTTTAAATGTTTCTCTCATTGTAGACAAGGCATACTTATATGAATCCAATATTTGTTGATCCGTAGTAGAATCACGAATTCGAAGTAACAATGCTTGAACATTTTGTAAAGCATTGGATCTTTTAATAATTTCATTTTCTAATTCGTGTTTTTTTCTTAAACAATTCTTTGCCTAAAAACAATTGTTTTAATGACTGATTAAACTAATTACACACATGGGTACAATTAATCCAACACCTTGCCATTGTTTATTTAGCTTATTGTAAAAATTGGTACTTTATTAAAAATTTATTCTAATAATTGTTATGATAATACTAGAGGGATTAATTGTGCAGATGAGTGTATAATAATGTTGCTTACCATTTGCCGAAGGCCTTTAGTTAAATGATTTTTGGCTTCATCTAAAATTTCTTGTACTTCATTTTCGAGTTTTTCTAATTTTGTTGTTAATGTAACTTCATTTTGTTCGAGAATATATGTACTAATTTCGATGTCTGAAATTGGTTTAATTTTCTGGATGTCTCCAAATTTTAGTAATAAATTATGTGAAGTAGATTTTGTGTTATTTTCTAGTTCTTTTACATCCACTTGATCTTTACAAAGTAAATGGTGCAATAAAAGTTTTATATTATTGCTTCTGTTTGGAGAAATGTTTAACACACTAAGTAATTGATCAAAATTAATTACCTTTCCTTTAAAATTATCTGGAATTGATAACAATAAAGAATCTGCTTCTGTTTCAATAGCAGATAAATGCACATAGATTTCATCGCTCTTAGGAGATGTAACGGATTGTTTAACTTTTTCAAGCGACCACAATACTGGTTTTTTAATTAAGTTCGTAGCCCAAGAACTCCAAGATTTGATTGGTTTTTGTAAGAATTGTTCCACACTTTGTACTTCATTATTCAACACCATTTGTTCAATGACTGTACTTAAACAAGCAGGAATACGACCATCCTTTTTAAATATTGTTTGTAAATCATCAAGTTTAAAGGAGTATACTTTACTGTGCACACAACAGTCTTTTATGAAACTCTTCCAAAACAAATATTTTGCATCCCAATCGTGTGGATTTACTGTACGAGTTCGAAAAGGGGCGAACAATACATTAACTCGGTCTTTATCATTCCAACTTTCTGGTAATTTTTCTTGAGGTACCAATTGTATTGTTAAATCTTCAGCCATTCTAAAGAAATTTATGAAATTAATAATAAATACAATTAAGTTCTTTAAATAGATTGTAAAAACATACCCAACAAATATTAACCTAAAAATATAATACGTAGTGACAGCATCGATTCTAAACAATAAGCCTATGCTAATAACATGCAATTTTAAAATTGCAATAACGTTTTACTTTCCACAAAATAATCGCTTATAGTGTAAATTCTCTATAACGAAACTCAAGAACTGAGTGTTTTCTTTCGTTATAAAGAGTTTTCGTTATATGGAGCTTTGAAAAAAAAGACAGTGTAAGGGCACAAATACACTTTTTTTATTTTATAACCAGGAGTATGTCTATTTGTAAAATCTATTATTCTGCATAGTCCATTAACTTGACCTGGCGTTTTTTACATAGCCGTTATATCCATATCTTCATATGTGGTTAGGTCGTCTTCGTAAAATAATAAAAACTCCCCTAAAAATGTTCGCTTATGCACTTTGGTTACCCCTGCTATAGTTTTTCGTTATAGAGAGTAAACTGTATGTCCTTTTCAACTTTTTACACTATATCTAAGGTATTACTTTAATATACAGAACAACATATTTGGGAACATTGTTAGATAGCATCAATCATTTAGTAATTAACATAGATATTCTACATATTTAAAATTAATATACGATTATTTTTATAGGCCTTTTACGATACAAGGTGGACTTCCAAAGTATGCAATTGGACGAATTTGGCAATGGAGAAGAATTCGATCTGGATGAGTATTAAATTCTTTTAAAATCAACTTAAATTGACAGCGTGTGTAGGAGTAGTGCCAGCATACCAGCAGTGCAGGTGTCTATTGCTCAGTTTTAATAAAGATTAAAATTATTACGTGATAATACATTTACGGTATTAATTTTTAAATACAAATCTTTAATGTTGTATTTCATTTTTTTTTTATTTTATAAAAATAGTCATAAGTTACTTTTGTTATTTATACTGCAATAGTTAATGAAATTTTACCATAATTTATCTAGAAAAAGATATTTATATGTTCATACTATGGGAAAATTTTAATGTTTTGAGTTGTAAACGAATTTTGATCATGGAGTATTAATTAATTTATTGTTTATTTTAAAAGTTACTGGAGTGTCATATCAATGGTGTGATAGCCGAATTAGCACGTGATAGCTCCCATGAAATTGATTTAATTATTTAGAAAGTTGGATTCTGAGGTTCCATTTGTATGGTAATTATTTCTAAATTTAGATTTTGTATAATTGAATTTATTTATTCGATTTAAACTAATTTTTCAAATTGTAATTTTTGTCTATTACACCATTGATTTTTTCAGTTACGAAATAAACTATTTTAATTTTATTTTCTAAAGAAAAATTGTATTTTTCTATAAACTGTTAATAAAGTCTTTCATTTGTAACTCTTAAAAGCACATTGCAAAAATATGTTAAATATATAATATAAAATGTATATTTAGAATGATGCATATTTTCTGCTTTATCGTTTAAAGTTTTGTCTCGGGATTTATACAAACGAAGAACAGCTGTTGTAAATATTTCTGCCACCTTGTTATTAGTAATGATGGAATAAATCGATTTTATATTTTAAGTAGGCAAATGTATTTTATATTGTATAATTTAAATTATTTTTACTTATGGATCAGTTTTACATAATTTGCAAGCAAAACTTGATGCACAATTACGAAATACAGTTTAAATTATTTGTATTAAACCAAGAATTCCATTGAATTACAAAAGAATAAATTTTGTAAAACTGGCTTCATGTTTACTGACCCTGACTTAATATCAAAGTGAACATAGAAAACCAGCATGTAATAAATCTTTTGTTAAACAATTTTGATAATTTTGCATGTAATAATCACATTAATAAAAAAAACTATTTTGCAAATTTGTTAATTTAAAACAAAGGTTGACCCTTGAATAACCCATGTCTGATTATTTATTTTTAGAAATTAATATACAGAAAAACTTTTGTATTATAGTAGACCCATCATTTAGCATTGATATATACATTTTTTTACAATATACACATATGTTAAAATTAATATTAATAGAATTAGATACTTTTATAAAAAAAAATGTGCAGCCTCATAACAACCCAATTCGTAAATATGTAAATAAGTATAGAAATCGAAACCAATTCCTGTATTACATTTTTTATGTATATAAAAGCTATACTATACCAGGACTTTTTTTTCAGTTTCGCCGATAACAGTTTTAGGTATTTCTGGAAGCCTTAATTTCTGCAGCCGTTTTTCCAAGTCATCTGAATCTAAATTATTAGGCTTGCTAGGTGAATAAGGATTAGGTGGTGTTGGTGGATGTTCCTCAGAAATTAATAATTGATTTAATTCCTCTTCCAAATCCAAATCATTTCCTGAGATCGATTGAGAGAGAGATTGTTGAATATCAGCATGTAAATCTAAAATATCTCCTAATTCAGTCATTGTATCGATAACAGAGTCTTCCGTGAGTCCAGTTTTTTAAATGTTTCTCTCATTGTAGACAAGGCATACTTATATGAATCCAATATTTGTTGATCCGTAGTAGAATCACGAATTCGAAGTAACAATGCTTGAACATTTTGTAAAGCATTGGATCTTTTAATAATTTCATTTTCTAATTCGTGTTTTTTTCTTAAACAATTCTTTGCCTAAAAACAATTGTTTTAATGACTGATTAAACTAATTACACACATGGGTACAATTAATCCAACACCTTGCCATTGTTTATTTAGCTTATTGTAAAATTGGTACTTTATTAAAAATTTATTCTAATAATTGTTATGATAATACTAGAGGGATTAATTGTGCAGATGAGTGTATAATAATGTTGCTTACCATTTGCCGAAGGCCTTTAGTTAAATGATTTTTGGCTTCATCTAAAATTTCTTGTACTTCATTTTCGAGTTTTTCTAATTTTGTTGTTAATGTAACTTCATTTTGTTCGAGAATATATGTACTAATTTCGATGTCTGAAATTGGTTTAATTTTCTGGATGTCTCCAAATTTTAGTAATAAATTATGTGAAGTAGATTTTGTGTTATTTTCTAGTTCTTTTACATCCACTTGATCTTTACAAAGTAAATGGTGCAATAAAAGTTTTATATTATTGCTTCTGTTTGGAGAAATGTTTAACACACTAAGTAATTGATCAAAATTAATTACCTTTCCTTTAAAATTATCTGGAATTGATAACAATAAAGAATCTGCTTCTGTTTCAATAGCAGATAAATGCACATAGATTTCATCGCTCTTAGGAGATGTAACGGATTGTTTAACTTTTTCAAGCGACCACAATACTGGTTTTTTAATTAAGTTCGTAGCCCAAGAACTCCAAGATTTGATTGGTTTTTGTAAGAATTGTTCCACACTTTGTACTTCATTATTCAACACCATTTGTTCAATGACTGTACTTAAACAAGCAGGAATACGACCATCCTTTTTAAATATTGTTTGTAAATCATCAAGTTTAAAGGAGTATACTTTACTGTGCACACAACAGTCTTTTATGAAACTCTTCCAAAACAAATATTTTGCATCCCAATCGTGTGGATTTACTGTACGAGTTCGAAAAGGGGCGAACAATACATTAACTCGGTCTTTATCATTCCAACTTTCTGGTAATTTTTCTTGAGGTACCAATTGTATTGTTAAATCTTCAGCCATTCTAAAGAAATTTATGAAATTAATAATAAATACAATTAAGTTCTTTAAATAGATTGTAAAAAAACATACCCAACAAATATTAACCTAAAAATATAATACGTAGTGACAGCATCGATTCTAAACAATAAGCCTATGCTAATAACATGCAATTTTAAAATTGCAATAACGTTTTAATTAAAAAGAGTACACACAAGTTACTCTACAGTTATGTTTTGAACACCCTCTTTGATTTTTCTGGGCAAAGAAAAATTATTTACCTTTGATATTGGGTGAATTAGATTGTGACAAAGTTTTGGTAAGTATTGTTAATCTGCAAATAATTATAATTTAATGTATTTTAATATCTTTGGCAGAATTTACACAAACTTGCGATTACTCGAGTCCTATATTAATTTAAAACTATTATTGTATTTAAATGGAAGGATAACTCTCACATTTGGAATATTTTCCTGGTCTGTTCCAATAATCCACAGCTCTAACGCGGTATTTTCCATAAGTACCTTCAGCAATAGAGTCTCCTAAAATAAATTTCTAATAAATAGTTTTACATTAGTGCTATATAAATATCATTTTCTTATTAATTAACTTAACTTACTAATTAAATAATAAACTGATATAATAGTCAAATTACTTAATTGATAAAGCAATAAGTTATTATTTTCATTGCAGTTACAACTATTTTAGTAATGCCAAATGATAAACAGCAATTCTAATCGTTAAAACTCAATAAAAAAAATGTGTATAATTAATGTATACTATTCCTAGAATAATTTACTATTAACATTTACTACAAGTTAACTTTACCTGATGCAACGTGTTGATGAGAGAGCATAATAGTGTCTTGTACATTAATTCTTCTATACTTTGAATTTTCTGATTTAAATTCTACTTCGTACGTTAAAATGCAGCTAAACAATAAAAAATATATTTAGTGTGCATAAGTTATTAAGGTGAACCAAAACATATTGCGCTTTTTATTATCTGAGTTTGCACAATCAAAAACGCAAAAACTTTTGCTTCAAATTAACTATTTTGTTTATCTGATTACTACTTACCGTGAATTTACTTTATTGTCTTTCCAAACAATCAGAATTTCATTCCATGTAATATTGTAAATATTTAAATGCGTTACACGTCCAGGCGATTGGTCAGTTTTTGAACAGACATTGATAAGAGCAACAGAAGGCAATGTTAAATTCAAGTGCACTTCTAAATTTGAATTTACTATCTCAGACGGACCTATAAGTCGATAGGGTTCCTACAAATAAATAAATTCATTTGATTGTAACAAAATATTTAAGATTTTCTTAGTACTTCACACTTTCGAAGTTTTTGAAATATATTTTTTGTCGGAAACACCGGAGAGCCATTTGACTTCCAAATCGCAAACGGATTCGTCAGAAAATTATTCAATACATAAATTATGTATTTATTTATGTTATTTGGCATATTTTTAATCATTAAACGAACGCTTTTTAAGGACCTTTTATCTTCTCTGGTGTTATTGGAGAAAACAACTAATAACGCCAATATTTGTGATTTATCTTTAGTCGATCGAGTAGCTAGAAAATCTATGGAAGAATAAGAAGATACAGCATCTTGTAAATATTCTTCTCCTAACAAGGATAACAATCCCATTACAGCATACACAGGTTTCTTAATAAATTGAATATGAGGAGGACTTGTTTTATTTAGTTGAAATCTGAAATTAAAATATTACAGAAGTATCTATAAACAATCCTATAAAAGTTAAATACAGTAAAACCTGGGTACATCGACCACTTAGGGTTCTTAAAAATTGTGGTCGTTGCAGAGAGGTGGTCATTGTCACAGGCTTTATTATATTTCTTTTTTATTTAGCATTTTTAATAAAATGAAATCCATCATTATCATTAATAACTTTAGATAAACGCAATAAACAGATACCTTGCTAGAAGAGTTCTTTGAGTAAAATAATAGGGATGATAATTGATAAACCCATTATCATTACTCAACGCTTTGAGTTTAATTTTGTTATCAAGTACCAATTCTTTATAATAATCAATAATTACTTTTACGACCATTGCTGCATATCTAACATCACCTCTCCAATCTTCACTTTTGGACCAATTTGTTAAAATGTCTGCTTCACTAAAATTGATTATCTATTGTTACAAGTAACGCATAGAAAATAATTCTTACTCGTTTGCTATAGACATTGAAGACATGTTGGAGTAATTAGTTTTAAATAAGTTTACTAGTTGAAGTGTTTTATTTAGAACTTCTTCCGTTGTGCCATCACCTTTCTTGTGAAATGTAATATATTGTATTGGACAATTACGTCTACCTATTTTATTACAATAACTTAACAATCCCCAACACAACGTATGTTTTGATGGATCTTTAAATAAACCTGCCGGGCCTCCTAATTTAAAACCTTTTCCATTCGTGATTTGTTCTTTAAAGACCTTCAAAGCATCTGAACTTGCTTGCACATACAAAAGATAATCTAAAAAAATATTTGTTTAAAAAATGATTCATTATTTCGTCTAGATTTTGTATAAACTTTTATTTTATTTTATTTACTTACCAGGTAATGTAAAATTTAATATATTATAATTCTTCAAATCAGGTTCATTCCATGTTTCAAATCTCCACCTTTGAAGATATTTAATACCATATCTATCTATTATATTAAACAAAATTAATTAACAATAGTAACAAAATAAAATTTAATTAGACTTACTTAAATATGTTTTAACAACGGTAATGATTAAATCATACCAATAATTGTAATTTAAAAAATATTGATTCGTTTGGTTTTTCAAATTTTGTGGTACTCCCATTATTTCAAAATCTGGGTACAGTTTCTGATCATAAATCCAATCCAACAATTTGTTCAAATTAAGAAAATCATAAGAACCATTTCTAAAATTGTAAATATTGAATACTTAACACTAAGAAAGTGAAAGAGTTAATCTTAAATTCGTGAACATTGCGATACTATAATAATAATTTTCGATCATACATCATTAAAACGTTTAAGTCTTTAATTTGTTTATAAAAAATGTTAATTAAATAATAAAAGAAACTTAAAAAAAGGTCACCCCGTGACAATGTTTGTTACATTGCCGTGACCAGGATTCGAACCTGGGTTACTACGGCCACAACGTAGGGTCCTAACCACTAGACGATCACGGCTACGGTGACATGTTAAAAGCATTTTTATATTCCTAATATAATCCTAAGGTCTCTTAAACATTTATTTATTATTTTACCTGACTTTTATTAAATTTAATAACCAATGAATTCTTATATAAGATATCGCTTTATTTGGTAAGGCCCCTATATAAACAATATTTAACTTTTCATCGTTTGATAACAAGAAGTTATCAATTCCATTTTTGGGGTCTGGTGGACTAAAATAACATATTAATAGTTTAGTATTCCAATACAGAATGAACCTACCATAATCCTGTATTTTTCCAAAATTTCTTTAATAATACACCGTGACCTGAAGCATTTATAGTAATTGTATCGATAGTACTAATGATATGAATTGTATGAAAGAGAATATAATACCTCAATAACATTATTAAACCTACAATGAATTTTAGGTACTTATAATCAAATATTTAGAAATTTGTCTCAACACACAAACCCTTTAAAAAAGACAATACATGTTGAAACCAAAAATGTATTGGGCAAACCTCACTTCAGTGAATGAATAGCAACTTTATTAAAGTTAGTGAGAAATATATAAACTACAAAGATTGAAAGGGTAATAATTAAAACTATATTCTCAAATGTTTATTTAAACATCTTTAAAAATATTGTAATATGTATTAATTTCGTTTAAATAACAAACTGAAACTTCTTATAACAAAATACTGTTGGGTGTTTAAAAATGCATCAGTCCTTTTAAAAAACAGTGGTGTTATTCAGTCCAAGCAGTTAGGACCAATACATCAAAATAGAACAATACAAATCAAAAAAGAAAATTGTACAAAACATAAATAAAAATCTTTTGTAAATTTCTTCAACAGCCATAAAATTTTACAAATAGATTGTTAAATAATGTGAATATCACCACCGCAAACCCATTGTGTAAAATTTTTGTTTCATTGTTTAAATGCATTTTATAAAAAGACTAAAAAGATAATAATTAAATACAAAACAAGCAGAACTAAATTTCAGACATCAAAATTAAATTATTTTCTATGTCTAATAAAATTAAATTGATGTTAACTAAAGTATCATATAAATTCTGTTTATTATCAAATTTAAGTGTCAATGCATAACAAGCTTTATACGTACTGGCTAATTTACAACAGTCTTTGTTTATAGGAGGTTTCAATAAACAGAGCTTTGTTAAATTCCTTAAAGTGCATTGAATTCGATTTTGTAACAATGAAACAAGAGATTTTACACTTTTAAAAGATTTATCGTTGTTCTCAATTTCGTTATCATCCAATTCAATTTTTTTGTTAATAATCAATTCCAACATTGGCTTCAACCCTAGCAAAATCTCCAAACATTCTTGGTAATGCGTTATTTTTACTTGTGGTAACGTTGAAGCTAAAATGAATACATTAGAAACACTACAATTATAAAAACGGTTCGTTAACTTACATTCTGCTAAATATTCAATTAATGCAAATCTTTGCATTTGTACTGTAAAATAATTTACAGCATCCATGGAGTCATAAAAGAACTCTGCTGCCTTTTCATAGTGCAACTTTGCCAAGTGAACTGCGCCCTTTTTGTTGGAACAATCCGCTGATGTGTTCCATATACTGCTATGATTTAATGAACCCAGTCTGTAATGTATTAAACCTGCTCTGAACTGGTATAATGGGTACTTTGGGCTATTTTCATCCAAATCACAGTATTTTAAAGCTTGATGAAGAGTTTCAGTAACTTCTTTTTCAGCTTCTTGTCGACTCTAAGTGTATAAAATTAATATTGTACAAAATATAATAGTGAATTAATTTTTAATGTTTTGTTTTAGATTACCTTAGATATATTATTGAAAAAAAAGTAAACTTACCAATTCTGGATTGGGATGATCATGAAGAATAGTGGCCATTGTGAACAAAGCCGTTGAAAGTTCCCATCTCACAATGTCCCATATACCAGGACATTTAATTCTTTCGCCTAACACTTGCAAAGCTTTCTTATAATTTACAAAAGCTTTATTGTAATGAAGCTTTTCAGTATTGGTCAATTCACATCTTTCCATGGGCGAGCTTGCATGGGCTAAAATTCTGTGCAAATGTCCCATATTTGTGTACAACAAAGCAACATTACTATCATTTTTAATTTTTTCAAACGCCTCTAACCCTCGTTTTAAGTAAAGCTCAGCCTTATTACACGAATCAAAAATTAACGATTCTGAATTAGAGCTTCGAGCACGATTGAGGAAAAAACTACCCAATTCATTTAAACTGTTACCTAGTCTTAAAAAAATACTTTCACACTCCCTATATTTTAAAGCTTCCTCGTATAATTCAACGCCTAGAACAACGATAATGATTATTATTTTTAAAATTAATAGGTTTCTTATATTTTACCATTTATGATCATTTGTTCAATTGTTCGGATATTGTAAATTAATACAGATCTTAAATTACAATCAATGTAACTGATATTGTATGCCTGTTCATCTTTCTCTAATTGTATTTTCATCATCTCATCTTCATCTGAGAACGCCTTTAATTCGTTTTGATAAGTTTCAACTTTAGGCCAAGTTTGCACAATCATAATACAACAATCGCCTGCTCTCCCCAATAAGCAATCTTCCATTAGGGTATTGGCAGAATGATACAATTTACATAAAATCTGATGACAACGGACTAATAAACCCAAATTTCTGAGACTAGCTCCATAGTTACCAGCAAGATAACACTGTTCAGCCAAAGTTGCATACACCAATTCCGCCTTTTCGTACAAAAGTATCTTAAAATGTTTTTTCCAAGATACATGATCATCATTAAAATCTTGCCAGGTGGGTAAAGGTTGTGCTTCAGCCTTATTTTTGAGCAATAAAGCATTCGGTGCGTTTTCAGAAACACTAGAATTGCTATCATTTGTTACATCAATTTTTTTCTTAGTCTTATCCTTTCGTTTTTTTGATTTCTTGCTAGTTTTATGTAAATTTATAGAATTGCTCTGAGTGTTGGAGTCGTTAAGGCTACTGTAAGGCATAGGAATTGGTTCAAAGGGTTTAGCCATTGGAACTTCTTCGTCGTCACGCGATACGTGCTGTTGTTTGCTGTTATTTTCCTTTTCAGGTTGATGGAAATATTGTAAGCAGTCAAGTCCTGAAGCTATATGATAAAGTGATTGTACACAACGTTCTTGTACCGATCCAATTATAGGTGGAGGGCGTTTGTAGGCATTAGCAAATTTATCACTTAAATGATTTTCATCCAATATTAATACTTTAGTATCTTCATTGCAGTTTGCACTTTCTGTAACACAATTAATACGACTTTAAATTATAAATCAGAAAAACGCGGAGGGGGACTTTAATTTATGACAAGTCGTCAGAAATAAATTCTATACATATTTTACAGCTACTTATGGTATTTACTAACCCTGAAAATCTTCCTCGTCGTCATCACAAAAGTATTCTGGATCCTCACATTCGTTTTCTTCCAAATTAGGCGATTCAGGATTCGTATTAGTCGGTATATATAAATCCGATAACATATAATGGGAAGAAGTTACAATTTCAGGATATTTTTTCTCTGCTAAAAGTTTGATACAATTCTTAAGTAACATTCGAATTGTACTAGGCTGATGTCTATCACAGGAATGCTTCATATTTCGAGCTACTCGATAGAGAAGCATTGCAACAGGAACTGTGAATGGACTTTCGTCTTTCTCAACCATGTATTTAGAACAAAGTGAAGTTAAATCATATAATTTTACTACATCTTGATCTTTGGGTTTAAATAACCAATATGTGTGCCCAGCTTTGGTAGCATTTGATTTAAGAAAAGATAAAATACTTTTTGCAACTTCCCTAATTGCAGTTGGAGAAAATTTAGAGTTGTCCAATCTTGGCAAATCTTCAGTCTTAATTAATTCATACTTTTGTACAATACCATTCAAATGATAACACATTACAACTTCAGGTACATTAGACATTAGATTATCCAGCCAATAATCTATTCCTGTTAAAACGCTGATCGGTTTACTCATATCCCTTAGTCTCAAAGAAATACAAGGATGAACGCCTTGCCCAAAAATTGGCATGTCTGTTCCTATTAGCATTCGGATATCTTCAAACGTCCAAATAACATTCCTATTGTATTGATGAACGTGAGAATCAGGATCGGGTACTTCTTCAGGCGATGGTTCTGCTAATATAGGACTTTCAACAAACGGTAAATTGCTGTTCCATTCTAATTTTTCATTACTTCCTCCTTCAGCTAAACTATGATATAAAAATTTTGAAACTAAGCTTTTTTGTTGTAATGCTTTTCTACTTCTATTTTTAAAATACACAGTGCTATCGTACAACTCCTCTTGATTTATATTATTTTTAAAATTATCAAAGAAGAATCTCTTGAGCCATTCCCATTCAGTTTCAGCTGTTCGAAGGATATGCTTATAAATATCAAAATCGTCCAACAATAATGTGTTTTCTACTCTATGTACCATCATACTAACTGCACCTTTATGGTACGGAATCTTTAATAAGTTCTTAATATTTTCAGCATCCGAAACAACATCAACTTCTCCCACACAATCGGGAAACATGTGGGCCATTCGAAAACTAAAATATGTCTAGATGAGCTTACTGCTATACATACAATATTTCTTAAATTTTAGCCAATTACCTGCTAAATCCTTGTTGTTTGTATAATACATGTTGAAGACCATAAGAATCCACTGAATTACTTAACCAATTCGAAGGTGGTAAATTTAAATCTGTATTACATTGCAATTTTGTAAACCTTGCTGGGCATGGAACTGAATACTTCACTACAGCTTTAGATTTTACTTCTTCTTGTTTTGATAAACCACTATCCATTATTATTACACTAATTATTAATTATTTAGTGAGCGTATCGCTGGTATTGCTTTGAGAATGTAGAATTTTCTGGAATATTCACGGTTGTACTAAATGTCAACAGATGACACTTTGGTTGTTTACAGCTGTTTTGATATTTAAATGATTTCAAATGCAACAGATTTAGAAATGAATAATTTGACCTTAATTTTATGAACATATATGATAAACTAATTGAAAGTATTTTTCGTTTAAAAATTGACTAAAAAAGATGTCTCACCACCATCCAAAAACAGTCTTGCTTTTCCAAATAAATGCAAGACACAGTTTAATTTTGCATTGTAGGTCTAGAATAAATTGTTATAAGGTGTAATAAACTGATTAAATGCTTTCGGATATTGTAATGACATTTATTTAGATTGTTTAAAACATTCCTTGATTAAATTTCAAATATGTATTCATATTATATCTAAAGACTTTTAAACAGTTTATATCATTTTATTTTCTATAGGTAACTGAAGGAAAAAACGGATAGTTTAATTAAAACAGTATTATTTATACTTTTTTTAAAAGTAAAATATTATTTAAATAAAATCTATCGTAAAATGTTTGCCGAATTTTACCCGAACGATATGTTCGGATATTGGCGCATTATGCTAAAACAATTTAGTAGCGATCAGAATTTTATAGTGAAAGGTGTGTTTCTCGGTTACTAAAATCTTTTTTAAATATACAATTTATTTATATTTATATTAATCTAAAAATATGTGAATTTATATTGTTAACAATGGCGAAAACGATGGAGCTAATTGGTCTTTCAAGGAAACATGAATTTTTGGAAAAAATTGACTTTGAAAATTTTCGCCAATATGGCGAATAAAGCTGTAACATGAACAAGCTCCGATGCTTTTTTGTTGTTTTGGGATATCACAAAATGGAAACTGAAGTTAACTGAGTAAGTTCCTAATGTCATTTTTATTGTTGGAAATTGGATAATTTTTGGTTACTATTTATTAGTGCTATTGATTTCTATTAATTTGAGCAGGGTAATTTACTGAATTAGATTTCTTATAATATGAAAATTATAACAGCTTATTGAAGTGAATTAGTTTTATTGAACATTGTTATCTGATTTTGAGATGTCTATTTTTGCGTTGCAATTTTAGAACAGTCCTTTTTTGAATTGAGAGGTTGGGGCTAATTAAGTTATTTACTTGCTTTAGAACAAATAAGGTTCCTATCATTACTTAATTGACTAATAATGCTTGTCTTGTGCTTCTTAAGTTAGCTTGTTTCTATTTGAGATAAATATGTTTTTATGTTTTAGGACCTTCACTACGACTGTTAGATCATTTTGATAAATAAATCATTGCAATTATGGCTAAAGCAATGTAAGAATCGTATTGTTCATTATTGTGACCAGGTGCACAATTTTGTGTATTTAAGGGATAACATCATATTACGATGGATATATTTATGAGGTAATTTTGCTACAATTATGTTTGTAACTAGAATTGACATTATTATATTTTAGGTTTTGAAGGAGACTCAACGCAAATCATTTTATGTGGTGCTATTAATTGAGATATTTAAAATAGCACGTGTTCCATCATTCCTTTACGAGATCTAATTTGTGTATTTTTGGATAAAATTTATTGGAGTTTAAAAACCAACTTCAAGCTTCAAGATTACAACTACATTTTAGGTATTATTAAAATTTTACAAAAGTAAATTTTAATTGCAACTGCATCATACTGTTCTAAAATTTAATCTTCGTTTATAATGTTTTATGGATATCAACCATCAAACAACAGCAGCATTGCATAAAGAAATCATCACATTAAATTTGGTTCTGGTTATTTATTGTTGGTTTTAAAAAACTGTTCAAGTTCTTTAAATCTTAATAATTCGTAATGTGGGAATCAAATAAAAAGTATATTTATATCCTTGTGTGTCCTGTGGTGTCCTAAAAGTCTCATCTTTATTATTTTTTAGGCGTTCAAAGTTCTGAAATACTGGTCCTGTGGTTGAGTTTATCCAAAATTGGTTTTTAGCAAGGTGTAATTTTCTTTTGAAACTTGGAATTTTGAGCGAATCTCCAGACTATTTTGGAATAGCTATTTTTATTAACTAATTGAAATAATACGTATTAACAAAATGCCTGCAATATACGTATTGCAACAATGTTATTTAGTTTCATACGTAATAGAATAAACTACGTGTCGTCTACTATACTGGACTTTGAACAAAATTTACTGTCTGATATCAGGAACTAGATAACCTGAGGTTTTCAAGACGTGATTACCAACGAATAACTTGATCGATCTGACAACTTTCTGGTATTCATTTGCGCAGAGATTAACATACACAGCACGGTGCAATATTTTATTGAATTTATATGCATTGCTATATTAAACTATGGCAGATTATGTACAATATTTAAAAAGTCAGATTTTTAATGGAAATTTACAATAGAAATGGGTTAATCTTTATATATTTATATATATTTTACTTTCAATTTTATAAATACTAAAATTTGCTTTTTGGACATTCACTATTGGCATTTAATTCTGCATTTCTTATTCTAGGTCCTGCAGAGGTATCTACTGATGTTGCTCCCGGATTTATATCTATAATTATTAAAAACATAGCTTTTATTTCAGGATAAGTTCTAGATCGTATGCTAACAAAAGTTGTTAAACATCCAGTCAAAATATTATTTCTGAAAGAAGCTGGCCACTTCTTCCAGTTAACTTTCGGCCTTTTTTTCAGACCGTAGGGTCCGCGTGCTCTTAGCGTTTTTCGGAAAAACCGTCGTGTAAATCTGGACTGTCCAAAAACTTCGTCGTTAGTGTGTGCGTGAACCGTAAATTGTATCGTAATTCTTTAACCGTGTGCTTACCCTCCCAGTATGAAAAAGTATAAGTCACTTCAGGGTGCAGATCACCTTAAATTTAAAAAACGCGCGTTTTTAAAAGGTGCCTTGGTAAGAAATGTGCGGGAGTTCGGGAGTGCTCCAATGTGATGAGCCAAGCTGATGGGAGATGATGAGGAAGGAATGCAATAGTGGTTAGCCTCTAAACCCCACATTGTGAAGTCATCTTTACTATAAAGGACATCAAGGTAGGTTCGTCCAGCGAGGGAGAAAAGGACATGAATCTTCATTTCCGATGAGTACTTTTACCTTTACCATTGCGGGTGGTGTTTCTGGTATTCAGGAGTCTCAAAAACTTTTAGCTCGCGATTTTATTTTATCTAGCTTACCTTTCAGATTTGATCGGGATTCGGGATAATCGGGAGTGTTAGTGTGGAGCGCCGATAGCGTTAAATCAACCTAATTGCGCCTTTCTGGAAGATGAATTGTTTAGGTTCAGTTGAAAAAGAAATCGAAGACATTTGAAATTGCCCAGATTAATTATAACAATTTTTTGGAATTTAATTATTTTGAAGTTTTCTTGAGAAAATTATTTTGGTAAAAATACACTTTAAAATCATATAAAATTGTTTGGTCACTGGTTGTGATGAATGGCATTTATATCTAATATTTTTCCAATTCTTGTTTAATTTATGATTATTAATTTAATTTTCGTTTTGCAAATGCCATTTGTTCAACCGATCAAAATTGATACACACTTAGGGTTGCAATTTTGAGACTCCTGCGGATTTTTAATACTGTTATTTTGTTCTATTTACATCTTTTCTATAATGTTCAAACATTTTATTTTAATCAGATATTAAGCGATATTGGAAATTGTTTTATTTAAAATTTAAACATTTTTTAAATTCTACGATTTTGCTTCTGTGGCTTATGTAAGTACATATGTTACTATCACGAAATTGAGATTTATTCATATGGTTAAATACAATTTGGATTCTGTTTTAAAAATATCTTTGTCTTATTTAAAAATTTGATTATTGCTAAAATTTGAATTCCGATTTTTATAATAAATTTTGCCACAGAAGTAAATCCAATTGCAAGGCATCTTCATTGAGAACATTATATAAAACCTAATTTTTTGCTTTAACCAGAAACACCACCGCAATTTTTTAATTTTGGAAAACAGCAAATTGGCGGTGCAAGGAAAGCTAATGTTTTTCCATTTTGATGATGCTTGTTTTTCTTTTTTGCTTGATTGTCTCAATAAGCTGCAAAAACAGCGTAAATCGCTTAACTTTTTGCAAATGGAAGTTGCTCAAAATTTCGAGTTTTTGGTGATGTTGTCTTTCTTAAGGACCCCTTGCCCCCTCGCCATTTATTACTGTATTTTTGTAACTCCGAAAAATCGAGAGAAGAGCAACAAGTCCATTTATTGAGTTCAATCCATTTTGCGTGCGAGGCAGTTGGACAGGCCAGTTTTTCTCCATATAACTTCATCAATAAATTGTTATTATTATTTATTGCAATAATTAATAGCTCTTTTGAATTAAATCAGAAACTGGGCATCCCTCTGTTGTTGTACAAATGTAATATCTGTGTATTTTTTGTAAACTTGTTGCGCCCCTTGTCCACACTGGCTAGGATATTGGGGCACCCTTAAAGTTGCGGTTTTAATGGTGCAATTCTAAACGAGATTTTTGTTTCTTTGCTATCACACACTGAACTTATAATCGAGTTTAGGGTTGCACAAGAGGGTGGCTTAGCATTTCTCTCCCAAATTTTCAGCTTTTATGAATTTAAACTATAGAAGGATTTAGCAACAAGGAGTTGTTTTTTTATAATTGGGGGCATAGTTGATAGGTCCCTACGCTCATGAAATTGCAAATTATTAAGCAATTTTAAAATTTTGCCCACTTTAAATGATTTTTTTAGTATTTATAAGTGCGCCCTTATTTTAATTTGCGATAAATTAAGTGCGTCTTTTTAATAGTGTTTTTTAGCACTAAGTTTTACTTATTTGTTAATTGACAATTCTGGTAATGTTTTAAGATATTTCTTTAATGTTATAAAAGGGAAAAATAAATCATAACTTGTTCAAACTGGGGTCTAAAGTTTGGATAGGTTATTGGAGTGTAGCAGATCATTCATAGATGGCGTATGGATGCACTTTTCGTAATTAAATTTTAAATAAATATTCAGTTAGTATTATTGTAATACCTGAAATCTTTTAATTGAGCAGAAATATTTTTAAGGTATCAGTAATTCTCCTACAACACAAAAAGTCTTAAAAATGCATAAATAGACTAATTAGTAACCTTCATGTATTCCAGTGAGGTAGGTTATATGGTTGAATTTGTAGGCTAAATTCAACCACTTTTAAATTAATAATTATTTTTTAGATAATTGCGATGTTGAACTTATCTAATGAGTTACTTCTTAAAATATTTGAGTACATAGATGTTCCAGATTTGCTCCAATTAAAGTTAACTTGTAAAAAATTTAATTGTATTATTAAACATGCCACCAGCTTAGGTAACGTTAAACCTATTCCTGTAACAAATCAATTAACGAAGTCTTTTAAAAGCAGGTAAATTAGCATTAGTGCTTTTTATAGTTACGATTTACTTAAGTATTTATTAAAAATTCCAGATGCCTCAAGTTATTAAAATTAGAACAAAAGTATCGCATCTTGCATAATTGGAAATATGGTATCTATAAAGAAAGTTGTGTACTTAAAGTTACAAGAAAATATATACCTTATTTGATTTTAAATAGACATGCTGTATGGTTTAGTAGAGATAATTATATGAGAGTATTTAAGAGACATTATTCACATCAACATTTAGGAAAATTGCTTGCTACAATTGGATATGAAAACACACCAGATATTTGTAAATTTAGTATTAAAGAACACACTGTAATAAGTGGGCATCGGTAAACTATGGGTTTTTTTTCTATTTCAAAGGATAATTATTGTATTATTTTAGAGATGGGGATGTTCTTGTATGGACCTCTGAAAATGACAATACTTTGTTAAAAAAATGCCACGAATCTGATGTACACACTATTAGTATATTAGATAGAGTATTTACATCTGGCTCTCAAGATAAGGCTGTGAAAATCTGGCTTCTTAAAAAGCCACATAACTTAGTAGGTGCTTATTATATGAAAGATCGTATTTGGTCCACAGCTGCTTCAGCTAACGATCAATATTTAGCTGTGGGCACGTCAGGACATTGTTATACTCCTTTACATATTTTTGATATGAATAGGTAAATATTAAACAACCTTTAAACATAGTTTTAACTTTTTGTTAACAGTCAAAAACTACTTTTGGAATTAAATTTATCGAAAACTTTTCGAAGAGGAATGGGAATTCTTCAAATTAAATGGGAGGATCCTTTTACTTTTTTAACGTGTGGGTATGATAAAAACATTAGGCAATGGGATATAAGATGTGGAGACTGCCAACAATCATGGGAAGACCCTTTTTACTCCACTGTTTATTGTTTTGAAACAGATAATTGTTGCACAATTTTAGCAGGGACCCAAAATAATGGCAGAGTTGTTTTATGGGATAAACGACAAAGAAAATATTTACAGGTAAAAATATAGGAAATTTATAAGATGAACGTTTAAGGTCCTCAATTTTTAGATGTATTTTATGGAATCTTGCAAAGAGCGTAATTCCAGTTCTCCAATATACAGTTTATCTTTTGATGCTCATACTTTATACGCAGCCACCGATAGACATTTAAATATAATGAATTTTTCAATTAAAACAGGCATTGCAAAAAATTACAATTACTTTCAAGTGTAATAATGGATTGTTAATAGGTACGTTTTTTTACAGTTTTGTTTTAAAAGATAAATAAAACTACCATTATTTATATGGGTGTATTAATTGTGATACAGTTTTTGTTGTATAAGCATTCCATAGAAATTTAAAAATATTCTGAATAGATTTTATATAATTACAAAGATAATTTAATAATCTCAATTAATTTAAAGTACACTTTAACGATAAATTAACACCATCCTATTGTTTATTTTCAGTATAAACTAATCTACTTGCATTAGTAAGAAATTGTACTTTCGATTTCATTAAACTTGAGCTGTACTCATGAATATTTCATAAATACCAAATTCACACGTTATAACCGTGCAATTAAAGATGTTATATTGTAGAGATTAATTGTACTGAAAACAGACGATATTACAATTACTTTTTAATAACTTTAAATTGGTACTGCATTAATATGTACTCTTAAAACATTAATTTAAAAAAATTACAATAGGACTAGAATAATATTTGATTCATATTAAAATTACTCTTAAATTGATAAAAACCATTACAAATGACAAAAAATTAAAAACACTCACTTAAAAACCTTTAAAGTAAACATAAAAATTAAGACACATTTTGTTCACTTATAAATAGCATTTTCGTAATTAATCCGTTCAATTTAATTTGTTTTTGGATATAGGACTGCATTACTAATAGATCGTTACTATTTTATTTTAATGTGTCATACTTGTTGCACATAAGAGAAATGTCTTAAGACTACATATTCGTAGAGAATCAAAATAAAATACAAAATTTTAAGGTATGTTTCGTAACATACAGAATAACCACAATTAAAGATAAAACAAAAAGATCATAGAAAAATGTAAACAATGTCCTTACGTTATTAAAACCTAGAAAAATATGTAGCAAAATGTTTTTACCACACCTTAAAAATTGAATTGTTTAGTGGCTAATGAAGTTCACCATATTAAAGATCCCATTGCCAAATATTATATAATTTAGAACCAATATATTAAAAGAAAAAATAACATATTTTTCATTGTACACTAATTCCTCCACCGCATTACTTGGAATGTTTCTTATTACTTAAGGCATACTTTTGATTAATACGTTGTAATAAGTCAACTGTGGCCATTAAACTGCAGAAGACAGCCCACTGCTCCAAAGTACCCTTCGTGCTCTAAGAATAATGCTTTCATAGTTCCGTTTGACCAGTAATCCATTGCGTATGCCAACAACTTCATCGATATAGGATTAACTCGCAAAAAATTACCAATAAACACCACCTAAAGATATAGCAATTAATTACATCGAGATAGAAATACAGTAGAAACTTACCCGATCAATTTTTTCTTGAAGTGCACACATTCTAGCAATAGAACCAATATTATTTGTGATGGTTACAAGCGTTGCTTTCGCTAAATCTTCTCGGCTTACTTTAGTTCGTCTTTCTCTTGAATTCATTTGTCCAAAACTACAGACAGCCGAAAAACTTCAGTACCACCATTATAAGGCACACAAAAAAGAAAATAAAGCAACAGTAAGAATAGCTACATCATGCAGTGCAGTAAATAAATAAAATGTGAAGTAAAATTTTAGTACAAAATAGGCAAAATAATAATTTCAACAATGGCTCAAGTGTATAACACACAGCTACTTATTTGAAGAAGATGGGCATTTACAATAACCAAACTAATGCACTCTAAAATGCTTAATAGCAATAATTTAAATTATTTCTACAATCGTAAAAAAATTACTAGTGAACAAATTTAAAAAAAAAAATATAATCAAAATGTATTAGTACTGTTAAAAAAAATATCAAAATATTCAATATTCAAAAAGGCAATACAAAAATGTAACTTAAAACCTTATACCTGCTCGCAACAAGATCTCCTGGCAAACCAAATCTTTCATAATCACCCCCGTATATGTCTCTCACTAATTTATCGACATGGGTGTTATCACCACCGGCAGCTAGTTCGATTGCCTCCTCAAAAGTATTACATCCTGTGAGTAAACAACAAAGACCTAGAAAAGTACCTCCACCTATACTAAAAGAAACGATACAAATTACAGTGTATTGATAAATACGTAAACACATAGTCTCTTCAATTTACCTGGTACCAGAAACACGTTTGTAGTTATTTGGACCATAAACAGCTAAAACACTAACCCCGGACCCAATATTAACCACCAGAAAAGGGTATGGATTAGAAAAGTCGTAATTAACTTTTGCACACTTTGTCTCATCGGTAGGATTAGCCCAGTAGTAGCATTCTGTTGGATTGTGAGCGTCCACGTATTGCATACCTTTTATCAAAGAATCAAACTCATCAAATTTTTCAAGCTTCATATTTACTTCCTACAATAAAAAATAAATATTATAAAATACTTGCAAGTTTATTAGCAAATAATACTTTTTTAAATTTATCTTCAAACTTATATGCTCCTCCGCCAGTAGCACAAACCGTTGTAACAAGTGCTGCAATTCCTTTCGATCGGGCTAACATTAAGAAATTTCCCATTTCACAAGTAGGAAATCTTATAAAATGTAATGTTCCACGTCTTCCACGCAATGGAACATTATCTAACTGCAAAAATGATAAAAACAATAATTCTTATAGTTTAAAGCAGGCAATAAAATTATAAATACCTGCAAATGCGTATCTCGATGTCCCGTTTTGCCATAAGCCGAATTCCTTGTCAAGTATCGTCTAATTTTCTTAAGTATTTCTATCTCAGAGTCCATCTCATCGCGTGTGATATTCTTCGGTTCGAAATAAACCAATTTGCACAATGTTCCTCCGATGTCCATTCCAAACCATGGCATCGCTAAAATTATTTGTAGTATTTACGACTGAAGTAATTAATGGTAATGAAATAAACGGAACGTATCACTATTATTCATAGTTAAAAGATTAATAAAAACAAACAGAAAAAAAATCCTTACAAAAAATATTTAAAATCCTGTACCTTGTTCACAACGTCAACCTTTTTGCTAATATGCATACAAACATTTCTTATAAATTAATACATTCATTTCGATGTGAATTTAAAAGAATAGCTTTTAAAAATATGTTGTTTTAAAGCTGGTGATTATTTTGATTCTTACCCAGCTCAGATTCAATGGTATCGTATAGTTATGTAAAATCCACTGTGTACCCAAAAATGCATCAGTAATAATTTTTATTAATTCATGACATAATAAAAGGAACCTTGGTAAGAGGCAAGCAATTGAATAATTGGTAAATTTATCTTGCTAAGTATCACAACAAATTTTCATCCGTAATAGTTACATTTTTTAATAAACGAATGATTTATTCTGCTGTTTATCATCTTTAATATTTTTCTTAATTTAGTTCAAAACTAGAAACAAACGTGTAGTTTAATTTCATATTTCTCCATAATACTTAGGTGTATTACTGACCAAATGAAGTTGTAATTATCACAAATAAATAAATTGCAATTGTTACAATGTCTAATTTTAAAAAGTGAGATTTATTAAACTATATTTAGTTAACTATTAAATTATAAAAATCTTTCTTGTAATTCACCTCCAACTTTAGGTCTAAAGACTACACTTATATTTCTCCGACCAAATTTCCATAACTTCAACATATTTGTTTCAAAAAGTACAAACTAAAGAAATAAATAAAACTGACATTTGTCAAGCATTGAAAAATAATGTTAAAATATGAATTACTGGGTAAAATTTTCCCAAACAAAGCTCTGGAAATTTTGAGTCATTATAATTATCAACTCAATTGATTCTTAAAAAGTACAATGTATGTGATTATAATATTTCTCAGATTACAATAGTTATTGTCTTTTTATTAAGTAACAAAAAATTTAATAGAATTTCACAAAAAGAAAAATTTGTAAACAGAATCAAAACATTCATTGTGGCTCAGGTAAAAATAAACTCTGAAGATCTTTAAAATATTCATCAAATATTTTTAAACCTTAGAGAAATGTATACTAAAGGGTATAGTCGGATAAGCATGGGCAATCGGCCCCAAAGAGATTTGCGTCAATCTTTTTCCTTAAAGTACGTTTAATGTACCTTACTCTTATTCAAAATTTTATACATATATTCTTTTTTGTACAGTACTTTACTATGATTAATCCATTTTAAATTAAATATACAGAAACTTACGAGTTTCTTCATCAGTTGTGCCATTTGTATCGACTCCATTTACAATAGTATTTCCGTCACACTCATTCTTACAATCTGCCATTGTTCCTGCGGTATTACTCAAGCAATTTTTACAGCCGTGTGGTGCCATTATCTACTTTATTAATAACTGTAAATAAAAAAAACATTAAATTAATAAATCTGAAATTTAAAAGGCTATTTATAAAAAAAAGTTGTGCCAAATTTGATAAATCACTATCAACATACAGAAACAAACCGATTATCAAAATGACTTTGAGCTGTGCTCTTAATACTTGAAAGTTAAATGTACTCGTAATTTTTATTTTGGATTTACGATTAATATGAATTTAATAAACAGAGTTTACTTTGCAACCAATATTTTAGGTCATTGCAGTACACGATCCTTGACCTTACAGTTAAATTTACTTACACAATTTCAATTAAAGCAACACTAGCGAATAATGATTTAAATTCTATTCATTTACAATTTGGAATATTAATTATGTAACTTTACAACGATACTTAGACAATATACATAACCTACAAATCACTTACAAACATATGCAGTACTTATATTCATGATGAATTTTGTCAAAAATATACTTATTACGAACTTGTTCTTAATCACATAGTAATGATAAAACTGTCTTACAGTTTAATTGGTACAAATCTATCAAATAGAACACAAATACTTGCAACGTAATGTGGCGTGATTCTATACCAGTATTAGAATGTCACTCATTCATAATCACGAACTTCGAGATGAAATATTTACAATATTTTTGTACCGTGATTCCACTTTATGTGACGTTTTTTGGACATAACTGACCTTTAATTGCGTAATTCAATAATATTTATTCTACAGCCAAATAAAACTGATTAAGACCATAAAAAAACTTATTTCCAATAAAAGCAATCCTCAATATTCTATGGGGTGATTTCTAAAAAAGTTACCATACGTTAAAACATTTATAAATAGATTAAATACAAAATGCAATGCTTAATAAGGATATCAACTAATCATTTTTTATTTTTTTGTAATAAACTTTATCACCTTTTAATTTAAATATAGCTTCTTTTAAACAAATTTTGATTGGGTACTTTTAACAGTTACCATAGCTACAAGATTCAACCAATCAACTCAAAGAAAATTTTTTAATTTTGATTGTGGATTAACATTTTTTGATTTATTAAGAGCAATATAATAACAATATAATTTGATGCATTTCAAAAAGGGCACTGGTACATGAATATATAAACGTATGGATTCTACAGATAACTTACTATTTTGAATGATGTAAGAGGATCTACAATAAATGACAAGAATTTATTTTTAAACTGTTATCTATTAATTAAACAATTACCTCTAAAAATGTTCATTACCATATAAATTAATGGTAGAGCCACCTTTTACCTTCAAAGAGAGGGAAGTTACAAAGTTCAAAGTTCCAAAAAAAATTTAACTTTTTTGAATTTGGGTTTATCAACACACTTTTACATAATTTTTTGGTTACGGGGCTAAAACTCTTTATTTAGTTCTTCGTAGACCATACAATTCTACTTATTAACACTCTTTAATTATTTTAAATAATTATATTCTGGAAAAATAATAATATAAAGATTAATAAAGACGAAGTTATTAATTTATATGAGACTCTGTATAGAGGTATTGAAAATGTCAATTTTGAATATTCGTCTTCAACCAAAACATGTTTTTGCATTATGAATTTTCCAATATACGCATTTTATACAACAAATTGAATTTATTAAGGATGACGTGGCCTAAAAACCATAACCAAGAATAAATAATCCTAAACTAACCTCGTTGTTTATGAGAATAATACCGTTGACTTGTGATTGAGGACATAAAAGTCTTGTAAATGTATAGTTAGTACATAATTGATTATGTTAAGAGTTATTCATATAGTAAACTACACTATTAATATAATACTAGTAATAATAATTTCACTTACTAAGAATATTGAGACTGGGTGTAAGAATATTGCTTTCCTTGTTTTTACTGATAAATAATTTTTTTCGTTACAGTAAACAATTTACATATGTATGATGGAACATCGACTGCTGAAATTATAGGAGGTGATATATTCTTTGAAATTGTTGACCCGTTAGAATTAGAATACACGTACAGAATTCGTCCAGCCAAGAATTTTGGTGCCCCATTTGTTAGTATTTAGATTAACTTTCTTTATTGTATGTAAAAAAGATTGCTATTTCAGAATGAGTCCTTTCATATTAAAAATGTTGCGCTTGTACCTGTACAACCCGAATACTGCTGCACTATACCTGAAAATATTGAATATTTAGAAGGAAATGTGGCTTTAGTAGAAAGAGGGTTTGTATTTGAAACATGATATAGATTGGTTATAATATAATTCTATTTACAGTGAATGTTCCTTTAAAATGAAAACAATAATAGCTGAACAAGCAGGAGCTCGAGCAGTTATTATAACTGACATGTCTAAAGTACATGAAGATTATTATATTGAAATGATAGATGATGATAGTTTAGAAGAGGCACATATTCCTGCTGGTTTTTTAATGGGTAAAAATGGTTTAATAATTCGCAAAACTTTAGAGAAATTAAAGAGAAACTATGCAATAATAAATTTGCCTGTAAATCTAACATTTACACCGGTTCATAAGATAAATCAACCGCCTTGGATAGGATGGTAATGTGATATTAAGAATTTGTAATAAAATAGTTATAATAAATTTTAAAACTGAATATTGCTCATCTCTAGTCAAAAAAAGGCAATAATTTTATAAGCCTAAATATACAAAACAATGTAAATAATTTTATATTGTTATTTATTACAATAAATATCAGTTACCTGAAAATAATTATTTTATCTTTTTCTGAAGTACTGAAGACAACTTAAGGTAAAACTTATAAAAAATTAAGATTTTATTGCAAAACAATATTATCATTTTTGAATTAGTTAATGTGATAAAAATACAATTGCTTGATTACTAATATATACTATATTTGTTATAAATACTTTCACTCAAAAACTTTGATTGCAAACAATTAAATTATTTATATTGAAATTTAATTAGCATTCCGAGCTATTACAAATTTAGCTTTTCGATTTTAATGGGTATCTTTAAATTAATTTTTTTATAGTCCAAGGTATTCTCTGCTAAGGATATGATTCCTTTTAATAGTATAATTATTATATCACATTAACTACCCATAAAGGAACCATTAAGACAATATCTAATCCTTTGCATATTAATAATATTTATTACATCACCAATATGCGTGTATATAATTTTAATGCTTCCTTCTCTAGAAGTAAGAAACATATAAATGCAGATTTTATAAACGAAATGAAGAAGTTACATTCAGGATTACGGTGTATGAACTCTTGGTGTATACAAAAATGAAAATCATTGTGAGTATAAAATGTTAAGAATTTTATTGTAAAATAATCAAGAAACCTAATCTTTCGTACTTAAACAATGATTTTTCAAATTACAGGTAATTGTATTGCTGATGGGCTTATCTATAGCTTTATCAGCACCTTCGCCTAAGCCATCCTTGCTTTCTTATGGATATTGGCCCTATGCAGATTATTCTTATTATTCTGCACCTTACTATGCTTGGAGTATGTAAATACCTTTAATTAATTCATAATCTTTAAAATTTGGTTTTTCAGATTATGGATACAGTTCCCCATATTACATTCTGTAAAGTATCGTTTTATATTAATTTTAAATATGGCAAATGAATCGTACTATATTAAATGAAAATGTTTGACCACTTTTCATTCGAAATAAATAATACAGATCCATACATTGATTATTATGTAATTATAAATAGTTTCCTTTGCCATTTCAAATGAAAGAAAATCTGATTGTGGGGACTCATTGAAGTATAATCAGTGGCTTAATAAAAATTTATACCTCCGGTGAAATAATATAATCTTCGTTTTTAAAAGTTTTGAATAATACTTTAGATATTTTGCCAAACTTATAATAGCGTTTACTGGGCTTTTACTATATTGTTATTCTCTTACAATTGCTCTTAACATAACATAATTTAACCTAGAATCTGTTGTGGAATTGTTTACTCACAACTTTGTTGAAGGTTGTTTATATTATTGGCTTAAATTAAATGGTAAGAATTAATTAAAACGACAACATGACTTAAAAGTAATTCTCAGAATTTAATTTAGCTACCAGTTTCATTTCTAGAGAGGATTTTAAAATATACATTTATGATATAATGGATTATGCTGATCCAGATGCCACAATAACTGAAGATGATATAGAAGCAATTCTGAATAAGTACAAAATAGATCAAAACACCAGTAATTTAAAACTGGTAGCCACAGAAGAGTGTAGTAATGTTAATAGCCACATCACTGAAAATAAATCAATTGTAATTTCTGATTCGGATAGTGATACAGATTGTATAGACATTATTAGTAAACCTAATGAAATCGATTCTGATATAAAAACTTCAGTAACGAGAAGTATTTCAGAGTTAGAAATTTTAATGAGAAAATACTCTGATAGTAAAATTAAGGACAATACTGAACCTTTAATTCCAAAATCTTCAAATTTATTGGATACCAAAGACACATACATTGAAAGTGTAGATTTAGATCTGCAGAAACCATTCAGCACTTATCAGTCTATACAAAGTGATCAAATAGAAGACCTTCATGTAGGAGTTACAGGTATAGATATTGAATAAAATCATTTAAATTTCAAAGAATTATATTACAAATTTAAGATGAAAAAACATCCACAATATCTAAAACAAAACGATCATTCCAATTAGACAAAGAAACCGAATTACAAGAAAAAATTGTTAAAAAAGCAGAAAAACAGGAAGAAATTTTAAGATCCAAAAAAATTAAGCAAGCAATTAAAGAAGCAAATAAAAACATTTCTCCTGAGGAATGCCTTAAGGTGCGTTTATGTAAATTTAGGATATTAAAACAATTTAAGGAGATCCTAATGTATTTCAGTTTATTACTGTCCTCATAAATAGCAAAATACTTGAGGAAAATTATGGATTTAAAATAACAGAGGCATTGGAAACATCTAATATTTCTTATAAAGCAGAATCTCAATTAGTTCCATATACAATAAAATTCAATTATCAAAGTATTGATTATTTAATTGATGATTATGATGAGGTATAAGATATTTAAAAAACTAGTAATATATTAATTTACATTAACTTTTAGTTGACTAAAAAAGTTGTCTTTAAAGATGCAGACGAAATCTTAATAATTATACATTGGGATAAAGTTGTGGACTTAGTACATAATAAAACACTTAATCAATATTTACAATCAATCAAAACGTCTTCCGATCAAAACATAATATTAATATTATATGGTTTAGAAAGTTATTTTAGGTGAGATTGTTACAAAACTATAATTTATATATCTGGGAAACTCACAGGTTTTATTTTGAAAATTAGTTATAAAAAAAAACTGGAAAACAGAACAATGCAATCTGAAATCAGAGGAACAGCTTTACCAAACCGAAAACTTGATAAATTATATCAACAGAGCCCTAACATTAGTAGAAATGATTTGGAAATGGCCTTAACAGAAGTACAAATAATTTATTCCTTTTCACACCGCATGATTGATTGTCCAAAAGACGTAGGACTAACTGTTTTACAATTTGCAAAAGCAATTGCAAGAATACCATACAAGTAAGATATTTTCACGCAAAAAAGATAATTTTAAGTACATGTAATAGTTCATCTTAATAGATTAGATTTTGAAATGTTTCTAGGCTTGAAAAATCACAAAAACACGAAGAAAATAATTGGTACTTGGATGGGTTTAATAAAAATTGTGTTAAAATTGATAAGAACGGTAATGGATTACAAAGACTGTGGCAGCAGCAATTGACTACTTTTCCAATGGCTAGTCTCGATCATGCCGAAGCCATTATAGCTATATATCCCACTTTACTAAGTCTGCTGGAGGTATCTTAAATAGTAGTGTGTCGTTTTGAATAGTTTTAATGGCTCTTTTTAAGAAATACGACATTTGTACACAAGAACAGGGCGAAACATTGTTACAAGATATTCCCATACGTCGAGCTGCGGGATATGCAACCACATCAAGAAAAATAGGCTTAGAATTGAGTAAGAAAATATATAAATTCCTTACATCAGTAGATGGAGATTTACTACTGTAAATGATAACAATACAATGTGTAAGTCCCCAAAAAAACTTACAATTTGTAAAAATCATAAGTCCTAAGTGATCAATCAAACAAATTATATATTTCCGATAATGAAAGGTATAATAATAAATAACCGAAGTAGAAAAATGATCTCTTTCCAAACAACTATGAAACATTAATACCTACAATTTCAAGTACTTGTGTTTTGTACGTAAATATTACATTAAATTGTATTAAACTTATTGTTTTTTAACTGATAAAAAATCTTCTTTATCAATGTTTAATTCTGCGTCCGTAGCATTTCTTTTTCCAAGACTTACGGGCGAAGATTCCACATTGTCTGCATCTTTTCGAATTTCTTCTTTCTGAATTTTGAGATTTACAATATGACGTTCTGGTTTTTTAATGGTAGTAGATATGATAGCATTTTCTATATCTTCAAATGCAGTGGGCAAGGATTCTATTTTTTTGATCGGTTTTTCGGTTGACAAAGCAGTCATTTTCGGTAACGCATGAGTAGTTGTTGGTTTTTGTTCGCCGCCAGAACTTCTCGATATAATAATTTTTGTGTATTTCACGGGATTTGCACTGTTGCGTAGGGGAACAGATAATGTAGGCCGTCTTATAGTTGGTATAGGACTCGACAAAGTAGTTTGCAAAGGCACCTGTTTATTAATGAAGACAAACTTTCCTACTGGATTCGAAAGAGTTCCTTTTGGGGCTTGAGTTTGCAGAATGATTTCCTTGCTTTGTGATTCAGACTGTTGCAATTTGGAATTATCTGTTAAAATTTGATTATCGTCAGCAAATATGATCGGAAGATCCATTATGTCTTGCGAAGTAAGATTTGTGGGAGGTGGTAAACAGGTGGAAAATGGTGCTAAAGCAGGTGCTGTAGATTTATGAGGCGGTCTTCTTCCAATTAATTGTTTCTTAGATGTAATGTATTTCACACCTTTAAAATAAGAGTAATTAATTTATACCAATAGGTTGTCAGAAAATAACAACTTACGATGACCTGCAGATGAGGTTTGGGACGAGCTCGATATTTTATTTTTATGAGACATTGGAAGTAGTACTGGATTAGATCCACTTTTCATCGTTGTCGTTATAGGTTTTATTTTACCATCGGGCATTAAAATCACGTTTCCGACAGATCCTGCTGAGGTTTTCGTGCGATTAAGTGAATTTAAAACCGTGATTTTAGATAAATCAATGGATCTTCCTGTTGTACTAGAAACCAGTTTAGCCGATGAACTAGGATTCAACGTTAGGTTTTCCAAAACTAAAAGTATCATACAATTTTAGACATCGCATAAGTATACAATAAAATGTATCACCTTTTATACCTGCATTTGTTTTTAATGATTGAGATGATATTGTAGGTACAGATCTGCTTCCATTTTGGAGAAGAGATGACAGAGTACCTGAAGTTAAAACTGATCGATTCAATCCCATTGCTTGAATTTTTGCAGCTATTAAATTATAATTATTTAAGTTTGTTAATTAAAAACAGTTTTCGAACTTAAACGAAGTACAGTAATGTCGGCCTATAACGGTCCAAAAATTGCGGGGGGCCCTTAATTAGTGGGTAAAATGTCGTTTTAAATTTGTTATAACCATATTCGCTATATGCGAAAGTTTGTTATAAACGGGTTCGTTATTTGCGAAAAAGTAACACGTCTAACAATACATTAGTTCATAAGATGTACATTATTTTATTATAAATGAAATTTCATAATAAGCGGGTTCGTTATAAGCGGACTTCACTGTATGTTGGAGTTATTTAAATTGTCATATTAGTAAGAATTGAACATAATCTAGAATTACCTGAATAAAACAGCCACAAGAACTTTATACAACATCAAGTAAATATTGAAATAAATATTTTTGATACGATTAGAAAGAATTAAGATTGTTTTGATAATATGGGATCATTTTAGAAAATAAAATAATAAAATTACCTGTAGTTGATGATATTTTTGGTTGATTATTTGAAGTGATATTGCTGTCCAGATTATTTACAGCTGGTTTAATTTTATCACCACTACATTTAGATAATTCAAAATTGGATGTGTCTTTTGGTGCTGTTTTATCAGATGAATGATGTGTAGGATGTTTTGATGAAAATTGTGATGTATCATTAATGCTAGGTGTAATACTTGATGGTGAACTATCTGGAGAAGGTATACCTTGAGCCATTGGTGCTGACCATTTAGCTTCCATTTTCGCCTTAGACTTCGGTCCTGGGGGTCGCCCAACTAAAGTCAAGGGTTATAAATAATATATATATCTATAAATTCTTTTACAATTAAAACCTGGTCTGGTAATTTTTGGGGTAGGAGATGGCGGTTCACTATCGATGGAACTGTCATTTGAATTGTTTCTCTTCCTATCAGCTTTGCTACGTTTATTAGAGGTAGTATCTAATAATGTAGGAGATTGCCGCACTTGTGGAGGATATGGTGATAACAACAGGCCACTTATGAATTCCCCTATATTCTCCTAAAAATATATGAATTATTTAAATTTACAAAAATCAAACAATTTCTTACAACAATAATTCGATCTACAGCAGTCTGGGTGATGCCTTCCGCTCTTTTCTTCTTTTTGCTAATTCTCAAATAGTCATCTGCAGAACCAACAACAACCAAAGCATTTTCTACACGCATTCTTTCTCGCAGATCTTCCACGTCTTCTTGCCTGTAAAATAGAAATTAATAAAACAGTTTAACATATATTCCATGTTTCATTACAGAGAAGTATTTGAGCATTGCCCAATAATGAATAATACTGGAGATTGCAACTCCAACATATTATCATCAGCATCCCCACGTTTCCCTTCAGCGGTATACAACGAAAAACCCATACACACAACAGCAGCAACGTGTTCAACTTGAGCCACTTGCAAAGAAAGTGCAGATCCTGCATTAAAACCCACTAACACAATAGGTCTTCCAGGGTAATCGCTTTTGACTTCTTGTATTTTGGCTCTCGTTGCTGCTAACATTTGGTCCGCGCAATTAATCATTGTTAAACGGTTTATAGAACTACCTATAATGTTATAATAAATTTATATTGTTATTGTATTTAGAATTTCAAAAACGACAATTATTTTGATATGTTTTTCGTTTAGGATTCCTTACCGATATTTGTATGTACAGCAACTACGGTACATAAATGGGACAATAAATTAGCCCATTTATTTTGTCTTTTAAAATGACTAGTATGTGAAGTACTTGGTGAAGAAGAAACCATAATTATAATTGGGTTTCCCGGTAATTTCCGAAATCTGCTTGGACTATATGATCCAAATGGATCCCAGGGTCGCTTTAATAGTTGAAATAAATTCTCATTGCTTGTTAAACCCATACGAACAGTTGCGTTTGGTCCATACATCATTTTATCAACAAATACAGGTAATTTGGCTTTTAAAGTCTAAAATAGTTGCATACAGTAGACAATATACCTCAATTCGATTAGAAAATGTCATTAAATTACCTGTAATATATCTAAATAAGCTCCCAAAAAAGATGAGCTCAAGTTGTCAATTAATAACTGATGAAGCCATTGTGTTAAACGAGAATCCCAAGATATACTTGCAAAAAGGTGACGTACTCTATTTACTGATTTATCTATTGCAGAACGTCTTAATACTGATTCGTGGTGAGCATTACTATATGCTAAACGTGCCAATCGATCACTATTTAAAATGTTGACCATACCATTAAATAATCGGTTTTGTGCATGAGTCCAGTTAAGTCTACAACTTAGCGATAAATAATTACAATAAATTGCTTTATTAAAACAAACCTAGATACAGTATCCTCCCATTCGTCATTATCTTGATCAGTCCTTGCAAATACAGCATGTCTCTCACATTCATCCATTAAATGTAAGGCTTTCATTTTATCATATAATTCTGGTGGTGGTGTTGCAACAGTTTCTACATCTATAATATCATCGGTCTCTGACATGGGAGCTAGAGGATTTGTGGGCTTTTTCTTATTAACCACAGCTTGCGACATAAATAAAGTTTTGATCGGTTGAAAGAATGCCGATTCTGGAGTCCAGTTTAAAGGTCTAGCATAACAATGATCCATAGCTATCACTCCCGGATCCTTGTCAACAGTTGGAATACATTGATTATAATAATTATGCATTTTTAAAACAGAGTCATCCGATACTCTCGAATTACCAAGATAAGATGAATGCATATAATGTGTCGATAATGCTCGTGAATTCGATATGTTGTAAGTGGATATCTTTAAACAACAAACAAATATTTCTTGATACTAATTAAAGTATATCATTTACTTACAAACTTCGAAGATAGATTGAGAGGTGTTGTTGAGGTTAACAATGATTTTACAATACTTTCTTTTTCTCCTACGTTTTCTGACATAGTTAGAATAGAATATACAGCAACAATAATGATGTTAAACTAACAATAAATAGAAAATTAATTTGTTCTTAATTATACGTATTTGGATAACACAAACAATGAACCGTTTTAGGCTAACAGTTTGGGAAAATTACAATGTTACTAAATTGGCAATACAAGTTACTAAAACATTAATTTGAAAATCATAAATTAAACGTAATAAGGTCTTTAATTATATGGTTTAAAATAGATTTATATTGTTAGTTATAAAATTAATTGAGAAATTACTACCATAAATACATTTTTTTGTATACAAAGTTTTCTCTTTTCTTTTGCATATTAAACAGAATTCTTCTTTGTACTTTTAAACAAATATCGGGGAAATATTTTTAAATGCTTTATTTAATTATTAATTATTATAACTGTATTAATTTACAATTGTGAATATAGTATAACAAAATCAAAAAAAGAAGTTGGAAGTTATTCACAAATTCTTGTTTACACAATAACAAAATTTAAGAATGTTGTATATTTCTTTTCCACTAAGGATTTTTTTTAACTATAAACAGCATCCGTAATTATATTAGTAAAAGCCAATAGACATATATATTTTTGTAGTAGAGCGTCACGACGCCTGCTTTAGAGCGTCGTTGAGGACTACGCCAATATTGATCGTTATGTCCCGGGTATATATTATACGTCCTCAGCAATCTCAATGTGTAATAGTGTGTAAAATTTCTTATAATTTTTTACAAAATAGTTAGATTTTCAAATAAATGACTATGACTTCAGCAGAAGGTGTTTCAGATAACCAGCTTACTCCACAAACGCCTGTTTTAACTGTTGCTTGTAAAATACTACGCTCCCCATCACATGAATCTGTAACAACAGATTTATCTTTATTTTCCGTATCATCCGTTGCATCCGATGTGCATTCAGGACGTAGACTTCTAAGTTTCAACAAAACTGATGGACGTGGTCATAGCCCAAATCCCGATAGTAGAGGACATTCGGGCCGGTAAATATATCATGGTTTGCCTCAATCCTCAGGTATTTTGTAAATTTTTCAAATATTTATACAGACCTGCAGATATCCCCGAGATTTTATGGTTTGAGGAAGAGACAGATTTAATACGTAATTGTGCGGCCTTATCTTCGGCTGTAGGATTGCAAAAAAGCTTTAGTACGACTGATATCAGCCAATTGCCTTCTCCTGAAGATACACCCATAGCTCCTGGAGTAAGAAGTGCCGTCTCTGAATTAGCACTTAACACTTTGCAAAGATCAAATTTTTTACTGGAAAACGCAAGGCTGGATCACACTTCGAGATCGTGCTCCACTTGGGTTGCTGTAGGAGATATTGCATCCACTTCGCAATTGCCATCTCCACATGGAGGTCAATCTACCACAACAGTTCCACCTACCAACACTCCACCTCCAACATTTACAGCAGCAGATTTCATAAGATCTGTCAATAAAAAAGTAACATCAATATGGAACTGAATTCAATCAATAATTAACTTGATGTTTGTTGTAGGTCCGTCAAAATTATATTAGACGCAGACTCTTAACGACTTATAAAGCATTAGAAAGACTTTCACAAAGTGAATTCAATTTGGATAGACTTGAAGTATCATTATCGGCATCAGTTGTAGCATCTTCTGTTGATTGTACCAATAACAATGGATCATCTTCGCGGTTAACCGTTCCTGGAGCAACTCCAGTGCCAAAATCTTCACCTATAAATAATCCAAATTCATCAGTGCTCAAAGTTGTAAAACAATCCATTAATAAAAATTTACCGCTCACGATTCGTGATGTGGAACGGGAGCGCGGCAAACCTTTATCTAAATATGAAAGAAATATGATGATATTTAATTGGCTCCATACTTTGGATGATACAGCTTTCGTTGAAGGAATTCAATAAGATACTTTATATACTATTCACTGTTATTTCGTTAAGCATATTTATATGTGATTATATTGTATTTGTTTTACAACCATTGTGAAGCTATTTAGCTTTATTCACGTATACATTTTTCACTGTAACTAATTCATATCAATATAAATTATTAAAAGTTAACATAGAATAGAAAAACCTAAACGGAAAACTATACAGATTCGGATTTGTCAGACATTTGGGCTTTAGATAAGCCCAAAAACCATAGGCGTATTATTTGAAATTTTTGAGAAAAATGGCTTCGAAGAGTCAAACTTGTAATTAATTTTTTCACACCAAAAAATAAGGGGTCAGTACTTTTGACCAGACCCACCTAGGGTTATGCATTTTGATGCGCTGAATCCGAATTTGAGGTCGGTTTAACTCGTACACCTTCAAAATTTTGAATAAATTGCAAAAAAACACTAAAAATTGCAGTTATGAAAATTAAAAAAATTTGATTAAACTAGATCAAATCTTGATGAGATGAATCCAAATTCAGAACCTGTTAATTTCGATAATTCATACGTTTCAGTTTTTTTACGAACACTTCCGAACTATTCGGAATTTTACAATTTTCTTAACGGAATCTGAATCAACACCTAAATCTGCAAAACATTGCCCATTTAACCAAACTTCTATCTCCACTAATAGGAAAGATACGTATGTTAGCCTACTCAATTTGGAACACTCTGTATATATAAATATCACCTTGCTCGGTCGTTTGACCCACGCAAAGTAGACGTACCGCAAACTGAATCTTTCGCTTGGCTGGAAGCCCGTAAGCCGACGCTGCGAACGCACTAAGGCACCCTTGCGCAGTGGTCGGGAAATGCCGGCGCTCCGGTGACCGTCTCGAATTTGGGACTTTGTGCGAACTTTCAGTCTAAACCAATTTCGACACTCTTTCGCACTCGTGACCAATTAAAACACTAATTAAACACAGTTAAAACACTAATTTGTGCCGTTTTGCGTGGCAGCGAGCGACGAATGCAGGTTTATTTATGAGCAACGCACAGGTCAGTGGCCTTAAACATAACGTAAGCACTGGAAATTTTTGGCGATATCGCTACCTGTTTGGCATATCTAAAAATCAATACTTTGTCGGCTACGTGAAAAATCAATACATAAACTCCGCCCCTTTACTGCGCAAATGTGCCTTAACTTATACGAAGCTTCAATACGAAGTGCTTCGTGAACGGCTTCGTGAAAAATCAATACATAAACTTGGCCCCTTTACTTACCCCAAATTTTCCATAACTTATACATAGGCAGCTTGAATACAACGTGCTTTGAATGTAACATATGTGCTTCAAAGAATAATTAGGAAATTTAAATTATATCAGTCGTTAAAACATTTTTTTTAAACGACTTTAATACATTACTTAAAAATTGAAAATGCAAATATTTGTTTAATTGTACTATTTATTTAAACTCTTATAAATCAATTTAAACTAGTGCGTGTACCGTAGATGGCTCACACGAGTTGATTTAAATTAGTTACATTATTTGTTTTTGGTGTGTACAAACTTATAAATAATTATAAAACATCGGTACGGCCGTTTCGTATTTAACATATACCAAAATTGAAATAAACAGATAATGTTGCAAACTGCATACATCGTTCCCCCCCACACTCCAGTTGTGAATCGCGCGTTGAAGTGTTAAGAACGTTCTAGAAAATTTTGATTTCAACTAATTAGTGTTTGTGTGGAAACAGAATAGTGTGTACCAAAGGGTTTTGGAACTCTCCGAAGTACACCCTGTATATAAATCTGAATTGTAAGCTTATTTTTAAATATTCTATGTTTTGTCGTTTTTGTTAAGTCACAAATAATACTTTAAAAATTTTACGCCACCTTTCTCAAAAATTTCGGCTATTTTGGTCGTAATGCCTTTCCGAAATGTTGCGAGGCCAAAATTCATTTTCCTTTGTTCAACGTAGCGCTTTCGGCCATTTTCAAGTTAACGTTATCGCGCTTTCCGGAATCCTGCATTTGAGTTTTTAAATAGGCACACGTGTTTATCGGTTTGTAATAATAATTTCTTATAAATAATTACAAAGCCTCGTAACGATCGTTTTTGGCAATTTTTGAAAATCTTAATATTTTCTGCTTTAATTCGAAACACCCTTTATAATGGAAGTTGCGTTTGCACGTAATTAATTTGGAATTGACGCTTACTGTATAAAATTAAAGCAAATAATTGGGGTTTTGTTTAGAGATCATAACAAAATTTATATACAAGGTGTTTCGCATTTTGGTGCACCGCTGTAAAATTTATTGCAGTCGTTGTTCAAACGTTTTTTTCGTGATTTTAAAAGTTAAATTTACTTGACGATATGCTATACACATACAACTATTAAACTCGACTTTTTTCGATAACTTGAATTATTTTTATTTTCCTTTCGATTTCGACTTATCGAGGTTCGGCTGTAATTATAAATTAACATTAAAGTTACTATACAAATAGCATTTATTGTGTATAAAATTGAATCTTTACTGTAAACAATTTTTTTTTATATCCCTGTTCATTAAATTGTTGTAATCGAGATCGCCCAATTTTTATTCTTTAACTTTTTTATTTCACCTTTTAGCAATGGAATCAAATTTCACTGTATTTAATTTTATAAAATGTCATTTTAAAATTCAACAAGACAAGCTATTTACGTAATAAATTTATTCTGCTAGAAATTTATACATAATGAACAATGTTTGAGAAACAAATAAAGAAATGAACAAACTATATTAACGTTATAACGTTTGTTTCATACACTGCATAACACATTCACACCGCCATACAAAAGGAAGTAAAACAATTCCTTCAAATACAAAATTACACTCTAAGAATGCATTACTGAAAAGCAACGAATGCATTAATTAGAAAAACGAAGAAGTAACACCTACATTTAAACCTGACATATTTTTATCAGTCATCACATATGAAACTAAAATATTACATTTGTAATTAAGCTTGCTAATTACATTTCTTAATTCTTCTCTTCTTTTTTCTCTTTTTCTTCTGTGGTCTGTTGATCACTTGAGGAACTGCTGCTGCCACTACTGCTTTCTCTCTCTGCTGCCATCTGAAAATAAAAATTAATAGGTAAAAAACAACTTTAAATTAAGTACAAATCAATTTTTTTGTACCTTTTTGTAGGCCATTTCGAAAAGTTTTAATGAAGACTGTTGTAAAGTTGAAGTGGTTTTACGAATCTCTTCAGGATCTGTATCATCTTTTTTCGCAAGCATATCTCTAACTTTGGTGATTTCTTCTTTTAATTTCTCACACTAAAAGTATACTTATTTAATAATGCCTCATATTTAAAATAACAAATTACCTCTTCTTTGGGTAACTGGTCTTTGAATTCTTCCATTTTGGTTTCGGTATCGTGAATAATGCCTTCGGCATGATTTACAACTTCTACGCGATCTTTCTTAACTTTATCGGCCTTAGCATATTGTTCTGCGTTGCGAACCATATTCTCAATCTCATCCTTGCTTAATCCTCCAGACGACTGAATCACAACTATAATCATTTTGCATAAGTATTCTATTAATAACATAAAGTAAAGAACCTACTCTGTTGTTCTTTTCCTGTTCCTTTATCTCTAGCAGATACGTGCACAATGCCATTAGCATCAATATCAAAAGTAACTTCAATTTGTGGAACACCACGAGGTGCTGGTGGAATTCCAACCAAAGTAAATTGACCTAACATTTTATTATCTAAAGCCATTTCACGTTCGCCCTGATGTACTTTAATTTCGACTTGTGTTTGTCCATCTGCAGCGGTAGAGAAGACCTGACTTTTCTTCGTGGGAATGGTAGTATTGCGGCCAATAAGTCTTGTAAATACTCCACCCAAAGTTTCAATGCCCAAAGACAATGGCGTTACGTCCAATAATAAAACATCTGTAACATCTCCGGCAAGCACACCTCCTTGAATTGCAGCACCCACTGCTACTGCTTCATCCGGATTAACCGATCGGCTTGGTTGTTTACCAAAGATTTCTTGAACTGTGGCTTGTACTTTAGGCATTCTTGTCATGCCCCCGACGAGAATGACTTCTCCAATATCAGATTTCGCGACTTCGGCATCTTTAAGTGCCTTTTGGCACGGTTGAATGGTTTTCTTAATAAGTTCTCCTACTAAGCTCTCGAATTTGGAACGCGTCAGTTTTAAATTCATATGTTTAGGTCCCGAAGCATCCATTGTTAAATAAGGCAAGTTGATATCGGTTTGTAAAGAAGACGATAATTCTATTTTCGCTTTTTCAGCTGCTTCTTTTAATCTTTGCATAGCCATCGGATCTTTGGTCACATCAATGCCTTGCTCTTTTTTAAATTCTGTTACTAAGTGATTTACAAGGGTGTTATCAAAATCTTCGCCTCCCAAAAATGTGTCACCGTTTGTAGATTTTACTTCGAATACGCCTTTTTGGATTTCAAGAATGGAAATATCAAAAGTACCTCCACCCAAGTCATACACTGCAATTCTAAAAAAAAATCGATTTAAATTAGTTTCCAACATTAAATAAAGCGATACTTACATTTTATCATCTGTTTTGTCCATGCCGTATGCCAAAGCAGCAGCCGTAGGTTCATTTATTACTCTTAGAACATTTAAGCCTGAAATTTGACCTGCATCTTTCGTAGCTTGTCTTTGAGAGTCGTTGAAGTATGCAGGCACTGTAATAACGGCATTCTTTACTTTAGTGTTTAAATACGCATCTGCAGTCTCTTTCATTTTAACTAATACAAATGCCCCAATTTGGCTGGGAGAATATAATTTTCCATCTGAACTTTGAACCCATGCATCACCATTTGAAGCTTTGACTATTTTGTACGATACAGTTTTCCTATAAGACAAACAAACATTAAAACAAATGGTTTAAAATAATGCCGTTTACTTACATGTCTTTTTTAACTTCTTCATCTTCAAACTTTCTACCAATCAATCGTTTTGTGGCATAGAATGTGTTAGCAGAATTTGTAACGGCTTGTCTTTTTGCAGGCATTCCCACCAATCGTTCTCCATCCTTAGAAAAAGCAACAGTCGATGGGGTTGTTCGAGATCCTTCTGAGTTTTCAATTACTTTAGCTTGCTTGCCTTCCATAACTGCCACACAGGAATTCGTTGTTCCCAAATCAATGCCAATAACTGCTCCTTTAATGCCTTCCGATCTAAAAGTAAATGCTTCATTACATCTTAATCGAAGATCACAATTATACTTACTTATTTCGAATTTGATAGTCATATTTAGATGTTACACAGGGACTTTGTGCGGATACCTACAAATAAAGAAAATGAGTTTCTAGAAATATTCCTGTGATGCAATAAGTTCAAGGACATTCCCGGTGGATGAACACTAAATTTTGGATATACATATTAATTAACATTAACATTATAACTGGTATTATGTTCAAAATGAATTGGAAGTATTATTTTTAAGAAATGTGACTTAAAGAGTGTTTAAAGTTCTATGAATGACGCACTCACGTTTTTAAGAAGCTGGGAGAAATTTCGTTTTGTTGTTAATTCACAGGCTAAACTGGAACAATCTATTGCTTTTCGGCTTAATATTCTTGCAGCAGTTAACATTTTTAAAACCAACAATTTCTTCAACTTATTCAAATGTGTGTTTCTCACGTGGATATCTCGACGGAATAGTTCTAGAAAGAACGAAACATTTGCAGTTATTTTTGTCACCAACTTGCTTACCAACATTCAGATCTAAAAATTCTATCGAGTTAACCCTCTATATTTACAATTGCAAAAATCTGCAAAACATTGAAAGTAGATCAAATATCGTAAGTTTTATGATTTATTTTATTATATATAAGAAATAGTATTGTTTAACAATACTTGTTTTAGGTATGGGTTTATCTCTTTTTATTTTTTGAAAAAATATTGTACCTTGTTTATTCTTTAATATTTTCATTAATTCTTATATAACTTTAATGTTATTAACTTACTTACATATCTATAATAATGTAATGTTTAATTACTTTGAAATAAGGAAAGCTAATTAGTTTAATTTTTGGGAAGACCCATAACTACAGCATATTTAATTAAATTTTCCCTGTGGGATCATTATCCCATTGGGAAATTGATTGTAATATTTACAGATAACAATTATCTCTTTTTTAGTTTAACATATAAGCATGGGAAATCAAATAGCTACTTCTTGGGCAGTAACATTTCAAGATATAAAAAGAACTCATGATGCAGCATATCGTGCTATAGAAGAGGCAATTACTTACGAAGAACAAGAACAACCAACGAAGGTAAACTAGTCTAGTGCTTTTAATAGAGCAACTAATTAAGCCGTGATGTAACATTTACATAAAATTGTACCTATTTATAGTTTTTGGCAAATAACTGATCTAATATCCGGAAGATTGAGGTTTCCAATAGTTTTTTCAATTTAAATAAATAAATGGATTCTTAAATAAAATGCATTAGTTGAGCAATTACTTATTGAACTATCATATTTATTTCTTTGACAATCTAGTTAGCAAATTTTTGTTTAAATTAATTGAAATAATAATTACATTGACTTTCAAAAAGCCACTTTAAAAAGTACACTAATGCACTTGCATTTGCTTATTATAAAAGCTCAAATCAAGCACTTAACTTATTTGAAAAGTTCTATTGTATTCCAGGTAGTTTTGTATTAATAAACTACTATATGATTATGATTAGTAAAAGCTAAAATGTTATTTAACAGAATTTATTAATTTTAGGCAATTGATAAATACAAAGAGGGAATTTTATTGATAGATAAAGCTTTAGATATACGGGTAACATGCCCTGAAGAACCAGATTTTACGTGGGAACAAGCTGCTTTAATGATACAAAAAATGAAAAAAACCAGAGCTGAAGTATTGACAAGGATTAACTCCTTAACATCAGTACCTAACTTGTCGCTTCGCGAATTGCCTCCTACATATGAAGAAGCAATCTGTAGTACATCAACACAAGATACACCACGAACTTACAATGATTTAGCAGTAGCTCTTAATAATTTACAAATTGAATCTACAAATGAACCTCTGGAAATTATTTATTCTCACGATGGAGTCTTGTTATATTTTATTTCTCCAGATGGGACCGTTCAACAAACGTCCAAACCAGAAACTTTAAATATAGCTCTAATTCCAGGTAAATAGTTAATTTATCAAACCACAGATAGTTTGTAATTGAACTTACTTATGTAGGTACCGAAACAGTATCTAGAAAAGTCTTTTTACAAATTGGAGATTGGATCTACCCTCTCATCCCTGGTGTATCTCCATGCTTCAGAACTGACTATGGTGCTTTTATTTTGCCAGATGTTTATTCTGATACCCCAGGTTTGTTTCTTGTATTTCTAACTAATTGAAACGGCCAAAATAATTTATTTGCGAATTTTTGGAAGACTACTGTAATGCTACTACAAATATTAATTTTAATTTTTTTAGGTGCTTCGATAGGAATCATTTTACCAGCAGATGCAGATGAGTCAGTATATGAATTACTTGAAAACATTTTACATGGGATTATTTGCGAAAGTACAAAGAAACCATCCGCTCGTGTACGTAGAGCAGCAGAGCCTTTTAGCGTAACTAAAACCATAGCAAACGGATTTTCAACTGGTAAAATAACAATTAAGTATTATGCAAGATATTAATAATAATAATTTTAGGTGGATATTACGTGTCTCATGGTTTGATTACTGGTGCACAAAAGTTAAGCTCATTTTTAAACTATGGTACGCCCAAATTAATTAACCATTTGACTCCCGCTACTGAAATAACTACAATTTCGCCAACGGTTACAAAAAGCTTTCAAATAGTATCCAGTACCAGTAGCACAGCTGCTGATTTAACAGCATATATTGGTAAAAATTCAAAATGGTGTTAACTGTTTGTTATATTGAAAATTAAACCTTGCATAGCTGATAAAGTTGGATATGCAACACAAGCATTGGGACGTTATTTAGCTCCGCATATTCAGACGCAAGGAACCAGACTTCTAAGTTCTGGATTTAATCTTTCTGCAGAAGAAGCGTCTTTGAAGATGACCGGAATTTTAACGGTAGCTGCTGGTGCCGTAGAAGGATTTTCCACTGTTTACAGCGGATTAGAAACGTCAGCTTCAATACTAGGACAGAGTTTATCAAACAACACTGTTAACATAGTTCAACATAAGTAAGTTCAGTTATGTTTTTGGGAAAGGAAAAAAATAATTAAAATTCTGCTGCGAATTGTATAAAAATAAATTGCTTTTAGGTATGGATCTCCGGCAGGGCAAATAGCCAACAGTACCTTTCAAACTGTAGGAAATGTATTAACTATTGGGCATAATACTAAATTTTTTACACCAAAAGGCATCGTTAAAGTTACTGCAAAAGAAACTGGTAAAGCAATTGTAGAGGATATGAAACATTTAAATTCGCACGAACTAACTTCAAATCAAAATCTATACCCAAACCTGACATCAACAGAAAATTTACCAATCTCATCTGATTTAAGAAAAGACCGCATTTCCCTAATGGATAAACCAAATGTGTCTGATAATTTAGACAAGTAAGTGCTTTAAATTACTAATTAAGTGGGGAACATTTTCTTATTTGCTATAAATTTAATAAGGGCTTAAAAACTGAATGCTAGGTACTTTAACATAAAGTACAAAATATTTTTTAATTATAAACGGCGAAAGGTGATGTATTAATATATGAAAATCGGAATTTTGAGACTGATTGGGCAGTTCGTAATTTCTTCAAGTGCTTTTATGTCGTTATACTAACTTAAATGTGCAACTATATTAACATGGCATAAATATTAGTTGAAACATAACATAAATGCTGAAATAGTAAATTAGGTATATTGTTTAATTTGATATTTTTTAACAATATTAATAATTCCCTCCAAAAGGAATCTCCATGTGATATTTATTATCATATGCATGCTGAACTGATTGTAAATGCTGTATTGGTTTTGTTAAGTTTTAAATATTTTTTATAAACTTTAATAATGTTGGATTAATATAGTGTCGATTGGAATGTTTTTTTCTTGTGGTATGTCCATGGGCGTAGCTAGATGGAGGGGTCACACTGGGGTGGATAGATTCAAATAGGTTTACCTTTAAAAGCAAAGAACATAAATATAAAACACCTTATTTTAAAGATACATCATTTTAATAGTTGAATTAGAAATAAGTTACAATAGTATCGTCGTACCACACCACAATAAAAATTAATAACTAAGACTTTATCTTACAATTGAAAACGGTACGATATATCACAATATCAATGAACTTAATAAGGGATTCTATATTACAATACTGTAAAACAAACAAGGTTAATAATTTCCGAATAAATTTACGATTAAAAAATTAATGTTATAAAATATTTTCCCTTGTTTCAGGCAGTTAAAAAGTAAAACCCCTTATTCTAATAATTGGGAAGCACAAAATCGTTAATTTACCGTTATTCTTCAACCCTGACAACCGCATTTCGGCCTAGAGGAAACTAGACAGCGAAATGCATTATAAACAATACTACAAAGATGTCCGTAAGAACGACGCGAGTCTATCATAAACCACCGTTCATGATAGAATCATCTAACATCCGAATCTGTATTGTTCGTACAATCTTCAGGCTTCACAATTTGATAAGTTATAAAATATTCTGGGTAAGCTTGTTCGCCCCGATACACTACATATTCAGGAAAATTTAAACCTCCAGCAGATGGTCTTCCCATAACGGAATGATGTCCGGGTGGTGCATGGGCCATTTTCATGGCACTAAATTGAAGAAACGATTTTCCCAAAGTCACACGGCACAATAACAAATGCCTAGATACGAAACAGGATTAAATTTTTTTTAATTCAAAGAGTTTAGTAACTAACCTGTGACAAATATAACACGATCTGTCTTTATGCAACGGACAACCAGTGCCTCCACCAATTCCATACACGTATTGATTACTCTTCGAGGAGTGTTCTGCAAAATAAATACCAGCTCCAAACATACCACCAATGTAGGCATGTCTCTCATCAAATCCTTTTTGTACAATGGCATTTATAAAAGGAGATCCATGGAATAACATTCGTTCATTGCTTTGATGAGTGTTTTCTTCTGCAACTTCTTGTCTTCTGTGAGTATATCTTTCCCACAATTTCCTATTTTGTACTTTTTGGATCTATAAAAGCAATTTTAGTTTGTTATCAACTGATAATTGTAATCCTTACCCTAACAATATTATATCTGCTAAAAATTCCACCGGCATGTCCATTGTCCCTATGCTCACGGATAGTATTTTGCATTTCTTCTTCAACAGCAATAAATTCTTTATCGTCCCCTAATAGATCAACGAGAAGTGTTCCCGGGTTAGAAGGTGTCGTCCACGAACTACCACAACTCAGCATGAACCTTTCGATACCTTTAATTAATTTATGTCTAAAACCGTAAGCTGATATTCCAATCTGTTTTAAATCTTCGTGTCCCATTTCAGCCAGTATATCTAATGTGATTTGTTCTCTTTCAAACATTTCCAGTAAATGATCCAACGCTAAACTACAAAAGTAAAAAATTATTGTTAGAATTATTAATGTGGTTACATATTTAATATAATGGTTTACCTGGTTAAGAAACTGGCAACACTTGTAATATTATTGCTATCAGGAGAATCGCTTTCTGTCTTAACAGACTCGGCACAACAGCCTTCCCCTAAAGACATAGCTAAACTAACTCTGCCTGCAACGGGAACCGAAAGCGTCATCGACGCACCCGAAGGCATAATCACAGTTTCAGTGTTTACAGGTAAAATTGGAGGACTAGAACTATGCGATAATGCGATTGAAGGTGGTCTCGACATTGAAGCAGACGTAGTCGGTACAATTTGTTGCGAAGCCATTGCATCTTGCAGTAAACATCGGACATCATCTGCTGATGCAAGATCAACTGGCGCTTGCCCTTCTTGGTTTTTAAGAAAAGGATCAGCCCCATGAGCAAGCTAAACATATCGTTTTATATAACTATATTTGTAAATGAGACAAATCACTAACCAATAGAGCACATAATTGAGTTCTTCCCTTTTGTGCGGCTTCGTGTAGTGGAGTAAAACCCCACTTATCAGTTGCATTAACAACAGTATTAAATTTGATAAGGAGTGCTGCAATATCCAAGTGTCCATAACTTGATGCATTATGCAATGGAATTAGACCACCTTTATCTTGTGCATTCACATCGGCTCCATGGTCTAGTAAAAATTCTGCGACTTCCACATTATTATAACCAGCTATAAAATTTTAATAAGTGCAACGTTTCTATTTTTTTATTAGAAAAAAATTACCTGCTAAATGTAGAGGAGTAGAGTTACGACCTTGAGCATCTCGGCAATTAATATTTTCTGGTGTTACCAGTCTTTGAACTCTCAATAAATTACCCTTTTTGGCTGCATCCAAAAGAGCAGCATTACCTTTCAATAAATCGGCCACGTCTTGGTCCCCATCTCTCACCAAATCTAAAGGTGTAGCACCATCTCGATTCTTTTTACTAGGATCAGCACCATGCTACAATTATCGATAAAATTGTACTAGAGGAAAAAATTAAACCAAAGTTGAATACCTTTAACAATAATTTAACAATTTCATATTTTCCTTTCGCTGCTGCTTCATGCAAAGGTGTGAATTTCCATAAATCAGCGACATTAACACTGGCTCCATGTTTTACAAGAAGTTCAGTGACTTCGTAATGACCATACGAGCACGCATTGTGTAAAGGAACCAAGCCTCTGAAAATTTGTTTATATTGAACTGATCAATGTGCTAAATGAACTAATTACCCCTTGTCTTTTGCATGCACATCAGCTCCAAGTTGCAGTAAATACTCAACCACTGATACTCGATTGTAGCCCGATGCAAAATGTAATGGTGTGGAGTGTCTACCATCCACATCTCGACAATTTACAATGTGAGGGTAAGAGCCTAATATTCTTTGTACTTGTTCTAGGTCTCCAGCCTTTGCCGCTTCTAAAAGTTGGCATTCGATATCAGCACTGCCTGTTAATGGATCTGCAACAATTAAAATATAGGTAAAAATAAATTTTTTGGTACACCCTAAGGTACAGCAATTTTTAATAATTTTCTACTTACCCTGTAATATTTTTAAAACATTTTCTGAGGCCACTTGAGCTGCCGTGTATCCTTGTAAAGACACAATGGAGGAATCAACGTTGTAAGAAAGAAGAATTCTGCAAGCTTGAACATTATCTTCTCTAGCACATCGGTGCAAAGCAGTTTGACCTAATCCATCGAGAGCATTGACTTTGGCTCCATGTCTTAATAAAACGTCCATAATCTCGTAGTGCGAATTATCAGCAACTAAATGCAGTGGGGTAAGAAAATCCTTATTTTTTTCATTTAAATGAGCACCTTTCCTGATCAGAGTCTCTAAGATTTGTTTTCTTTTCGGATAAACGGAATTGACTACTGCATGTAAAGGCGTATCTCCAGAATAAGGATGTTTATAATTAATTACATCGGAAGTTAAATATTTCTTAGTCTTAGCCGTATCACATTGTCTGGCCGCTTCTAAAAGACAATGCCCTTTGTATTCATCTAAAAAAATATGAAAAATTTAATGTTTTAAACGCGATTTAAAAATACAATTACGCACATGCTATTCTCTCCTGAAGTTCCCTGGTGGGTGCCACATCAATAGCTGATTTAGAATGACAATTAAGTAAAGTAGGATCGGCCCCTTCGCTAAGCAGTAAAGAACAAACTTCAACACGAGACTTAGAAGCAGCTTCGTGTAGTGGTGTAAAAGCCCATAAGTCATTAGCATTAACATTAGCACCATGTTTTATTAACATTTCAGTCACTTCAAAATGTCCATAAGAACATGCATTATGCAACGGTACTAATCCTCTATAAAAATCAATAAAAGTAGGTTTGTCATTAAACAAAGTGCTTTATACCCTTTATCTTTTGCATGAACGTCAGCTCCATGTTGTAAAAGCAATTGCACTACTCGTCCTCGGTTGTAGCCTGCTGCTAAATGTAAAGGGGTTGAACGCCTCCCATCGCTGGCGTGGCAATTCACATTTAACGGGTTTAAAAGAACTAACAATCGATCCTCAGCACCTGAGCGAGCTGCTTCCAAAAGTTCATCCTTACGGTATTCCCCAGTTAATACTGGTCTTGTGGACACATCAGCAACATCTAATGCTGTTTTGCCTTCCGTGTTTCGTATGTTGGGATCTGCTCCGTGTTGAAGAAGAGCTATAAGAAATCACTTGTATAAACTGTTTTAAGCTGATATTTTACAATTAAATTAAATACCTATACAAACATCTACTTTTCCTTTTATAGCAGCTTCGTGTAAGGGAGTGTAATTCCAATTATCGCGAGTATTAGGATTGGCACCTGCTTCTAATAATAATCGTACAACATCTGCATGACCAAAAGAACAAGCATTGTGGAGTGGATGCAATCCCCCATCGTCTCGTGCCTGAATAGAAGCTCCAGTGGACAAGAGAAATTCTACCACGTCTCTTCTACCATAGCCTACGTAAGTGTTGCTTAATGTAAGATTTCATAACTATTAAATTTTAAAAAAAGTACCAGCAGCAAAATGGAGAGGTGTTGACTTCCTTCCTGCTGTATCTCGAGCATTGACTGTTTGAGGAGTAACCAGTTTCCTTACACGGGATATATCTCCCGTTTTGCAGGCTTCAAATAATTCTCTTAGAGGATCTGAAGAATTCGTTAGAGGTTCCATGGATGATGTTAAAATAGCTCGACGAGTCGCCATTGCGGATGGAAGTTCATTCACCAATTACTTTTTATAACCACTGATATTTATTTTAGGCGAAAAACACTTCCTCTTAAACTTACGGAATTGCATTTTCAATACCTTTCCTTATAGCGATGAATCATTAAATTATAGGTTCATTTCATAACCTCGCTCATTATTACAATTTGTGAAAGTTCATTCGTTTACTGTTACTTCAACAGATGAAAATCAGCCATGTAAATAAAGAGGGGGACACAACATTTGGCGTACGCATAAAATAGGCCAAAGTAAAAACAACAAGACTGTATACAGGTGAACCTCTATAATATTGCAGTTAAGAGGATGATCATTGCAAATTATTCAGTAAGTAATTATGACAAAATAAGCATATGGGAAAGTCCTTTGTCATTATGCTTACACCATTTGCTTAGAATTTTCAAAAATAAGATAGCCTATTAAAGGAATGCATTTTAATAAAGTAACTATTTAAGTTTTGCAGCTCACATTACAAGCTAATTTTTCAGGAATTGGAAAGCTTGCTGAGCGTTCTTCTGCTTCTACCTTATTATATATTTGTAATTAAATATAAGATTGTATTATTTAAGTGTGTTTTTAGTTTGAATTTGGTGGAATTTCCGCGTTAAAACTTGGTTCGAGTTTTCCTTCCTGATGGCGCTGGTGCTCTTTCGACAAAAATCAATACTTCGAAGGCCGTTTGAATCGACCAATAGCGTACGAGTATTTGACAAGTAAATGAAAACACAAAATAGAAGTTTCTACTTGTTGCTGCTTGTGCCATTTTTTGTTGATTTATAGTTCTATGGATAATTAGTGTGAAGTGAAAGTATTATAAAGCCTCTAAGGGCATAATTTGGTAAAATGGGCTGAGTACTATGTTCTTTTTATATTGTTTATTTTTATGGTGACACATAAACCCAGAGGGATGAGAATTTATGGAGGAAGATAGACCTATGAACTTTCCTATTTCGGTTATCTATTTTGGAAATAAGTGATAGTTATTCTTGCTTTAGAGACTATGGATTAATGTAAGTAACATGTACGTGTGTCTTTAGTTATCTGTTGACTGGAATTTAGATTAATTTGATTAGAACTATTGTAACAATAACGTGTTGTTTTTTAGGTGCAAAGAGTGATTTTTGACAAAAAATCTAAGCTCACCCGTAATGGCTGCAAAGAACTGCTAATAAACCAGTTGGAAGGAAACACAGGAGGAGTAATTTCAACTTGAAGTGTTATTAGAATGTTTCTTCTTTTCAAATGACAGAGGAGAGACTATGGAACTTTTTCGTAAGCCTTTATTTAATATGTACTATTAACAAATATTTAGAAGGGAGTTTTCCAATGAGATTGTGTCGATGTCTCAAATATTTTTACAAGAACTACACTCTTATTGTTTTGAGAAATTTCTTTGAATGTTACTAATTTCAAACTACCACTAACATGTAAATTTAGGATTTAGTAGCACATTTGGATTTTTAATGTTAGGTGCCCTCTTAATTAGCAATTGAAAATATTCTTTTGATAAAGCATATGAAATATTTTTACGGGGCCTGTTCTCGTTTATTTCTAAGTTAAAGATACGATAATTAGCAGTAGTTAAATGAGCTGATAGTGTAAATTTGGCGTTTAATACCATTTTTATTTAACTTATGGTGTTTTCGTTCTTTTAGGGTTTTCAAAAATGAAATGGAGATGCATCCCGAATGGCGCCTGTGTATGGATGGTTGCAGATGCATTGGCGAAAGTTTACTTTGATTCCAGCAGATACTATAAGTAATGTAAGTAACATCTATGTGCCTTTTGATTATGGATTAACTGCAAATTAGTTTAATATTATTACAGCTGTTTAATTTATATTGTATATTTTATAGGTGCAAACGATTACTGACAAAAATCTAAGCATATCCCCATGGGTGAATGGAACTAATTGTACAACAGTTTGAAGGAACTACAGAACAAGTAAGTTTAGCTTTACAAATTACTAGAATGTTTGTTGTTTTCAAATGACAGGAGACTTTATGAAATCATTTTGTAGGCTTTCATTTATTTAACATTAACTTTAGGCAAATATCTAAAAGGAAGTATTTTATTTCTAAAACTAATGCTATTCCACGATGAAGCCTTTATATTTTTTACTCCTTTTTAAATGTCTTTTAATTTTAAAGTAGGTTTTTAATAACATTGTGTCAATCTCTGAAATATTTTTATTAGAGCCACACTCTTTTTGTTTTGAGAAATTTTTTTGAATGTTACTAATTTTCATTTACCAATAACATGTAAATTTGAGATTAAACAAATCCAAATTGCATAACGTAAAACACATATAGAACTTATTTCAGATTATTTCTTCCCATGCTTTTATTAATAAGAGTAAAAGGTACATTTGTTTGACTTACATCCGGCAAAATTAATTCGCGTAGACCCCGTCCTTATTTTTGGAGGGTAGTTAAAAATATTATTTGGAATTCGAAATTTGGCTTTGTTAAAACAAACCCAAATTTCCTAATGTATTACATTATATAATTTAGCTTTTATAATTTTTTTAATGCTTTGTGTAATAAAACATAAGGGTTGATTTGATAAGCGTACACCCATCTAAATTAATTCGCGTTTTCTCTCCCATTTTTTTGACCCAAATTTACTTTTTCAAGAGTTATTTTACGAATAGAAATCGGATACAATAACTCGATTTCTTTGAGAATTCAAACACTAAAACAGTTCTTGGTTTTTGAGTACGGTCCTGAATTTTTCCAGTTTTATAAAGCGGCAACCCTTTGATAATTTTTGAAATGCTTAAATCATTGTCGATCATAAACTAAAAATTAGGGGTTTAATTAAAATAAAGTAAGAACAAATACGTTTGTAATACCCTGTATATTCTGAGACTTTTCTACATAAGATACATGTAAAATAAGTATAGGGCACAATGTTAATTTTTCGAGTAATTAAAAAAATTCAATCACACACACACGTCACAAAATTTATATAAAATAGAAACTTGGATTCTATTACATTGCGGGTGAATATTTTTGAAACACTCTGTATAGGTGTTTTCGTTAAATTAAATTAAATAAATCGATAATATTATTTAATATTATCGCAGTTCTTTTAGCCGGCCGTATCACTTTTGATATCGGACAAGTGTTCTTCCTGCGGCATTGTAATGACGTACATCTGTTTCATGTAACTTTCGATTCTGATTCATTCTTGAATGTAAAGCGAAGTGGAATGGTTGTGTTTTAAATAAGTGCTCTTAGTTTTTTAATTACAATTTCTAACCCAAGGTGAATATTAAAATTAAGGGTTTCTTTTTAAGTCCACACGCTTAGTAAAGAATTTTAGCTAATAATTTTTTTCTTTATTTTCCAGAAACTAATTGACATGCAGAGGAGTAAGAAACTATAGCACGTCACCTTCAGCCCTCTTCAGAAGATCATTTTTGGAAGCAGCCAATCTACCAAAGGGGTGCCCCTTTTTGAAACGATGTAAGTATAAATCCCTTAATTTTATTTGTACATAGGTAAACCTTGATCAATTTAACAAGTTGTTAACTAAAACTTTGAAGAAGGCCTTTTTTAATTTATCAAATTTCTAATACTAAATTCTTATGTGTTTAGGAGGAGCCCACTTTCACCGCCGATCGGTCGAACAATATTTCCCGGCGAGCGAAGCAGAGGTACCGGCCAAAGACACCCCTTTCGTGCTCGGACTTCGTCAAGTCGAACTGCGAACTACGCACGGTGAGTGTCTTTACTCTTTGTAATAAGATCTACTTTGAACTCATAAGTGGTACTTTTTTGCCACTATGAAATCTAAAATAGGTTATAATAAAAAAATCATAATTATGCCCTATTTTAAACCCATTGGAGGCAGATCACATGAAGTGGACCCCCCATTTACTACTTGTTCATGAAAATTAAATGAATGCATTTTTTTATTAATGCATATTTTTTTTATATTTAAATGCGCTTTTATACTTACGCTTTTGCGGCGCGCAATGTAATTTTTTATGCGTGCGAAAATGGAAATGTAACCCTAATAACCGGCGAATGCCCGAACAAACATATCAATACCTCTTTTCTAAATTGAAATTTATCATTATGAAAATGTCATTTTTTTACTACATTCCTAATGAAAAATGATGATCCTTTTTCGATGTAAAAGACGCTTTTCTATTGATACTCAACCTTCTGTAACGAGAACTGCGGACTTATCCAACGGATGCGAACAGTAACGATAGTCAGGACACCGAATTATTTCAACGAATTTCAGTTGATGACTCTCAAATTTCAACTTAATATATGGTGCCTGATAACAAGATGTATTTCGCCATTAATTTGCTGCGTCTACAGGGTGGCCGAACATAACCGAAGCGCTTTATTACCTTACTTTATTTACTCGCTAATCATTTTTTTAGTCTGATCTTTTTTTAATCTATTGCCGAATAAATTGCTAAATTTATTTCTGTAAAGCATTTTTTTGTTAAGCTTTTGTGTTGTTAGAATTCCTTTAACCTTCCGTGTACTAGGTGGGGTATAACTAACGTAAACAATTTTTTTTTGTTAAAATGGCACCTTTGGTAATCACGCTTAAAACCGAGTGTGCACATTCGAGCTCAAAGTGGCACATTCCGATCTCGGGAAAATGAAGCGCGCCGCTCCGCGTCGCGCTTCATTTGCCTCCCTCGCTCGGAAATGTGCCACTTTTCGCTCGAATGCGCACATCCTCGTATTCATTGATTTTTTTAAACTGCTAGGCTCACATTTAATTTAGTCACGCCAAAGAAGTATAACTTCTAACGCACCAAAAATTTTTTTAACATTAATTTGTACTTAGAATTAATCTTGAAGTACAGTCGAGAGCAAAATAATTCGACATTTCTAGTTTTCAAAATAGGTCCAATTAAAATTCTATTATAAATTCGAAAAATGTATTTTTACCATAGCAAATGAGTGAGAGCGAGCGAAAAGATACGACAAACGCATAAGTACGAGTGAGAGGGAATGATAAAAATTATTTACTACTTTTTCGTTACCAAAATTATTGTCAATCGTGCCTAAAATCGAGTGTGCACATTCGAGCTCAAAGTGGCACATTCCGATCTCGGGAAAATGAAGCGCGCCGCTCCGCGTCGCGCTTCATTTACCTCCCTCGCTCGGAAATGTGCCACTTTTCGCTCGAATGCGCACATCCTCGTATTCATTGATTTTTTTAAACTGCAAGGCTCACATTTAATTTAGTCACGCCAAAGAAGTATAACTTCTAACGCACCAAAAATTTTTTTAACATTAATTTGTACTTAGAATTAATCTTGAAGTACAGTCGAGAGCAAAATAATTCGACATTTCTAGTTTTCAAAATAGGTCGAATTAAAATTCTATTATAAATTCGAAAAATGTATTTTTACCATAGCAAATGAGTGGGAGCGAGCGAAAAGATACGACAAACGCATAAGTACGAGTGAGAGGGAATGGTAAAAATTATTTACTACTTTTTCGTTACCAAAATTATTGTCAATCGTGCCTAAAATCGAGTGTGCACATTCGAGCTCAAAGTGGCACATTCCGATCTCGGGAAAATGAAGCGCGCCGCTCCGCGTCGCGCTTCATTTGCCTCCCTCGCTCGGAAATGTGCCACTTTTCGCTCGAATGCGCACATCCTCGTGTTTATTATATTAGTATATTTTACCGTGCGCTTCTTCAAATCAAAAATTTTAATTTAATTATGTAAATATCGATTTTATATTCGAAAAACGTATTTACCATAGCGCAATGAGTGGAAGGGAGCGAGAAGATACGATAATCTTGTCAATGGGTCAGATCACGTCAAGTGGACCCCCCATTTACCACTTGATCATGAAAATTAAATTAATGCATTTTTTTATTAAGTAGTCACTACTAAAAATTAATCTCCAAAACAGTTTTTCGAAATTTTTATTTTAACAACAATTTTTTTAACAATGAAAATTTCGAGTGCTTTTAATTAAAAAATCAATTACATATCAACCGTGAAAGATAAACTGATGAAATTTTCAGGATTTATTGTCGAATGTCTATATTTTGTTAAAATGGTAAAAACTCAAAATTATTTATTTATTATCTTATTGTTTATTAATTTTTAAATAAACAAATGAAAATTTCAATGACTTCTTGGTCGAAAAATAAAAAGTTTTCTCACTGATTTTATGCGTTATACATTTAAGTTTATGATGCAGAAAAAAAAATTCGCTGCTCGCGATTAATTTAATTAATTTGTGTTTCCATCGTAGGTATGCAAGTCCACATGTGTCTATGTTGTATTCCATCAGATATCGTGGAATTTTTGAAAGGACCGACGTCGATTGTTAACTTATGAGGATTAACAGCAGGACCAGCACGCTCGAACGTGGGCCTTCCTGGCCAGGATGAAGCGGACTCTCCAGGATCGAGCTTCGTCAACCCTCATCCTTCGTGGGAATGAAATATTGTCGGTTTTAGAAGATTATTAAATTATTGTCTTGTGCTTCTTTTATGACTTTGTTGCCATATTAAATCGGTGGTTCTTAACCCTTGTATGATGTAAAACAGTTTTGATTATAAATGCTTTGCAAAATTATGAAACTTTTAAGTTTTAAAATCGTACAATACAAAAATATTTTTTTTCTATTTATAATAAATAATTGATTACAAATTGAATCACTTAAATGAATACTTGTCAAAATAAAATTTATGGGTTGTTGTTTGTCGAAAGAAATCTAATTCTCGGACAACACTAATTTTAAAAATTGTTTTATTGAATAGCTTTTAGTAATTCTTCGTGATAGTTAAAACATCGATTAAGAACCACTGTTTTATACATTGTTTATAGTTATTGTTGGAATTGTTAAAATGTTATATTTTTATGTTGGTTCGTTTATGTGTGCGCTAAATTTTAATTGCTGCGTTTGCTCCTGAAGACAATTCGTAAGACCATCGGCTTTGGTCTTTGTTTAGTTATTAATATTTTGATCAAGTCGGGAGTTTTAAATTTTAGCTTCAAATTTTTTTTTAATTTACTACGTTTGCAAAACTTAACTCACTTTAAAATTCCTGGATGACAATTTAAGCCTCTGTGATGAAACGCCAATGCGTTATATTTTAATAAAGTAAGCATTTGTACGATCAAAAACATTATTCGATTATAATTTATATTTAAATTAAATAATAAATTAAAAATTATTTGTGCGACATAAAAAAAAACATGGGAGCAAACGCATTATTGATAACGCAAGCCTTTCTTTCGAAAACTCATCGACGATTGGAAATTTTCTTTTAAATATTCGGCAACTTGTTAAAAAGTTTCTTGTATTTTTTTGGACATTGTTTCTTCGTTTAGCTGATGACAGTAGTGGTCCTTGTGCTGTGCCACAAGGTCCTTGCTGTTTGACCCATTGTTTTAGGGTAGGTTTTAAGTATCCCCCCACACACACACATACACAAAATTCAAATTTTGGCATTTTAATTATTTTTTTTTCGACTCTTAAAAGATTCTTTGACTAGGGTTACCAACTCAAAATTTGAGAGTCTTGGAGATTGTTCCAATAAGTTCGGAGATAATTATTCAAAAATGCAGTACAAAAAAAAATGCTCATTTGATTTGGATATTTGCAAAATTAAGACATAATAATCGGCTAATTATTTTATTTATTTTTAAATTTTACGAAATATAAAATAACGTGAATACCCTGACGGATTGCTCAAACCGTTTAAAGTAGGTTTTGCTCGGGTTTATTTCAAGTTCTGGAATAAATCAAATTTAAATTGGGTTTATTTTCAGCTTTGTTAATTATGGTTAATTTTCGGGATTTAATTGAAAATTAATTTAAAATGAGTTCATTGAAAGTTTATGTTTTTTTCATATTGGTTTCTTTTCAGTTCAGTACGGAATTATTTAAAATTCGATTTTTTTCTGCACATTTAAATTGTTTAATTAGGATTTATTAAGCGATTATTCGAATCCGTCAGGGTAGTTTTGCGGTTGTACATTTTTTTTAAATTTAATCATTCATAGGAGTTGAATATTTTTTTTATAAGAATCGAAAAATCTTGAGACTCTTTTTTGTAAACTGGTGACCGGTAAAAATGTAATTTTTCTACACTCTCTGGACTAAAACTGGAGGGTTGGTAACCCAATCTTTAATAATAGGATTACCAAAATTATTGTTTTTAAATAATTTCGACAATTTAGTTTTTTAAATCAAAATTTTTTTTAAACGTTTTTCTAAATAATAAAACGAAATTTGTTGTTAAATTTATTTTACAGATTTTCATTAACTATTAGAAAATTACAAAATCGGAATACATTAATTAGTACCACACATCTCATTTAGAAGTAATAATTATAATTAGAGAGAAATAAAAAAATGAGTTTTATTCTATTTACTATATGATAAGAAACAATGTCCAAAAATAACTATGGTTTTATTGGCACACATAAACGAACTTTGTATTCCCTAAACGTGGGATGGAGAAACGTCAAAGAAGACGTACTAAAGGTACTGTTTCTATTTATCCTTCCCCCGATTTATAAACACCCAGATACACATACAACACACACACACACACACACACACGTTGTAGCGCCGTTTTTTGTGGACGGATCTATAAAAACTATTCGGATTTGGCAGCCTTTTTGGCTTCAGATAGGCCTAAGAAACCATAGGCGTGCTATTCCAAAGCTTTGGAAAACGTTTCGAAAAAACAAAATCGATGGGTTTTAACCCATGTTATTTTGCAAAAAAGGAAAAAATAGAATTGCTTTATATTGTCAGGGGGGATTCTTACGTACCCCTAGTGACTATAACCGGTGTCAGTTCCCCGCGCTTCCCCTCTAAAATAAAAATTTTTGATAAAACTAAATAAATAAAAAAACGTACTCCTTGATTTACAAAAAAAATCGTAGCGTCCTTATTTTCGATCCAATCATTAAAAAAGACACGGATTCGGAAGGCTTTTTTACATAAGATACATGTAAAATGAGTTTGGGGCGCAATGTTAATTTTTCGAAACATAAAAATTGCAATTTTAGGAGCCCTTTTTTGCCCAATTTTGAACTTTCAAAAAATTGTAGCGCCGTTATTTACGGACCAATATTTAAAAACTATTCAGATTCAGATTCGGATTTGGCAGCCGTTTTGGCTTCGGATAGGCCTAATAAATCATAGGCGTGCTATTCCAAAGCTTTGGGAAAACGTTTTGAAAAATAAAAATCGATGGGTTTTAAACCCATGTTATTTTGGAAAAAATGAAAAAAATAGAATTGCTTTATATTGCAAGGGGGGTTTCTACGTACCCCTACTAACTATAGCCGGTGTCATTCCTCGGCGCTCTCGCTCTAAAATAAAAATTTTCGTTAAAATTAAATAAATAAAAAAACGTACACTGTGATTTACAAAAAAAATCGTAGCGCCCTTATTTTTGATACAATCATTAAAAAAGACACGGATTCTGAATCCTGAGGCTTTTTTACATAAGATACATGTAAAATGAGTTTGGGGCGCAATGTTAATTTTTCGAAACATAAAAATTTCAATTTTAGGAGCCCTTTTTTGCCCAATTTTGAACTTTCAAAAAATTGTAGCGCTTTTATTTACGGACCAATATTTAAAAACTATTTAGATTCGGATTTGGCAGCCGTTTTGGCTTCGTATAGGCCTAATAAATCATAGGCGTGCTATTCCAAAGCTTTGGGAAAACGTTTTGAAAAATAAAAATCGATGGGGTTTAACCCATGTTATTTGGACAAAATATGAAAAAAATATAATTGCTTTATATTGTCAGGGGGGGTTCCTACGTACGCCTAGCAACTATAGCCGATGTCATTTCCTAGTGCTTCCCATCTAAAATAAAAATATTTGCTAAAACTAAATAAATAATAAAACGGACCCCTTGATTCACAAAAAAAATCGTAGCGCCCTTATTTTTGATCCAATCATTAAAAAAGACACGGATTCTGAATCCTGAGGCATTTTTACATAAGATACATGTAAAATGAGTTTGGGGCGCAATGTTAATTTTTCGAAACATAAAAATTTCAATTTTAGGAGCCCTTTTTTGCCCAATTTTGAACTTTCAAAAAATTGTAGCGCCGTTATTTGTGGACGGATCTTTAAAAACTATTCAGAATCGGATTTGGCAGCCTTTTTGGCTTCGGATAACCCTAAGAAACCGTAGGCGTGCTGTTCCAGAGCTTTGGGAAAACGTTTTGAAAATTCAAAATCGATGGGTTTTAACCCATGTATTTTTAATAAAAAATGAAAAAATAGAATTGCTTTATATTGCGTGGGGACGTTCCTACGTACCCCTAGTGACTATAACCGGTGTCAGTTCCCCGCGCTTCCCTCTAAAATAAAAATTTTCGATACAAACTAAATCAATAGAAATACGTACCCCTTGATTCACAAAAAAATCGTAGCGCCCTTATTTTCGATCCAATCATTACAAACGACACGGATTCGAATCCTGAGGCTTTTTACATAAGATACATGTATAATATGTATAGGGTGCGACGTTAATTTTTCGAACATAAAAATTGCGATTTTAGCGCTCATTTTGAGCCAATTTTGAACTTTCAAAAATTGTAGCGCCGTTATTTGTGGACGGATCTTTAAAAAATATTCAGAATCGGATTTGGCAGCCTTTTGGCTTCGGATAACCCTAAGAAACCGTAGGCGTGCTATTCCAGAGCTTTGGGAAAACGTTTTGAAAATTCAAAATCGATGGGTTTTAACCCATGTATTTTTAATAAAAATGAAAAAATAGAATTGCTTTATATTGCGTGGGGACGTTCCTACGTACCCTAGTGACTATAACCGGTGTCAGTTCCCGCGCTTCCCTCTAAAATAAAAATTTTTGTTACAAACTAAATCAATAGAAATACGTACCCTTGATTCACAAAAAATCGTAGCGCCCTTATTTTCGATCCAATCATTACAAACGACACGGATTCGGAATCCTGAGGCTTTTTTACATAAGATACATGTATAATATGTATAGGGTGCGACGTTAATTTTTCGAACATAAAAAATTGCGATTTTTAGCGCTCATTTTGAGCCAATTTTGAACTTTCAAAAAATTGTAGCGCCGTTATTTGTGGACGGATCTTTAAAAACTATTCAGAATCGGATTTGGCAGCCTTTTTGGCTTCGGATAACCCTAAGAAACCGTAGGCGTGCTGTTCCAGAGCTTTGGGAAAACGTTTTGAAAATTCAAAATCGATGGGTTTTAACCCATGTATTTTTAATAAAAAATGAAAAAAATAGAATTGCTTTATATTGCGAGGGGACGTTCTTACGTACCCCTAGTGACTATAACCGGTGTCAGTTCCCCGCGCTTCTCCTCTAAAATAAAAGTTTTTGATACAAACTAAATCAATAGAAATACGTACCCCTTGATTCACAAAAAAAATCGTAGCGCCCTTATTTTCGATCCAATCATTACAAACGACACGGATTCGGAATCCTGAGGCTATTTTACATAAGATACATGTATAATATGTATAGGGTGCGACGTTAATTTTTCGAACATAAAAAATTGCGATTTTTAGCGCTCATTTTGAGCCAATTTTGAACTTTCAAAAAATTGTAGCGCCGTTATTTGTGGACGGATCTTTAAAAACTATTCAGAATCGGATTTGGCAGCCTTTTGGCTTCGGATAGGCCTAAGAAACCGTAGGCGTGCTATTCCAGAGCTTTGGGAAAACGTTTTGAAAATTCAAAATCGATGGGTTTTAACCCATGTATTTTTAATAAAAATGAAAAAATAGAATTGCTTTATATTGCGTGGGGACGTTCCTACGTACCCTAGTGACTATAACCGGTGTCATTTCCCGCGCTTCCTCTAAAATAAAAATTTTGATACAAACTAAATCAATAGAAATACGTACCCCTTGATTCACAAAAAATCGTAGCGCCCTTATTTTCGATCCAATCATTACAAACGACACGGATTCGAATCCTGAGGCTTTTTACATAAGATACATGTATAATATGTATAGGGTGCGACGTTAATTTTTCGAACATAAAAATTGCGATTTTTAGCGCTCATTTTGAGCCAATTTTGAACTTTCAAAAATTGTAGCGCCGTTATTTGTGGACGGATCTTTAAAACTATTCAGAATCGGATTTGGCAGCCTTTTGGCTTCGGATAGGCCTAAGAAACCGTAGGCGTGCTATTCCAGAGCTTTGGGAAAACGTTTTGAAAATTCAAAATCGATGGGTTTTAACCCATGTATTTTTAATAAAAATGAAAAAATAGAATTGCTTTATATTGCGTGGGGACGTTCCTACGTACCCTAGTGACTATAACCGGTGTCATTTCCCGCGCTTCCCTCTAAAATAAAAATTTTGATACAAACTAAATCAATAGAAATACGTACCCTTGATTCACAAAAAATCGTAGCGCCCTTATTTTCGATCCAATCATTACAAACGACACGGATTCGAATCCTGAGGCTTTTTACATAAGATACATGTATAATATGTATAGGGTGCGACGTTAATTTTTCGAACATAAAAATTGCGATTTTTAGCGCTCATTTTGAGCCAATTTTGAACTTTCAAAAATTGTAGCGCCGTTATTTGTGGACGGATCTTTAAAAAATATTCAGAATCGGATTTGGCAGCCTTTTGGCTTCGGATAGGCCTAAGAAACCGTAGGCGTGCTATTCCAGAGCTTTGGGAAAACGTTTTGAAAATTCAAAATCGATGGGTTTTAACCCATGTATTTTTTAATAAAAATGAAAAAATAGAATTGCTTTATATTGCGAGGGACGTTCCTACGTACCCCTAGTGACTATAACCGGTGTCAGTTTCCCGCGCTTCCCCCTAAAATAAAAATTTTCGATACAAACTAAATCAATAGAAATACGTACCCCTTGATTCACAAAAAATCGTAGCGCCCTTATTTTCGATCCAATCATTACAAACGACACGGATTCGAATCCTGAGGCTTTTTACATAAGATACATGTATAATATGTATAGGGTGCGACGTTAATTTTTCGAACATAAAAATTGCGATTTTAGCGCTCATTTTGAGCCAATTTTGAACTTTCAAAAATTGTAGCGCCGTTATTTGTGGACGGATCTTTAAAAACTATTCAGAATCGGATTTGGCAGCCTTTTGGCTTCGGATAGGCCTAAGAAACCGTAGGCGTGCTATTCCAGAGCTTTGGGAAAACGTTTTGAAAATTCAAAATCGATGGGTTTTAACCCATGTATTTTAATAAAAATGAAAAAATAGAATTGCTTTATATTGCGAGGGACGTTCCTACGTACCCCTAGTGACTATAACCGGTGTCATTTCCCGCGCTTCCTCTAAAATAAAAATTTTCGATACAAACTAAATCAATAGAAATACGTACCCTTGATTCACAAAAAATCGTAGCGCCCTTATTTTCGATCCAATCATTACAAACGACACGGATTCGGAATCCTGAGGCTTTTTACATAAGATACATGTATAATATGTATAGGGTGCGACGTTAATTTTTCGAAATAAAAATTGCGATTTTTAGCGCTCATTTTGAGCCAATTTTGAACTTTCAAAAATTGTAGCGCCGTTATTTGTGGACGGATCTTTAAAACTATTCAGAATCGGATTTGGCAGCCTTTTGGCTTCGGATAGGCCTAAGAAACCGTAGGCGTGCTATTCCAGAGCTTTGGGAAAACGTTTTGAAAATTCAAAATCGATGGGTTTTAACCCATGTATTTTGATAAAAATGAAAAAATAGAATTGCTTTATATTGCGAGGGACGTTCCTACGTACCCCCAGTGACTATAACCGGTGTCATTTCCCGCGCTTCCTCTAAAATAAAAATTTTCGATACAAACTAAATCAATAGAAATACGTACCCTTGATTCACAAAAAATCGTAGCGCCCTTATTTTCGATCCAATCATTACAAACGACACGGATTCGGAATCCTGAGGCTTTTTACATAAGATACATGTATAATATGTATAGGGTGCGACGTTAATTTTTCGAAATAAAAATTGCGATTTTTAGCGCTCATTTTGAGCCAATTTTGAACTTTCAAAAATTGTAGCGCCGTTATTTGTGGACGGATCTTTAAAACTATTCAGAATCGGATTTGGCAGCCTTTTGGCTTCGGATAGGCCTAAGAAACCGTAGGCGTGCTATTCCAGAGCTTTGGGAAAACGTTTTGAAAATTCAAAATCGATGGGTTTTAACCCATGTATTTTGAATAAAAATGAAAAAATAGAATTGCTTTATATTGCGAGGGACGTTCCTACGTACCCCTAGTGACTATAACCGGTGTCATTTCCCGCGCTTCCTCTAAAATAAAAATTTTCGATACAAACTAAATCAATAGAAATACGTACCCTTGATTCACAAAAAATCGTAGCGCCCTTATTTTCGATCCAATCATTACAAACGACACGGATTCGGAATCCTGAGGCTTTTTACATAAGATACATGTATAATATGTATAGGGTGCGACGTTAATTTTTCGAAATAAAAATTGCGATTTTTAGCGCTCATTTTGAGCCAATTTTGAACTTTCAAAAATTGTAGCGCCGTTATTTGTGGACGGATCTTTAAAACTATTCAGAATCGGATTTGGCAGCCTTTTGGCTTCGGATAGGCCTAAGAAACCGTAGGCGTGCTATTCCAGAGCTTTGGGAAAACGTTTTGAAAATTCAAAATCGATGGGTTTTAACCCATGTATTTTGATAAAAATGAAAAAATAGAATTGCTTTATATTGCGAGGGACGTTCCTACGTACCCCTAGTGACTATAACCGGTGTCATTTCCCGCGCTTCCTCTAAAATAAAAATTTTCGATACAAACTAAATCAATAGAAATACGTACCCCTTGATTCACAAAAAATCGTAGCGCCCTTATTTTCGATCCAATCATTACAAACGACACGGATTCGGAATCCTGAGGCTTTTTACATAAGATACATGTATAATATGTATAGGGTGCGACGTTAATTTTTCGAAATAAAAATTGCGATTTTTAGCGCTCATTTTGAGCCAATTTTGAACTTTCAAAAATTGTAGCGCCGTTATTTGTGGACGGATCTTTAAAACTATTCAGAATCGGATTTGGCAGCCTTTTGGCTTCGGATAGGCCTAAGAAACCGTAGGCGTGCTATTCCAGAGCTTTGGGAAAACGTTTTGAAAATTCAAAATCGATGGGTTTTAACCCATGTATTTTAATAAAAATGAAAAAATAGAATTGCTTTATATTGCGAGGGACGTTCCTACGTACCCCTAGTGACTATAACCGGTGTCATTTCCCGCGCTTCCTCTAAAATAAAAATTTTCGATACAAACTAAATCAATAGAAATACGTACCCTTGATTCACAAAAAATCGTAGCGCCCTTATTTTCGATCCAATCATTACAAACGACACGGATTCGGAATCCTGAGGCTTTTTACATAAGATACATGTATAATATGTATAGGGTGCGACGTTAATTTTTCGAAATAAAAATTGCGATTTTTAGCGCTCATTTTGAGCCAATTTTGAACTTTCAAAAATTGTAGCGCCGTTATTTGTGGACGGATCTTTAAAACTATTCAGAATCGGATTTGGCAGCCTTTTGGCTTCGGATAGGCCTAAGAAACCGTAGGCGTGCTATTCCAGAGCTTTGGGAAAACGTTTTGAAAATTCAAAATCGATGGGTTTTAACCCATGTATTTTAAAAAAAATGAAAAAATAGAATTGCTTTATATTGCGAGGGACGTTCCTACGTACCCCTAGTGACTATAACCGGTGTCATTTCCCGCGCTTCCTCTAAAATAAAAATTTTCGATACAAACTAAATCAATAGAAATACGTACCCTTGATTCACAAAAAATCGTAGCGCCCTTATTTTCGATCCAATCATTACAAACGACACGGATTCGGAATCCTGAGGCTTTTTTACATAAGATACATGTATAATATGTATAGGGTGCGACGTTAATTTTTCGAACATAAAAAATTGCGATTTTTAGCGCTCATTTTGAGCCGATTTTGAACTTTCAAAAAATTGTAGCGCCGTTATTTGTGGACGGATCTTTAAAAACTATTCAGAATCGGATTTGGCAGCCTTTTTGGCTTCGGATAGGCCTAAGAAACCGTAGGCGTGCTATTCCAGAGCTTTGGGAAAACGTTTTGAAAATTCAAAATCGATGGGTTTTAACCCATGTATTTTTTAAAAAAAATGAAAAAATAGAATTGCTTTATATTGCGTGGGACGTTCCTACGTACCCTAGTGACTATAACCGGTGTCATTTCCCGCGCTTCCTCTAAAATAAAAATTTTGATACAAACTAAATCAATAGAAATACGTACCCTTGATTCACAAAAAATCGTAGCGCCCTTATTTTCGATCCAATCATTACAAACGACACGGATTCGGAATCCTGAGGCTTTTTACATAAGATACATGTATAATATGTATAGGGTGCGACGTTAATTTTTCGAACATAAAAATTGCGATTTTTAGCGCTCATTTTGAGCCAATTTTGAACTTTCAAAAATTGTAGCGCCGTTATTTGTGGACGGATCTTTAAAACTATTCAGAATCGGATTTGGCAGCCTTTTGGCTTCGGATAGGCCTAAGAAACCGTAGGCGTGCTATTCCAGAGCTTTGGGAAAACGTTTTGAAAATTCAAAATCGATGGGTTTTAACCCATGTATTTTTAATAAAATGAAAAAATAGAATTGCTTTATATTGCGGGGGACGTTCCTACGTACCCCTAGTGACTATAACCGGTGTCATTTCCCGCGCTTCCTCTAAAATAAAAATTTTCGATACAAACTAAATCAATAGAAATACGTACCCTTGATTCACAAAAAATCGTAGCGCCCTTATTTTCGATCCAATCATTACAAACGACACGGATTCGAATCCTGAGGCTTTTTACATAAGATACATGTATAATATGTATAGGGTGCGACGTTAATTTTTCGAACATAAAAATTGCGATTTTTAGCGCTCATTTTGAGCCAATTTTGAACTTTCAAAAATTGTAGCGCCGTTATTTGTGGACGGATCTTTAAAAAATATTCAGAATCGGATTTGGCAGCCTTTTGGCTTCGGATAGGCCTAAGAAACCGTAGGCGTGCTATTCCAGAGCTTTGGGAAAACGTTTTGAAAATTCAAAATCGATGGGTTTTAACCCATGTATTTTAATAAAAATGAAAAAATAGAATTGCTTTATATTGCGTGGGACGTTCCTACGTACCCCTAGTGACTATAACCGGTGTCAGTTCCCGCGCTTCCTCTAAAATAAAAATTTTCGATACAAACTAAATCAATAGAAATACGTACCCCTTGATTCACAAAAAATCGTAGCGCCCTTATTTTCGATCCAATCATTACAAACGACACGGATTCGGAATCCTGAGGCTTTTTACATAAGATACATGTATAATATGTATAGGGTGCGACGTTAATTTTTCGAACATAAAAATTGCGATTTTAGCGCTCATTTTGAGCCAATTTTGAACTTTCAAAAATTGTAGCGCCGTTATTTGTGGACGGATCTTTAAAACTATTCAGAATCGGATTTGGCAGCCTTTTGGCTTCGGATAGGCCTAAGAAACCGTAGGCGTGCTATTCCAGAGCTTTGGGAAAACGTTTTGAAAATTCAAAATCGATGGGTTTTAACCCATGTATTTTAATAAAAATGAAAAAATAGAATTGCTTTATATTGCGAGGGGACGTTCCTACGTACCCCTAGTGACTATAACCGGTGTCATTTCCCGCGCTCCCCTCTAAAATAAAAATTTTTGATACAAACTAAATCAATAGAAATACGTACCCCTTGATTCACAAAAAAAATCGTAGCGCCCTTATTTTCTATCCAATCATTACAAACGACACGGATTCGGAATCCTAAGGCTTTTTTACATAAGATACATGTATAATATGTATAGGATGCGATGTTAATTTTTCGAAAATAAAAAATTGCGAATTTTTGCGCTCATTTTGAGCCAATTTTGAACTTTCAAAAAATCGTAGCGCCGTTATTTGTGGACGGATCTTTAAAACTATTCAGAATCGGATTTGGCAGCCTTTTGGCTTCGGATAGGCCTAAGAAACCGTAGGCGTGCTATTCCAGAGCTTTGGGAAAACGTTTTGAAAATTCAAAATCGATGGGTTTTAACCCATGTATTTTTAATAAAAAATGAAAAAAATAGAATTGCTTTATATTGCGTGGGGACGTTCCTACGTACCCCTAGTGACTATAACCGGTGTCAGTTCCCCCCGCTTCCCTCTAAAATAAAAATTTTGATACAAACTAAATCAATAGAAATACGTACCCTTGATTCACAAAAAAATCGTAGCGCCCTTATTTTCGATCCAATCATTACAAACGACACGGATTCGGAATCCTGAGGCTTTTTACATAAGATACATGTATAATATGTATAGGGTGCGACGTTAATTTTTCGAAATAAAAATTGCGATTTTAGCGCTCATTTTGAGCCAATTTTGAACTTTCAAAAATTGTAGCGCCGTTATTTGTGGACGGATCTTTAAAAACTATTCAGAATCGGATTTGGCAGCCTTTTGGCTTCGGATAGGCCTAAGAAACCGTAGGCGTGCTATTCCAGAGCTTTGGGAAAACGTTTTGAAAATTCAAAATCGATGGGTTTTAACCCATGTATTTTTAATAAAAATGAAAAAATAGAATTGCTTTATATTGCGGGGGACGTTCCTACGTACCCCTAGTGACTATAACCGGTGTCATTTCCCGCGCTTCCCTCTAAAATAAAAATTTTCGATACAAACTAAATCAATAGAAATACGTACCCTTGATTCACAAAAAAATCGTAGCGCCCTTATTTTCGATCCAATCATTACAAACGACACGGATTCGGAATCCTGAGGCTTTTTACATAAGATACATGTATAATATGTATAGGGTGCGACGTTAATTTTTCGAAATAAAAATTGCGATTTTAGCGCTCATTTTGAGCCAATTTTGAACTTTCAAAAATTGTAGCGCCGTTATTTGTGGACGGATCTTTAAAAACTATTCAGAATCGGATTTGGCAGCCTTTTGGCTTCGGATAGGCCTAAGAAACCGTAGGCGTGCTATTCCAGAGCTTTGGGAAAACGTTTTGAAAATTCAAAATCGATGGGTTTTAACCCATGTATTTTAATAAAAATGAAAAAATAGAATTGCTTTATATTGCGTGGGACGTTCCTACGTACCCCTAGTGACTATAACCGGTGTCATTTCCCGCGCTTCCTCTAAAATAAAAATTTTCGATACAAACTAAATCAATAGAAATACGTACCCCTTGATTCACAAAAAAAATCGTAGCGCCCTTATTTTCGATCCAATCATTACAAACGACACGGATTCGGAATCCTGAGGCTTTTTTACATAAGATACATGTATAATATGTATAGGGTGCGACGTTAATTTTTCGAACATAAAAAATTGCGATTTTTAGCGCTCATTTTGAGCCAATTTTGAACTTTCAAAAAATTGTAGCGCCGTTATTTGTGGACGGATCTTTAAAACTATTCAGAATCGGATTTGGCAGCCTTTTGGCTTCGGATAGGCCTAAGAAACCGTAGGCGTGCTATTCCAGAGCTTTGGGAAAACGTTTTGAAAATTCAAAATCGATGGGTTTTAACCCATGTATTTTAATAAAAATGAAAAAATAGAATTGCTTTATATTGCGAGGGACGTTCCTACGTACCCCTAGTGACTATAACCGGTGTCATTTCCCGCGCTTCCTCTAAAATAAAAAATTTCGATACAAACTAAATCAATAGAAATACGTACCCCTTGATTCACAAAAAAAATCGTAGCGCCCTTATTTTCGATCCAATCATTACAAACGACACGGATTCGGAATCCTGAGGCTTTTTTACATAAGATACATGTATAATATGTATAGGGTGCGACGTTAATTTTTCGAACATAAAAAATTGCGATTTTTAGCGCTCATTTTGAGCCAATTTTGAACTTTCAAAAAATTGTAGCGCCGTTATTTGTGGACGGATCTTTAAAACTATTCAGAATCGGATTTGGCAGCCTTTTGGCTTCGGATAGGCCTAAGAAACCGTAGGCGTGCTATTCCAGAGCTTTGGGAAAACGTTTTGAAAATTCAAAATCGATGGGTTTTAACCCATGTATTTTAATAAAAATGAAAAAATAGAATTGCTTTATATTGCGAGGGACGTTCCTACGTACCCCTAGTGACTATAACCGGTGTCATTTCCCGCGCTTCCTCTAAAATAAAAATTTTCGATACAAACTAAATCAATAGAAATACGTACCCTTGATTCACAAAAAATCGTAGCGCCCTTATTTTCGATCCAATCATTACAAACGACACGGATTCGGAATCCTGAGGCTTTTTACATAAGATACATGTATAATATGTATAGGGTGCGACGTTAATTTTTCGAACATAAAAATTGCGATTTTAGCGCTCATTTTGAGCCAATTTTGAACTTTCAAAAATTGTAGCGCCGTTATTTGTGGACGGATCTTTAAAACTATTCAGAATCGGATTTGGCAGCCTTTTGGCTTCGGATAGGCCTAAGAAACCGTAGGCGTGCTATTCCAGAGCTTTGGGAAAACGTTTTGAAAATTCAAAATCGATGGGTTTTAACCCATGTATTTTAATAAAAATGAAAAAATAGAATTGCTTTATATTGCGGGGACGTTCCTACGTACCCCCAGTGACTATAACCGGTGTCATTTCCCGCGCTTCCTCTAAAATAAAAATTTTCGATACAAACTAAATCAATAGAAATACGTACCCCTTGATTCACAAAAAATCGTAGCGCCCTTATTTTCGATCCAATCATTACAAACGACACGGATTCGGAATCCTGAGGCTTTTTACATAAGATACATGTATAATATGTATAGGGTGCGACGTTAATTTTTCGAAATAAAAATTGCGATTTTTAGCGCTCATTTTGAGCCAATTTTGAACTTTCAAAAATTGTAGCGCCGTTATTTGTGGACGGATCTTTAAAACTATTCAGAATCGGATTTGGCAGCCTTTTGGCTTCGGATAGGCCTAAGAAACCGTAGGCGTGCTATTCCAGAGCTTTGGGAAAACGTTTTGAAAATTCAAAATCGATGGGTTTTAACCCATGTATTTTTATAAAAATGAAAAAATAGAATTGCTTTATATTGCGGGGGACGTTCCTACGTACCCCCAGTGACTATAACCGGTGTCATTTCCCGCGCTTCCTCTAAAATAAAAATTTTCGATACAAACTAAATCAATAGAAATACGTACCCCTTGATTCACAAAAAAAATCGTAGCGCCCTTATTTTCGATCCAATCATTACAAACGACACGGATTCGGAATCCTGAGGCTTTTTTACATAAGATACATGTATAATATGTATAGGGTGCGACGTTAATTTTTCGAACATAAAAAATTGCGATTTTTAGCGCTCATTTTGAGCCAATTTTGAACTTTCAAAAAATTGTAGCGCCGTTATTTGTGGACGGATCTTTAAAACTATTCAGAATCGGATTTGGCAGCCTTTTGGCTTCGGATAGGCCTAAGAAACCGTAGGCGTGCTGTTCCAGAGCTTTGGGAAAACGTTTTGAAAATTCAAAATCGATGGGTTTTAACCCATGTATTTTTAATAAAAAATGAAAAAAATAGAATTGCTTTATATTGCGTGGGGACGTTCCTACGTACCCCTAGTGACTATAACCGGTGTCATTTCCCGCGCTTCCTCTAAAATAAAAATTTTGATACAAACTAAATCAATAGAAATACGTACCCTTGATTCACAAAAAATCGTAGCGCCCTTATTTTCGATCCAATCATTACAAACGACACGGATTCGAATCCTGAGGCTTTTTACATAAGATACATGTATAATATGTATAGGGTGCGACGTTAATTTTTCGAACATAAAAATTGCGATTTTTTGCGCTCATTTTGAGCCAATTTTGAACTTTCAAAAATTGTAGCGCCGTTATTTGTGGACGGATCTTTAAAACTATTCAGAATCGGATTTGGCAGCCTTTTGGCTTCGGATAGGCCTAAGAAACCGTAGGCGTGCTATTCCAGAGCTTTGGGAAAACGTTTTGAAAATTCAAAATCGATGGGTTTTAACCCATGTATTTTAATAAAAATGAAAAAATAGAATTGCTTTATATTGCGTGGGGACGTTCCTACGTACCCTAGTGACTATAACCGGTGTCAGTTCCCGCGCTTCCTCTAAAATAAAAATTTTCGATACAAACTAAATCAATAGAAATACGTACCCTTGATTCACAAAAAATCGTAGCGCCCTTATTTTCGATCCAATCATTACAAACGACACGGATTCGGAATCCTGAGGCTTTTTTACATAAGATACATGTATAATATGTATAGGGTGCGACGTTAATTTTTCGAACATAAAAAATTGCGATTTTTAGCGCTCATTTTGAGCCAATTTTGAACTTTCAAAAATTGTAGCGCCGTTATTTGTGGACGGATCTTTAAAACTATTCAGAATCGGATTTGGCAGCCTTTTGGCTTCGGATAGGCCTAAGAAACCGTAGGCGTGCTATTCCAGAGCTTTGGGAAAACGTTTTGAAAATTCAAAATCGATGGGTTTTAACCCATGTATTTTAATAAAAATGAAAAAATAGAATTGCTTTATATTGCGTGGGGACGTTCCTACGTACCCCTAGTGACTATAACCGGTGTCAGTTCCCGCGCTTCCTCTAAAATAAAAATTTTGATACAAACTAAATCAATAGAAATACGTACCCTTGATTCACAAAAAATCGTAGCGCCCTTATTTTCGATCCAATCATTACAAACGACACGGATTCGGAATCCTGAGGCTTTTTACATAAGATACATGTATAATATGTATAGGGTGCGACGTTAATTTTTCGAAATAAAAATTGCGATTTTTTGCGCTCATTTTGAGCCAATTTTGAACTTTCAAAAATTGTAGCGCCGTTATTTGTGGACGGATCTTTAAAACTATTCAGAATCGGATTTGGCAGCCTTTTGGCTTCGGATAGGCCTAAGAAACCGTAGGCGTGCTATTCCAGAGCTTTGGGAAAACGTTTTGAAAATTCAAAATCGATGGGTTTTAACCCATGTATTTTTAATAAAAATGAAAAAATAGAATTGCTTTATATTGCGTGGGGACGTTCCTACGTACCCTAGTGACTATAACCGGTGTCAGTTCCCGCGCTTCCTCTAAAATAAAAATTTTGTTACAAACTAAATCAATAGAAATACGTACCCCCTTTATTCACAAAAAATCGTAGCGCCCTTATTTTCGATCCAATCATTACAAACGACACGGATTCGGAATCCTGAGGCTTTTTTACATAAGATACATGTATAATATGTATAGGGTGCGACGTTAATTTTTCGAACATAAAAAATTGCGATTTTTAGCGCTCATTTTGAGCCAATTTTGAACTTTCAAAAATTGTAGCGCCGTTATTTGTGGACGGATCTTTAAAACTATTCAGAATCGGATTTGGCAGCCTTTTGGCTTCGGATAGGCCTAAGAAACCGTAGGCGTGCTATTCCAGAGCTTTGGGAAAACGTTTTGAAAATTCAAAATCGATGGGTTTTAACCCATGTATTTTAATAAAAATGAAAAAATAGAATTGCTTTATATTGCGGGGACGTTCCTACGTACCCCTAGTGACTATAACCGGTGTCATTTCCCGCGCTTCCTCTAAAATAAAAATTTTCGATACAAACTAAATCAATAGAAATACGTACCCCCTTTATTCACAAAAAAAACGTAGCGCCCTTATTTTCGATCCAATCATTACAAACGACACGGATTCGGAATCCTGAGGCTTTTTACATAAGATACATGTATAATATGTATAGGGTGCGACGTTAATTTTTTGAACATAAAAATTGCGATTTTAGCGCTCATTTTGAGCCAATTTTGAACTTTCAAAAATTGTAGCGCCGTTATTTGTGGACGGATCTTTAAAACTATTCAGAATCGGATTTGGCAGCCTTTTGGCTTCGGATAGGCCTAAGAAACCGTAGGCGTGCTATTCCAGAGCTTTGGGAAAACGTTTTGAAAATTCAAAATCGATGGGTTTTAACCCATGTATTTTAATAAAAATGAAAAAATAGAATTGCTTTATATTGCGAGGGGACGTTCCTACGTACCCCTAGTGACTATAACCGGTGTCATTTCCCGCGCTTCCTCTAAAATAAAATTTTCGATACAAACTAAATCAATAGAAATACGTACCCTTGATTCACAAAAAAATCGTAGCGCCCTTATTTTCGATCCAATCATTACAAACGACACGGATTCGAATCCTGAGGCTTTTTACATAAGATACATGTATAATATGTATAGGGTGCGACGTTAATTTTTCGAAATAAAAATTGCGATTTTAGCGCTCATTTTGAGCCAATTTTGAACTTTCAAAAATTGTAGCGCCGTTATTTGTGGACGGATCTTTAAAACTATTCAGAATCGGATTTGGCAGCCTTTTGGCTTCGGATAGGCCTAAGAAACCGTAGGCGTGCTATTCCAGAGCTTTGGGAAAACGTTTTGAAAATTCAAAATCGATGGGTTTTAACCCATGTATTTTAATAAAAATGAAAAAATAGAATTGCTTTATATTGCGAGGGGACGTTCCTACGTACCCTAGTGACTATAACCGGTGTCATTTCCCGCGCTTCCTCTAAAATAAAAATTTTCGATACAAACTAAATCAATAGAAATACGTACCCTTGATTCACAAAAAATCGTAGCGCCCTTATTTTCGATCCAATCATTACAAACGACACGGATTCGGAATCCTGAGGCTTTTTACATAAGATACATGTATAATATGTATAGGGTGCGACGTTAATTTTTCGAACATAAAAATTGCGATTTTAGCGCTCATTTTGAGCCAATTTTGAACTTTCAAAAATTGTAGCGCCGTTATTTGTGGACGGATCTTTAAAACTATTCAGAATCGGATTTGGCAGCCTTTTGGCTTCGGATAGGCCTAAGAAACCGTAGGCGTGCTATTCCAGAGCTTTGGGAAAACGTTTTGAAAATTCAAAATCGATGGGTTTTAACCCATGTATTTTTAATAAAAATGAAAAAATAGAATTGCTTTATATTGCGTGGGGACGTTCCTACGTACCCTAGTGACTATAACCGGTGTCAGTTCCCGCGCTTCCCTCTAAAATAAAAATTTTGTTACAAACTAAATCAATAGAAATACGTACCCCTTGATTCACAAAAAATCGTAGCGCCCTTATTTTCGATCCAATCATTACAAACGACACGGATTCGCAATCCTGAGGCTTTTTACATAAGATACATGTATAATATGTATAGGGTGCGACGTTAATTTTTCGAACATAAAAATTGCGATTTTAGCGCTCATTTTGAGCCAATTTTGAACTTTCAAAAATTGTAGCGCCGTTATTTGTGGACGGATCTTTAAAACTATTCAGAATCGGATTTGGCAGCCTTTTGGCTTCGGATAACCCTAAGAAACCGTAGGCGTGCTTTCCAGAGCTTTGGGAAAACGTTTTGAAAATTCAAAATCGATGGGTTTTAACCCATGTATTTTTTAAAAAAAATGAAAAAATAGAATTGCTTTATATTGCGTGGGGACGTTCCTACGTACCCTAGTGACTATAACCGGTGTCAGTTCCCGCGCTTCCCTCTAAAATAAAAATTTTGTTACAAACTAAATCAATAGAAATACGTACCCCCTTTATTCACAAAAAAATCGTAGCGCCCTTATTTTCGATCCAATCATTACAAACGACACGGATTCGGAATCCTGAGGCTTTTTACATAAGATACATGTATAATATGTATAGGGTGCGACGTTAATTTTTCGAACATAAAAATTGCGATTTTAGCGCTCATTTTGAGCCAATTTTGAACTTTCAAAAATTGTAGCGCCGTTATTTGTGGACGGATCTTTAAAAAATATTCAGAATCGGATTTGGCAGCCTTTTGGCTTCGGATAACCCTAAGAAACCGTAGGCGTGCTATTCCAGAGCTTTGGGAAAACGTTTTGAAAATTCAAAATCGATGGGTTTTAACCCATGTATTTTTAATAAAAATGAAAAAATAGAATTGCTTTATATTGCGTGGGACGTTCCTACGTACCCTAGTGACTATAACCGGTGTCAGTTCCCGCGCTTCCCTCTAAAATAAAAATTTTGTTACAAACTAAATCAATAGAAATACGTACCCTTGATTCACAAAAAATCGTAGCGCCCTTATTTTCGATCCAATCATTACAAACGACACGGATTCGAATCCTGAGGCTTTTTACATAAGATACATGTATAATATGTATAGGGTGCGACGTTAATTTTTCGAACATAAAAAATTGCGATTTTTAGCGCTCATTTTGAGCCAATTTTGAACTTTCAAAAAATTGTAGCGCCGTTATTTGTGGACGGATCTTTAAAAACTATTCAGAATCGGATTTGGCAGCCTTTTTGGCTTCGGATAACCCTAAGAAACCGTAGGCGTGCTGTTCCAGAGCTTTGGGAAAACGTTTTGAAAATTCAAAATCGATGGGTTTTAACCCATGTATTTTTAATAAAAAATGAAAAAAATAGAATTGCTTTATATTGCGTGGGGACGTTCCTACGTACCCCTAGTGACTATAACCGGTGTCAGTTCCCGCGCTTCCCCTCTAAAATAAAAATTTTTGTTACAAACTAAATCAATAGAAATACGTACCCCTTGATTCACAAAAAAAATCGTAGCGCCCTTATTTTCGATCCAATCATTACAAACTACACGGATTCGCAATCCTGAGGCTTTTTTACATAAGATACATGTATAATATGTATAGGGTGCGACGTTAATTTTTCGAACATAAAAAATTGCGATTTTTAGCGCTCATTTTGAGCCAATTTTGAACTTTCAAAAAATTGTAGCGCCGTTATTTGTGGACGGATCTTTAAAAACTATTCAGAATCGGATTTGGCAGCCTTTTTGGCTTCGGATAACCCTAAGAAACCGTAGGCGTGCTGTTCCAGAGCTTTGGGAAAACGTTTTGAAAATTCAAAATCGATGGGTTTTAACCCATGTATTTTTAATAAAAAATGAAAAAAATAGAATTGCTTTATATTGCGTGGGGACGTTCCTACGTACCCCTAGTGACTATAACCGGTGTCAGTTCCCGCGCTTCCCTCTAAAATAAAAATTTTTGTTACAAACTAAATCAATAGAAATACGTACCCTTGATTCACAAAAAATCGTAGCGCCCTTATTTTCGATCCAATCATTACAAACTACACGGATTCGCAATCCTGAGGCTTTTTTACATAAGATACATGTATAATATGTATAGGGTGCGACGTTAATTTTTTGAACATAAAAAATTGCGATTTTTAGCGCTCATTTTGAGCCAATTTTGAACTTTCAAAAAATTGTAGCGCCGTTATTTGTGGACGGATCTTTAAAAACTATTCAGAATCGGATTTGGCAGCCTTTTTGGCTTCGGATAACCCTAAGAAACCGTAGGCGTGCTGTTCCAGAGCTTTGGGAAAACGTTTTGAAAATTCAAAATCGATGGGTTTTAACCCATGTATTTTTAATAAAAAATGAAAAAAATAGAATTGCTTTATATTGCGTGGGGACGTTCCTACGTACCCCTAGTGACTATAACCGGTGTCAGTTCCCCGCGCTTCCCCTCTAAAATAAAAATTTTTGTTACAAACTAAATCAATAGAAATACGTACCCCTTGATTCACAAAAAAAATCGTAGCGCCCTTATTTTCGATCCAATCATTACAAACTACACGGATTCGCAATCCTGAGGCTTTTTTACATAAGATACATGTATAATATGTATAGGGTGCGACGTTAATTTTTCGAACATAAAAAATTGCGATTTTTAGCGCTCATTTTGAGCCAATTTTGAACTTTCAAAAAATTGTAGCGCCGTTATTTGTGGACGGATTTTTAAAAACTATTCAGAATCGGATTTGGCAGCTTTTTGGCTTCGGATAGGCCTAAGAAACCGTAGGCGTGCTGTTCCAGAGCTTTGGGAAAACGTTTTGAAAATTCAAAATCGATGGGTTTTAACCCATGTATTTTTAATAAAAAATGAAAAAATAGAATTGCTTTATATTGCGTGGGGACGTTCCTACGTACCCCTAGTGACTATAACCGGTGTCAGTTCCCGCGCTTCCCTCTAAAATAAAAATTTTTGTTACAAACTAAATCAATAGAAATACGTACCCTTGATTCACAAAAAATCGTAGCGCCCTTATTTTCGATCCAATCATTACAAACGACACGGATTCGCAATCCTGAGGCTTTTTTACATAAGATACATGTATAATATGTATAGGGTGCGACGTTAATTTTTCGAACATAAAAAATTGCGATTTTTAGCGCTCATTTTGAGCCAATTTTGAACTTTCAAAAAATTGTAGCGCCGTTATTTGTGGACGGATCTTTAAAAACTATTCAGAATCGGATTTGGCAGCCTTTTTGGCTTCGGATAGGCCTAAGAAACCGTAGGCGTGCTGTTCCAGAGCTTTGGGAAAACGTTTTGAAAATTCAAAATCGATGGGTTTTAACCCATGTATTTTTAATAAAAAATGAAAAAAATAGAATTGCTTTATATTGCGTGGGGACGTTCCTACGTACCCTAGTGACTATAACCGGTGTCAGTTCCCGCGCTTCCCTCTAAAATAAAAATTTTGTTACAAACTAAATCAATAGAAATACGTACCCTTGATTCACAAAAAATCGTAGCGCCCTTATTTTCGATCCAATCATTACAAACGACACGGATTCGCAATCCTGAGGCTTTTTTACATAAGATACATGTATAATATGTATAGGGTGCGACGTTAATTTTTCGAACATAAAAAATTGCGATTTTTAGCGCTCATTTTGAGCCAATTTTGAACTTTCAAAAAATTGTAGCGCCGTTATTTGTGGACGGATTTTTAAAAACTATTCAGAATCGGATTTGGCAGCTTTTTTGGCTTCGGATAGGCCTAAGAAACCGTAGGCGTGCTGTTCCAGAGCTTTGGGAAAACGTTTTGAAAATTCAAAATCGATGGGTTTTAACCCATGTATTTTTAATAAAAAATGAAAAAAATAGAATTGCTTTATATTGCGTGGGGACGTTCCTACGTACCCTAGTGACTATAACCGGTGTCAGTTCCCGCGCTTCCTCTCTAAAATAAAAATTCTTGTTACAAACTAAATCAATAGAAATACGTACCCCTTGATTCACAAAAAAAATCGTAGCGCCCTTATTTTCGATCCAATCATTACAAACGACACGGATTCGGAATCCTGAGGCTTTTTTACATAAGATACATGTATAATATGTATAGGGTGCGACGTTAATTTTTCGAACATAAAAATTGCGATTTTAGCGCTCATTTTGAGCCAATTTTGAACTTTCAAAAATTGTAGCGCCGTTATTTGTGGACGGATCTTTAAAACTATTCAGAATCGGATTTGGCAGCCTTTTGGCTTCGGATAGGCCTAAGAAACCGTAGGCGTGCTGTTCCAGAGCTTTGGGAAAACGTTTTGAAAATTCAAAATCGATGGGTTTTAACCCATGTATTTTTAATAAAAAATGAAAAAATAGAATTGCTTTATATTGCGTGGGGACGTTCCTACGTACCCCTAGTGACTATAACCGGTGTCAGTTCCCGCGCTTCCCCCTAAAATAAAAATTTTGTTACAAACTAAATCAATAGAAATACGTACCCTTGATTCACAAAAAATCGTAGCGCCCTTATTTTCGATCCAATCATTACAAACTACACGGATTCGAATCCTGAGGCTTTTTACATAAGATACATGTATAATATGTATAGGGTGCGACGTTAATTTTTCGAACATAAAAATTGCGATTTTAGCGCTCATTTTGAGCCAATTTTGAACTTTCAAAAATTGTAGCGCCGTTATTCCGAGCTTTGGGAAAACGTTTTGAAAATTCAAAATCGATGGGTTTTAACCCATGTATTTTAATAAAAATGAAAAAATAGAATTGCTTTATATTGCGTGGGGGCGTTCCTACGTACCCTAGTGACTATAACCGGTGTCAGTTCCCGCGCTTCCCTCTAAAATAAAAATTTTTGTTACAAACTAAATCAATAGAAATACGTACCCTTGATTCACAAAAAAATCGTAGCGCCCTTATTTTCGATCCAATCATTACAAACGACACGGATTCGAATCCTGAGGCTTTTTACATAAGATACATGTATAATATGTATAGGGTGCGACGTTAATTTTTCGAACATAAAAAATTGCGATTTTTAGCGCTCATTTTGAGCCAATTTTGAACTTTCAAAAAATTGTAGCGCCGTTATTTGTGGACGGATCTTTAAAACTATTCAGAATCGGATTTGGCAGCTTTTTTGGCTTCGGATAGGCCTAAGAAACCGTAGGCGTGCTGTTCCAGAGCTTTGGGAAAACGTTTTGAAAATTCAAAATCGATGGGTTTTAACCCATGTATTTTTAATAAAAAATGAAAAAAATAGAATTGCTTTATATTGCGTGGGGACGTTCCTACGTACCCCTAGTGACTATAACCGGTGTCAGTTCCCCGCGCTTCCCCTCTAAAATAAAAATTTTTGTTACAAACTAAATCAATAGAAATACGTACCCCTTGATTCACAAAAAAAATCGTAGCGCCCTTATTTTCGATCCAATCATTACAAACGACACGGATTCGGAATCCTGAGGCTTTTTTACATAAGATACATGTATAATATGTATAGGGTGCGACGTTAATTTTTCGAACATAAAAAATTGCGATTTTTAGCGCTCATTTTGAGCCAATTTTGAACTTTCAAAAAATTGTAGCGCCGTTATTTGTGGACGGATCTTTAAAAACTATTCAGAATCGGATTTGGCAGCCTTTTGGCTTCGGATAGGCCTAAGAAACCGTAGGCGTGCTATTCCAGAGCTTTGGGAAAACGTTTTGAAAATTCAAAATCGATGGGTTTTAACCCATGTATTTTTAATAAAAATGAAAAAATAGAATTGCTTTATATTGCGTGGGGACGTTCCTACGTACCCTAGTGACTATAACCGGTGTCAGTTCCCGCGCTTCCCTCTAAAATAAAAATTTTTGTTACAAACTAAATCAATAGAAATACGTACCCTTGATTCACAAAAAATCGTAGCGCCCTTATTTTCGATCCAATCATTACAAACGACACGGATTCGAATCCTGAGGCTTTTTACATAAGATACATGTATAATATGTATAGGGTGCGACGTTAATTTTTCGAACATAAAAATTGCGATTTTTTGCGCTCATTTTGAGCCAATTTTGAACTTTCAAAAATTGTAGCGCCGTTATTTGTGGACGGATCTTTAAAACTATTCAGAATCGGATTTGGCAGCCTTTTGGCTTCGGATAGGCCTAAGAAACCGTAGGCGTGCTATTCCAGAGCTTTGGGAAAACGTTTTGAAAATTCAAAATCGATGGGTTTTAACCCATGTATTTTAATAAAAATGAAAAAATAGAATTGCTTTATATTGCGTGGGGACGTTCCTACGTACCCCTAGTGACTATAACCGGTGTCAGTTCCCGCGCTTCCCTCTAAAATAAAAAATTTTTGTTACAAACTAAATCAATAGAAATACGTACCCTTGATTCACAAAAAATCGTAGCGCCCTTATTTTCGATCCAATCATTACAAACGACACGGATTCGGAATCCTGAGGCTTTTTACATAAGATACATGTATAATATGTATAGGGTACGACGTTAATTTTTCGAAATTAAAAAATTGCGATTTTTAGCGCTCATTTTGAGCCAATTTTGAACTTTCAAAAATTGTAGCGCCGTTATTTGTGGACGGATCTTTAAAAACTATTCAGAATCGGATTTGGCAGCCTTTTGGCTTCGGATAGGCCTAAGAAACCGTAGGCGTGCTATTCCAGAGCTTTGGGAAAACGTTTTGAAAATTCAAAATCGATGGGTTTTAACCCATGTATTTTAATAAAAATGAAAAAATAGAATTGCTTTATATTGCGTGGGACGTTCCTACGTACCCTAGTGACTATAACCGGTGTCATTTCCCGCGCTTCCCTCTAAAATAAAAATTTTCGATACAAACTAAATCAATAGAAATACGTACCCCTTGATTCACAAAAAATCGTAGCGCCCTTATTTTCGATCCAATCATTACAAACGACACGGATTCGGAATCCTGAGGCTTTTTACATAAGATACATGTATAATATGTATAGGGTGCGACGTTAATTTTTCGAACATAAAAATTGCGATTTTAGCGCTCATTTTGAGCCAATTTTGAACTTTCAAAAATTGTAGCGCCGTTATTTGTGGACGGATCTTTAAAAAATATTCAGAATCGGATTTGGCAGCCTTTTGGCTTCGGATAGGCCTAAGAAACCGTAGGCGTGCTATTCCAGAGCTTTGGGAAAACGTTTTGAAAATTCAAAATCGATGGGTTTTAACCCATGTATTTTAATAAAAATGAAAAAATAGAATTGCTTTATATTGCGTGGGGGCGTTCCTACGTACCCCTAGTGACTATAACCGGTGTCATTTCCCGCGCTTCCTCTAAAATAAAAATTTTCGATACAAACTAAATCAATAGAAATACGTACCCCTTGATTCACAAAAAATCGTAGCGCCCTTATTTTCGATCCAATCATTACAAACGACACGGATTCGGAATCCTGAGGCTTTTTACATAAGATACATGTATAATATGTATAGGGTGCGACGTTAATTTTTCGAACATAAAAATTGCGATTTTAGCGCTCATTTTGAGCCAATTTTGAACTTTCAAAAATTGTAGCGCCGTTATTTGTGGACGGATCTTTAAAAACTATTCAGAATCGGATTTGGCAGCCTTTTGGCTTCGGATAGGCCTAAGAAACCGTAGGCGTGCTATTCCAGAGCTTTGGGAAAACGTTTTGAAAATTCAAAATCGATGGGTTTTAACCCATGTATTTTAATAAAAATGAAAAAATAGAATTGCTTTATATTGCGTGGGGACGTTCCTACGTACCCTAGTGACTATAACCGGTGTCAGTTTCCCGCGCTTCCTCTAAAATAAAAATTTTTGATACAAACTAAATCAATAGAAATACGTACCCCTTGATTCACAAAAAAAATCGTAGCGCCCTTATTTTCGATCCAATCATTACAAACGACACGGATTCGGAATCCTGAGGCTTTTTTACATAAGATACATGTATAATATGTATAGGGTGCGACGTTAATTTTTCGAACATAAAAAATTGCGATTTTTAGCGCTCATTTTGAGCCAATTTTGAACTTTCAAAAAATTGTAGCGCCGTTATTTGTGGACGGATCTTTAAAAACTATTCAGAATCGGATTTGGCAGCTTTTTGGCTTCGGATAGGCCTAAGAAACCGTAGGCGTGCTGTTCCAGAGCTTTGGGAAAACGTTTTGAAAATTCAAAATCGATGGGTTTTAACCCATGTATTTTTAATAAAAAATGAAAAAAATAGAATTGCTTTATATTGCGTGGGGACGTTCCTACGTACCCCTAGTGACTATAACCGGTGTCAGTTCCCCGCGCTTCCCCTCTAAAATAAAAATTTTTGTTACAAACTAAATCAATAGAAATACGTACCCCTTGATTCACAAAAAAAATCGTAGCGCCCTTATTTTCGATCCAATCATTACAAACTACACGGATTCGCAATCCTGAGGCTTTTTTACATAAGATACATGTATAATATGTATAGGGTGCGACGTTAATTTTTCGAACATAAAAAATTGCGATTTTTAGCGCTCATTTTGAGCCAATTTTGAACTTTCAAAAAATTGTAGCGCCGTTATTTGTGGACGGATCTTTAAAAACTATTCAGAATCGGATTTGGCAGCCTTTTTGGCTTCGGATAACCCTAAGAAACCGTAGGCGTGCTGTTCCAGAGCTTTGGGAAAACGTTTTGAAAATTCAAAATCGATGGGTTTTAACCCATGTATTTTTAATAAAAAATGAAAAAAATAGAATTGCTTTATATTGCGTGGGGACGTTCCTACGTACCCCTAGTGACTATAACCGGTGTCAGTTCCCCGCGCTTCCCCTCTAAAATAAAAATTTTTGTTACAAACTAAATCAATAGAAATACGTACCCCTTGATTCACAAAAAAAATCGTAGCGCCCTTATTTTCGATCCAATCATTACAAACTACACGGATTCGCAATCCTGAGGCTTTTTTACATAAGATACATGTATAATATGTATAGGGTGCGACGTTAATTTTTCGAACATAAAAAATTGCGATTTTTAGCGCTCATTTTGAGCCAATTTTGAACTTTCAAAAAATTGTAGCGCCGTTATTTGTGGACGGATTTTTAAAAACTATTCAGAATCGGATTTGGCAGCTTTTTTGGCTTCGGATAGGCCTAAGAAACCGTAGGCGTGCTGTTCCAGAGCTTTGGGAAAACGTTTTGAAAATTCAAAATCGATGGGTTTTAACCCATGTATTTTTAATAAAAAATGAAAAAATAGAATTGCTTTATATTGCGTGGGGACGTTCCTACGTACCCCTAGTGACTATAACCGGTGTCAGTTCCCCGCGCTTCCCCTCTAAAATAAAAATTTTTGTTACAAACTAAATCAATAGAAATACGTACCCCTTGATTCACAAAAAAAATCGTAGCGCCCTTATTTTCGATCCAATCATTACAAACTACACGGATTCGCAATCCTGAGGCTTTTTTACATAAGATACATGTATAATATGTATAGGGTGCGACGTTAATTTTTCGAACATAAAAAATTGCGATTTTTAGCGCTCATTTTGAGCCAATTTTGAACTTTCAAAAAATTGTAGCGCCGTTATTTGTGGACGGATCTTTAAAAACTATTCAGAATCGGATTTGGCAGCCTTTTGGCTTCGGATAGGCCTAAGAAACCGTAGGCGTGCTATTCCAGAGCTTTGGGAAAACGTTTTGAAAATTCAAAATCGATGGGTTTTAACCCATGTATTTTAATAAAAATGAAAAAATAGAATTGCTTTATATTGCGTGGGACGTTCCTACGTACCCCTAGTGACTATAACCGGTGTCAGTTTCCCGCGCTTCCTCTAAAATAAAAATTTTGATACAAACTAAATCAATAGAAATACGTACCCTTGATTCACAAAAAATCGTAGCGCCCTTATTTTCGATCCAATCATTACAAACGACACGGATTCGAATCCTGAGGCTTTTTACATAAGATACATGTATAATATGTATAGGGTGCGACGTTAATTTTTCGAACATAAAAATTGCGATTTTTAGCGCTCATTTTGAGCCAATTTTGAACTTTCAAAAATTGTAGCGCCGTTATTTGTGGACGGATCTTTAAAACTATTCAGAATCGGATTTGGCAGCCTTTTGGCTTCGGATAGGCCTAAGAAACCGTAGGCGTGCTATTCCAGAGCTTTGGGAAAACGTTTTGAAAATTCAAAATCGATGGGTTTTAACCCATGTATTTTTAATAAAAATGAAAAAATAGAATTGCTTTATATTGCGTGGGACGTTCCTACGTACCCTAGTGACTATAACCGGTGTCAGTTCCCGCGCTTCCCTCTAAAATAAAAATTTTGTTACAAACTAAATCAATAGAAATACGTACCCTTGATTCACAAAAAATCGTAGCGCCCTTATTTTCGATCCAATCATTACAAACGACACGGATTCGAATCCTGAGGCTTTTTACATAAGATACATGTATAATATGTATAGGGTGCGACGTTAATTTTTCGAACATAAAAAATTGCGATTTTTAGCGCTCATTTTGAGCCAATTTTGAACTTTCAAAAAATTGTAGCGCCGTTATTTGTGGACGGATCTTTAAAAACTATTCAGAATCGGATTTGGCAGCCTTTTGGCTTCGGATAGGCCTAAGAAACCGTAGGCGTGCTATTCCAGAGCTTTGGGAAAACGTTTTGAAAATTCAAAATCGATGGGTTTTAACCCATGTATTTTTAATAAAAAATGAAAAAAATAGAATTGCTTTATATTGCGTGGGGACGTTCCTACGTACCCCTAGTGACTATAACCGGTGTCAGTTCCCCGCGCTTCTCCTCTAAAATAAAAATTTTTGATACAAACTAAATCAATAGAAATACGTACCCCTTGATTCACAAAAAAAATCGTAGCGCCCTTATTTTCGATCCAATCATTACAAACGACACGGATTCGGAATCCTGAGGCTTTTTTACATAAGATACATGTATAATATGTATAGGGTGCGACGTTAATTTTTCGAACATAAAAAATTGCGATTTTTAGCGCTCATTTTGAGCCAATTTTGAACTTTCAAAAAATTGTAGCGCCGTTATTTGTGGACGGATCTTTAAAACTATTCAGAATCGGATTTGGCAGCCTTTTGGCTTCGGATAGGCCTAAGAAACCGTAGGCGTGCTATTCCAGAGCTTTGGGAAAACGTTTTGAAAATTCAAAATCGATGGGTTTTAACCCATGTATTTTAATAAAAATGAAAAAATAGAATTGCTTTATATTGCGTGGGACGTTCCTACGTACCCCTAGTGACTATAACCGGTGTCATTTCCCGCGCTTCCTCTAAAATAAAAATTTTCGATACAAACTAAATCAATAGAAATACGTACCCCTTGATTCACAAAAAATCGTAGCGCCCTTATTTTCGATCCAATCATTACAAACGACACGGATTCGAATCCTGAGGCTTTTTACATAAGATACATGTATAATATGTATAGGGTGCGACGTTAATTTTTCGAACATAAAAATTGCGATTTTAGCGCTCATTTTGAGCCAATTTTGAACTTTCAAAAATTGTAGCGCCGTTATTTGTGGACGGATCTTTAAAACTATTCAGAATCGGATTTGGCAGCCTTTTGGCTTCGGATAGGCCTAAGAAACCGTAGGCGTGCTATTCCAGAGCTTTGGGAAAACGTTTTGAAAATTCAAAATCGATGGGTTTTAACCCATGTATTTTGGATAAAAATGAAAAAATAGAATTGCTTTATATTGCGAGGGACGTTCCTACGTACCCCCAGTGACTATAACCGGTGTCATTTCCCGCGCTTCCTCTAAAATAAAAATTTTCGATACAAACTAAATCAATAGAAATACGTACCCCTTGATTCACAAAAAATCGTAGCGCCCTTATTTTCGATCCAATCATTACAAACGACACGGATTCGAATCCTGAGGCTTTTTACATAAGATACATGTATAATATGTATAGGGTGCGACGTTAATTTTTCGAACATAAAAATTGCGATTTTTTGCGCTCATTTTGAGCCAATTTTGAACTTTCAAAAATTGTAGCGCCGTTATTTGTGGACGGATCTTTAAAACTATTCAGAATCGGATTTGGCAGCCTTTTGGCTTCGGATAGGCCTAAGAAACCGTAGGCGTGCTATTCCAGAGCTTTGGGAAAACGTTTTGAAAATTCAAAATCGATGGGTTTTAACCCATGTATTTTGATAAAAATGAAAAAATAGAATTGCTTTATATTGCGAGGGACGTTCCTACGTACCCCTAGTGACTATAACCGGTGTCATTTCCCGCGCTTCCTCTAAAATAAAAATTTTCGATACAAACTAAATCAATAGAAATACGTACCCTTGATTCACAAAAAATCGTAGCGCCCTTATTTTCGATCCAATCATTACAAACGACACGGATTCGAATCCTGAGGCTTTTTACATAAGATACATGTATAATATGTATAGGGTGCGACGTTAATTTTTCGAACATAAAAATTGCGATTTTAGCGCTCATTTTGAGCCAATTTTGAACTTTCAAAAATTGTAGCGCCGTTATTTGTGGACGGATCTTTAAAACTATTCAGAATCGGATTTGGCAGCCTTTTGGCTTCGGATAGGCCTAAGAAACCGTAGGCGTGCTATTCCAGAGCTTTGGGAAAACGTTTTGAAAATTCAAAATCGATGGGTTTTAACCCATGTATTTTTAATAAAAAATGAAAAAAATAGAATTGCTTTATATTGCGTGGGGACGTTCCTACGTACCCCTAGTGACTATAACCGGTGTCAGTTCCCCGCGCTTCCCCTCTAAAATAAAAATTTTTGTTACAAACTAAATCAATAGAAATACGTACTCCTTGATTCCCAAAAAAAATCGTGGCGCCCTTATTTTCGATCCAATCATTACAAACGACACGGATTCGGAATCCTGAGGCTTTTTTACATAAGATACATTTAAAATGAGTTTGGGGCGCAATGTTAATTTTTCGAAACATAAAAATTGCAGTTTTAGGAGCTTTTTTTGCCCAATTTTGAACTTTACAGAGGGGTTTATTTTATTTTAAGTTAAAAGAAACAATGTTTAACAAATAATGAGGGTCTTCTTGGTCACATATAAAGGAACGTTTTCCCCACACAAACACAAACAAAAACAATCTTTAATACTTCATAAAACTTTCATTTCTGTTGTTTGTTTTTGTGATTCCTTTTTCTTGGTGAAGGCTCATGTTTCGCTGCCGTATTAGCATACGTGACTTAAATTTTACAAAACAAATATCTTTTTATTCTAATTCTTTATTAATGTAATCATTTATTAATAAATTTACTGTTCGTACTCTTTAATGATTTCTCGCAGCTTTTTCTTATTATTTACTTTCTTCTCTACCCTTTTTAATTTAATTTAATTATTTTTTTGTTTTTATTTATTTGAACTTATACTTCGTAACTAATTTTAGCGTCATTTACATTTTGAAGGGCACTTAACTTTTATTTATTATTACTTTTATAAAATAACGCCACTCTACCCACATATTATTATTTTATCTTTTCACACACACACACACACACACACACTCACTCACTCACTTAAAACACTTTCCTTTTCCCTTTTATTTATAGTATGTAATTATAATTGTAATGTAATGTAATTGTAAAAGAAGTTGCAATCCCAAGATTTACGTGCAAATCACTCTTAGTTTTCACATTGCCTATAAGGTTTCTTTTTAATTTATAACAATAAAAACAATCGTAAGGGTTGCAGCTTTTTATTATATTAAACTTGTTTATATTAATAATGTATAATTTCTGTATTTTAAAATTGTATACCTCTTGCAGTTTACATTATGTTTCTCAGATGCGAAGGGATTAAGTTTTCAGTAAAATTATGCCTTCGTTGTGTTTAAACATTTACTACCCTTCGCATCGGATACAGAATATTTTGTAAGCGAGGGGCTGCTGCAATCGGGTTCGCAAACTTTTGAATTTCATTTCTAACGTTCGTCGTCGAATACAATCAAACACACGCGTGGTGACACGCGTGTTGGAGTTGTATTTTGTCGAGCGAATTTCGAATAAAACTTAAACGTTTGACGAACTCGAATGCAACTTAGTCTGTCGACAAATGAGGTATTGGACTCCAACGTTGTAAGAGTGGCAGGTCTGGGGGTGAAGTAGGTGCTTCACATCTACTTCTCCCATCAGAGGCGGTTCAAGACCGCAGACATTCAAGTCCGAATGTCCGCGCTTTTGATCAGACAACGTAGACTTAGTTAGATGTAAAGAACGTTACGTTCAAAGGGCTGTAAAGGGAAACTGCAAAATAAATTAAACTATTCAACTTATACATAAGTTTTATTAAGAGCCTGGTAGCTCAGTGGTGGGCAATATTGATGTTCAATTCAACGGTCTGTGTTTTGTGGTTTGATCCCCCAGACAGCTCATGCAAATTTAAAAAAATATAATAATTGTGAGAGCAACTAAGTCAGCTGGGCTTCTTACATCTACTACTTGAACATTGAAAACTAAATTTTAAGTTAATAGTATAGGAAAGTGTACGATTTATAGAATTTAAAACACAGATATTTACAACACCTTGGTAGCTCAGTGGGAAAAGCTCGGTTATTTGTTCGAATGGTCTATGGTTCGATCCCCATGCCGGTCAGAAATTTTTAAAAATATTTAAGAAAAATTCAACGAGCAACGAGCCGAACGAGACGAATGACGAATGACGAATGACCGTAGGATACTCGTGATTTGAAAAATATTTTTAAAAATCTCTAAGATAAACCCTCGGCCGACTCGGCCGACTCGGCCGACCGTAAAAAGCGATTTGTGAAATTATATGTTTGCAAATTTTCTTTTATGCCCCTGTTACGAGTTGACATATTCCTCTTACATTTTTATTGAGAAAAGAAACAACAGTAATTTATTTTTATTTATCATTGGAAGAACAACTAAGTACTTTACATTCGAAAATAATTTTTAAGTTAATAGTATAGGAAAGTGTACGATTTATAGAATTTAAAACGCAAATATTTACAACACCTTGGTAGCTCAGTGGGAAAAGCTCGGTTATTTGTTCGAATGGTCTATGGTTCGATCCCCATGCCGGTCAGAAATTTTTAAAAATATTTAAGAAAAATTCAACGAGCAACGAGCCGAACGAGACGAATGACGAATGACGAATGACCGTAGGATACTCGTGATTTGAAAAATATTTTTAAAAATCTCTAAGATAAACCCTCGGCCGACTCGGCCGACTCGGCCGACCGTAAAAAGCGATTTGTGAAATTATATTTTTGCAAATTTTCTTTTATGCCACTGTTACGAATTGACATATTCCTCTTACATTTATATTTATTTTAATATAACCATTTGCGTTAAACTGCAGAAGAGAATTAAAAAAGAAACAAGAGATAAGTTATAATTTTATTTATTTCCCAGTCCCCCTTTACATCCCAATGTACTTAACGCCCTTTACAACTAAGACTAAGTCTACGTTAACAGGTCAAAAGCGCGGACATTCGCATTTGAATGTGCGCGGTCTTGAGCCATCCCCTTTCCGAACACTTTTACAAAGGCATGTTTTAAGACCTCACAGCCTTACAACACCCTGTCATTTACTAAATATATATGTGTTCCGATGTGAAGGGTAAGGAATGGTTAAAACTAAGAAAGGCAAAAATGCTAATCGAAAACATAAGCCCTTCGCATTGGAAACACATAACGGTGTCTTAAAATATCTGTAAAAGATCTATAATTTGTTACAAATCAAACTAAAAAGTTGATGTCTAGTATCTTTACCCTTCGTAGACATCAATATTTTGAATATTAAGGGAAAAATTAATGTATATTTTAAACAAATTAAAAGAATAAATAAAGTGGAAGCATTAAAAAGTTTATGATAGTTGTAAAAATAAACAATTGTAAAAGAAGGTAGGGTAGCTTTCATATTTTTAAGAATAACTAAATATTTTCACGTGTACACAAAATGACACTACATATAAAAGTATCTACTTTTAATTTAAAGAATAAAATTTAGAAAATGAATTTTACGACAAAATAGTCAAAGTATTTCGAAAAATGTGTTGTGTAGTTAACTTAAAAACTACCCTAAAATATGGGGTCAAACAGAAAGGCCCCGTACACAGTACAGGTAGCCACAACTGTCTTCAGCTATAAAACAATCTTACCTACGCAGAAAGGAATGAACACTTGCAAAGTATAACAAAACTATAACAGTCCACTTATAAATTAAAACTAATTCTAATTCCTTTGGCTGGTCCAGCAGTGTCGTTCTTGGGGAAGGATCTTCAAAGTACGGTGAACTGATATCCTCAATAATCCTCGACAAAAAGTATTTCCAATAGATGCTTAAACTGGATATTGTAGTACATAACATCAATTGAATGCCATACCTTGCAAAAATTAAATTTATTAATACTTTAATAAATCTAATATAAATACTTTTATAAAATTCTAATGTTAAGAAAACAACAAACTCCTTGAAAAAAATTAAAAACGGAAGGATACCAATCGTAAATATTGACAGAATTATTTCAGATCGTCAGATGTTTTTACCTACTCTCGCTACAAGGCTCTCTGCATTTTTGGGGTAGTAAACATACATTTTATATAAATTAACCTATGATGGTGAACCTACAAAAACAAATGTCACTCACTTATTTGTCATTGGTTGACAAGTTAGCAAAGGTTTATTATTCCATATTAATATTAAATACCGTTCCTTAAAAGTAAAATCACTGTTAGCGTGTTGCATTAACCCTTCATTAGTCACCTGGTCTACGATCGTAGACCACCTCCATTGACTTGGGAGGATATTTGAGGTGTCTAACGAAGGGTTAATAATATTATTAATTACAAAACTAGACAAAAAGATCAAACGAGTTAATTTGATTATTGAATTAATTTTAACTCGTTTAAATGTAACGGCAATGGAAAATAATATTCTTGTATTTTTATTTTAATATCTTATTTAAATAAACCTTTAGAAATTACTTTTAAGTAATTATATCGTGGATTTAAATAAATTACTATTAAATTGCAGATTTCAACTTGTAGCTCTCTTTGACTAAGTTTAATATGGGTCATTTGAGGAAAATTAATTAACTCAAAGGGGACAATTCTAAAATATAACGTCGATATTCCAAATAGTATTCAACACTGCCACAGTTCAAATAAAGTGGAGGTAAAATTTTATAACAATTATTTGCATTTTGTAGATCATAATGCAATTATATTATCAATTATGTTGTAATTTTTTATTATCGATGATTAGTGTATTATTTTATTATGAAATAAATAACATATTAAAATAGTTTGTCCTCGTCGTTATGATTTTTTTTTAAATATTGAATGTTGAAAATAATCGACAATCAAAAAAATATTTAAAGCGCCACAATAAAAGTCCCCATTTTGTTAAATATACTTTTGTATAAACTTTAATTACTTTTCTCAGCAAACAAACGCAGTCCACGGACTTAGTTAAACCACAAAAATTAAAGTCACTCGCTAATTATAGACTCAATGGGAGTTCCAACGATGGCAGAAGAAAACAATACATTCCTTACATCCTTTCGAGAAAAGAAGTCTTCAAACTATCAGCAAATCCAGAATTGCAAGTTGAAAAATTCCCATCCCCATTAAATCTAAACAAATCAAATTAAATCAATAAACTAAAATAGTTAAAAAATAAATCGTTACAATTGCTATAAGTAATTTAAATAAAATTAAATAAATTACATCGTAGATGATAAGCTTTTATCTCCACTTAATAGAAATTTAAAATTATATAAAGAAAGACACACCTTATAATTAAATTTACTGCAATTATATTGTTTTTCAAGTACCTTTGTTAATTTGTTATTGTCTATATCTTACTACAGTAAAAAGCAAACTAAAAGGTCGAGGTGAATAAATTTTAATCTAATTCTACGTTCGAGGTCGGAAGTGATAAAGAAAAATCAATACCATAGTCTTTTACTTATTCAAACTTGCATAACTTTATGGATTAAATTATTTGTATGAGTATGTAAATACAATGGAAAAGAAGACAAACATCTCTTTCCTGCATTGCATATAAAATAAGACCACAATTTCTATATTAATACAGCAACGTTTCGTTATCTTTATTAAAACTTCTTCAGGCCTTTTAATCAAATGAAGAAGTTCAAATAATGTGAACAAACGTTGCTGAATTAATAAAATTTTTTAAATTGGGTGCTAATTAGTTTGTTGATTATAAATTATGGATGCTACTACATTATTGAACTTAATAACATATTAAATCATGCGAAAAAGGCTCTAGTTTCTTCAAAAATTGCCATACTTTAATTGTTTATAATTATTTAACAAAAAAAAAACTGTAAATCGTTCCACAAATTTTCTCGTTCAATTTACTAATTATTTACTTACAAATAATCCATAATGATTTGAACAAATTAATAATAAACACACATTTAATAAACATTTAAAGCACTGTAATAAAACACAACGTGTAACAACGAACGTAAAAGAACGACTAAAAGGTAAAATACCTGTCTTTCTTATCTCAAACTACCTAGATATTAGCACGAACAAAAACTTTAAAATTTTTATCAACATAAAAGCGTGTGTACAAAATAAAATTCTAGCAATTTCTAAACCGTCCAAGGGATGACCAAATTGCTTTTGAAAGGCCATCGACAAATTTCGTACAAAATCCAAAACTTAATTTACAACACCGATATTTGTAAAATACAATACAATTTTAATTTTCCGATCGTTTTAGCTTCAGGTAATCCCAAATATAATTCAAGTTTCGTCAAAAAATATAGGTCTTCCATGACATAATTTAATATTTAAAAATTAAACTGTCACGTATCGTTAACAAATAATCATAATAAACGAAAAGTTTTAACCGATCAAATATTTTTACAATGCCGAAAGTTCGTAAGGTTGTTTTACGCAAAAAAAACCAAAACCGTAAGATATTGCAATATTAACGAATTAATCGATAATCAATCAAACCAATTAGCATTTTGGATGACCATTTACACCGCAGATGCAGAAAATTGGGAAGAGATGCTTGGAACTGCACTTCGTGAAATGCTTTTTTATGGCATTTTCTTAATTATTCTAACAATTCGTAAAACAACTTTATCTGTTCCTTTATGCGTTTTTCCTGGTGTATTTTTGTAGTGGCTATCGGCACAATGTTTCCCTCTATGTATTATCTCACCAGGGCCCTTCAAGAACTTTTCTTAGATCACGAATTTCCAACAGCCGAAGGCGATGAAATGGTCTTCAAAGACATCACTACTCCCTCTGATTTTTGGTCGGTAAGTAGCAATCATCGTTGTGTTAGTAAAACTTCTCTTAGCGGACACTTCCCAAAAGCAGAGGTTTCCCTAAGGTGTCCGTTATAAAGAAGTTTGACTGTAATGTTTCTGCTGAAACAGAAAATCACAATTAAAGAATTAATCATAAACATCTTAAAAATTCATAAATTTTTTGAAGTATGTGGATACAGTACTATTTCATGGTTTTCAATGGCAGAGCTGGTATTTACCAATAGAAAATAATTCAACCGTTAATCCAAAGTACTTATACGAAAATAAACTCTTAGGAGTACCAAGATTAAGACAAGTATTAGTTTTTTTACATAAAATTAAATATATAATCACGATTTCCAATAGTTAAGAGTACAAAATAACACCTGCGACATATATTATGAATTTGATAAGATATTCAATTCTTGTTACGGAAAATTGTCGTCGAGCACCGAAAGCACCTCACCATTTGGTTTAGGAAAAGGCACAGCGTACGTTTTAAAATTTCAAATTAAATGGCATAATTAAGTGCTATTGTTGCTTTAGATGGACATATAATTCGGAAAAAGACACAGGTAGTATGAGTTACAATGGTTTTATATCAGACTACGCAGGGGGTGGTTACTATCAAAATTTGGAACGCAATCGAAAGGCTTCAAGAGATATTATTAGCAATCTAAAAGACAATTTGTGGATTGGAAGAGCTACCAGATGTGTCTTTATCGAATTAACTGTTTATAATCCTAATTTAAATTTATTTAGTATTGTGAAGTATTGGAATAATATTTTACCCGATATGTGTGATGCGATCCATCAATAGTTTGTTACAGAATTGTTTTCGAGTTCCCTGCAACTGGTGGTATAATACCTTCTTCTCGATTCCATACGTTGAAGCTTATCAATCATGTTACACCATGGGATTATTTCATAGTGGCATGCCAGTTTTTATTTATAGTGTTTATAATCTTTTACTCGATTGAAGAAGGGATAGAGTATCAACAACTCGATGGGAAATATTTTAAAATAGGCTGGAGTTACCTGGATATCTTAATTCTTGTGGTCAGTGCTAAAAAGTAGAAAATTAATTAAAACAGAGAATTTCTAGTTAGGATATGCTTACCTGATATTGTTTCTAATTCAACACTTGTCGACAAAAATTGCCTTAATGGAATATCTGGAAGTGACTGATAAATATGCAAGTTTTGAGCATCCAGCCTATTTACAACTATATGTTGATTGTCTTATTGCATTACTTATGTTTTTGGCATACATTAATTGTTTTAAGTACCTCACTTTAATTAGCAGTACGACCGGTCAATTAAATAAGACTCTATCAAAGGTATGTTTAATGATTAGATTTTAATAAATAATTTAAATCGATATAGTAATTAACTCAATTATGTTTCAGTGTGCCACAGATGTATTAGCATTTTTGGTAACGTTTCTAATAATATTTTCTGGTTACGCAGTTGTCGGTTATTTATTATTTGGGAGCAAAGTAATAATGTTAATTAAGATCCATACTAAAAGATCTAGCATCAATATAATATATGAACACTTTTAAATATTTGTTTCTAGGTCGAAGAGTATCGCAATTTTGGGATGTCCATGTTTACATTACTTCGTACAATTTTAGGAAATTTCGATTACATTAAAATTGAAAATGCCAATCCAGTTTTTGCTCCAATCTTCTTCGTATCTTACATATTCCTGATTTTTTTCATTTTATTAGTGAGTCTAATAATTTAGATATAAAAGCGATAAAAAATTCGTTGCCCTTTAGAATATGTTTTTGGCAATAATAAATGATGCTTATTACGATGTAAAAACTGATCTTAGTTCAGGTCCTAAACAAATAACGTTGTTACGATTTTTAAAAAGGGCATTTAAAAAAATTGCAATTAAATGCAATTGTGTTAAGTGGTTTTCCCAAGAGAAAGATAGCTCAAATGATTACGATGAAACGATTGAAGCAATTCGAGATGCTTTGAAAAAGTAACTTTAAAATGCAAAGGGCATCGAACAAAAAATAATTCGTTGGTTTCAGATGTGCTTTTAATGACTTAGAGATCGATATGTTTTTTGCGCGATATAACATTGATCCTACTGCATCTGTTGGCGAATTTGATGTTAACAAACTTATGGCCGATTTGGAAAGAATGCCTGGTAATAACAATAAAAAATTATTTTTTAATAAATTCATAACTATAAATTCTAGAAACGCGACCCGCAACATCTGTGGTAACTGTTGATGAGTTTATGGGGTAGGTAAATATTTAAACATAGTATTAGCTTTGTGCTCCTGGTTGAAATAAAATTATATTTACCTAATCGGGGATGTCTTAAGTTGGGAGGCAAACCACCTCATTTAATCCGAGCTGCTTCCAACTTTTTTTAATAAGTTTATAATGTCCTAATTCATTTTGGCCCGTCCAATTTAGAAGACTTCCCTGGTGCACAAGTCCTTGTGGGTGGCCCAGCATCAAATAAACTTCAATGTCCATTAACCCAATGCTTTCTATAAATTCCGACTCTTTTATAACTGAAATTGCAGACAACAACAACGGCTCTCTGAAATCGAAAAAACCCTTAAACAGTTTCATTTAAAAGTGGATACGCTTCTTAAGAAAATCGATTATGTGGAAAATATCCGAAAACAATAATTTTACAGAATTGTCTTACTTTAGTACATAATTAAAATTACATAAATTTAATTATTAAACAATAGTTGTGTATTTATTTACAGCATTCAATATTTGCAGCTGGAGTTATAAAATTATTTAAAAAGAAAATCAGTCAGTATTTATAATACTTTACAAACGAAAACAATTACACTAAAAATAATTAAGAATGCTATTATAATACGCAACGGCAATCACATAATTTCAAAACTACCCCTGCACAATTAAAAAATAGAATTTAAATATCAACGATTAGAAATTAAACCATGTTTATCAATACAATAAATAATATCACTGGGTTTTACAGATAGTTCGCTTTGTAAATAACATAAGAAATAATACCAATTGATAAATGTTAAAATAAAAATACTATAAAATTAATTAGTTAAGAACTCCCAAATTCAATTAAATCAAAAATAATAATAAAACAAACACACAAGAACAAACTTTTAGCCAAGTTAAGTTCCCCGCAGATTGCACCAACTAAAAGTATATCGTAAGTCTCCATATAACACATTAAAACACATATAAAAATACTGTACAAAAGTTCCACAGGGATGCACTTTAGAATGACAAGTAAAATCATAATCTGATATTGCAGATACATTAAAGCAACATAAAAACTAAATTGCAATTTGAAGAACTAAGACATTAAACAAATTTAACATTCATAAGACATATTACAGTATCTTGGAGAGTTCAGCCAGAAAAACAATACTTTTTATGGTTTACTTAATGAAAATTGAAAAAGCAAAGAACTAAACAATTAAATAAACAATTTAAATGTAACTTCGTAATTTATCAAACAATATTATGTGATAGCCGTTGTTAACAATTAAAAGAAATATCTTCTGTTTCGAATATAAACTAAACACTATTATAATAGAGAATAAGTGTTTACAAACTTATATTTTCTACAATAGAGCTACACATGTGATGAGCATTCTAAGGTATCACAACGATAACGTGGCAAAGTGTTGTTATATAGACTGTAAGGCTTTTTAAATTATTTTTTCCACCAGTCTTAAATATTACATGGCAATCGATTTAGCAATCTATAAATCAATTTGGAACGCAAAAGACGCCATGTTAAATAATTAAATAATTGAAATCAGTTAAAAAGTTATTCTTGATTATTGTACAAAAAAATTGAGTGATTTCCTTTCGAGTTAATAATAAGGAACAAAGAAATAATATCAGTCGATGTAAAACTTTTAAAATAAATTAATTTCCGTATAAAAAAATGCCACACTCACTTCCAAACTTTTGCTAGTCTATCACAGTCCTACATGTTCACAATAAACAATATAAAACCGGCAATTAAAAAAATAATACATGACATTATTCCTCAGAGATATACAGTTTAAATTTACAATAACGTACCTATCGTGATTGTAATAAATATATTAAACAAATTGGCTGAAAATTTGATTTTTTAAAAAATATCTAATATCTTACAATTGTTTTTTTTAAATACTTACCTATATTTTATTTACAGATTATAATATACTATTTACTAGATATGTATACTGTATAAATACATGGAAAATGCATAACGAGATTAAAATGCAATACTTAAAATTTTCCTCTAAGATCTATGTATCTACAAGCACCTTTCGTCAAGTTATACAAATTTGGTTACCCAAATTTATCACTTGAATAAGTACTTGCTTCTTTTGGACGGTTTAAATCATACACCTAATTAAAAGGAGAGTAATTTTGAAAAACGATTCGCATCGATAATAAATGTTAAAAGTTAACAGTTACGCCCCATAAAAAAAAACAGCACTTAAAAAACATAAGTTTTAACTGATAACTTTTAAATTTGCTTCAATCTAAAAAGGCAAGAAAAGCAATGGTATGAAAAAAGACTTATTTTTGTTTCTGGTCGTCTGAAGTATCCGAACACCGTTTCTCCAACGAATCGCATTCAGCCATCTCTTCACCATTTTGTTGATACAAACTGGATTCTAAGTTAGAATCGATACTATCATAAAATTCGTTCCCATTATCGGTGGTTTGCCACAAGAAATTATTAGCAGTTTGATATCTGTGACTGCTCGAAGTTTCTATTGTGACTGGCGCTACAGATTCTGTACAATCCAAAGAATCCAAATATTGCTCGATCGAGTCCGAATTAAATGATGAGAGAACCCATGGAGATGGAAATTTTTCTTTTGCAGAATTTGAGTCCGTCTGCAAAACAATTTAAAGATTACATTTTTGTCGTTAAAGTGCTTGTCGATATTATAAAATGCAGCAAATAAATTCGTATCATATGTTAATAGTAATTTAAACGATTACCTTTATTTTTTTGGTCAAAATACACTTATTAAATTATGTGTTATATACACATTAACGTTAATTGCAAAAATCAAATAAAAAATGCAAAATAAATTATTGTATCACAATTAGAAATTATTATTATTAAAACATTAAGTTAAGGACGAATTATTCTACAGAAATATGTCCACTTTAAGAATTGGTAAGTTTATAAATTACCATTAAAAATTTGTAGGTAAATAAAATAGGAACAAAACAATTTTTCGCAAAAAGTAAGAAAACGAAATGTTGCTTTTTAAAACCAGCTATGGACTTTCTCTATTTTTGTAGAATAACCAAAGTATATAACATCTTACATTTCATGCAAATAATGTGCTACCAAAACAAATATACCAATGTGCCTTTTTACTTACCTTTAATATCTACGTTTCAAATGTGTGGTTTTTATTTTTTCTAATAAAAATAAAAATTCTCGAACACGATTTCCTGGATTTAGTTTAATTTATTATAATTCGATGGGAAATTCAAAAAGTTCTTCCACTAATTGAAAAGTGTGTCAAATTAGCAATTTCCAATTTGGGCCCTAAGAAATATTAACACTAGAACCGCGGTTACCGGTCAATTAGACCTTTAAGAAAAATTGGCCTTTTAACAATTAAATATTTATTGCAACACAGTTTTTAAAAACAATAAATGCCATAACTTTCACCCACTCAAATCAAAATTGATTCAAATTTTAATTGTTTGATTCATGTACAAATGTAATAAAGACGAAGATGTGCGCATTCGAGCGAAAAGTGGCACATTTCCGAGCGAGGGAGGCAAATGAAGCACGACGCGGAGCGGCGCGCTTCATTTTCCCGAGATCGGAATGTGCCACTTTGAGCTCGAATGTGCACACTCGATTTTAAGCACCATTCACAAAATTTAGGGTAATAAATTATTCAAATAATTAAATAAATAATTTAATCGTTTTCTCTCACTTGCACCTACTGAATTCTCGTATCTTTTTGCTCACTTCACTTATTAGTATAGAAAATACGTTTATTGATCATAAAATTCATATTTACTTTTAATTGTTTGATTTGAAAGTGATAAGATTAATTAAGGCAAATCAATAAATACGAGGATGTGCACGTTCGAGTGAAAAGTGGCACATTTCCGAGCGAGGGAGGCAAATGAAGCGCGACGCGGAGCGGCGCGCTTCATTTTCCGAGATCGGAATGTGCCACTTTGAGCTCGAATGTGCACACTCCACTTTAAGCACGATTCACACTAGTTAATTTAATTTCTAAAAAAATTAATTATCCAAACTAATATTATAAAAGCGAAAGTAACTCTGTCTGTCTGTCTGTCTGTTACCTTTTCACACCTAAACCACTGAACTAATTTTGATAAATTTTAATATAGAGATAGCTTGGACCTTGAACAAGGACATGGGCTACTAGTTTCGAGCAAGTGTTTGATTTGTTATAATCAAAATGTTAAAAACAATCATCTTCAAGAAGCTGCCTTTTCATAATATTATTTGGCCATTTGATCAAAAAGGTCTACTTTTATTTAGTTTTCGTTATAATAAGGCACTGTTTCCGGTTTCTTTTTTCTATGTAATAAAGCATTTCTCTGCTGCTAATAAATAATCAACGATAGACCAGATCAAATGAATAAACAGAAAGAAAAAAGTATGTGTCTTCTATTAAAGGGAAAAAAATACAATTTAAAAAAAAAAAACAATTATAGGACAGTAATTATCAACTAAAATTAGGAAAAGCAAAGTAATATGGCAGAAATATATTCTAATAATAAAAAGTAACAAGATGATAAAATTGCGAAACGGTCAAAATGACCGATTCCGCGGTTCTAGCATTAAGTACTCTTTATTAAAAAGTAAATTTGAATTAAAAACCGTTTCTAGTATTAAAAAACTAATAATACTATTCATGAGCAGTCATCAACTACGGAAATAAGTCCGGATACGGTTTTTAATACTGAACAATCGTTAAAAAAGAACCTCAATCACTTACATAAGTGTTAATTCATGCGCATTTCCTATTTCAATCATTTGCTTCGGTCAAAATCAATTAGTTGTACATGAAAACATTCCAGCAATGCGCAATAAAATGTAATTTGTAAAGTGGGTTAATTATTTTGTCAAACGTCTCTTTCGGAATTCTTTTAAATCAATGCAATCGTGCTTAAGCCAGCTCTTCATAAACACAGCAGAATAATTAAATTCGTAGGTAAAATTTCGACAAATCAAACAATACCTAACAATATTTATACAGTAAAACGTAATAAGGCCAACTTTAAACTCAAAATTGAAATTTGATAACTTTAAAAGCTGATGACTTCCATGCAGTGCCGGATTAAGCCAGCGCAGGGCCCGTAGCAAATTTGTCGAGGGGCCCTTGGTTTGCTCCAGGTTCTCAAGTTTAGGGTATCTAAATTGATATTATTTATTACGGCCAGACAGGGGTTGGAGCGCGGGGCCCCCCAATTCGCGAGGCCCGTAGCATTTGCTACGTGGCTAATCCGGCACTGCTTCCATGCAGTTTGAAAAGTAGTAAATTCGAAATGGATGTAATAAACGCGTTGTAACGAAGCTCTACTTACAATATCAACGGAAAACCACAGGCATCAAACAAAGCCAAAAGCAAACTAAAAACAAAAAGAAGCTCGACTTACTGCACGTTGTGCGATGGGGAGCAACTAAAGGCTTAGGGGGTGCCTACGACGGGCCGTTGTCGAGGATTTTCAGCCAGTTGCTCCAGAATGAAAGTTTGGGGCGTACCTTGGGGTCCGGCGAGTCTCGTATACTGTTAGCTCTTCGTATTGCGGCGCTGGGTTTTCTCAGCGAAAGGTCTCGTTTTGCGCTTCTATTTGAACTGAAACTGCTGTTAATGGGCGAATCGCGTAGCTTTGACAGCGATTCGACGCTCCTCAGTTTACCAGTCAACGAATCTTTAGTGTTACTTAAAGATCCATTTCTAGATTTCGGCAAGGAAGAGTTGCTCTTACTCGCCGTTAAGCTATTACCCTCGCTCTTGTTACGTACAGATTGTGCAGAGTGCGGCCTACCAGGTGATTCGCCGCTACGGCTACGTGCACCAGGTGCAGGACTATGTTTACCTCCAGGAGGTTTGGGCGCAGCGTAACTTTTCACCAACGGTATTTTGCTGGGCTTCTTCTTCGCACTGTCGCCCTTTCGAACCGTTTCGGCTTGGTCGTGCGCCGATTCAGTGCTACTCGAATGATCGAATTGCAAGTTCATTGGAATGGGACTCATGGCTTTCATGCTGGCGGTGGTGATTTCGGTACGGGATCGATCGTGGTGATCGCTCGGGACGGATTCTAGATTCGGTATGACATCCGGAGATGTGGTAGGTACAGGCCTTTGGAGTTGTTCTAACATTCGAACCCTCGCACGAGTGCCTTCTAGTTCTATGTTTTTGTCTTCGAGCTGACGAAAAGCAAAAGAAAAAGTTAATACACCCATGGAAATATTTGATAATGGTTTACCTGAAATCGAAGATCTTCGTTTTCTTCCCTGGATTTGTCCAGTTTGTCTACTAATTCTATTTCCGTTCTTGCTGCCGTGTCTAACTGTTGTTGTAACACCTAAAAAAATGTAAATTATAGCAGATGTCATTCAACAAATAATAAACAATCATAAATAGTGAAGGGGGCGAGTTTTGAATGAGACAAATCAAATAGAAAATTGTTTGTTTTTTTGTATATCATATCATTAGTCTATGTAATTTTAAATAAAATTCATATCATTATTGAGCGCATAAATACCTATGACAAATTGTTATTGTAATTTTTGGGGGTAGGGAGAGTGGGGCAAGATGACGAACGGGCAAGATGACAAACTTAATTTTTTATGACCTTAAAAAAATATATTTTTCTGTTTGTTAACTTTTTCCGTAAATACTATGTGTGTATGTGTAATTGTAAATATGTAGCTTGTAAAATCTTTCATATGAAAATAAGAGTTTTCATTTCATGCTGTTATTATTTTATCAAACAAAACATTTTTGCAATTAATGAAATAATAGGAGTATCCAGTGTTCCATAAATGATACGATTATTTTGACCCATTTCTCTATAATTGGAAAAAAAGTATTAAATTTGTCTTGGGGCAAGATGAGGGGCAAGATGACGAATTCGTCATCTTGCCCCTATTGTAACTGTCATCTTATTTTTTTCTTCAATTTTTAAACCATTCTATTCTGCTCTATAACGATACAAATGCAAACATTTACAATTTCATACAATTATCCTACACACAAATAAGATAAGTGAAAGAACAGATCCAACAAATGCCTGGAATTCGCCTATTACTACAAAACACTGGAAAATATTGGACGATGATTGTTCATCAAGTGATGATGAACCCCTTATAAAGTACAAGAGAGGTACAAATTCTTGTTCTTCGAATGTAAGTTCACAGCATTCCACTTCCCCAGAGCGAATTGAAAAAACATTGATTGAAATTAAGCCTCTTCCCAAATATATACGCTCAATACAAACGAATAGAAAAAAGCAAAAAGCTTATGTAATAACATCGAAGACAAATAAAGAACGATAAGAAACGTTAAAAAAAAGAAAACGCCACGAAAACAAGAGGTGTAAATCTGTGAAATGTGACATCCTACCATATTCGTCATCTTGCCCCATATGGTACGTCATCTTGCCCCATAGGTGGGGCAAGATGACGTAAACGTCAAAAAAATGTAATTATTTTTTTATATCTAATCCATTCAATCTGTATTGTTTTAGAACTATGTTATTTGATAGTCACTAATCACTTGTTATATATATATGTATATTTTTTTATTATTGTGAATATTTTTTTGGAAATGACCATTTTTCCTTAAGGTCGTCATCTTGCCCCACTCTCCCCTATATGGTATTTTTGTAAATTCTTCATTGGTGTTGGTGTGGTTTGTTGCATAATAAAATAGTACACTATAAGCGGTTTCTGGAAAAAAGGCACTAACGATTTGGATGAAATTTTATATCTAGATAATGTTTTACTTTTCAAAATTATATAGTTATGTGTCATCACTGAAAAAAATCGTTTTCATAGAAAAATTTATTTTTTTAAGCCACCGGCAGGCTGAAATATTCATTCATGCATTGATCTTACCTAATCAACAATAGATGGCACTACATGACATGGTTGACATAAAGTTATGAAATTTATAAATGATAACTCTAAAGTGAAAATCAATAATTATACATATATTTTTTAGTACCTGGAGGACTGAAAGTTATCACGTTCTCAGGTCCAGGTACTGAAATGTTATATTTCCTAATTTAACAAGGTATCAACAACTTTTTTTGTAAGTTATTTAACCTTCCGTGTACTAGGTGGGGTTTACATATAACTAACGTGAACAATTTTTTTTTGTAAAACGGCACGTTTGGTAAACGAGCTTAAAACCGAGTGTGCACATTCGAGCTCAAAGTGGCACATTCCGATCTCGGGAAAATGAAGCGCGCCGCTCCGCGTCGCGCTTCATTTGCTCCCTCGCTCGGAAATGTGCCACTTTTCGCTCGAATGCGCACATCCTCGTACTTATTAAATTTGCCTACTTTATCCTAAGCTCTTTCAAATCAAAAAATGAAATTTAGTTTGCAAAATATGGATTTTAAGTTCGAAAAATATATTTACCATAGCAATGAGTGAAAGAGAGCGAAAAGATACGACAATCTCGTCAGTGCGAGTGAGAGAAAACGATTAAAATTATTCCACAACTTTATCGTCTAATTTATTGGTCTAAATGATTGTGAATCGTGCTTAAAACGGAGTGTGCACATTCGAGCTCAAAGTGGCACATTCCGATCTCGGGAAAATGAAGCGCGCCGCTCCGCGTCGCGCTTCATTTGCCTCCCTCGCTCGGAAATGTGCCACTTTTCGCTCGAATGCGCACATCCTCGTACTTATTAAATTTGCCTACTTTATCCTAAGCTCTTTCAAATCAAAAAATTAAATTTAGTTTGCAAAATATCGATTTTAAGTTCGAAAAATGTATTTACCATAGCAATGAGTGGAAGAGAGCGAAAAGATACGACAATCTCGTCAGTGGGAGTGAGAAAAACGATTAAAATTATTCCACAACTTTATCGTCTAATTTATTGGTCTAAATGATTGTGAATCGTGCTTAAAACGGAGTGTGCACATTCGAGCTCAAAGTGGCACATTCCGATCTCGGGAAAATGAAGCGCGCCGCTCCGCGTCGCGCTTCATTTGCCTCCCTCGCTCGGAAATGTGCCACTTTTCGCTCGAATGCGCACATCTTCGTACTTATTACATTTGTTTACTTTATCCTTTGCTCTTTCAAATTTTATTTCATTTTATTTTCGGGGTATGGCAAACCCCACCTAGTATGGCATGCGACATTTAGTCACCTAGTATGCGTAGGGTTAAAAGGTCTTGAATGGGATAACATTTTGAATATCATGATACAACTTTTTGTGCTTCCAAAGTTTTTATGTATCCCATAGATTCAATTAATTGATCTCCTTCTATTATTGTACAACACCAAAATATTTACATAATCATTAATTTAATAAGTTCTTCTCAATGAAATTGATGAGTTCTTTTTCAACTAACCGATGTCCCACTGACACAGAAGTTTGTTAAAAAAATTGGTCCAGTTAAATGTTTATAAATCAAACGCGAAAGAGTTGTACTTGTCCCCAGCAGACATAATCAATTAGAAGAATACTTCCACTTTAAACGATGAACGTTGGAATAATATAAATTGTGGAAATGAAATCGAAGTGAACCGTAAAAATTTAAAATTCATATCGTCTATAAAAATATCGCCCTTTGTGAGTTCGAAAGCTTTAGGTACAAAGAACTCTTCTGAATAACTAATAAATTATAAAATAAAATATTCATAGAGAACAAACGTACAAAGACCTTAAAGAGGATGTGAAAACGGCCTTGTGGGGTCCTTGTTAAAAATCAGATGTTAACAAATTAAAAGCGAGTTATGATTAATGCAATAAGGAATGCGGGGCCTTCTTTTGCAACAATATTTTGTTTATTTAAATACGAATAATTTAGCTTTGTACTAATTAAAATTCTTCGGCTAAATTATAAAAAATTATTATTGTTTTAAACGCTTCAGGGTTTCTATCATAAGGCAAAACGATGAAACTTCGAAGACACAGATATTGTTTCAAAGTGCAAGAATAGGAAAGTTGACTATTAAGACAATGGGTATTAAAACTATTTACTATCACTCGCTGTGACAATCTTGTCACGTTTTGCATTTTATTTAATAAGCAAACCTTGTCCTAAACTGCACGTGCTAAAATAATGGGGACAGAAAAAAATCTTTAAATTAAGTTAGAAAAAACCTATTTTCCATTTAAAAAGATAAACAATAAACAATTAAATTAAATTAAGCACATTTGCATGAAAAGAATGATTTTTCTTCTTTGTTAATTTTTCGTTCTTGATCATAGTAATTTTGTATTGATCTTAAATTTAAATATCGCTGTTTTTAAATGAATCCAAACAGCAAACTGATGTCAGAATTCCCATAAAATACGAAATACAGTCGAACTTCCATAAGTCGAACGCCGATAAGCCGAATTTTTGATAGCTCGAGCTCGAACCAGTTTCCCTAGGACTTGCCTATCTCAACGTTAATATTTTTATGTCAATAACTCGAAATTTAATAAATCGAATTATTTAATTAGTCGAAGCGTTTTACAATTCATTAAATTCAAGTTTCCATTAGTAAATAGGTCGATGACTCGAAGTTAAATTTTACAACTTTTCTAAAAATTTCTCTACCTGAGAGAGGATTAACGACGGCTTGGTTTGGTGTTATTGATGCTTTAAAAGCTCTATTGTTAACTACGAATAAAAAGGGTTTTTACTACAAGAATGTTTTGACGGCGGCACTTCAATTGGATTTAAAAAATAATTTATGTTTAAATGCCTTATGAACAGTTATAAATTTTTGAGATGGTTTTACCGTTTATTTTACAAAAAAAGAAACTATTTTTGCATTTTAGTTTTCAATTTGCTAGTTATTCGTCGACTACGAAGACTAACAAATGTGTTTTACGTTCTTTATAGTTTGTAACAGAGTATAACAGAAAATCTAAAAAAGTTTAATACTTTTTCTAAAATTATTTACGTATTAACATGGAGTGTAAACGAAAATTAAAAAGTTTAACCATAAGGAGAAAATTAATCTTATAAAAGAAGTGGAACGTGGGCTCAAAAGAAAAAGGATATAGCTAAAGATTTTGGTATTCCGCAAACACTTTATCAACCATTTTAAAAACAGAGACCTAATTGTAGCTGCTGAAGATACAAATGACAAATGTCAACGTTGATAAAGATTTGGAAGTTGCTGAAATTCCTAGCGATGAAAGCATTATAAGTAAAGTGCTAGAAGAAAATAAGAAAAACTGTGAAAGTGAAAGTGAATATGAAAGTGATACAGATGTTACAGTAAACATCCTTCAACAACTCAAGTTTACAATGCAATAGATACTATTTCTCTATTCCTATGTGCTCAAGAAGATGTTCCTACAGATATATTATTATCGGTAAGATCATTGGAAAAATTTGTAGAAACGTAACATTTTGGAGCAATGAAGCAAAAGACAATTTTAGATTACTTTCAATTTAACAGTAAATAATATGTAAATAACTATATTTTTTAGGGTCTTAATAAAAATAAATAACGTTAATGATTGTAGATCAATTTTGGTTATTTTCTATAAAAAATGAATGATATATATATACGGAAGTATTTAACTGAACTTCTTTTGGTAACTCGAGTTTTTGATATGACGAATTATTTTTGCTGTCCCTTCGACTTCGACTTATCGAGGTTCGACTGTATACAGTAAAACCTCTCGTGGCGACCACATCTAAACGCGGGCAGTATGTTTCAGAGCAGATATATAGTAATTTAATTCTTCTAATAAGTTTTTGATTTGAAAGAGAGCTGATTAATATAGTCGAATCCAATTAACACGAGGATGTGCGCATTCGAGCGAAAAGTGGCACATTTCCGAGCGAGGGAGGCAAATGAAGCGCGACGCGGAGCGGCGCGCTTCATTTTCCCGAGATCGGAATGTGCCACTTTGAGCTCGAATGTGCACACTCGATTTTAAGCGTGATTCACAATAATTAACTTACTTCCAAAATAATACTACTTTATTTAGATCAATTTTGGTTATTTTCTATCAAAATGAATGATATATATATATACACGGAAGAATTTAACTGAACTTGTTTTGGTAACTCGAGTCTTTGATATGACGAATTATTTTTGCTATCCCTTCGACTTCGACTAATCGAGGTTCGACTGTAGCTGATTCGTTGTCCTTTCATTACAACAAAATATGAGTCTCTCCAGCACTGCTATAGTAAACTGTACTTTGTCAGACTTAGTCATTGATATGGCTCAAACAATAGTATTAATTTAATGACTTTGCATGTATGCATTTGTAACTAAAAATTATAGACTGTTTTCAACATAAGTACAGTGAATTGACGTAAAAGGTGTTATTATCTATGTAAATTAGAAAATCACCTGATTTTGAACGGTCGAACTGAGCAAGTGTCTCTGCAACACCACAGGATCGTGTTCTTGTAAAATAGCAGAAATTTTCCTCGATTCTGGAGACTTAACCTTCGGCACACGCTCACCCAACACATTATCCAATACGTTGCGATTAATTTTTCTACGAGTTCGTTGACTAGCACTCGACTGATTATTCATAGCAGACTGTTTATCACTGATTTTCTCCGTTTCGGGAGAACTAGGAGTACTTTTGTTAGTCACAAATTGCGAATGTAAGTCATGTATGCGAGTATTAACTTCGCCACTTTGCGTCATCACAGCCCTTAATTGCTCCTCCAAGTCTTGCTTGCAAGAAATGAGATTTTCCAGGTCCTCCTGCAATCGCGAAGTGTGAACGCGACCAGCAAGCAGCTCGGCCTCCATTTCGGCCACCCTATCCAGAAGAAGGTCTCGTTCCCTTCGCAGATGCCTGACATCATCGACGGAAGCATGCAATAAGACCCTTTGGAAGTCATCATTATCACAACGTTGCATTTCCGCCGTTCCCTTCCCGTCCCTCAAAGCCTCCTGAAGAGCTTCCACTTCGTCTTTTAACCTGGTCCCTTTGCGATGGATAACATCTAAAAGGTTCCAGAGCTCGTCTTCAGTCTCGTCGGGTTCGGCGTTGCTCGTCGAAGCAGACGGGGCAAGGGCCGTGGACGAAGCGCTATGGGTTTCTTTGCTGGAAGCTTCGGTGCTGAAGCCCGAATCCTGAACGCCCGTCTCGCCGTTCTTCTTCGAGCCGCCGCTTCCTCGGGAGTCCTCTTTGTTGTTCAATTTACGACGTACCCTCACTCCAGGTTCCCATTCGCGTCTTACGGCAATCGGGATGTTGGACGGGTGCGATGTCATGGTCGTTGGCGTTGAGTTCGCCAGTTTCGTACGCAAATTTGGAAAGGTTTCGATGACCAAGTCACGAAACTCCAGCAGGGCGCCCACCTCATGTTGCAGCTCCTGGAGGGCCACCAAGGATTTTGCCTGTTCGCTGATGAGATAGTGAAACGGACCGGCAGATTGGCGAAGCTGCAGGCAGTCCATGCCCGAGCCAGGCTCGCCGCCCTACAAATAAAAAATTATGTTAGTTCCGAAGTCGAAAAGGACGAATTTTTCAACAGATGGCGTTGAAAACAATCGAAACTCTTGAATGGACGAACTTAGTTTTTAATTAAGTCGTAAGACAGTCGACATTTTAATTAATGTTCTAAGAGCTCATTAAATATTAAATACAAAATTTGCCTAAACGTTTTCCAAATAAGAAATGCTAATTATAAATTTAATTAGCAATTAATATTTTACTACCATATAGTTTTATTTTGTGACTGAAGTGGTAAGATGTATGTCTCTTATGTTAATAATTCATTTTGTAATAATATCAATGTTGTTGCACATTAAAAAATGCCGAAGCGGTGCCATTTTTTTTAAAGCAGGATGTCCCATTTTAATGGACTCAATTAATTAACCCCTTGACATACAATGACGTCTAGGAGACGTCAAGAACTGTATTCAATTTTATGTTCCGAAAAAGGTTTGTTTTCAACAATAATTTTGTTAAAAGGCACAAAATTGGCGATTTGGGAATTTTGTTATTAATATAATTCTGCAATATTTAATTGCGAATTGTCAGAGAGCAAATTAATTCTTGTAAAGTGTGCTTAAAGCCGAGTGTGCGCATTCGAGCTCAAAGTGGCACATTTCCGATCTCGGGAAAATGAAGCGCGCCGCTCCGCGTCGCGCTTCATTTGCTTCCCTCGCTCGAAAATGTGCCACTTTTCGCTCGAACGCGCACATCCTCGTATTTATTGAATTTTGTAAATTAAAGTTTTCTTCAATCAACAAATTTAATGTAGTTCAGTAAATATATCGATTATATATTCAAAAAACGTATTTTTACTATAGCAATGAGTGGGAGCGAGCGAAAAGATACGATAAACTCATAAGTACGAGTGAGAGGGAATGATAAAATTATTTATTAATTTTCGTTGACAAAATTATTGCTAATAATGCTTAAAACGGAGTGTGCATTCGAGCTCAAAGTGGCACATTTCCGATCTGGAATGAAGCGCGCCGCTCGCGTCGCGCTTCATTTGCTTCCCTCGCTCGAAAATGTGCCACTTTTCGCTCGAACGCGCACATCGTCGTATTTATTCAATTTGTTTAAATTACTTTTTGGATTTAAAAAGGAAATAGCAATGTATTCAAATAAAACGACATATGCGCAGTAACATATAGTTTGATAACCACTGGTCTAGCTATACACAAGCGCAACATAGCGCGTTGTTATATTTAATTTAGTCGCGCCAAAGAAGTATTACTTCTAACGTGCGCACATAAGTACATGCACCGGTTTTTTTTACATAGAATGAAATTCAGTTTTAAACATTTAGCAAAATTATTAAAGTAAACTCAAAGAATAAATTATTTTAAGTTTTTAGACAACTCAAATTAAATAAATTAATAACTTGGAAAATTTTTAAAATATATTTAAGAACTTTAGAAATTTTTAATTATCAATTTTTTGTATAACACAAATTGAATAAAACAAAACTTTATTCGTAAATTTAAAAGGAAATTTTGATGAAAAATTATTATGTATTTTCAGAAAACTCAAATAGAGTAAATACAGAATTTGTGGTTTTCAAAAACTTTGAAGATCATTAATTTACGCAAATAAAATTAATATTGGAGAAAACTCAATAAATAAATTATCTTAATTGTTCAGAAATATTAAATTTATAAAATTAAATACAGTCAAACCTCGATAGGTCGAAGTTGAAGAGAAACTAAAAATAATTCGCGTTATCAAAAATTCGAGCTATCGATATAAAAATATTTTTTAGTTTATGTTTTTAAAATTTACTTATTGTTTCTTTTTCTTAATAATTTCCTAGTGATTTCTTGCTAAAACCTAAATCTTGTGTCTTGAACAAGTTGTAATTAGGCTTCATTTATGGAATAATTCAATTTTTAAATATAAAAAAATATTTATATGTTATATATTATATGCATCAAAATTTTAGAATGACTTATGTGGGGAATGTTAAAAAAAGATTAGGAAACACTGTTCAAAATATTTTTAAAACTATTAATTATTTATTTTATGTTATTTGTGTATGCTCATAACAGTTAAGTTGAGCCACATTAATAGTTTTTTTCGGACTCATCAAATTCGGTTTTTTTTGTATGTCAAGGGGTTAAATTGTCCGAAAAAAATAAATTGTACCAACTTTAAATGCAAACATCGCGACAGAAAACTAGGACTTGCGCTTCGAAAATGTCGATTATATTTTTTTCGTTAAAAGGAAAGACTTACAAGCGGGCGCCTACACCACCCACATCGTGTTAACACCTACTGATTTTTATCTAAGAGGAACGTACTTTTAATAGGTTCAATTAGCAATGTCATTCTACCTCAACCCATTGAAATATTAAATGTAAACACCAAACGTGCGCATCCAACAAGAATTAACGAAAATCAACATTGTCATCCATAGTAAAATTTTGTCAGTGGTCCACTTGAGGAAATATGCAACTACAGTCGAACCTCGATAAGCCGAATTATTGATAACTCGAACCTGTTTCCCTAGGACTTGCCTATTTCAAGGTTAATATTTTTATATCGATAACTCGAATTATTTTAGTTTCCCTTCAACTTCGTTTTATCGAAGTTCGACTGTATGTATTTTATTACTTAAGATATTGGACGAAACTCTTCAGAAATGAATTCTATGGGTTATTTTACATACGAAAATGTTACTTGTGCATAATAAAATTGATTATAAATGTCAATTCGTCGCGTGTCGAAGAAATAATTTTAAAATAGGGGGTGTACTTTTGAGAAATATACTTGTATCCTTTTTATTACTTAAGATATTGAAAAAACCTCTTCATAAATGAATTTTACACAAGAAAATGTTAATTGTTTATAATAGTATTGTTTATAAATGACAACTGGTCAAGTCTCGAAAATATAATAATAAAATAAAGGTGGACTTTAAAAAATATGCTTGTATCTTTGTTCTTACTTAAGATGTTCAGAAAAATTCTTCAAAAATAAATCCTACAGGTCGTTCAACACACGAAAATATTAATTACAGTCGAATCTCGATAAATCGAAGTCGAAGGGACACCAAAATTAATTCGAATTATCAATAATTCGAGTTATTAAAAAAGCTAAAAATATAATATATATTTGTGTATGTATATATCTTCTATGTGAAATGGTATTTTATATAACGTAATTAGAACTGTAAGTGGTTTAAAGCATACTTTAAAAATCCCGCTTTAAATAAGTCACTGTGATTCGCTCATTTTTGATACACCATTATGGCCGTTAGCTAATTGACCAATCAGAAAGGTTAATCACTTCGTAACCATAGTTATATTAGAATAGTTTCAATTCTACCTTTTTGAAATAGGCATTTTGTCGAGAAACACTTTCCAACTTGAGTTATCAAAGAATTCGAGTTGTGGAGTTATTAAAGTTAACTGTACATAAAATTTATTAAAGTGGTTAACCTGAAAATTTTCATATTATTTACAACAATTATTAAATGATACAGAAAGGTGCGTGTACTTATGCACGCCCGTGAGAAGTCATACTTCTTGGCATAACTAAATTAAATGTAATCATAAATGTGAATAAATACCAGGATGTGCACATTCGAGCGAAAAGTGGCACATTTCCGAGCGAGGGAAGCAAATGAAGCGCGACGCGGAGCGGCGCGCTTCATTTTCCCGAGATCGGAATGTGCCACTTTGAGCTCGAATGTGCACACTTCACATTAAGGACGATTCACAATACTTAACTTATTTTCTAAAACAATTTAATTATCCTAACTAATATTATAAAAGCGAAAGTAACTCTGACGGTCTGTCTATCTGTCTGTTACATTTTCACGCCTAAACATTAATTAGTTTTTAAATCAAATTTTAGTGCCGCCGTCAAAACAGCTTATAGTATAAAACCTTTTCATAGAATAGACCTTTTAAGCAGCAATAACACCGAACCGCACCCGTCCTTAATCCTCTCTCAGGTAGCGTAATTTTCAGAAAAGTTGTAAAATTTAACTTCGAGTCATCGACCTATTTACTAATGGAAACCAGAATTTAAAGAATTGTAAAACGCTTCGACTTATTAAATAATTCTATTTATTGACATAAAAAAATTAACGTTGAGTTAGGCAAATCTTAGAGAAACAGGTTCGAGTTCGAGCTATCAAAAATTCGTCTTATCGGCGTTCGACTTATGGAAGTTCGACTGTATTTATAATAAAATTGATTATAAATGTCAATTCGTCGCGTGTCGAAGAAATAATTTTAAAATAGGGGGTGTACTTTGAGAAATATACTCGTCTCTTTTTATTACTTAAGATATTGATAAATCCTCTTCGTATATGAATTTTACACAAGAAAATGTTAATTGTTTATAATGGTATTGATTATAAATGATAACTCGTCCCGTCTCAAAAATATAATAATAAAATAAGGGTGGACTTTAAAAAATATGTTTGTATCTTTGTTTTCACATAAGATGTTAAGAAAAATTCTTCAAAAATAAATCCTACAGGTCGTTCAACACACAAAAATATTAATTATTTATAATAAAATGGATTATAAATAATACTTCGCCCTGCTTCTAACAAATTATTCAAAAACAGTGTTGTATGAACTTTGAAAATCAAAAATATGTGTTTTACTACAATTATTTTCACTTCAAATATGAGGAAACTGAATGTTTTAAACTGATGAAAACGGTAGTACCAAAGAAAAAATAATTAACATTTCTAATTAAAAAATATGGTTTTGTTGCAAACAGAAACGATTCATAAAAAACATTCTAAACAGTTCGCATAACCTTATGAATAATTTAATGCCAAATAAGATGAAGTTTATAAACTATTTTTGTACTGTAAAATAGTGTAAGTGAAGTTAAATTAATTCTTCCGCATTCTTATTTTCGTCATCACAAAAAGCGCTCATTTAAACAATTTAATATTTTACATAATTTATAAACGCAAAGTGCGCGTCCGTAACAACAAACATATTTAACAAATCTACATAAAAATACCTACGTATCTGCATGATTCGGCAAATAACAACATTCGTGCATCAAAACAGAGATTGAAGAACCTTTCATGAAAAAAAGTTTCAAAACAACAAACATTAAAAAAAATTACAATTTGGAATAACTCGTCACTTTTCACATTTAATTCGAATTCGCCCACGATTCCCAATTAGTAACAATCCGAATACGGTTATTAATAAAATTTATTTTGAGATTTCGATTTAGTTATTTTAGAATAATTATCGAAGGCTTCTTTTGACTTGCTAAAATCGCGCAAGGAAATATTAGAAACTCCAAGAGACTTTTTTTGCAAGGAAATTTATTATCGGACACCCACTTTTGGAAAAAGAAATTTGTAAGCTCGTTCAATAAACAATCCGAGTAAATTTAACTTCTTAATTTTACCAAATTTCAGAGGTCAATTGCTTAAGGTCAAACGAATTTGATCCAACTTTCTTCTGATTGAGCTTATACGAGATGAACCAAACTGATTATGTCCGATAAAACAATTATTGTATACAAAAGCTGCGTGAATCCTCTACTTAAAAGCACATTTTGAACTTTTAGGTCGCAGACGAGGTCATGGCTTTTATTAATTCATTTTCCTATACGAATTGAAGGTGTGTGTGTGTGTGTGTGTGTTTAAATCCATTATTTTAGTTTAATATTCGTGCTCGCCCATTCATTGAAGCAATTTCAATCCCTTTCAATTTTAACACAAAGAAAGTTGCACTACCAAAAGAAATTAGCAAAATCACATACAATTTTTCAAATTAGAGAAGCCTTCCAACAATCCTATTTATGATCAGGAACATTATAAACAAATCACGCTTCTTTGTGAAAAACACACATGCAATTCATTTCTGAAGAGTTCTATGCAATATGTTAATTAATAAGAAAGATGGGCACATTTGATTAAAATACACCCCGTCAATTAGTGATGAGCAAAGCAAGACCAAGACCAAGACTGTAATAGTCTTGGTCTTGCTGATTCGGTCTTGGTTTTGCTCTTGCACAAATGTTTCTAGTCTTGATCTTGGTCTTGGTTTTGTTTATTCGGTCTTGGTCTCAACCATTTTGAATTTTGGATTTTGGAATTAATATTATTTATAAAGAAATCCGAAAATATTTTACCGATATAACAATTATCTTAAATACTGAAAATATCTGTCAAATATGCGAGTTTGTCAGGACTCTTAAAGGAAATAGTGTCGATAGTTGTGAGAGTTATGAAGACTCGAGAACTTACCCTTCCGCCAACGCATAAATTGACCTTTTAGCGAAAAAAATTGTATAAGGTACTTGAAAACAAAGAAAATCTTGAAAAAAAATTAGTTTGTCTCTATATTTCAACCATGCTTTATCCAGACATAGGAACAAAGAACTCTTACTCCTGTTGTCAAACAGTGGCGAAGTTTCTTTATATTTAGTGTTAAAATCTAGTAAAGCAAATTGGAAATTCCTACTACAAAAATATTTTTTTCTAAGAAGAGAATATATTAAAGTTGCTTCGAATAGTTTAACTCATAAGTAATAATTTATGGTTTAGTCTTCCGTATTTGGTCTTGTTCATTCGGTCTTGGTCTTGGTCTTGCTAGCATAAAGACGGTCTTGGTCTTGCAAAAATGCAAGACCAAGACCAAGACGAATTTTGCTCATCACTACCGTCAATTTTTTCGGGGTGGGTATAATATTATTTGTATACAAGAGCGTCTTGTGGAAACCACATTTCTTTAAGTTCAAACACGTACCAATTCGTTTCTGAAGTTATTTTCAATATTTCAATTAATAAAAATCATGTGTAAATTTAATTAGAGTACACCCCTGGCCTTTCCTTATTTCTTTAAAATGTCCAAATAAAACTTTAGTGTGTCATAAAAAAAAATTAAACTATTGTAGCGATTTCCTAAACTTGAAAGATCAATTTTATATCCCACAATTACAAGTAATAAAAACCATATAATACAGTCGAACCTCGATAAGTCGAAGTTGAAGGGAAACTAAAAATAATTCGAGTTATCAAAAATTCGGCTTATCGAGGTTCGACTGTATTTGCCTATATAAAATATAGTATGACCCACAAAATATCTATCTCTTTGGTTTGCATTCGTTTTTTTCAGAAGTAAAAAACTATTAATACTTTTAGCCCGAATTGATTGATTAATTGTTCAATAAGATACAATAAATAAGTAGTAAAAAATCCCAAAAAAAATTACATAAGAAACGAAAGTAAGTACTAAAAATTGTAATCGTACCATAAAAGTGGGTTAAACCGTAAAAATATTTAAGCGACGACGATGGTGTGACACAATTCGTATAATAACCATATGTTTATAATTTGAACAATATGTCATTGTAAAAAGTGAGGATATCCTGCAGTGAACATTTATTATCAAGTGGAAAAGGTCGAAATAACAGTCGACCGCCTTTTAGACCTCTTTCAAACCTATTTCTACCGTTCAAAATAATTTCAATTCTTAGCCTTGCTTGTATTTTATTTATATGGAAAAGTAAAAATGTAATTCAGTTCATCTTCAGAAAGTGCACGGCCTTTTTAATATTCTAAATCAATTATGGATGCTTAGAGCCAAAGATGCAATTTCAACGGAGAAATTTTTAAATTTATGCATGAACTACAAAAGTATGTGTTCGGCATGAATAATAAAAAATTAAACTAAAAGGTTGATTTATATGTGCAACGCGATGTCAATACAATTTCACTACGTTCCCCGATGTTTTGGCCAATGTATTAATTGCATTAGTTAACTAATTATTATTTTTTTAAACGAAATGGCTTTTTTTAATAAGCGTTTTTAATTAAAAAATGATTAAATCTAAAAAGGGGAAATTAACTTTAAAGCTTTGTGAACTTTTAACCCACAGATTAAATCCGGTCTTGTATTTTGATAGAAATTCGCAAAAATTTAGATTGAGCACAGTGGCGGCCCGCGAGTAGGGGCTATGGCATTGCAGAACCCCCAATTTGTATTTAATATTATCGATAACATTTAATATAATGTGTTTTTTTTTCTTTATATGTACTTGTACAATATATTATTCTTAAGCTTAATGTCAGTGGCTATCCCTCAGTTAAATAAATAAATTAAACTAACAATTTAGGTTATAGTAAGTAAAAAATGTTTGATTTTGTTCTTTTAGGATTTTATCAAGTTTCTCAACAAATTTTCCTTTTTGCACAATTTTAACACAAAGGCCAAACACTTTCTGAAGCAACACCCCCCACCAATTTTAGGTACGGGCCGCCACTGATTGAGCGTCAAAATGCGATATTAGATTTCAGGTCGTTAAAATGTAACACGACTATCAACTGTAATAAAACTTTATGCTTTTAGATGTTAATTTAAATATTGTAGGTAAAATATGTGGTGTACGCATAAAAGTAATGTAATTTTTAATTTACATTTATAATTTTTACGGTTTAACACCCGGACGAACACGAATAATCTTAAATAAGCTTTCAAGAACATGAAAGCATTAAAAACATAGATATCAATAATGCAAGTCACGTCTTTGCTATAAATACAGATTATTTCTTACGGAACTGTAACCGAAGAAAGTATTGCATCTTTGTACCATTAAGATTGTTGCTAGTAAATAACCTGAGACGACCGAAGATCAACAAAAAGAGATTCACAATCCGTAATGCTAATACAATACAAGCAAAAATTAAACAATAATAGTTTTTAAATATCTAATGCAGTTGAATTAAGATAGCATTATGTTCAAAAAAGGCACGATTAATGGTCAATACAAAAGTCTTTTAGAAACCCCTTAAAAAAATGGCAATACTTTAATTTTTTGTGTTTATAAAGCAAAGCCTAATAGTTTAAAAACAATTAAGAAAAATTATCAAAAAAGAGCTGAATAATTATTCGTTTTATGAAAATGTATTTGCCCTTCGTGTTCGATTTGACCCAACTGGCAATTGTATACAGAATGTTTAAAAAAAGATTATTTTGTAATGTACCTATCAATTGTTTGTGCCTTTTCAAAATTGCTTAAATTATTATACAATGTCTCAAAAATTGGGGGACCAGATTGTAATAAAATTCTAAGACAAAAGAGGTTTTGGCTTTTTTGCACCTGACGCAAAAGTACTTATTTATTAATAAATTTCTATAGCCAATCAGAGCTAAGCTATAGCGGTAAAAAAAGTAGCAAAGCCGAGTTCAAGTATTATGTAAGCAAACTTCGCATAATTTTGATCTCCACCCCCTGTATCAACAAAAATGAGAAAATCATAAGCCCACCCCCCTCAAATAATAAAACATAAAATTTTTTCGAGGTGCAGTGGACCCCCGATAATCCGCCCTCGGCTAATCCGGCACCCCTGTAATCCGACATGGTCTATTATTTATTATGTATTGAATATTTTTTTGACAATCTTCGCTACACAGAGAGAAAAAATACTACTATTAAGAAAATTTTCTTCATACTATAGGTAAAGCTATTCTTTTGTTTACCTATAATGTAATAACAAATGCTTATAATAAAACAATAAATATTGATGTTCTTTTCTCAAGAAAATAATATCAATACCAATAAAATGAAAACTTCAGATTACATAATATGTATATAACATGTAGAATCTTATCATTTGATCTGTAATTTGTCGGATTACAAGGTACTCTTTCGTAAAAAATTCCGGACTATAGGGGGTCTTAGGCAGTACACTATAATCCGACAAATTCGCTAATCCGACTCTGCCCTGCAAACTGTTTGTCGGATTACCGGGGGTCCACTGTATATTAAATAAATTAAATTAATTTGAAGATTTTTTATGTATATCCCCCCTGCACCCTTTCACAGCAAAAGTAATAAAAATTTTAACCCCCACCCCAAGCCTGCTTACATAATAATTACCGCTATAGCTTGCTTCTGATCGGCTATGGAAATTAATTAATAACTAAGCACCTGTGCGTCAAATGCAAAAACGCCAAAAGACTTTTCGTTTCAAAATTTCATTCTCTATCTGATCTTCAAAATTGGTCCCCTGATTTTAGGACACCCTGTATATGACTTAGATATATTGGAATTAATTTTGTAAGTAACATTCCATCACTCTTAAACCGTTAAGATCATCTAAAACTTTTATTTTTTTCTAAAATAGTTATCGACGATATGTTTCAATAGAAGACCATATTCAAAGTTCCAAAATTTTGAAAAATTCTCCGTTTTCTTTACTCGAACTTAAGTACCCGATTTAAAAAAGCGAGTCCCACACGACAACTTTCGCCGAGGTTAATTTAAACAAATATAAATTATTTGACTGTTAGTAGAGTTAAAATAAAGGCATGTGCACACTTAAGATGAGATTCAAAAAAACCATAAACCATGTGAACTGTTCATCTTCAATTTATGAAGCCGCAAACCATACGAGAGACAATATAAATATGGAAAACATCTGTACCAGAGTTTATTCTGGTAAATTAAGCGTCGCCTTGACACAAGGCAATAACATTAATATAAACAGTACAGCTAATAAAAGTCGAGAAATTTTCGAAGCGTTTCGAAAAGCAAACATGTCCGAAAAAACGAGATGCCCTGACACACTTCGAGAAAGCATTTTAAACTTGAAAACGCTTAAACAGATGTTCAAATTAGCCTTGTGCACACACAACAAACGTACCTGAACCCTATTCAAAAATAGATATTTGTAATCCTCGCAATCGCACACTTCCGACACCGAAGAACGCACGTTAAAATCTAAACGAAAAGATTCTACGTCCTGCATGTTTATTTCTAATACAAATACGCATGTTCACGATATTTATCGCGCGTAAAAATAAAAAGTGCATGTGCGTAAACTATCCCGAGCAACTTAAATAAACAAACTGAAATACATTAAAGTTCGAGGTTGATGGCCGTCTCTAATTTAAACCGTACGGGGGATAATGGCACGGATCTCATTGACAGACTCCGACCGAGGAGATAGGACGACTAAAAGAAAGGCGACCTTACACAAGAGCTTATCAACTCAACAAAGTGACGAAGTTCGACTATTGTTGAATACGTCCCATTGTGGGTTTTACTTCATAAATAGAAGGAAGCGAGACGCGATACTTGTGCTTATTCGCGATTTTTGCGAAGTTATACTTCTTTTGGCGCGCTAAAAGGGAAATTTTGAGCAGGCGATGGAAGTTGTGCGCGCGCAGCTAACGAAAATGGTAGTGTGAAGTTAGCCGTCTAGGAGAGTAAATTAATTTTTGTGAATCGTGCTTAAAGCCGAGTGTGCGCATTCGAGCTCAAAGTGGCACATTTCCGAGCGAGGGAGGCAAATGTGCCACTTTGAGCTCGAATGTGCACATCTTAGTGCTTATTACATTTGTCCACTTTATCAGTTGATCTCACAATACATAAATTTCAATTTAGTTTAGCAAATATCGATTTTACGTTCAAAAATGTATTTACCATAGCAATGAGTGGAAGGGAGTCAAAAGATACGAAAATCTCATGAATGCGAGGGAGAGGAAACGATTAAAGTTATTCCACTGATTTTTTCGTCTAATTTATTGGCCTAAATTATTGTGAATGGTGCTTAAACGGAGTGTGCACATTCGAGCTCAAAGTGGCACATTCCGATCTCGGGAAAATGAAGCGCGCCGCTCCGCGTCGCGCTTCATTTGCCTCCCTCGCTCGGAAATGTGCCACTTTTCGCTCGAATGCGCACATTCTCGTACTTATTAAATTTGACTACTTTATCCTAAGCTCTTTCAAATCAAAAAATTAAATTTAGTTTGCAAAATATCGATTTTAAGTTCGAAAAATGTATTTACCATAGCAATGAGTGGAAGAGAGCGAAAAGATACGACGATCTCGTCGGTGCGAGTGAGAGAAAACGATTAAAATTATTCCACGACTTTATCGTCTAATTTATTGGTCTAAATGATTGTGAATCGTGCTTAAAACGGAGTGTGCACATTCGAGCTCAAAGTGGCACATTCCGATCTCGGGAAAATGAAGCGCGCCGCTCCGCGTCGCGCTTCATTTGCCTCCCTCGCTCGGAAATGTGCCACTTTTCGCTCGAATGCGCACATCCTCGTACTTATTGAATTTGTTTACATCAATTATTGGATTTAAAAAGAAAATAGTAATGTACCCAAATAAAACGACACATTCGAGCACAAAGTGCAATACAATACATCTATACCTCTATTTACACGGTATAAAAAAAATAAAAGTTCTAAAAATTTGAAATATACATCTTTCCAAATACGAGATGTGTATTTTTAGTTGTTTTTTAAGACAATTTGTTAGACGATACCGATATTATACCAAAAATATGTCATTTATAAGAAAATACAGTAAAACCTCTCTTCAACGGACAATTTTAAAAAGTCCCGACAAAAAGTAGAGGAAAATAATGTATTTAGGCCCCCTTTTCAATGGACACCCCTCTAACGGCCGCGGACAGCCTAATTATGGTTACCAAAAAACATATTTACCTCTCTTAAACGGACACTTACAAAGCCATAAAATTGAAAAACATCGTTTAATGCTCTGAAGGATTAAAATATCTTTGTTCCATTATACACAACAGCACAAGTCTCCTGTAAATTGATTTTGAGTATTAGTTTTGTTTTTTTTGACGTATTTCTTATTTATAAAACAAGTTCTTTTATCTACCCGTAAATAGGAAACTCGCCTTACATTAAAACTTTTCAGGAAGTTTAGTTTTTAATTTACGGATTGTTGGCGCTTCATGAGAAGGCAATTGTAGATTCTAAAACTAAAAAACATCTAAAAATTACTTTTTTTTTAAAGCCAATTAAATTAATATTAAATATTAGCAAGTTATTAAATTAGTTTTGACATATTTCATTTATTATCTATTTTATTTTTTAATTCTTTGTATCTAGCTTTATAACACATATAATAATAATTTTTAATTTGATCTGTATTCGATCTATTTTCTAGTTACTCATTTTTTTAACACCTCTCCACAACGGACAATATTGTTGGTCCCGCGACTGTCCGTTCAAGAGAGGTTTTACTGTATTAGGATTGAACTAATTTTTGCTCTTGATTTACAAAAAAAAACAAAACAAATAAATATTACTGATTATTTTTCATTAAACAAATAATAAATTTTTTTATAGGGAATCTGTTGTACATTGGCCCTTTTTTCACTTGTAATGTTTTTTAAAATGTATATGTACCAATTTGTTGATAAAATAAATTGCATGGTAGTGGGGCACTAATAAGATATTCATCATAAAATATTTGAAAGCATTACCAACCGTTTACTCAAATTGCTATAAGATTTAAAAATTAGTGAATCTATAGCCTAGGTACAACAGAGGTGATGTACCTTGGCTCTATTCACATTAAGCAAAATAAAACCCATTGCTCTATGGAAACTATATATTTATTTTTGGATTATAAGATTGAGATGACACTAAAATTGTTTTAAAAATTAACAAAACTTTTCTCGTATAGGTACTCAAATTTCACATACTTAATGGTTAACTTTGCAAAAAGTTAAATTTTTCGTTAGACTTGCGAGACATATTATCTGAAGGAAAATGGAAAAAAAAATAAGAATTTATAACAAAGGTATATCTAAATTTTTATTTATTGCACGTTGATCTTAGGGCCAAGGTACATTTTATTGACGGTGACCGAGGTACAACACACCGACCTTTGATGTTTAAACTCAAAAATAAAATTAAAGATTATGCTGTGCCGAAATCAGACCACTACTATGCAAACATTAATAAATAATTTTTCTATTACGATGAGTCATTTGTTATTAGGTAATAAAAATCAATAAGATTTTTAAGTAAAAAGACTTATTTTTTTTCGATTAAAAATTTCTATTGATCTCTTACATTAACAAAGTACATTGGCCAGCTGCTGCTAACTTTACGTTAATGTCTGTCAATGTGGCATTTGAAATATCGAAAATTATGAGTCACGAAAACCCGCAAATATTAAAAAAAATTAAGTTGCCCTAGGTACAAAAGGAGCAAGGTACAACAGGTTCCCCTATATGTGATTATATTCATATTGTTTTTGTCAAAAATATGTTTATTCCTCGTGTTTATCGAGTTTGTTTACATTAATTTATTAATTTCTGAAATTAACTGACTAATTTCTGTATATTCTACTTTATTTTTAATTTACACGGTTTTCTCCGGAACCCATCTACCGTGTAAATCGGGGAATAAATATACAGTGGCGTAGTAACATATAATTAGGAGATAGTGGTCTAGCTATACACAAATTAGTCGTTATATGCGAAAGAAGTATAACTTCTATCGCGCAAGCACACGGGTTTTGTAGATAACAGAGCTTCTTACATCATCGGTTTTAATTCCGTGATAATTGGCGTAAATGGAAAATATGCATGAGTCAAAAGGTCTGTTTGCTTATCAGTAGCGTATCGTCTTCCAAGTACTTCGTCTGCTTTCATAAATTGATTATCTAAACAGTACGAGCGTTTGTACTAAAATCACCTGTCAGGACAATAGTTCAGTAGCCTTCACGTTTTTGTAAATCACAATAATGCATTTCTACAGTCGAACTTCTATACCTCGAACTTCTTTAGGTCGATTTTTTTCTATGATTCCAATTTTTAGAGGAATACCTGCGCCAAACTCGCATTTTATATTAAAAATTACTTCCATATCTCGAATTTTTCTATAACTCGAATTAAAATTCGCAAGTTTTACTACTGGTTAATTTCCTTTACACCAAGTTTTCTATTGTGCATGGTTTAAACACTGGTACAACAGGATTAATTATTTATTAACAATTACAGATTTTTTAAAATACTAGAATACTATTACTGTAGTCTACATTTTTCACTCGTACGAATATATTTTATAATTATTATGGTTATATGGCTATAGGTATAGTTACTCATAAAATTTGTTAATTTTTGAATTGTGTTTCTTTGTTACTTTGTCAATAAAATGCACATGAAAATTTTGTGTTTTTCTGTAGCTCGAAATATCTATATCTCAAAATTTTTATCTTTGTACAATAGTGATTCGACTTAAGAAAGTTGGACTGTATTTCAAAAAGAATTTAATTAAAACTGGACAAGAATAAAAATTTGAACTATAATAAAATAAAATTAACGGATCCCACTCCCCTCGACCGCCATAAGATGCATTACTGCATATAATTATTAAAAAAAAATTCTTTGAAGCTACCCCACCGGATAAGATGTGACCACAAAAACTCGAGTGTTATTCAAAATTTTTGAATTGTTAAATATCAATATGTTATCTAATGAAATCGTAACCCATTTGAATTACTATCGATGTTCACGATATTAATGTATTTAAACAAATTAAGATAATTATCGTGTACTAAAATTGCACATAAAGCCCTTACAATTAGTTAACAAAATACATTATTAATAAAAATCAAACTCACATTGAACTTTTTCGTTAAAGGCACTCCCGAAAGGTCACACTAATTATTTAATTACAAATAACCGATAATAATTTAAACAAGTTAAAAATAAATAAATATTTTGAGTACTGTAATAAAACACAACGTTCGACAACGAATGTTAAAGAATGACTAAAAGGTAATATACCTGACTCTTATCTCCAATTTGGAAATTATCAGCCGGAACGACTACAAAAAGCTTAAAATTGCTATCAATATAAAAATGTGTGTACAAAATAAAATTTTTAAAATTCCCAAAGTGCTTAAGGGATGTCCAAAATACGTTAGAAAGCTAACACAACTTTTCCTACACTGTTAAAAACATTTGTAATATTATAATATTTTTACAAAAATTAGTTTTTTTATTTTGTGAAATATTTAGAAAGATCTATCTGTTGGCCATACTTTAAACTATCCATTTTCGACCACTAAAGCATATGTAAATAAATGTGTTTAAAAAAATATTTTAATATCTTGCCAAATTCTGTTTTCCAAAGTTATTAGACACTTTTTTTTAAATTTGCCAAAAGTTTCCAATTTGAACTATGGCCGTTTTTGTAATAAATTCCTCAATTAATAAATATAAGTTGTTAACAGTGTACAAAATGCACAACGTAAAAAATTACAACACGGTTATTTGCAAATTTTTTTCAGAAACGACACAATTCTAATTTTCTGCTCATATCAGCTTCAGATAAACGCAAAAACAAATTAAAATTACAAAAAGATAACGAAAACAAAAATGCTTTTGAAAAATTTCACCTTAAAGCCTTTCTTTTCCTCTTAACTTAATTATTAATTATAATTTTAGTTTGATCCCTTTTATCATTCAGGTCAAAGATTAGTGGACAATTCTCAAAAGCATGCGTTCGCCAAAATCACAAAATTATATAAACACATCAATTCCGCGGAAGTGCTATTTTGTAAACAACGCTAAAAGGGTGTTTTTTACGATTATGGGTGAACGTTTTCCAAATATTTTACGAGTATACATCCTGTTTGTAAGTCCCACGAAAAAGTGTGTAAGTCGACCGACTGGTAATGTCCAAGATGCTCGTTAGCTGCACCTAACGTTTCGATAAATAAATATTAGAAAGTCGATAAGTATCAGAATGGTAACTTAAGATATAATTAATCGGGATAATTAGCATATCATAAATAATTTACTGCACGGGAAATGCAAATATTCCAAAATCGTTGCGTTCACAAAAGCATAAGATAAATTGCTTTACATCGAAATGTGCTAACATATGTTGGTGTTAAATGATCTTCCCATTATGAAAGAAGTTAATAAATATGAGTTTCCTATTAAATAATGTTTTTATGCTGATAAAAACTAAGAGCTTACTTAATTTGTAATTTGTAATTCTAAAAACATACAAATTTCAATTTTCAATCACATCCTTTATAAGACTCACAAGAACAGCCTGTTATCGGAAAGCATTCGGTCAATTTTATTCGATTATCAAAAAGTTGATAAATTTTTAAGAGTTTTGTGTTAAATAAAAACGTTTCAATTCCTTAAAGAAAGATCCAACACTAATGTCGAATTGGAGCAGTAAAGAATACTCAGAAAATGAAGTATAAAACCATAATCTTTATACAGTTGAACTTCAGCAACGCGAATTTCAAGAGAATTTTCAACTTACCGAGTATTTCGAGATACAAAAACATTTTTGAAAATTGAGATAACAAAATTTAAGATTTTATTGCTTCCAGTTAGGGGTATTCAAAATGTGACGTCATTACTTTACTTCAAAGTGGCGAGTCTGCCTTTTGAACTTCTAGTAATAGAATATAAATATGTATTAATAGTATCTCATAGAAAAGAATATTTTGTTCAAGTTATAGTCTAAATAATTCGAGATATCGCGTATTTAGGGCTTCAATGGAAGGAAATGGCCCTTTTCTTCGTCTTATTGAGAATTACGACTTAACGAAGTTCAAGTTATCGAGGTTCCACTGTAGTTTGTTTTGTTTTAATGTTATAACATTAACGTTAGACCTTAATTCGATTTTTGCTACAAAATCTGTAAAGTGCATGTGCTTCATTTTAAATAAAACAAACCCAATCAAAAATAGATTCTGTAATTGTTTAAAAATCAACAACAATTTCATTCCAACTGGCACTGTTTTTGATTAATGTTATAATTGACACTTTAGCTGTAACAATTGGAATACTACCCCTTGATCTCAATGAGGAGGGGAGACCGGGGTTCGAAGTCACAATTTTTTTCCTTTGCATTTATAGAGCCCATAGTCTTAATTTATCAATGACATTTATATATCAATAGATAGTGTATTTATTCTAGTTTAAGAAAAAATAAAGACTTTTTCTCTACCATTATCTAATGAGAACATATTATAATTTTTATGAAAAAAGAGGAGTGTGACTTTTAACCCCGTGTCGGGGATGGTTGTCAGACGATAAATAAACGGTAAAATACAAAACAAGAAAACAAATACCTATTCTATTCTAACCTATTCTATCTAACGAACTTAGGTTATGGTAACAAAAATGACAAATGTATAATTACAGCCAATCGTTTTTTGTAGTAAAACCCCTAGAAACCAATAAAAAAGGCCGCACATATTCATGGTTGCTTTGCACTTATGACTACTAGCCCCCGCTAACTTTAGACAACCTTCCGCAAAACAATTTTAGACAATTAACTCCCAAAATAAATTTAAATCAATGGTCATTTAAAAAACCATATAATGATATCATGAAACATATCTTAAACATCATAAATACACGAATAGTTATATCACTATGCAAAATTTAATTATACTTGTGAGACTCAGCAGAGATGCATAAAAAATTACTTTTACTGTACAAAAAAAACAAACGCATATATTTCTTATACGGTATTTCAGAGCGAACTGAAGTGAAGTACGCAAGGAGGTATTGTGCTCGGGCTTCTTTGACACGGGTAAACAAATTTATTAATTCATTAGGTTTTATGTTATGATTAATGTGACAACCTACCCGTGAGACAACCATAGCCAGTCTCCCCTACCATTTTCTCAAATATATAAATGAATAAGTTATTTAAATTGTGACAAAATAATATTCTGGAGTGATTGTTCATTAAAACGTTATAAAAGATTGTTTTTCTTTTGTTACTATTGACACATCTTTTCTCTACATTATTCTTTTATTTTAAAATACAAAAATTTATGTAAACAAATTTGATAAATACCAAGATGTGCGCATTCGAGCGAAAAGTGGCACATTTCCGAGCGAGGGAAGCAAATGAAGCGCGACGCGGAGCGGCGCGCTTCATTTTCCCGAGATCGGAATGTGCCACTTTGAGCTCGAATGTGCACACTCGGTTTTAAGCACAATTCACAATAATTTAGGCCAATAAATTTGACGAAAAAGCAGTTGAACAATTTTAATCGTTTCTTCTCGCTTGCACTGACGAGATTGCCGTATCTTTTCGCTCCCTTCCACTCGTTGCTATGGTAAATATATTTTTCCAATATAAAATCGATATTTACCAAGCTAAATTGAATTTTTTGATTTCAAAGAGCTAATGATAAAATAGACAAACTAATAAGTACGAGGATGTGCGCATTCGAGCGAAAAGTGGCACATTTCCGAGCGAGGGAAGCAAATGAAGCGCGACGCGGAGCGGCGCGCTTCATTTTCCCGAGATCGGATGTGCCACTTTGAGCTCGAATGTGCACACTCGGCTTTAAGCACGATTCACAACAATTAATTTACTTTGTGTACGGTGTGCGCGCACAACTTCCATCGCCTGCTAAAATTTAACTCTCAACGCGCCAAAAGAAGTATAACTTCAAAAATATTGTTCGGTACTAACGCGTAGAACAACTTGAACTGACAACGCTCGTCTAAAGCTATATAAAATTAAATCCAAGCCTATCGAAATTTCTCGCTTTACGCACACGTATCGAAAATATCTACTGTACACCAAATTTCAGCAATTCTATTCTAAATAAATTGCATATTAAATCATAAGTAAAAATTATACGATTCTAAGATCAAAAAAAATATAATTTCTTTTCGTGATGTAAAAATTTGCAATTAAAAAAGTGTTGGGCCCTACTGGCCCGTCTGTAACCATCGTGCCTCAGTTTAATGACGCCGCTATACAATTTCAATTTTTATAACATTAGAATTGAATTGCCATTTGAATGTTTAATAGAAAAACCTATAACATAATTTAAATACAATTTTGTAGTTTTCAATTGGGTACTTTTTTTAAACGTACACAAAGCGCATTGCCCATTTATGAATTTATTTAAATATATTCCATTGTACACCTTTTCCGGTTGTTTACAACTAAATAATGTTAAAGCTTCCTGTTCTTATTATACAAAAAAAAAACACTTTAAATCAAATGCAAAAGAATTATTATGATACAGTAAGACCCCGCTTAACGCCGGGCACACGTTCCAATGAGTAAAATACATATCAAATAACTATTTTTTAACGATAGACAACGTATAAACTAATTTTTGATTGCTCATCAAGTGTGAAACAAACTTGAAAGGTATTTTGATCAAAAAATGATCAATTTTAAATGGATCCCTCTCTTCGCCAATGTGCCCGGCGTTCTGCCTCAAGCACGTCCCAACTTCTTTGCCGTTGCCGTTGAGAAAACTCAACTCGAACGCGTACTTCTCCGCCTCGGCGGCCGATCCGTTCATTTTCAAATTCCAATAGAACGTGCTACTATAAAATCGAAAGGTAAAAATAAAAATCTGTTCGTCGAACGGCACGACGAACACCTTACGAACGGCCTTGGACCAAATCAATTCGTCGCTCTTGAACAAGTTGTCCGAGTGATGGATCCAAACGTGCTTCAAAAGCTGCCCTTTCGGGCCCTTCCAAAGGCACAGATTGATATTTTTCAGGGGACACTTTCGCGTCCTCCATCCGCACGCCGTCTCGTGCTTCAGAATTTCTTCCTGCGCGGCAAAAATCGTGCAACCGTACTTGGCATATTTACAACAGTAGTTTATCAGTTTTTCCAAGGACAAGTTGCGAAACGGCGTTATGCGACTGGAACAAATCGGGCATCGAGGCGTTCCCTTCGTTTTGCACGAAACGCAAAGACCGTGTTTGGAACAGCACATATAGATCGGAGCGGCCATGTACGTCTTGCAGTTCGAACACTTCAACGCGCTTGGACCACTGGGATGAGTGGCCCGTATTGGTTCTTCTGAAGATGAAACTGCTTTGTTCGGCTCCGTCGAGATTCGGATCTCGCAGAAAACTTCTGGATCTTTAAAGATCTTCAAGCTATTGCGATCTATAGTGACAATGGCGTCGTCTTCTATTTGCAGCGTATTAAATTTAAAGCTGTTGAGCTTCGGGCCATCAGATAATGTGATGGTGTAATAAAATATCTCGTCACTTTTGATTTTGCTTAAATGGCTCAACGAGCAAGTCAATGTACGTTCGGCGTCGAATTTCGCGCGTACAACAAACAGTTCTTCTTCGTGTTTCAGCAGATAATTGTGTTCGAAATCGATCAATAAGTTAAGTTTGAAATCCGCCGATTTCAGAAGGTAGATGCTATGGTGCAGTGCGTAGTGGAGGAACAAATTTCTTAGGTACCCCTGCCAGGAGCACGGGCCCAAAAATGCCATCGGGCACGAATGTTGTTTATAAATGCAGAACTGTTCGTGCGATGGCATGTCTACTGCAGTTTTCCGCTCGACGCAGCCGAATTTTTTATTAACGCACGGAAAATGGATATGGGCCGCTACGACTTCCGAGGCCCGACTTCGCAAGGGTTGTTCGTCGACCAAAAGTGGACATCGGCCGCAAGAGACCTTTCCGTTCGGGTAGACGTGGATGGGCAGATGCGACAGATAGCTGTCGCAGAAGGAACATTTTATTGTTTCTAAATTTGCGGGGGAAACGTGGTGGCTCGACATTTTGACAAATCTAGAAGGACATCTACGTTAAAGTTTCTATTTTTTTATCGTTTTAATAAAAAGCACGTACCTGATTTTAATTAACACTTGTTTAAGACTGTATATTTATGCGTGCGATTTATAACTGAGATTTAGTATGTTTAAATTGCACGCACAATGCTGAATAAATAGATATTTCAAATGTGGTTGATAATTTTAAAGATGCCATTGAATATTTATTATCCAACTGTTGATACCATGTCTCTTTACTAAAAATTTTAGCAGAGAATCGTTAAAAGTTCCAAATTAGAACATAATTTATTAAAAAACCGGTGTGTGCACTTATGTACGTACGTTAGAAGTTATACTTCTTTGTCGTTAATTAAATACCTATAATAAAAATTTTAATCGAATTTACGGAGTTAAATATGAATGTCGTTCAGAAAAGACCTTAAGATTTGCTGACTAAAAAAACGTGTATAACAAATATGGCATTATTAATACAATGACTATAAGACACAAGTTTACGAAATATTTTCGTAATCGCGCTTTACTAATGTTGTCCTTGTCATGTAAATACAAAAAAAAAAGCAAAAACGAAACAAAGTTTGTCTTTACTATTAAATAAAATGCTAAATTTGATACACAAGAAATCATAAGTATTTATGTACACTGCAAGCGCTCGAATGAAATCATCGTTTAATTTTTTGCTTTTATTTCTCGACAAAGTAATGAAAGTAATTGTTTTGTTTAATTTTCAATAATAGAATTATTGAACATGAACATACATTTGTTTCTTATATGATTTAATATCGACCTAGGCCAAAAATAAAGCGTTTATTTAGAATTTGGATACGTTAACAGTTTCTATTACAAGACGATTGAAGTATAAAAAAGTATAAACCCATAATCTTTATACAGTAGAACCCGGATAACTCGAATTTCAAGAGAAATGCTAAATGAATTTTCAACTTATCGTGTATTGTGAGATACAAAAACATTTTTGAGAATAGATAATAAAAATTTAAGATTTTATTTCTTCCAGTTAGGGGTATTCAAAGTGTGACGTCATTAATTTACTTTAAAGTGGCGAGTCTGCCTTTTGAACTTCCAGTAATAGAATATAAATATGTATTAATAGTATCTCATAGGAAAATAATATTTTGTTCGAGTTATAGTCTAAATAATTCGAGATATCGAGCATTTAGGGCTTCAATGCAAGGAAATGGCCCTTTTCTTCGTCTTATTGAGAACTACGAGATAACGAGGTTCAAGTTATCGAGGTTCCACTGTAGTTTGTTTTGTTTTAATGTTACAAAATGAACGTAAGAACTTAATTCGATTTTTGCTACAAAATCTGTAAATTACATGTGCTTCATTTTAAATAAAACAAACCCAATCAAAAATAAATTCTAAAATTGTTTAAACATCAATTCCACCTGGCACTGTTTTTGATTAATGTTGCAATTGACACTTTTGGAACACTACCCCTTCATATTAATAAGTGCCACTTCCTCAAATATTATAATATATGTTATTCTGCTGTGATTGTTCATTAAAACATTTAAAAAAGATTGATTTTTTAAGTTACTATTGACACATGTTTTCCCTAGATGACTCTTTTATTTTACAATACAAAAAATTCACGTAAATACGAGGATGTGCGCATTCGAGCGAAAAGTGGCACATTTCCGAGCGAGGGAGGCAAATGAAGCGCGACGCGGAGCGGCGCGCTTCATTTTCCCGAGATCGGAATGTGCCACTTTGAGCTCGAATGTGCACACTCGGCTTTAAGCATAATTCACATTAATTAATTTACTTTTAACAAATATTCAATGTTGTTTTTATACCAAAAGCACAAAATCTCGAATTTAATGCTTTTAAACAGTTACTTAAGAAAAAATAAACACTATAACTTTTTTGGCCCATATAAAACATAGAAATAAATTATTTTAAATTTAAAGAAAAAAGATTAATATAGAAGAGTTCAATTAATAAGTGAATGTGCACATTCGGGCGAAAAGTGGCGTTTTTCCATTTTTCATAAGGCAGTGTATGATCTATTAAAACAATGTGTTGTTATTGTTAAATTAATAGCAATAAAAACAGTCCTTTTCGAAAACCGAACCAAAAATAATTCTTAAAACGCACAATAACATAAGAATTATTTTGTTGTTCTCCTTTTCTGCGTATTTAACTTAAAATTTGAAGATGGTCAGTGTAATATTGCTACTTTTAACCTTTTTCTAGTCTTTTATATCTTTAAGCAGTTTAAGCTTGTCAATAATACAAAAAAAAAGCCGCGCATGTTTACCAATTGCTTATAACTATTCAAAATAATAATAATTATCAAAAAAAAAAATAATAATAAAATAAAATTTCTCGTTTTCAACTGCTTATCTATACTAATATTATAAAGAGGAAAGATTTGTAACCTTGTTTGTAATGAATAGGCTCAGAAACTACTGGGCCGATTTTAAAAATTCTTTCACCATTAGAAAGCTACATTCTTCGTGAGTAACATAGGCTATATTGGATTTTCAAAAAGTTTAGGGTTCCGTACGAAATCTCGAATAATGTAACCCAAGATGTAAAAAAATTACTCATAAAATTCCTTACATCGCGTACGCTGCGAAAACTACTGACGATAGAACAAAATAAATTTCCACGTTTTTGCCACCCGTGGGAGGCCGGGCGGTCCAGCTAGTCTTCAATAAGATGAAAATTTAAAATGCAATGGACGAAATTCGGTGATCTACACCCCTAAATCTTAAAAATAAATCTTCGTTTGCTATCGATAAAAATCTACGAGTAATATACAATGTGGGGCAGAATTTAAAAATTTAAATCCACTTAACTTGAGAGGCGCACCAAATTAATTAGCCTTTGCCTTAATTAGACGAACTATAATAAAAGAGTCTCACACAAATTCCTTTTATTTAGATCAGTATAACACACATTGTTCCGGAACTTGAACCGAAGGTAAAGATAAACAGATAACGCTCCGAGTAATTGCATATCGTAAAATTTTATTTATAAAGCGTAAAAACATTTACGGCCAAAACAAAACTGGAACACTTTTCGACGACATCAAAATTCTTCGTCCAGATTGAAATTTCGAACTTTTTTTAGGTGGTCGCAGATAGGGAAAAGATAGCAAAATGCTCGAAAGTGCAATTTAAGTCGGATCGAGTTTTATGCAACCGAGCCTCGCGTTTTGAAGAATACGTATGCAGATGACTTCTTTTATTTCTTCAATATGTGTAGAACCAGTTTGTGTTAAAAATTAAACTTGCTCGGCTTTTAACGACCGACTTTTAAAGGCTGACCTAAATCGGAAAAGCATTATTTTGTAGACGCTTTACTGCGCTGGAAGCAATAAATCATCGTTTTTCTTATTACTGATGCGATTGAAAATTTATGATCTCGAAAAGATTCGTTTGCAAGGCGCAAAGTCCGACGAATTACTAAAACATCTATGGTCGAGCTTCGAAGCTTCTGTAACTCAAATTTGGAACCCATTTTACCGACAATCGTGTATTGTGAGATACAAAAACATTTTTGAGAATAGATAACAAAAATTTAAGATTTTATTTCTTCCAGTTAGGGGTATTCAAAGTGTGACGTCATTAATTTACTTTAAAGTGGCGAGTCTGCCTTTTGAACTTCTAGTAATAGAATATAAATATGTATTAATAGTATCTCATAGGAAAATAATATTTTGTTCGAGTTATAGTCTAAATAATTCGAGATATCGAGCATTTAGGGCTTCAATGCAAGGAAATGGCCCTTTTCTTCGTCTTATTAAGAATTACGACAAAACGAAGTTCAAGTTATCGAGGTTCCACTGTAGTTTGTTTTGTTTTAATGTTACAAAATCAACGTAAGAACTTAATTCGATTTTTGCTACAAAATCTGTAAATTACATGTGCTTCATTTTAAATAAAACAAACCCAATCAAAATAAATTCTAAAATTGTTTAAACATCAATTCCACCTGGCACTGTTTTTGATTAATGTTGCAATTGACACTTTTGGAACACTACCCCTTCATATTAATAAGTACCACTTCCTCAAATATTATAATATATGTTATTCTGCTGTGATTGTTCATTAAAACATTTAAAAAAGATTGATTTTTTAAGTTACTATTGACACATGTTTTCCCTAGATGACTCTTTTATTTTACAATACAAAAAATTCACGTAAATACGAGGATGTGCGCATTCGAGCGAAAAGTGGCACATTTCCGAGCGAGGGAGGCAAATGAAGCGCGACGCGGAGCGGCGCGCTTCATTTTCCCGAGATCGGAATGTGCCACTTTGAGCTCGAATGTGCACACTCGGTTTTTAGCACGATTCACAATAATTTGGGCCAATAAGTTAGACGAAAAAGCAGTTGAATAATTTTAATCGTTTCCTCTCGCTCGCACTGACGAGATTGCCATATCTTTTCGCTCCCTTCCACTCGTTGCTATTGTAAATATTTTTTTTCCAACATAAAATCGATATTTACCAAACTAAATTGAATTTTTTGATTTGAAAGAGCGAAGGATAAAATCGATAAATTCAATAAATTCAATAAATGCGAAGATGTGCGCATTCGAGCGAAAAGTGGCACATTTCCGAGCGAGGAGGCAAATGAAGCGCGACGCGGAGCGGGGCGCTTCATTCCGAGATCGGAATGTGCCACTTTGAGCTCGAATGTGCACACTCGGTTTTAAGGACGATTCACAATAATTTAGACCAATAAGTTAGACGAAAAAGCTGTTGAACAATTTTAATCGTTTCTTCTCGCTCGCATTAACGAGATTGCCATATCTTTTCGCTCCCTTCCACTCGTTGCAATTGTAAATATATTTTTCCAACATAAAATCGATATTTACCAAACTAAATTGAATTTTTTGATTTGAAAGAGCGAAGGATAAAATCGATAAATTCAATAAATGCGAAGATGTGCGCATTCGAGCGAAAAGTGGCACATTTCCGAGCGAGGGAGGCAAATGAAGCGCGACGCGGAGCGGCGCGCTTCATTTTCCCGAGATCGGAATGTGCCACTTTGAGCTCGAATGTGCACACCCGGCTTTAAGCATAATTCACATTAATTAATTTACTTTTAACAAATATTCAATGTTGTTTTTATACCAAAAGCACAAAATCTCGAATTTAATGCTTTTAAACAGTTACTTAAGAAAAAATAAACACTATAACTTTTTTGGCCCATATAAAACATAGAAATAAATTATTTTAAATTTAAAGAAAAAAGATTAATATAGAAGAGTTCAATTAATAAGTGAATGTGCACATTCGGGCGAAAAGTGGCATTTTCCTTTTTCCTAAGACAGTGTATGATCTATTAAAACAATGTTTTGTTATTGTTAAATTAATAGCAATAAAAACAGTCCTTTTCGAAAACCAAACCAAAAATAATTCTTAAAACGCACAATAACATAAGAATTATTTTGTTGTTCTCCTTTTCTGCGTATTTAACTTAAAATTTGAAGATGGTCAGTGTAATATTGCTACTTTTAACCTTTTTCTAGTCTTTTATATCTTTAAGCAGTTTAAGCTTGTCAATAATACAAAAAAAAAAGCCGCGCATGTTTACCAATTGCTTATAACTATTCAAAAATAATAATAATTATCAAAAAAAAAAAAATAATAATAAAATAAAATTTCTCGTTTTCAACTGCTTATCTATACTAATATTATAAAGAGGAAAGATTTGTAACCTTGTTTGTAATGAATAGGCTCAGAAACTACTGGGCCGATTTTAAAATTCTTTCACCATTAGAAAGCTACATTCTTCGTGAGTAACATAGGCTATATTGGATTTTCAAAAAGTTTAGGGTTACGTACGAAATCTCGAATAATGTAACCCAAGTTGTAAAAAAATTACTCATAAAATTCCTTACATCGCGTAGGCTGCGAAAACTATCGACGATAGAACAAAAGAAATTTCCACGGGAACGTTTTTGCCACCCTTGGGAGGCCGGGCGGTCCAGCTAGTCTTCAATAAGATGGAAGTTTAAAATGCAATGGACGAAATTCGGTGATCTACACCCCTAAATCACAAAAATAAATCTTCGTTTGCTATCGATAAAAATCTACGAGTAGTATACAATGTGGGGCAGAATTTAAAAATTTAAATCCACTTAACTTGAGAGGCGCACCAAATTAATTAGCCTTTGCCTTAATTAGACGAACTATAATAAAAGAGTCTCACACAAATTCCTTTTATTTAGATCAGTATAACACACATTGTTCCGGAACTTGAACCGAAGGTAAAGATAAACAGATAACGCTCCGAGTAATTGCATATCGTAAAATTTTATTTAAAAGCGTAAAAACATTTACGGCCAAAACAAAACTGGAACACTTTTCGACGACATCAAAATTCTTCGTCCAGATTGAAATTTCGAACTTTTTTTAGGTGGTCGCAGATAGGGAAAAGATAGCAAAATGCTCGAAAGTGCAATTTAAGTCGGATCGAGTTTTATGCAACCGAGCCTCGCGTTTTGAAGAATACGTATGCAGATGACTTCTTTTATTTCTTCAATATGTGTAGAACCAGTTTGTGTTAAAAATTAAACTTGCTCGGCTTTTAACGACCGACTTTTAAAGGCTGACCTAAATCGGAAAAGCATTATTTTTGTAGACGCTTTACTGCGCTGGAAGCAATAAATCATCGTTTTTCTTATTACTGATGCGATTGAAAATTTATGATCTCGAAAAGATTCGTTTGCAAGGCGCAAAGTCCGACGAATTACTAAAAACATCTATAGTCGAGCTTCGAAGCTTCTGCAACTCAAATTTGGAACCCATTTTACCGACAAAATGCCTCTTTCATTGCCCAATTTTATTTTGATATAAATAGAATTGTTTGTTAGTTCCCTGCAGCCCTGATTTATCGAGGGTCGACTGTATATCTACAATCTATACATATAAATAAAAGCGAAGTGTCCGTCTGCGATTCCAAAATAAAGGCCTTTTCTTGCGCTCGCGTGCCTAAAACCAAAACACGCGCTTTTAAAATGTTGTCTGTCTGTCTGTCCGTCGGTTTGTTTGTTCGAACTAATCTTCAAACGGGCCCAACCGATTTTGACGGAACTTTCACTGGTAGATAAAAGACTTTTGGGAGTTCGATATAGGCTATTTTTTTATCCCAGAAATATTTCGAAATCGAGCGCAAAAATTGAAAAACTTGTATTTAGGTATACCGCGCGAACGAAGTCGGGGGTAATGGGCGATTTACAATTTAATGGGCAATTGCGCTAAACAAAAGTTGGCCTTTAATTAACTTCCATTTTCTTAATAGCGGACTGCTTTAATTTCGTACGATTTGCAGGAAATTAAACTAAAAGACAAACTTTGAACAAACTTCCTGTTAACGTAGGTCGAACAAGCGGTGCCTTATCGCCTGCAATCAAGACTTTTTCGTTCGAAAAAGTTTTATTAATATATCTTTAAAAATTCATTACGATTAAAAACAATGAACACCTTACAATTAAATAGAATTCACATTACGAAATAAAAGAACTTTAAATGGCGTTTCCTTAAATTAATATCGTCAATTGCATTATACAACGATACGGTAATTCAAGGTAATTTACAGATGAGCCCGTCCACCCACCCACATTTTCATCTACAAAAGCAAAAAAGGAAAGAACTAAAAGCTACTATTTGTGTCCTTTTACGGAAATTGCGAAATGACGGCGTTCTCCTCACATGCTCTCCGTATTCCTAATTAAATCGAATTGCCGAACTTAGTTAATATTAGCTAAATGATGTTACTAATTTGTTAAACAAAATGCCAGTACTTGTTAGATAGTTTAATTATAAATCGTTGCGATTAATTATTTTAAGCAACGTCTAAATGTTGGGTACTTTGTTATTAATGCAAAGATGTCTCTCGAGAATTTTTTTTTAATAGTTGCAAAAATAGAGAACACGAGGCCAGTATTAATAATCTTCTAATGAGTCAACGATAAAAGGTTAATGCACAATTTTATTAGAATTTTCAATTACTATTTGTTATTAAAGGTCGTTAATACAGTAGAACCTACATAGGTCGAACGTCGATAAGTCGAAAACCTCTAAAACTGGAAAGAAACCCTTATTTCCTTCCCTTCAAGCCTCAATACTCTAGAACAGGGGTCCCCAAAGTTTTTCTTAGACGAACCAACAAAAAAAAACGGAATAAAAGCAAAACAATAACCACGATTTTTTTTGTATTAAATATATTGAACTATTTCTTTTTTTTTTTAAATTATTAGTATTCTAAATTTAATATAAATATAAATCTTTAATTATATATTTATTAAAACAAAAAAATAACTGAAATCCATTTCATTATATAATATATATTTGTAATATTTATTATTTATTTTACTATTTACCCATTTATTTATTTTTTAATAAAAATATAATAAGGTAAAAGTCCCTATTATGAGACGATGTCCCGATTTATGATACATTACGTGAATACATTAATTTATTCAAAAAGTACACAATAATCTTTTTAAAAAATACAAAGAATACATAACTTCATCAATTTTGAAAACAATTTACTAAGTTTGCAATTATTCTTTTGTTATTGTTTAAAGAAAAAATATAAAAGTATAAGCGGTTTGACATTTGCACTTAAATCCACGCCCTGAGCAAAGTTGGGCGACAACGACTATTCAATTTTTCAGTCGCGTTAAATTTAATTGCCACTTCTATTTATATATGTGCATTATATGATATTTGAAAGCTAATGAGTATTAGATTTCAATTCTATAAGCATTTATGCTATTTTATGACTATTTTATGACTATTTTCGACCGTATCATTAACACCTACACTTATAAACTTGGACGTACCGGTTATTTGAGACATTTAAGAGTGTATCGCGCAATAGGGACATACTATTTTGCTTGTCCGGACTTCAAGAGACAGTTTACATTTATAAGTTTTAAATAAACAACCAACGATATTAACTATTTAAAAGTTTAGTTCTGTAATATGAAGTATTGTTGATTAGTACAGCTTAAAATAATTATTTACGAGTAAGTATTTTTAATGAAATAACGTTATATTATAAACCTAACCTACAATCATAAAATGAAACTTTGTTGTACTTGAGCAATTTTTTTTTAATAATTAAATAAGTTTTTTAAAATTTTTACATATATTATATGTATATTGATTTATAAAATGTTTTGGATTAAATAACAACAGTGTGCGAAACAAAAATTTTAATTAAAAACTGAGAGAATGGAGAATAAACAAAAATCAAAGAAGACAAGAAAGCAATCTAAATTAACAAAAAAAACAAGTTGTGCTCAAATGTGAAGAGTAAAATAACAAAGAAAAGATTAAAAGGAATAACTATGATCCGTTAAGTATCGAAAAAGCTTTAAAGGCGATCTTTACGAAAGGCAGTAGTTGCCTTTGGAGTACCTGTAGCTACACTAGGTAGAAAGAAAAATATTGGTCCTGCTGAGAAGATAAAAATAAGACAGGACCGAGCACAGTGTTATCATCGAAAGAAGAGGATGATATTTTCAAGTGGGTGCTGGATAGAGCTGCGATGGGAGCGCCTTAGGGTGGCGCAAAAACAGACTATTTTTTTGTAGTCTCGAGGAAAAAATGTTAGTTTTGATGTTTTAAGAGTACCTCAAAGGGCAGCTCAATAAAAAATTTTAAGAGGTCGCTCAAAATTTTTAAAATTTCAAAATCCGTCAAAATACAATTTTTTTAATTTTTTCTCGTTACGGTATAATTTTATAGACAAACAAAAATAAGTTTCTGAAAGTTTCAATTTAAAATTTGAGTTTTAAAAGGTCGCTCAGAATTTTTTTATTTATTAGTGCATCACTTTGGATTTTTCGAGCGACATTTTAATATTAAAATTAAAATTTCATACATTTTTTTTCATTATTTAGTAAAATAATAAACAAAAATTCACCACGAGATGAACTGAAAATGAAACACATGACAAAAAAAAAACAAAATTTTATTAAAAAGTGCGTATTAAATTTGCTTTATTAGCATTGGGATATAATCCAAAGTGATGTACTAATAAATAAAAAAAAATTCTAAGCGACCTTTTAAAACTCAAATTTTAAATTGAAACTTTCAGAAACTTATTTTTTGTTTGTCTATAAAATTATATTATAACGCAAAAAAAAATTAAAAAAAAATTGCAACAGAAAAAAAAATTAATAGAACAGGTTAAAAGAAAGCGAAGTGTCCGTCTGCGATTCCAAAATAAAGGCCTTTTCTTGCGCTCGCGTGCCTAAAATCAAAACACGCGCTTTTAAAATTGTTGTCTGTCTGTCTGTCAGTCGGTTTGTTTGTTCGAACTAATCTTCAAACGGGCCCAACCGATTTTAACGGAACTTTCACTGGTAGATAAAAGACTTTTGGGAGTTCGATATAGGCTATTTTTTTATCCCAGAAATATTTCGAAATCGAACGCAAAAATTGAAAAACTTGTATTTAGGTATACCGCGCGAACGAAGTCGGGGGTAATGGGCGATTTACAATAAAATGGGCAATTGCGCTAAACAAAAGTTGGCCTTTAATTAACTTCCATTTTCTTAATAGCGGACTGCTTTAATTTCGTACGATTTGCAGGAAATTAAACTAAAAGACAAACTTTGAACAAACTTCCTGTTAACGTAGGTCGAACAAGCGGTGCCTTATCGCCTGCAATCAAGACTTTTTCGTTCGAAAAAGTTTTATTAAAATATCTTTAAAAATTCATTACGATTAAAAACAATGAACACCTTACAATTAAATAGAATTCACATTACGAAATAAAAGAACTTTAAATGGCGTTTCCTTAAATTAATATCGTCAATTGCATTATACAACGATACGGTAATTCAAGGTAATTTACAGATGAGCCCGTCCACCCACCCACATTTTCATCTACAAAAGCAAAAAAGGAAAGAACTAAAAGCTACTATTTGTGTCCTTTTACGGAAATTGCGAAATGACGGCGTTCTCCTCACATGCTCTTCGTATTCCTAATTAAATTGAATTGCCGAACTTGGTTGATATTAGCTAAATGATGTTACTAATTTGTTAAACAAAATGCCAGTACTTGTTAGATAGTTTAATTATAAATCGTTGCGATTAATTATTTTAAGCAACGTCTAAATGCTGCGTACTTTGTTATTAATGCAAAGATGTCTCTCGAGAATTTTTTTTTAATAGTTGCAAAAATAGAGAACACGAGGCCAGTATTAATAATCTTCTAATGAGTCAACGATAAAAGGTTAATGCACAATTTTATTAGAATTTTCAATTACTATTTGTTATTAAAGGTCGTTAATACAGTAGAACCTACATAGGTCGAACGTCGATAAGTCGAAAACCTCTACAACTGGAAAGAAACCCTTGTTCCCTTCCGTTCAAGCCTCAATACTCTAGAACAGGGGTCCCCAAAGTTTTTCTTAGACGGGCAAAAAAAAACGGAATAAAAGCAAAAAAATAACCACGATTTTTTTTGTATTAAATATATTGAACTATTTCTTTTTTTTTTAAATTATTAGTATTCTAAATTTAATATAAATATAAATCTTTAATTATATATTTATTAAAACAAAAAAATAACTGAAATCCATTTTATTATATAATATATATTTGTAATATTTATTATTTATTTTACTATTTACCCACTTATTTATTTTTTAATAAAAATATAATATATCGTATCGATATCGCGGGCCGCACTTTGAGAACCCCTGCTCTAGAATAATAAAACACACTCGGTTTTAATCATGATTAACAATAATTTAGGCCAATAAATTAGACGAAATACCAGTTGAATAATTTTAATCGTTCTCTCTCGCTTCCATTAACACGTTTGTCGTATCTTTTCGCTCCCTTGCACTCATTGCTATGGTAAATATGTTTTTCGAACATAAAATCGATATTTACACAAACTAAATTTAATTTTTTGATTCGAAAGAGCTAATGATAAAATAGACGAATTTAATAAATACGAGGATGTGCGCATTCGAGCGAAAAGTGGCACATTTCCGAGCGAGGGAAGCAAATGAAGCGCGACGCGGAGCGGCGCGCTTCATTTTCCCGAGATCGGAATGTGCCACTTTGAGCTCGAATGTGCACACTCGGTTTTAAGCGTGATTCACATTAATTTAAGCCAATGAATTAGACGAAAAAGCAGTTGAATAACTTTAATCGTTCCCTCTCGCTCGCATTCACGAGATTTTCGTATCTTTTCGCTCCCTTCCACTCGTTGCTATGGTAAATATATTTTTCCAACATAAAATCGATATTTACACAACTAAATTTAATTTTTTGATTCAAAAGAGCTAACGATAAAGTAGACAAACCTAATAAATACGAAGATGTGCGCATTCGAGCGAAAAGTGGCACATTTCCGAGCGAGGGAGGCAAATGAAGCGCGACGCGGAGCGGCGCGCTTCATTTTCCCGAGATCGGAATGTGCCACTTTGAGCTCGAATGTGCACACTCGGTTTTAAGCGTGATTCACATTAATTTAAGCCAATGAATTAGACGAAAAAGCAGATGAATAACTTTATTCGTTCCCTCTCGCTCGCATTCACGAGATTTTCGTATCTTTTCGCTCCCTCGCACTCATTGCTATAGTAAATACGTTTTTCGAACATAAAATTGAAATTTACGATCTGTGAGATGAAAGGATCAAGTAGATATATTGTCTATCTTTGTTTTTCTCTCCAAGACGACCACCTCTACAAAAACCAATTCGAACAAGAACCGATGCTGGTCGTGTTAGAGAAGTTTACTGTATATTGTTATTATTGTGACTTTTTTTGAGCTCTACCGAACCTCTATAGCTCGAATTTTTTTGCGTCCCCCCCGAGATTCGACATATAGAAGTTCTACTGTAGCCTTAATCTAACGAAATCAACCGTTTTAAAACGCAACTCTCGCGGCGAAAACAACCTCATAATATTTTCTGTAAATAAGTTTAATCACAATTTTAATTATTCATAAGGGCTTTGTTTACAAAAATTAATTTATCGAAACGGCAAAGTTAAATTACGTTCGTTCGCGAATTGCGTTATTAAACGACTTTTTAGCGCAAAATAAATAAAAGAAATTTTCCGAATTAGTAATGCGGTGATCCACATTTCTGGTTACAGAAAAAAAAAAGAGAAACTAAAAAAAAATTAGGTAGGTACTCGTACAGATTTACAACCGAATCTAAACCCATTTAACTGAATAATGGCGTCGTTAAATTAAACTCAATGCCTCTTCAATAAATGACGACCCCACCGAACGCAGAAGCCTATGATTTAGTTTTTTATTGACGGTTTCCGGCCAGAAATTTTCCGATGCTTGTATAAAGCGTACCAATCGTTCAAGAGTGAATCTCTTCTTCCCATGGACGAATACATTTTGTAACAATGTTGCGTATCTTATTTATATACCGGTCCACTCAGAATTAAGTTATAAGAAAAAGAAGAGATTGACGGAATAATAACAAAAACGAAATAAGTAAAATAGATTATCAAAAATTGAGAGTGTTGGTCCTTCGAGCCGGATTTTTCAGGACTTCTATTTTGTCTTGTTATTATTATGTCAATATCTATTTTTTTTTAAATTTATAACTTGTTTTAAGTGGATTGTATATAAATATGATGCGCAACAAGCAAGATAAGACATATTCTTAAAGTTTTGATCGATTTTTGGTGAGATGCATTCAAAATTAATTTAACATCCTAAAAAAATAAGAATTTTAACCAACAACAATATGAATTAAGATAATTAAACAAAAATTAAAACTAGTATAAGTTGGAATTAATGTTATATGAATATATTATTTTATTGGGAATTGAACTTCGTGGTGGTTCCCCAATAACTTCAAATCTTAAACGTTATTAGCGATTAAATTTAAATAAATTCATACATAACGACAAAAAGTGTGTGAAATTACTGCAAATTTATTCTAATCAGAAATAGGTGCCCACAAAAATGCAAATGGTGACTAACGCTTCTAAAAATAGCCGACCTTGATGCATCTGACCTGGAGAATTGCTACCTTTTGAAAAGCAATGTAAACCAGTTGCAAAGCCAGTTCGGCATCAGCGTTTTACATAATTACGCATAATATTTATGGACTGTTATAATTAGAACTTTCGACGCATCCTTTGTAAATATAAGTTTCGTGTTAAAAGATCGGAATCGATCGTAACGAATTAAAAGGAGCCCATATAAGCGCGAAAGAGATTTATGAATACATTACCCACATTTGTTCAATTACATTAATTTATTTATCTAGGTTGTCCTAATTATCTTTAATATATTTGGTCAAACTCCAAATTAAAGTATGTACCTACATCTGCATAAGTAAAAAAACGAATTAAACGAGTTGTGATCTTTTCTCCGCCTTTTGTACGGTCGGGGACTGACGTAATGTCGTATAGGGTAGGTCAGTTATCGATTGGACCAAAATGATCGGCACAGAAAAAACATATATCTGAAACTGACTTATTCTGTACAATACTTTAGTCCCTGACTGCACTTCCTACATTTAAAATCAATTACAGTGAAAGCTCTCTTTGCGGACAGCTCTAATAGCCGGACATCTCCTTTGACCGGACAAAATTTATAGAACCAAATTTTTGACTATGGTTCTACATGTAAATTACGATCTAATAACCGGACGCTCCCGTAACCGATTCCGGACACAAAATGTTCTTCATTTTGTATTCTGTAAATTTTCCACAACCGGACATATAGCTGTTATAGATGTTTGAAAGACTCATGACTACGTTAATGCGCGAAGGAGGAGTTACAAATCAGGAAAGAGGATGGGTGGTGAAACTATACTACCCAAATCAAAAAGTTATACTGAAGTTAAAATGCAATTGTCTTGAAAAGGACAGATTGTTTTTAAATAAACGTAAGCGAAGAAAAAAATCGAAAGAAGAAATGTAAATAAACCACTATGCAAGATCTTCACGCCACAAGAACAAGGATAAAAATAAACCCACATTAAAGCGAATGTTTCTAGGTTGAAGAGTAGGTAGTTTCTTGTGTAGAAAGGGTAACCCTGCGTGTTTTGGTCCTTCGCGCAATGTTCATGAGTCTTTCAAACATCTATAGTAATATTCAATAGCAATTGGAACCTGTTTAGTGTTATCATATACCGCCTTTTTCGTTCGTTAATTCTCGTAAAGCCTTCGATTATGAACTACATAGATGAGAACGTGTAACTTGCAAATACTTAATAAAATGGCTCAAAAAAATAATTCTTACATTGAAATAAGTAATTAGCAGTTTATAACATTAAAATGCTTAATAACATAATATGAAATGTTACTGTTAAGAACATGTTAAGTGTAGATAATTATTTTCAAATTTTTTGATTAATCTGATTGGTTTATGGGAACCTACCCACTTTAGGCCCCCCGGTCGAGCAAAGCGGGTAATTTCTGAAATTTTATATTTTTGAGTTTTGTTACAATTAAAGCAGAAATGTAATAATTTTTTTTTATAAAATGAAAGTTTAATAATTGTATTGCGTAAATGTAAGAAAGAAACACTATTTTTTTAGCCGAAGTGGTTCATATTGATCGATGAACCTTAACCTACCCGCTTTAGGCCACCTTCCTCTACTTACATCTATTTCAATACATTAAATAAAAATATTTTAAATTATATTTTTTGTGCATGTAAATATACTCACTAACTAATAACCGGACCAAAATATCCCGACCGTGAGCGTCCGCTTAACAGAGCTTTCACTGTATATATTTAATTGATAACAAATTTACGTCACAAAATTATTGTTATAAGATTAGATATGCAAAGGTATTATTTATTTAAGAAAAAAGCGGTGCGCGTACTTAAGTGCGCGGGTTAGAAGTGATACTTCTTTGGCGCGACCGAATTAAATGTGTTGCGCACCCTTGAAAGATTCCTTTTTTTAGCCATCCGACGAATTGTCTTAAAAATAACTAAAAGTACAAATCTAGTATGGCAAAAACGCAGAGTAAGCGACCCCTCAACTAGACATGGCCCTCTACGGCCACTTCGCTAAAAATTCAGAAATGCATTATTAAAAGTCAATGAACAACATTTAAAAAAATATTAAAATATTGCTAATTTAATGAAATATAATATAAACGTTGTTTAAATAGTGTAAAAAGTAATTTTAAAATCAAAAATCAAAAATTTGGTCATCAATTTGTTACAAGATTTATTTCTGAAAAGGTAGGTTAAGGTTTTTTTTGACAAATGATATTAAAAATAAAATAACAACTATAAAATCAAAAAATATTTTTGGGTTAATTACTATAAAGTCAAATAAATAAAAAATTAAACAAATTAATGATTTTTTATTGATTTAAACTAAAAATAAGGTGACCGAGCATACGTATAATAAAATTGGCTCGACATGCACAATCAAAAGAATACTAAAAAAGCAAAAAAACTTTAACTAATAAATAAATTATAAGAATAATTAAAAATACTTCTTTTATTCGATTGTATTTAGTTTCCCAATAATAATAATTACTTTTTCAAAACAAATTTTATTAAATATTGATTGATTTTGTAATTTATAAAATTTTCGTGGCCGATTGAGGGGACATCGCAAATTTATATTATCATTTATTATTAACATTCTAATTGATATTATCGACCTTTTTATTTTGAAGTTAAAGGTATGATCTATGAAAATTTTTCATAAATTTAATTATATATTGGTTATTAATATTTTTAATATTGCTTTAAAAGAAACTATACGCTTAACAGTCTGGTAGAGGGGTCCCTTACCTTAATTACTAAAATAAATTTAAATTTGTAATTTGAAAGAGCGAAGGATAAAATAGAAATATTCAATAAATGCGCACACTCGGCTTTAAGCACTATTTGCAATAATTTTGGCGCTGAAAAATTAGTAAATAATTTTTATCATTCCCTCTCACCCGTACTTTTGCGTTTGATGTATCTTTTCGCTCGCTCCCACTCATTGATATGGTAAAAATACGTTTTTCGCACATATAAGTAATTTAGATAATTTACTGAACTAAATTAAATTTGATGATTGGAAAGAAAGTTTAATTTATAAAATTCAATAAATGCGAAGATGTGCGCATTCGAGCGAAAAGTGGCACATTTCCGAGCGAGGGAAGCAAATGAAGCGCGACGCGGAGCGGCGCGCTTCATTTTCCCGAGATCGGAAATGTGCCACTTTGAGCTCGAATGTGCACACTCGGCTTTAAGCACGATTCACACTAATTTAAGCCAATGAATATGACGAAAAAGCAGTTGAATAACTTTAATCGTTCACTCTCGCTCGCATTCACGAAATTTTCGTATCTTTTCGCTCCCTTCCACTCGTTGCTATGGTGAATATATTTTTCCAACATAAAATCGATATTTACACAACGAAATTTAATTTTTTGATTCGAAAGAGCTAACGATAAAGTAGACAAACCTAATAAATACGAGGATGTGCGCATTCGAGCGAAAAGTGGCACATTTCCGAGCGAGGGAGGCAAATGAAGCGCGACGCGGAGCGGCGCGCTTCATTTTCCCGAGATCGGAATGTGCCACTTTGAGCTCGAATGTGCACACTCGGTTTTAAGCATGATTCACAATGATTAATTTACTTTCTTAGCGGGCTAACTTCAATAGTCGAATTTTCGTTAGCTGTGCGCGCGCAACTTTCCGTTGCCTACCACAATTTTACGGGCAACGCGCCAAAAGAAGTATAACTTCAATAAACCAATACAAATTGTCTTCCTTTTCCATTTCCACAGTCGTCAACTCCTTACAGTTAGTTTCCTAAGAAAACACGACTATATTCAAGCGAATTTCAGAAATGATTTACAGTGTTTATTGTTTCGGCAAACAGTAAATGTCGTCCCTACAAGACGCTTCATATTTGCATATTAAAATTAGAAACAATAACTTCCTATTTATCTTCGTACACACGTCTGTTAGTCGGTACAAGTACATGCATTTTAATTTCTGCACAACCTTCGCGAAGACAATAGAACGAAATGCTTGTTTTAAGTCAACAACAAGAACGATTTTAAAAGCTCTCGCAGACGCCCTCTCCCAGAACAATAAAACGCGTCTCGAAAGTGTCGGGGAAGAGAACTAGCGAGAGAAATATAAAAACAACGTTTTTGAATCGGTTTTTGTACCATTTCCCAAAGCGCGCCCCTATACACCCGACGGATTACCGCGTTATAACTTTTTAAGTCGCGCTTTCTCATTAAATTTTTAACATTTTTTTTTTTTTTTGTAGGATCGAACGAAGAAATTTCAGTGCCCACACAGCGCCGCACGTCTCCTTATTAAGTTGTACGTAATAAATTAGCCTTATTATAATGTCGTACAAATAAGGCTTATCAAGATGTGCTTTCGATCAAAGTTACGCTTGGATAATTTGATTTATAATAAATATAAATTAATATTAACAATAAGGAGCTTTAACGATTTACAACAGTACCCGTCCGAATGAATTAAGCGCTGCATCTGTTCGAATGCAACTTAACGGAACCATAAAACGAAGTTACTGTAATATTAATGACGACTGTAGTGACACACAATAAACAGCAACAATAAGTCGTATGCATGTCACTAATATAAACATCATCTAACAATAACGAAAGTTTGACGCACAGAAGTTGTTACAACGTAATAATAATATAATAAATGTAAATAAGTGTCGTTTTGAATTTTGGTCCTTCGAGCCGGATCGAAACCAATAAAAGCACAACCAGAAACTGTACGAAATACTTTATTCGTAGATCAAAGTGTTCCATCACAGGAATCCCCTTTTTGAAGTTTTTCGACTGCGATAAATACATTCCGGAGATAAGATAAACGAATTACGCTGTTTGCGTAATGGATAACAATTGTATTGTAAGCGGAGATATTAAATTACATCTCGCCGGAAACTTCCTCGACTTATTTCTAGTTTATAGTTTTAATACTTGTAAAGATTTGCGATTATTAAAGTTTGATCATAAATTACGACGGAAAGTGCTTTCCTAAGTTCGTGTTCGCAGACCTTGTAAGAAAGGCTCGCGAACTGGAAGACGTTGACGTTCGGAATCACTTTTTTAAATTAGATTAAGAAAAGAGGTCTTTGTACACTGCGCTCTTGTATTTCGTTTAAGAGAATTGATTAAATTAAATTTAATAACAGATATTCATTTATGAAAGTACCGATGCTTCGAATTCATGTCTTTATTAATTTGAAAATTGTAGGTTTACAAAAAAAGTTTTTTTTTGTAAAGTGAATTATTAATTAATGTTTATTGTTGAATTTACAAAAAGCTGTTTAAATATTTCTTGATGTTTATCTGACCAAAAAAATATTTTTCTAGAGAAATGTGTTAAAAAACATTTTCATTTAATGCAACTAAAGAAAATTTTAGATTATTTTCAATCAAACAACAAATAAACTTTAAATCAACAAATTAGGTACTTAAAACAATTAAATAATGACTGCTAATAAACTTTGATTACTTTGTAAAGTGTCCTCGCAGAACATAAAAATAATGTATTTAATTTGTGAGTTTTCTTTCATAATTCAAACTATTTTTGGTTTTCTATCAGTGTCGATTTATCGAGGGTCGCCTGCAATATAATCCGGGCCAAGCAATTATAAACATTTTCAAATAAAAAATTTAAAGATGTGGCGGTTACAAATACACAATCGTAAAAAATGACCCCTTTAGCGTTTTTCTTAAATAAATAAATAAAGCACTTACGTATTAAAAAGACGTATGGAAATCCACAAGGGCTTACCTAAAAAAATAACAATTAATATTTAAAGTTTTAAGAAATTATTTAAAACTACACGGAGATAAGAGAATAGTAATTCTCACTATGTAGCATGGGAATGATTACCATGTCGCATGGGGACAAATATTTGTTGGACATGGTTGACATGGTAATTATCCCTATTTTGAATGCTAACAGTGGCCAGACTGCGTAGGAATGATGTCCATGCTCGGGGTAAATAGTACAGTTGTTGGCCAGTCGACAATGATTGGCCATATTTAGAAAACTATATAATAATAAATCTATATTTCCTAAAAAGTTTTTTTCTAATAAATGGTTCGTTTTTTTGCTAATTTACTATATCTTATTTTAATTAGAAAATATTGGCCAATCACTGTAAATTCACTGGTCAATTACTATATTTATATGGTCAATAACTATGTTGTTTAATAAAAGGGCCAATCACTGTACTGTTTACCCCTATATGGTAATGATTCCCATGTTACATAGAGGAAATTACAATTGTAATGGAACTGCTCCCATCCACCATAGCTAGAGCTCACTAATGTATGTATATTTGAGAGAATTGAGTTATTAATTAAATAAGTTATATTATTCATAATATAAAAACTAAACTAATAATTAAATAAATTTTTCTATCAATTAATATAAATATACCATAAAAATCAATGCGTTTTATTACAAATATATTGATTAAAAATTAAAATAATATATTAAAAGTTAATAATTTTATTGATAAAAATACTTTATATAGTGATATCGATTTTTAACAAAATATCGATGCGATACATATCGATTTTTCGGGACGTCCGACACCCCTACTTCAAAGTAATATTCACTATACATATAGCTAGAGAAGTTTGCTTTTCTCATGGTCTATGACCCTCCAAATATCTGTGCGAAAGCGGAGCTCTAGAGACGGATCAAAATAATAAAAACAAACTGAAAACATACTTAGAGTGAATAAAAACGCAAAATAAAAATACTCCTGAAAAAGACTGGTTTAATAAAATATTAAACAGCAACATACACGTAAATCAAACAAACTCCATAACAAACCGCAGGGACAAACAACTCCGTTACATTCAAAAATGATGATGTTTTCAGGTCAGAGTGTAGCAGGAAGCTGGGACCATTTTCTGTCTTTTGCACAGGCATCACTCATGGACCACGAGAAAATCAAACATCTCTACTATGTAACATGATAGAAATCACAAATAAGATGGTAATCAGTCCCATACTACATAGTTATATATCCCATAGATCTGGTTATCATGCTACATGTTAATCATTCTCATGCTACATAGTGAGATCACCATTTTCTTCTCTCCGTGTAATACGACATCAAATTTAATTTAATAAAAAATAATATTTTTGTCTAACGATATTATTGAATACAACTTTAGATCTCCATCATGATTATCTGAAAGAATGTCATGCGTTGTTTGGTGTTTATTGGTATTGAACTAGATAGAGATAACCAATTTTTTTATGAAACGAGTTACAATGTATTGTTCCAACATATTACTGATACATTGATATAGATACAATATTAATCGATATATTTCGGAACTTCCAACACCCCCACCACAAAGTAATATTCACTATACATATAGCTACCATGTAACATGGTGGAAATCACAAGTAACAAGGTAAATGAGTCCTATACTACATACAGTCGAACCTCGATAAGCCGAATTTTTGATAACTCGAATTATTTTTAGTTTCCCTTCAACTTCGACTTATCGAGGTTCGACTGTAGTTATATATCCCATAGATCTGGTTATCATGCCGCATGCCACATAGTGAGATTATCATTCTCTTCTCTCCGGGTAATACGACATCAAATTGATTTAAAGCACCAATAAATAAGATGACCAAATCTTGCAGTGTGCATCTCCATTATTGATGAGAGAAACGCGATCCAAACCATATGGGAATCGCTTTCGATTACACCGAATGGGTTGTCGGTGTGTCGTAATCGACGCCTTACGTTTCCCGACGATCATGATTAATTATTCATTTGTGCGATAATTAGCAAAGGTATTCAATTTACAAAAGGCTTAAACGAGCCTTTTAAAATATTACTCAACGCAATTTTGTTCGAACGAGACTCGTTAGTGTCGCAACAATGTCGCAACGATGTCGCAACAATGTCGCAACAATGTCGCAACAATGTCGCAAGTTTATTTTATTTTCGCAAACTCCACTCAGCTCCCCTTTTACTCGAAGAAAGTTGGAATTGTTTATGCCTCAATTTTTTTTTAATTGGCCGTTTATTAAATTTAATTGGCTCAACTCGATGAACGCGATTATATCAGAGATCGAACAATAAGTGGCTTTGCTCTTATTAATTCCGATTCGCTACCGACGTCTCTCGTCGATGGAGAGAAGAAGGCAAAAAAAAAACGCACAATATTCGGGGACGTTCACCGAAAAAGAACAAAAGCAAATTAATTGCGAGTTAATGTACCGATTGCAATTTTTATCAGACGCGCGTTTATAAATCCATTATCGTGAAAGCAGATCGGTCGATTCGAACGAACCTAATAAGCTACACGAGAAATTAGATCGCCCGACGATTTTTTTCCCAATAAATGACGACCTAGAAGCGACATTGGCGACACTAATTCGATAATTCTCATCACGTTCTATTTGCCGGTTGCAGCGCCTACGATGAAATGCAAAATCACAGGCCCTTCATTGCAATTTCGAACGGGCGCGCACTTTCTACTCTCCAATCTGTTCGTTTCGTTTGTTGTTAGTGTTATTAATGGCCGCTCGTGCGGAAGTTGTTGATTTTTTCGCGAATGGAGCCGTGCAATATCTAGTCGGGACGCTTTTTACTTTTTTTTTTGAAGTTATACTTCTTTTGGCGGGTGGAGAGCGAAATTTTAGCAGGCGACGGAAGTTGTGCGCGCGCAGCTCACAAAAATTGTAGTGTGACGTTAGCCGTCTAGGAAAGTAGATTAATTATTGTGAATCGTGCTTAAAGCCGAGTGTGCACATTCGAGCTCAAAGTGGCACATTCCGATCTCGGGAAAATGAAGCGCGCCGCTCCGCGTCGCGCTTCATTTGCCTCCCTCGCTCGGAAATGTGCCACTTTTCGCTCGAATGCGCACATCTTGGCACTTATTGCATATGTCTACTTTATTCTTTGATCTCACAAATCATCAATTTCAATTTTATGTTCGAAAAATGTATTTGGGTGATTCCATTCTATCTGTGATTTTTTGTGTCCTATACTTGTCATACATTATAAATCTATTAATGAAGTTTTTGTATCAATACCATCATCGTGAACATATTTCATCACTTTTCTTGTAGAATATAAATTGTAGGCCAAAGAAAGCTTGCAATATTTCACTTAAATGTCAGTACCGTGTCCTTTTCTAGAATTTACCTATAAATCGGTTATTTTTTTTGTTGCAATAAGTAATTCAAACCAATTAACTGATAAATCTTAATGTATATAATCAAACTTAAAATAAATTAACGAATTTTTTTTTAATACATCAATTTAAGATTTAATTTCGGCTTAATAACTTTTGTCCTCAGATTTAAGCAAATTTTTAAATTTGAATTTGTATGACTCGTGCGCCATTTACCTCGAAATTAATGAAACAACTAATAAGCCATATTGAAAGTACCTTAACTGAGTTATGTTTACAAACATAACACAAGTGAAATTCTCAGGCGAGTTTGTGTCGTTTTAAAACTCAATTTTTAAAAGATGATGTCATAAATTTACTTGTCAGTACCGTGGTATTGGTAAACTTAATTAACGATTCATTTTTTTCCTCATAAATAATGAATTTCTGTACTTATTACTAACCTAAGTTATAGGGTTAAAGGATATTACCAAATTCATAATCAAAAAATTACAGTTGCTATTTTAATTTAAAATGTCAGTACCGTGTCAAAAAATAATAAAAATATATTTAATTGATAATAAATAATATTGACTTCACTGAAAATTATTCATGTAAATATAAAACAGAAGTTCAGTCAGTAGGTACACTTTGGGGCTAGTAGAATACAATTTTTCCAAATTACCAGACAATTTTAAGCCTTTTGTAAGCGCATTGAAAGTATATACGTGGAATAAATTACAACGTAATTGTATTTTATCCAATCCGTTAAGTTGCTTTTATTGCTCTAATAAGAATGTATGCACACACTTTTCTATGAGAAAAATTGATTATTCTTCAAATGATAAGGTGGGAAAAATAAATAACACAATGACGCAAAAAACAAAAAAATCTGAGAATTCATCGCAAGAAGTTCAAAAATTGCCAAAGATGACTGAAACTGTATCACTGTGTAGAAGTTTAAGAATTAAAAATGCTGTGATGAAAACCAAAAAAAAAATTTTAGTTAAGTTAATTTTTGTGAAATGTGTTAGATTTGAGTTGATTAATGTTTGATATAAATTATAATGTATTATTTGTTATAGATAAGTTACTATGGATTATTGAAATGTTAAATAATCAATAAAAAAGAGTTTTAAAATGTTACAATACAATTCATAAATGAATTTAATAATTTTTCTGAAAAATGTCTACCAAATTTATTTTATGTCAGTACCGTGGCATGTAAATTATAAAATATGATTCTCATTCTCGATATTCTAAAGTTGTAGCAAAATCCTCTCGCACTTTCCTTTTTACTATAAAATAGAGTAATAATATGCATGAAAAAACAAAAAATGTTTAGTTATAGAATTCAAAAATTTTTAATCACCCATTTACCATAGCCATGAGTGGAAGGGCGCGAAAAGATACGAAAATCTCGTGAATGCGAGCGAGAGGGAACGACTAAAGTTAATAAACTGCTTTTTCGTCTAATTGATTGGCCTAAATTAATGTGAATCGTGCTTAAAGCCGAGTGTGCACATTCGAGCTCAAAGTGGCACATTCCGATCTCGGGAAAATGAAGCGCGCCGCTCCGCGTCGCGCTTCATTTGCCTCCCTCGCTCGGAAATGTGCCACTTTTCGCTCGAATGCGCACATCTTCGCATTTATTGAATTTATCAATTTTATCCTTCGCTCTTTCAAATCAAAAAATTCAATTTAGTTTGGTAAATATCGATTTTATGTTGGAAAGATATATTTACCATAGCAACGAGTGGAAGAGAGCGAAGAGATATGGCAATCTCGTCAGTGCGAGCGAGAGGAAACGATTAAAATTATTCAACTGCTTTTTCGTCTAACTTATTGGCCTAAATTGTTGTGAATCGTGCTTAAAGCCGAGTGTGCACATTCGAGCTCAAAGTGGCACATTCCGATCTCGGGAAAATGAAGCGCGCCGCTCCGCGTCGCGCTTCATTTGCCTCCCTCGCTCGGCAATGTGCCACTTTTCGCTCGAATGCGCACATCTTAGCACTTATTACATATGTCTACCTTATCCTTTGATCTCACAAATCATAAATTTCGAATTTATGTTCGAAAAACGTATTTAATTAATTCGTTTTTAAACTAAATTCTTATTAGGATTCCTTAACGTATGGTATCCTAATTGACAAATCCTTGTAACCGCGAAGTAATTAAATTGAAAGTGGAAAGGGGGCTTTAATTTTAAAATTAGCCAAGGAAACCGAAACGTGCAACGCTATTCGCGTAAATTTCTTATTGCAATAAATTAGCGGTATCTTACAAAATAATATTTGCTTAATAAAAAATATGCAAAGTACGAAGCGAGGTCGTGAGGTGTAGGGCGTAACGAATGGCCCATAAAAGGGAAGAGTACATTAGCAAATTACTACTCCTACCATATCATTGCAATCAGCTTCGTGTATCATTAACGTCCTCAACACGTAATCAGTTTATTTACGATTCTCTGTATATTTCATTAGATATTGCTCTGAATGTATGGCTTTCGACTATTTAGAGAATCAATTTGCTACTTGGCTTTATATCCACTACAACTTTGAGGCAGCAGACAACACTCTATTGAATTACTTAATCCTTTGGTTTTGCTAATTATTTTGCCATAAACACCTTTAACACCTTAAAGCATTCGTGATTTGAATCACCGAGACAGCCGTACTAAATAATCTCACTCTCTGTCAAGAGCATATGGAGATGATGCTCTTGTTACCATATGCTGGAAAATTAAAATGTGTTTTTTGTAAATTCTTTAGATTTAGGACATATTGCACACCTACTTTTTATTGTTTTCATTGGAGTCAGGAATTACCCGGTTAAGTATCAGTACCTATTTGTTTAACACACTGTATAATGTAAAACGCTAGTTGATGCAGAATCTATTCGAAATTCTAGGAATGAGGATAATTGCTTTTTTTTATCCACTGTGAATTATATTTTTTTACAGTTTTGCAATAGAATTAAATTGTAAATATTTAAATATTTAACTTTTTCATCTACTATTTACTTCAATTATCATATAATTCGTAATTGAATATGAAAATAATTAAAATAGTTATGTTCTCAGTTTTTTAGAATTAAATATTTTATAATTTTGTTTGGGGACGCAGGGCGATTGGAGTTCTCCATCGTATTCTATTCGAAAAAAAATTCTTCGTTATTTTAAAATCGTAAAAATTGATGATTAACGACTAATTCTTTATTTTTTAAAGCTCACAATTAATTCTTTGACCCTACATCTCTCCACCTTTAATCAGATTCCACTGCTTAAAAATTTTATATACGTACAGTCGAACCTCGATAAGTTGAAGTTGAAGGGAAACTAAAAATAATTCGAGTTATCAAAAATTCGGCGCATTGAGGTTCGACTGTAATTGCTTTAAATTAAAACCTTATTTATTTCAATTTCTTTTAGCTTTTATTAATTAAGGATTTCGAATTTAATTCTCAAATAACAACATTCATGAGACGTAACACTTTATTCGTATAATTTATATAATATATTTACAACCCAAAATCAATTTATTTTGGAGTAAATAAATAAAACGTAAAAACTTCAATAAGTGTGGAATGCCAGTAAAATAGAATTTATATTGTTACTACAAGCTTTCTACCTAATTTTGAAATTTAAATGTTATTAGTGGTCGTGGACCTTGTAATAATTTAAAATAATTAAATAACTCCGAATTTTTTGTCCTTATATAGTTCGGAATCGCATTTAAATAATTCGCTGCCTAGATTAACGTGAATTTCGGAGGTAAAAAAAATTAATTCGACATAATTTACATGCTAATTACTTTTTTAATGTTCCACCGCAATTATACAAGTTAGTTAAACCACCTACAAAATTTTGTACAACATTGCCTGTGCTGAATTATTTATTTTTGAATCGTGGTCACCTATTCAGAAAACACACCTTTGCGGCGTTTAGCTATTTTGTTCACAAAGGACGGTCTTTACCTTCCTATTTTTTACACCAAATTATATTTTATCTCGGTTACAGTAAGGCCTCGATTAACGCCGATTCGATGTAACGCGGTCTGCTCGACAACGTTAGCAAACCGATTTTTTTTCTCGAAATTATTGAAGTCTAACACAAGGGCTGTTTAGATGATGTTTTGCTGTAGCTCCCTTTATAAGCCCGTAAAATGTCCAGATGTCCAAATGTCCAAATTAATTACCGCTGCTATATGTTTTTCAATATACAGAAAAGTCGGAAATTTTTTTTCGAATTTATTTAAATCGAACACAAGGGCTGTTTAGTAGGGACCTTTGGGACAATTTTATTTAAATGGGGTTTTGTACAGTCAAACTAAGAAGTAATCAACACCCTAGAAACAAACCTACAGTAAACATACTATTCCAAGAGATAAAATCTGGCGCTGCATGGTTAAAAAACAATTAAGATTGATCTTTGTAATTTTAGTACCTAGAACTAAAGGTACTAAAATTAGAAAAATAATACGTTTACTGTAGGTCTGTTTCTAGGGTGTTGATTACTTCTTAGTTTGACTGTACATAGTAGCTCTCTTTATAAGCCCGTAAAATGTCCAGATATCCAAATGTCTAAATTAATTACGGCTACAATATGGTTTTCAATATACATATTTCAAAACGACCTCGTTTAACGCTGTTTCGTTTAGCGCTCTGTCGTCTTGCAACGCAAAGTAAGTGTTAAACGAGGCCTTACTGTAATTAGATTTGGTTTTTTTTTAAATGATCGTGACTAGACACCTCTGGGTTTTATTAAAAAAATATATAGATATAAAGTGTTACTTTCACGATAATGTCTTTCTTAATGAACTCATCTGATCAATTTTGACTTTTCCTTTCTCAATAATAACGAGTTGTTTTACGAAGATAATGCGTCTAATTGTAAGGTTCAAAAGTATTAATCTTGAGTATTATTTGAGTGGTTCCGTCTTACATTAATGGCGATTCTTTTGTGGCTACCTGAAATGAAATCTCTCCCGATTAAAAACGCAATTAGAAAAACCGATGCGTTTGCTTAAGTATGCGCGTTAGAAGCTATACTTCTTAGTTGCCTAAATTAAATATAACCGCATGTTATGTTGCTTATCTTGCGTTTATTTATAGCTTTGTTATATGTTGCTGCGACTCTCTTAAAAAAATCTAGTCTTTGCACTTTCCCAATTATTTATGTGTAAATCAAAATCAATTTTTTTTGTATGGAAAACCGTGTAAATAAAAACTAAGCAAAATATGCAAATATTAATGTAAACAAATTCAATAGATACAAGGATGTGCGCATTCGAGCGAAAAGTGGCACATTTCCGAGCGAGGGAGGCAAATGAAGCGCGACGCGGAGCGGCGCGCTTCATTTTCCCGAGATCGGAATGTGCCACTTTGAGCTCGAACGTGCACACTCGGTTTCAAGCACGATTCACAATCATTTGGGCCAATAAGTTAGACGAAAAAAGCAGTTGAATAATTTTAATCGTTTTCTCTCGCTCGCACTGACGAGATTGCCGTATCTTTTCGCTCCCTTCCACTCGTTGCAATGGTAAATATATTTTTCCAACATTAAAATCGATATTTACCAAGCTAAATTAAATTTTTTGATTCGAAAGAGCTAACGATAAAGTAAACAAACCTAATAAATACGAAGATGTGCGCATTCGAGCGAAAAGTGGCACATTTCCGAGCGAGGGAGGCAAATGAAGCGCGACGCGGAGCGGCGCGCTTCATTTTCCCGAGATCGGAATGTGCCACTTTGAGCTCGAATGTGCACACTCGGCTTTAAGCATGATTCACATTAATTTAGGCCGATCAATTAGACGAAAAAACAGTTGAATACCTTTAATCGTTTCCTCTCACTCGCATTCACGAGATTTTCGTATCTTTTCGCTCCCTTCCACTCGTTGCTATGGTAAATACGTTTTTCGAACATAAAATCGAAATTTATGATTAGTGAGATCAAAAAATAAAGTAGACATATGTAATAAGTGCACATAAGTGGCACATTCCGATCTCGAGAAAAAAGATACCGTGTTTCTCGTTATCCGGTCCCCGAAAGAAAGATATTACCCACCCCTGGGGTATAGATGAAAAAAAGGTTGAAGCAGTTCGAGACCTCAAAATTCATAAAATGTACCACATAAAAAATTGCATTAACGGTCGCACTATTTGATTGCTCGTTTAAATGACGGGCAAATACATTTATCTCCTTAATTGTTATTTTGCAAGTATAAAAATAAAACATGGCAATCATTTAATGGTAAACCATGTATATAGCCGTTTAAGAACAAATAATGTGCAACAATCAACCTTCGTACATCTATTCCGCGTTCGATTAAATTGATTCCAATAGAAAAAATCAAGTAACTTTAGATATAAACGAAATCTTAATAAATCCAAAAATTATTAATAAAAACGAACGGGGTTGATTGTCTCAAAAACAACAAATTAAAAACTCCTACCTTACACACCTCGGCCCAACAACACGAAACTTGGAACGGCAACCAAATCCACGAACAACGCCCAAATTCCAAAATTTTGACGCACATTTGCACTCGTTCAACGCGTAAGCAATACTATAGAATTTTCTAGAAATATACGAAATTCCACCTCCCAATACAAAATAGTGCAGTCGCATTTAAAGGCAATTTGGCGAAAACCAATCAAAACGCGGCGCAGACCAATCGAAACGCTTTGCAAGATTTCGACTGGTATATAGCAAACGCACGTGGACTATCGTGACGTCACTACATGAACGGGCCGCTTATCGTAATTTCAAAGCCAACGTTTCTGTTTCGGCAGGGAAAAACCTATTTTTTGCAACAGAAAGAATGCGAGCAATTACAGTCGAACCTCGATAAGTCGAAGTTGAAGGGAGACTAAAAATAATTCGAGTTATCAAAAATTCGAGTTATCGATATAAAAATATTAACGTTGTAATAGACAAGACCTAAAAAAACAGGTTCGAATTATCCAAAATTCGGCTTATCGAGGTTCGACTGTATATTGCATTAGCTAACTCGCCCCAACTTCGCAAGGGTTTAAGATCTCAAACTACACCCCTATTTTGATCATAATTAAATATAGCGTATATTACTCAGAGATATTGTTGTTTCTTATTAGTAATTTTTTTTTTTGGATCGGTTCAGTAGCTCCAGAGATTACCCCCTACAAACAAACACAATTTACCTCTTTATAATAGTATTCGGCCCCCGACAGAAAGAAATTACCCACCCCTGGTCTCTAAAATGTAAAACCAAAATTAATCGACCAATTTACACATATTTGGCATTGTTTTCGATTTACACGTTAATTAAAAAATTGGTCAAGTCATGCACGAAGGAAGTTTTTAATGGGCGATAATTAAGCAAACATAAATTCATCAAACGGTGAAAGTAAACCCGGAAAGCTTTGCTACACATTCCTTAATTGAATTGATCCGCAAAATTTCAATTTCGACACTCATCGAATCTGTTTCAACGCGAAGAAGAGAAATAAAACGGGGATGCACACTTAGTTACACGCGTGCTTTTCCTTGGAGCCCCTTTTTCCTGAAGAGTTTCACGCGAGAAAATGCTTCCACATAAAACATGCGTCCTTAATCTCAATACATTTATCTGAAAAACATGCGTTTTATGACGAATAAAAATGAAAAATGTGTTGAAGGCTGGCCGAGAGAGATAAGAGATCTACATCGTGGCTGTCAAATAACACTTGTTTATGGACGCACTGAAATGTTAAATGGCCATCCACAAACGGTAGACGCATCAAGAACGAAATTATTAATGGAGAATTTGACGTAAAAAAATTAAATTATGGGTCCAATTGAAATTAATAGAAAGAGCCCCCTTATAAGAACGAAAATGGTGTAACAATCAAAATAATTAATCCGAAGGTACTGTTTTGTTGTAAATTGTATCATTTATGAGGGGGTAATATTTTGAAAAAAGTTTTCAGGAATATTGTTAATTTTAAAAGACGTTTGGTGGAAGTTGGATGGTGGTGGGCAAAGAATCCTCAAAATGAACGCAAACGTGATCGGAATTTTCGTAACGTTCCAAAATGGTAGCACCCTAAGCAAAGAAGTTTCACTTCAAAAAGTCGCGTTAATTTTAACATTTTTGGGCATTTTCAATTTAAGTATATTTTACGGACGACTGTAATTTTTTCTGATCGGAACACGTTTATCAAATTAACTACCCTTATGTAACAAGGTCCTAGAAATCCAAAATTTAAAAGTGCACAAAGATACCTCCTTGATTTTTAGAGTTCAGAATTTTTAATATTTTCAATTTAAAAATTAAGTTATATTTTAAGGACGACTTGTTAATTTTTTTCTGGCCGCAGCACATTAATCAAACCACAAAAAAAATATTTCGGGCTAACTAAAGCCTTTTATTGCTGCCCAAGTTAAAACTTTTTGATATTATACGTTTTCCCTACTTTTACGTACACACTTACAAACCTTCACTTAATGCACGACCGAAACAAATTTTTCTACTATCCCATAGGATTTTACGTAGTCCCCAATCCCCGTAACATGCAGAGGTAGTACTGTACGTTAATTAAATTAACTACCCCAATGTAAAATTAATTGTCCAAAATGTCCAAAAATTAAAGTTTCGATTTTATGAGTTAAATGTTTTCAATTAAAAAATTTACGTATATTTTTAAGTACGACCACGTCAATTTTTTTCAGGCAACAAAATTTGAATCAAATTAACCACCCCTATGTTTAAGAGCCAAATTCAAGAACGTAGAATAAACTTATTTAAAAATATTTACTACAAATAAATATCTTTGCTGGTACCCGAACCTTTTTCACGTATCTTTTCAATAGGCACCTGTTCGACAGGTGCGAGCTGTTAACTAAAATTATTTTTTGTACTATTTTTAATACCTGTACGCTTTATTATGTATCACACACCTTTCTCAAGATTTTCGTTCCTAAAATAAGAATATTTCACGAGCTCGCAAGCAATCCCTTTATTCAAATTTGCAATAAACGAAAGTTTAATATTTATAAAGTAATTAACGAGTTATTTATCGGCACTGTTATTGAAGTAATACTTCTTTTGGCGGTCGAGAGTAAATTTTAGCAGGAAGCAAAGGTTGCGCGCGCACATCTAAAGAAGTAAATTAATTATTGTGAATCATGCTTAAAATCGAGTGTGCGCATTCGAGCTCAAAGTGGCACATTCCGATCTCGGGAAAATGAAGCGCGCCGCTCCGCGTCGCGCTTCATTTGCCTCCCTCGCTCGGAAATGTGCCACTTTTCGCTCGAATGCGCACATCTTAGCACTTATTACATATGTCTACTTTATCCTTTGATCTCACAAATCATAAATTTCAATTTTATTTTCGAAAAACGTATTTACCATAGCAATGAGTGGAAGGGAGCGAAAAGATACGAAAATCTGGTCAATGCGAGTGAGAGGGAACGATTAAAGTTATTTAACTGCTTTTTCGTCTAATTGATTGGCCTAAATTAATGTGAATCATGCTTAAAGCAGAGTGTGCACATTCGAGCTCAAAGTGGCACATTCCGATCTCGGGAAAATGAAGCGCGCCGCTCCGCGTCGCGCTTCATTTGCCTCCCTCGGTCGGAAATGTGCCACTTTTCGCTCGAATACGCACATCCTTGTATTTATTAGGTTTGTCTACTTTATCATCAGGTTTTTCGAATAAAAAAATTATATTTAGTTTTGTAAATATCGATTTTATGTTCGAAAAACAAATTTACCATAGTAATGAGTGGAAGGAAGCGAAAAGATACGAAAATCTGGTGAATGCGAGTGAGAGGGAACGATTAAAGTTATTTAACTGCTTTTTCGTCTAATTGATTGGCCTAAATTAATGTGAATCATGCTTAAAGCCAAGTGTGCACATTCGAGCTCAAAGTGGCACATTTCCGATCTCGGGAAAATGAAGCGCGCCGCTCCGCGTCGCGCTTCATTTGCCTCCCTCGCTCGAAAATGTGCCACTTTTCGCTCGAATGCGCACATCCTGGTATTTATTAGGTTTGTCTACTTTATCATCAGGTTTTTCGAATAAAAAAATTATATTTAGTTTTGTAAATATCGATTTTATGTTCGAAAAACAAATTTACCATAGTAATGAGTGGAAGGAAGCGAAAAGATACGAAAATCTGGTGAATGCGAGTGAGTGGGAACGATTAAAGTTATTTAACTGCTTTTTCGTCTAATTGATTGGCCTAAATTAATGTGAATCATGCTTAAAGCAGAGTGTGCACATTCGAGCTCAAAGTGGCACATTCCGATCTCGGGAAAATGAAGCGCGCCGCTCCGCGTCGCGCTTCATTTGCTTCCCTCGCTCGGAAATGTGCCACTTTTCGCTCGAATGCGCACATCCTTGTATTTATTAGGTTTGTCTACTTTATCATTAGCTCTTTCGAATCAAAAAAATTAAATTTAGTTTAGTAAATATCGATTTTATGTTCGAAAAACAAATTTACCATAGCAATGAGTGCAAGGGAGCGAAAAGATACGACAAACGTGTCAATGGGAGCGAGAGGGAACGATTGAAATTATTCAACTGATTTTTCGTCTAATTTATTGACCTAAATTATTGTGAATCATGCAACGTAACACTTGTTTAGGGAAACGTGTTGAACCTCGGCACTATGTGTACCTAGGCCAATTGGCCCGTTTCAAATATTCCCGCGCTATTAAATTCTGTTGTCTGTGGTATTCGGTACATCACTGCCAACTATCCAATGTGTAGTTAGTCGCCATTAAGCCGGTGTTTGGTGCTATCAAAGTGAATTTTTTTTGTCGAAAAAAGTAAATATTTTTAATATACTTTGCAATCTAATAGTTTTATACGCTTTATAATAATCGCTTTTATATGCAGTTGGTTCTTTGACTTAACAAGTACAGTAGCGTCTCACTAATCCGGCAGTATTTAAAACTAGGGGGTGCCGGATTATTGGAATGTTCGGATTACTAGATTGAATAAAAAAATTCATAATAAATAAAATAAAGCATTTTATAAAAGGAATACATATACATCTATTTGTATACATGTACTACACGTTTTTTTTATAGCAGTGACATATCTTACTTAACGCATTAGTCTTAAAATAATCCTTAATTGAAATCTGTGTTTTTACAACTTGTTGTCCTTTTTCACGCAAGTTTCGAAGAATTATAATATCCGAAGGGTGCCGAATTATTGGAGGTACCGAACTAGTGAAGTGCCGGATTACTGAGACTCTACTGTATTAATAAAAAATAAACTTGCCAGATATATGTACTCAAATAATTGAAATCCACTGTTTTATACAGCAATGAAGTAGTGTTGTACTTCGGTCACTGCCGATCAGTTGTACTTTGGTCGGTGGCCTAGGTACAACCTGGATGTTGTACTTTGACCAGGAGGATATATTTTTATGTATTTCGTATTTATATAATAGATTCCCAATAAAATATATTTAATATTTCAGAAATCATGTCTAGAAGTGAAGAGAAGAAAAAACGAACGCCTATTAATTACAATATTGGAGACTATGTTATATTTGTAAACGAAGGTTCCGATAAGAGACATTACAGAAAAAATTAAAATGCCTCAAAAAGTGAACAAAAACAGAGAAATTTATTATGTTCCAGAGATACAGAAGTACTGGGGTTTCTGCTAAATGCTTAAGATTGAATAATATATCTAGATATTGCTAGTGTTCTTACAAAAGCTAGTCGTAATGACTGATTCACAAGTTAAGAAAAAAATATTTAATTATAATTTGTAAAGTTGATTGTTTAAATATTTTATTTTCTATAATTTGATTTGCTATATATGTTATGTTTAAATGTACCTACTAGTCTTAAATACTGCTATGTGACAAAACAGTAATTAAAAAGTTAGTTGTTTAAAATTTTGTTCCTTATGTTAAAAATACTATGAAAGTTATGTTGATTTTGTTAAAATTTTGTGATTTAAATATCTCACTCGACCGAATAAAACAATTTTAGTAGAGAAAAGTTAATGTTTCTTTAAATAACCATGTTTTACCCCCAAATTTTCAATGTGTCCTAGGTACATAGAGTGTGTTATACCTTGGCCTAATTTACCATTTTTTTTAAACGTCTTAAAGACATGTAAGTATGAAATAGACATTTCTGATATTTTTGTGGTGGCTACTCAAATAATTGACCTTCCAATATATGCTAAAACGGTTTGTGTACAGCGCGTGAAATTACAAGAAAAAATATAAAACTAAAAAACTGGCCTAGGTACAACAGGTTCCCCTATACTTAATTATGCCACGCCAAAAAGTATAACTTCTAACGAGCTAACCGCTTTTTTTAAATAATTTTAATAGCAAAGGTGGAATCTGCCGTTAAACATTTTTTTCAACTAAACGAATTACCACTCCTTCGTAATTCGATAATACTAACGAGACTTTATCAATTGCGTATAAAAATTCATTTTGTTAATGTCAATCAACCGGTACTTAACAATGGTAAAGTTGGAAAAGCGAAATAAATTAATCGGCGAACGCAAAGGTGCGGCAAATCCTGTTATTTTTTAACTTTAAACAAAGACAAACATTTTTTCTAAACAAAATGTGCAGGTTAACAAATTACAATTTATTATTACCATCTAATTAGAAATCAAATATTAGCATATCTCACCTACAGGAATAGCTTTATTGCTCACAAATAAATTATACGTTCCTTCGTTGCCATAAAAATCAACAAAATTGGATACCAAAAAGTCGATGATTTATGCGTCCGCACCACGCAATAGTTTAAGAAAATCTTCGCGCACGCCTTTTACGTTAATTAGAAACGATCGTTTTTTTAATAAAAAAAAACATGCCCTCGTCACTACTAAATTCCATGTTACATTGAGCTATAGCGTCGAGTTACTGAGTCCAACAAACCACCCCTATGGGAAGATTTGGCGCCGGCTAGACGTCGTCTCAAAGACACCTGAATTAGGATCAACGGACAATTTGTCTGCGAAAGAGCTGATAAGCTAAGCCGTTTTCGGATTTGCGCTATTGTGTTCGAATTTTAAGTGGCAGGTAGCTTTTGTACAAGTATTAGGTTTAAATGGTCATTTTAATAGTTCAGTAACCCTTAGCTTACGTCTTCAAAAGCGAAGAGCTATAGGATCAGTTCGCCGGTTCACCGACCACCGCCAGTTCGCGACCATTTTCGGTAAATGTTCAAATGAAAGACATTTTGGCCCATCTTGCTGTCAATCAATTTATACAAATATCCTTGAACGTATCGTCGCATCTAAAATCGATTTTCAATTCTAGTTTAAAACCATTTGCATTTTAAAAATTGAAGTTAAATATGAATCACTAAAAAAACGTGAATAAAATACAAGTCTACGAAATATTCTCATAATCCCCCTTTACTAATGTTGTCCTTTTCATGTAAATATAGAAAAAAAGCGAAAACTAAACAAAGTTTGTCTTTACTATTAAATAAAATGCAAAATTTGATACACAGGAAATCATAAGTATTTATTTACACTGTAAGCACTCGAATGAAGTCATTGATTAATAATTTGCTTTTATTTCTCGGAAAAGTAATGGAATTAATTGTTTTATTTAATTTTCAATAATATAATTATTGAACGTGAAGTTACATTTGTTTCTTATATGATTTAATATTGACCTTGGTCAAAAATAAAGCCTTTATTTAGAATTTGGATACGTTAACAGTTTCTATACAGGACGAATGGATTCTTCATAGAAACAAGTGCGTTGAATATGTTTTGTCCGCACAGCATAATTTTTTTTAGTATTGAAAATCATATTTATTTCACGCTTTCGTTTTTATTCAAGTTTTGATTAACATAAAATGCTAAATTTTTAGTCTTTTAGGTTTTCAAGACCTTAAAGAGATTTTCGATCAGAAATCTTTAAGCAGGTTAACCTTGTCAATCAATACGCAAAATAAATGACGCATTTTTACCCATTGCTTATAATTATTCAATAAAAATAATTATCAAAATAATAATAATAAAATCCTTACGATAATTTCAGAAGTTTTTTCATTTTCAATTATTTATCTTCAATAGGACGGGCATAGAGTTACATTTAAAATACATTGGACGAAATTCGGTGATCTACACCCCTAAATCTCAAAAATAAATCTTCGATAGCTATCCATAAAAATCTACACGTAATTCATATACAATGTGGAGCAAAATTTAAAAATTCAAGTTTTGATTAACATAAAATGCTAAATTTAATATACAGTAAATCATTTACAGTGGAACCTCGCATAACAAGCACCTCGCATAACGAGTGTTTCGCTTAACGAGCAATATAAATTGTAAAAAAAATGACTCGCTTAACGAGTGATGTTTCGCATAACAACAGAGCAAAAATCGTCTGGCAAAATGCTGAAATCAGGGTAAACTGTAGCTTCGTACATTGAGAAGCATCACCCTAAGAAGGCAGTGACTATGCGCGTTAGAAATTTATTTAATGATAATGCGGTGTCGCATTTTTACCAAATTTTGAAGCGTAGGCAAAAACAAATGTCTCGACAGATTCCTAGTAAAAGGAAATAGGTATGTTACTAAGAAAAGATGACGATGAATCAGGCTTCTTAACAATTTATATGTATTTTTCTTTGAACAAATGCCACACAACGTTTTTTGGGGTATTTTTTTTTGAAAAATTCAATTTTTGAGCATTTTTTTCGGCATGGAACGCATTATCGTATTTTACATCAATTTATATGGTAAAAATTGTTTCGCTTAACGAGTGTTTCGCATTACGAGTAAGATACTCCGGGGAACGCATTATGCTCGTTATGCGAGGTTCCACTGTATTTAATAATCGTTTAAAACACGTTCGATGTGGTTCTTTTGCAGACTTATTAATAATGAACCACTTATGTACGCGCGTTAGAAGTTATACTTCTTTGACGCGACTAAATTTAATATAACCATGTGTAAAAAATTAATATAAATAAATACGAGGATGTGCGCATTCGAGCGAAAAGTGGCACATTTCCGAGCGAGGGAGGCAAATGAAGCGCGACGCGGAGCGGCGCGCTTCATTTTCCCGAGATCGGAATGTGCCACTTTGAGCTCGAATGTGCGCACTCGGTTTTAAGCACGATTTGCAATAATTTAGGCCAATAAGTTAGATGACAAACTAGTTGAATAATTTTAATCGTTTCCTCTCGCTCGCACTGGCGAGATTACCGTATCTTTTCGCTCCCTTCCACTCGTTGCTATGGTAAATATATTTTTCCAACATAAAATCGATATTTACCAAACTAAATTGAATTTTTTGATTCGAAAGAGCTAATGATAAACTAGACAAATCTAATGAATGCGAAGATGTGCGCATTCGAGCGAAAAGTGGCACATTTCCGAGCGAGGGAGGCAAATGAAGCGCGACGCGGAGCGGCGCGCTTCATTTTCCCGAGATCGGAAATGTGCCACTTTGAGCTCGAATGTGCGCACTCGGTTTTAAGGACGATTCACAATAATTTAGGCCAATAAGTTGGATGACAAACTAGTTGAATAATTTTAATCGTTTTTGTTACAATTTAATAAATTCTTTGGTACAATTAGAATTAATTTTAAATGTAGTGCGAATTACGTGTAAATGAAGTAGGTAACTTTTTAAATTCTCGTGACTTCCTTTCTAAAAAACTAAGTACACACATACAAATTTAGTACGTGACAATAATTAGATTAATTAAATTTTTAATGTTTTCTTGTATTTTTTTGATTATTATTTTTTATATAATTTTCATTGGTTTCATCGCAAAGTTATAAATACAAAAATTTTATTTGTTTTATTTAATTATTTACTTTGTTTATAATAAAATATGTAAATTTTTATTTAAAATAGTAATATTATTTATTTTGTTCAATATTCTCAATAGAATGTTTCTCCAGAGATGTTCTTACCAGAAAAAATTATTTTAATTTTTTTTAAAAAACGTTTTACGTGGTTGCAGCAATAGAATACTTTAGAATATTACATAAACATAAATAAAAATAATTATTGTTACTGACTGCTATAAATTTTGATTATTTTGTATAAAATCTAATAAAAATTTCACATAAAACATTAGAAATAGAAATATTTCAATTTCGAGATCTTTTTCTCACAGTGCTGAGTTATCGAGGTTCGACTGTGCCTGCATCGTTTTGTATATAGGTATCCTTTTGAAATTTGCACTTTGCTATGAATATTTTATTAATGCATTTTCAGTTTTAATTTTATGCGTGCTATTTTAATTAAGTATATACATATAATATAAAAACCGTGGTCGTTATATTTAATTTTTAGAGCAGTTTTAATTGAAATCAGATTAATTTCAAAACAAGTTTCTATTCGAAATTACTTCTAAGCCGGTTGCTGCTTTTAATTAAAAAGGTGCAGATTTGCTACAAAGTTGCAATCATTTTTATGGATTATTCCTTTGCGATGCAAATATAAATAAACAATGGCAAAATCGATCATCGAACCATTCGAAGAGTCGTATTAACAGTCGAGCCATGCACAAATTTCCGCCCACGTTCCAAAGTGCCGCTACCGGTTTGTCATCTTTCGTGGTACGTTTATTTTTCTTCGGGCGAGCTGCAAAAAAATTCAAACCGGGAAAATGTCTGGAAAAATTGCAGCAATCAATTTAAAAAAGTGCAGTATAAAAAATAGTTTTGGGCGTGCTTTGGGCCAAGGTAGCTGTCTGAAGGTTTGTCAGTGTGTATGTAAAAGTAGGTAAAACGTATAATATAGAAAAGTTTGATTAAGATGACAATTTTTATTATTAGGTTTAATTCATCGTCGTTTAATGTTGACTTGAATTATTTAAATTGCATTTCAAATAAATACAGTCGAACCTCGATAAGTCGAAGTTGAAGGGAAACTAAAAATAATTCGAGTTATCGATATAAAAATATTAACGTTGAAATAGGCAAGTACTAGAGAAACAGGTTCGAGTTATCAAATATTCGGCTTATCGAGGTTCGACTTATGGAGGTTTGACTGTACTTGCTACACGGTTACGCCCACTACAAATTTGGGCAGCAATAAAAGGCTTCCGGTAGCCCAAAATATTTTTTTTGATGTTTAGGGTTGAGCAAAGATAATTAAAATGGGAAAATTTGTAAGATTGTGAGGTTGTAAATTTTACGAAGTAAACAAAGTAGCATTTTAATGTAAAAGTTATTAAATTTAATTAAAAGTTTAAATCTTCAAGATTATAACTTTGCGCCTCTTAAAAGCACATAAAACATTGTTTTTCGTATAGTATCTTCCATGCGCAAATCTAATTCTATGTAATTTGTTTTAATTGATTAGTCGAATGCGGTAATTATTGGTGCTGCTTTTCTCAGATTATTATAAATTAGGGTTTCATAGAAATTCGTGTTTCGCGCTGCATTAAACGGTAAAGTAATTAAAAGCTCCCAAAGGTTGCGATGATCATTAAGAACCTTTGATTATCGATTTTCTTTATAAATCATTGCGCCGAGAAGATCTACGAAAGTGGCATATTCGTAGCCCAAATTGCTCAACGGAGAAGTAAATATCTAATTGAATTATATCTTTTTGTAATGGCGTCCCGTTTAATTAACGGGAAAATTTTTCGATATGTGCAACTTTAGACTTTCTCTCGACTTCGATCGATCGATTGATCATGTCAATATTGGTCTATTATTTACGAATCAAGATTTTAAAATTAAATTCTCATGTCACAGTTATATTACGAAGAAAGTTAATAGAAACAAATATTTTGAAAGTAAAATCATTTTCGTCGGCGTATTTTTTTTTTGTTATCAGATTAATCGAATTGTTAGAAAGTTCGAAATGAAAACTTTTGATTTTTAATTATGAAACTTGTAATCGGCAAAATTTGACCGCGAAAAATAATAAACCAAAGTAGATATGTATGAGTAAATTAAGTTTCGGTACCTATTCGTCTGACATCCTGTATGTGTATAATAATTTTTATGAAGATATTTATAAAATTTTATTAAACTTACAAAAGCCTAAATTAAGCTAATTTTAGCAAATATCAATTTCAGCTAGTCCTGATAATTTTTTAGGCTCACTTATTCTTAAAAGTATTAATTACAGTCGATAAGTCGATAAGCCGAATTTTTGATAACCTGTTTCCCTAGGACTTGCCTATTTCAACGTTAATATTTTTATATCGATAACTCGAATTAATTTTAGTTCCCCTTCCAACTTCGACGTATCGAGGTTCGACTGTATTTAATTTAAATAGCCGAAAAAATAATCAAGACAAAGGTAGATTTTTTTTAATATACGTAGATTAACTTAGGTAACATATTAACACCAGAGATTCAATTTTAATTAATTTTTTTAACACAAAGCAAAAAGGCTGGGCTTTAATTTAAACTACCAAAACTCGTGTCGTAACATTTTAAAATCGAATCAGTCAAAACTGAGCCTCGTAAAAATGATAATAACCAATTTGCATTCCAAACAAAAATATTTTCATCATCGGCGACATAGAAGTTATTTTGTCGCCCAAAAAACTAATAATAAAAATAATTTGTTGTTAATTAAATGCATATGAATAAATCAACATTTGGTTGTTTAGTGTTCGAAAATGACTTTCACAATATTTAACAACAATAATAAGTCCCACTTCAAAATTGTTCTTTTCAAAGCAAAACAACTTATCTTGTAAACAATAGTCATTAAACGATTACAAATAATCGATAGCGGTGTTTACACAAAAAATATGTTAAATTTATCAATTCGAAGACGATCACTTCCTTATACGAAGTAATAGATAACCATAAAAACAAATAAAACCCACCGCAATGTGTGGGACAAAATTTATGGTGTGCGAGAGAAAATCATAAATTCTTAGCCGGTAAAGTTAATATTGCTATCGCTGGTCATTGAATCGTGCCACACGAGCTCATATTTTAATCTCTTCATTTTTACATTTTAAGATCGAAATTATACGTTGGCTTCCCACTTTTGACACATGGTCACTTTGATGTTGGAAAAATGTATTTACCATAGCAAAGAGTCAAAGAACGATTAAAATCATTCAACTGATTTTTATTGGTCTAAATTATTGTGAATCATGCTTAAAACAGAGTGCGCACATTCGAGCTCAAAGTGGCACATTCCGATCTCGGGAAAATGAAGCGCGCCGCTCCGCGTCGCGCTTCATTTGCCTCCCTCGCTCGGAAATGTGCCACTTTTCGCTCGAATGCGCACATCTTCGTGTTTATTGAATTTTATAAATTAAACTTTTCTTTCCAATCATCAAATTTAATTTAGTTTAGTAAATATCGATTATATGTGCGAAAAACGTATTTCTACCATAGCAATGAGTGGGAGCGAGCGAAAAGATACAACAAACTCATAAGTACGAGTGAGAGAGAACGATAAAAATTATTTACTAATTTTTCAGCGCCAAAATTATTGCAAATCGTGCTTAAAACCGAGTGTGCACATTCGAGCTCAAAGTGGCACATTCCGATCTCGGGAAAATGAAGCGCGCCGCTCCGCGTCGCGCTTCATTTGCCTCCCTCGCTCGGAAATGTGCCACTTTTCGCTCGAACGCGCACATCCTCGTATTTATTGAATTTTATAAATTAAACTTTTCTTTCCAATCATCAAATTTAATTTAGTTTAGTAAATATCGATTATATGTGCGAAAAACGTATTTCTACCATAGCAATGAGTGGGAGCGAGCGAAAAGATACAACAAACTCATAAGTACGAGTGAGAGAGAACGATAAAAATTATTTACTAATTTTTCAGCGCCAAAATTATTGCAAATCGTGCTTAAAACCGAGTGTGCACATTCGAGCTCAAAGTGGCACATTCCGATCTCGGAAATGTGCCACTTTTCGCTCGAACGCGCACATCCTCGTATTTATTGAATTTGTTTGTTTTCAAATAAAAAACTTAAATTCAGATTTTCTATTCGGAAGCAGTAGTAGCGGTTTTTTTTAAATTAACCGTTTAAAAGCACCAAATAAAAAATTTGGTGTTTCTGGAATAAATATAGTCTCGTAATTTTCAATTAAAATTATTTAGAAGGCAAATAAAGATTGCGCATCCGAGTGCGCACGTTCGAGCCCCACGTGGCACAAACTCATAAGTACGAGTGAGAGAGAACGATAAAAATTATTTACTAATTTTTCAGCGCCAAAATTATTGCAAATCGTGCTTAAAACCGAGGGGTGCACATTCGAGCTCAAAGTGGCACATTCCGATCTCGGAAAATGAAGCGCGCCCCCCGCGTCGCGCTTCATTTGCCTCCTCGCTCGGAAATGTGCCACTTTTCGCTCGAACGCGCACATCCTCGTATTTATTGAATTTGTTTGTTTTCAAATAAAAAACTTAAATTCAGATTTTCTATTCGGAAGCAGTAGTAGCGGTTTTTTTTAAATTAACCGTTTAAAAGCACCAAATAAAAAATTTGGTGTTTCTGGAATAAATATAGTCTCGTAATTTTCAATTAAAATTATTTAGAAGGCAAATAAAGGATTGCGCATCCGAGTGCGCACGTTCGAGCCCCACGTGGCACATTTCCCATCTCGGGAACCTATATACCGTGTAAATCGGGGAATAGCTGTACAGTGAGGAGGCGCAGTAACATATAGTTTGTAAATCAAATGCAAGATACGCAACACACCACTTGTTTATACTTAATTTGGTCACGCCAAACAAGTATAACTTCTAACTCTAGGGTTGCCGAACCGAAAATTTCCCGGGAAAATATTTAGTCCCGATACCCGGGATTTAGCGTTCGAAATCCGAGAAATTTCTAAATAAAAATGCAAAATATTTAATCTATACATATAAATAAAAATGAAGTGTCTGTCTGTGTTTTTGAAATAAACACTTTTTTAAAATTTAATATTGTTATTTGATCGTAAGCAAAACCCAAACTTGTGTTTTAAAAATTTTGTCTGTCTGTCTGTCTCTGTCAGTTTGTCCGCCCATATATCTTGGAAACGGCTGAACCGATTTCAACGGGACTTGAATTAACAGGTAGAAGACACCATGCTTGAGTAACATCGGCTATATTTTATTTTGAAAAAAATTAGTTTCGAAATCGCAATACCCGTGCGAAGCCGGACGAGATCAATATAAATCACAGTACCACCTCTGCATGTTATGATCTCAGAATCTTACGAACTTTTCCATTTTTATGATCTAGGCTCAACCCTAAGCCCCCAAAAAACCATTTCTGACTTGCTGACCGAGTTAAAATTTTTATATATTATACGTTTTACTCACTTTTACGAACACACTTACAAACCTTCACACCAAAACATTTTCTAATCCAAGACACCACCGAAACAAATAAAGTATTTTGTTTTTATTCATTTTTTGCATTATTTCCCGCATCCCGGGATTGCCTTTAACAGTTATCCAGTGTCCCGGGAATCAAAAAAGCATCTCAACCAAGCAACCGTAACCATAACATTATTTTTTTGAAAGGAAACTCAAATAATTTATATATTTTTCAAGTTGCAGTAGATAAACTAGTTATTGCTACTTTACGACAATAAATTAATAAATAATTCCTGGAGCAAAGAAACTAAACGTGACAGTAATTTCATGATCTATAGTGGAATGTTAGGGTTAAGTGCAGTGGCCCATAGTTTGACCCGCAAATAGCGATCTACCATTTCAGATTTCAATTTCAGTGGAAAGTTAACCGGCTCAACCTGGAAAAATGCTTTAGTACGTGTCATATGTGAGTTAATAAGCGGCTTTGCATGCAACTGTCTTCGACGGAAGATGCATGTGATGGTTTCTCAGGCAATTATAATTGCAGAATTACTTAACAGGACGATGTTACTTAATTATATACTTTTCCTTATTAAAATGTAGAAAACTAAATCATCGCAAGTGGGCAACTCTCACTTCGTCTCTTTTATTAAATAGAAATAGTGCGCTTATTTATGTTACGTAATCGTATTAATAATTAATTATTTTAGGCTCGTACAAAGCAGAAGACATTCGGTTCAAAATAATTTATTTAATTCGCAAGACTCGCACACTTGTGAGAACTAAGTCGTCGATATTAATTGTAAGTATTTTCTTTTCGTACGATTCAGGAAATAAATTTACATTATATGACCTGATTGTTAATCACGCTAAATAGCTCCAAAAGTAGATTGTTTTAATGGGCTTAATTAATTCATTTTGTGCAGATTGCCATTTAATTATTTATCTCACAATTTAAATCTAATTCGTCTATAATCCGCATTGGAATTAATTATGTAGGTATTAAATTTTTCGAAATTCGATAATGAATATTTTGCAAATGTTAGGTTAGATTTTAATTAATTAATGTAAAAAATAGATTATAGGTAATTGTGGTAGTAAAAATATTTAACAATTATCTAGAAAGTCGATCTACGGAAGAATAATGTTGTAATTCTAATTGCAATATAAATTCTGAAATACAAAAATTGACTTCCCATCGCTATTAATATAATTAAGTAGAAAAAAAGACAGGATATTTAATAATACTTTGATTCTACCACGAATTGTTGTTGGTGTTTATTAATTTTGAATGTTAAAAGATTTTAAAAATATTAAATGAATTATTGAATCGATTTAAATTTTATTTATTGCTCTTATAATACATTTTGAACTTTATCCTTTAATTGTGGGATTAAATAATGAGTAATTATCCAAAATAAATTATTATCTAATGTTTACTGTAATATAAAAATGCTCATTATAACTTCGTAAAAAAATATAGGTCAATTTATAAATTTCTATTTCAAAGCCCTAAAGTAAAACTTATAAGAATGGCGAACTTTTCAACAAAGTACGGTAAGACCTCGTTTACCGCTTCCTTGATTAACACTCATTCGATATTAGGCCGCCACAAAACAGTTCATAACCTCGTTTAGGACTCTGTCGCCTAAGTACGCAATGTAAGGGCTAAACGAGGCCTTACTGTACTGTGTTGGTTGAATTAACAAAAATTGTATTAAGCATTCTACTTGTTAACATTGAACTAAAATAGTATTCCACCTTTATTTAAAATTGAGCGATATCAGTAAAAAGAGTTGAAAACTTATCAAAAAGTAGATAGAAATAATATATTACGAAAATATGCATTTAAATGACATCTTATGTACAATTGTTGAACTAACAGTTTATGCACAAACCAAAATATTGAAATCTATTCCATTTTTAAACAAAATATTTCAAAGAGGCTTGTCCATAAGAGGCGTTAAATCCCCTCGATTTGCTCAGAAATTTGAACATTGATTATGTTAGAACTCGTTTTGCGGTGTTCACCAGTGGTTTCAAAAATTTCAATAAATAATTACAGTTAATACTGCCGGAATTTTTGATTTTACGACTTTCCGATAAGCAAATTAATTTTTCGTCTTTATTTGCTCATTAATTTTTTAACTTCAGATTATTTTTAATCATTTCAGTTATTTTTAATTATCGTTTTGAAAAATTTTCAATGCATTTTTTCACCATGTTCCCGATGTCCTAAATCCTTTCTTAAACCACTTTTAAACTCACTGATTATGCTTATACAGTCGAACTTCCATAAGTCGAACACCGATAAGCCGAATTTTTGAAAGCTCGAACTCGAACCAGTTTCCCTATGACTTGCCTATCAACGTTAATATTTTTCTGTCAATAACTCGAAATTTAATAAATCGAAGCGTTTTACAATTCAATAATTTCAAGTTTTCATTAGTAAATAGGTCGATGACTCGAAGTTAAATTTTACAACTTTTCTAAATATTTCGCTACCTGAGAGAGGATTATGGACGGCTTGGTTTGGTGTTATTGATGCTTTAAAAGCTCTATTGTTAACTACGACGAAAAGGTTTTATACTACAATACAAGTTTTAAATGCCTTATGAACAGTTTTAAGATGGTTTTACCGTTTCTTTTATAACAAAAAGAACTATTTTTACATGCTAGTTTTAGATTACTTTCAATTTAACAGTAAATAATATATAAATAACTATTTTTTAGGGTCTTAATAAAAATAAATAATGTTAATGATTGTAGATCAATTTTGGTTATTTTCTATAAAAACTAAATGATATATATATACGGAAGTATTTAACTGAACTTCTTTTGGTAACTCAAGTTTGTGATATGACGAATTATTTTTGCTGTCCCTTCGACTTCGACTTATCGAAGTTCGACTGTATAGGCAAATCCGATAAATACAAGGATGTGCGCATTCGAGCGAAAAGTGGCACATTTCCGAGCGAGGGAAGCAAATGAAGCGTGACGCGGAGCGGCGCGCTTCATTTTCCCGAGATCGGAATGTGCCACTTTGAGCTCGAATGTGCACACTCGGTTTTTAAGCACGATTACGAAGCGTCCCATTTTCTATAAAAAATAAATGATATACATATATATACGGAAGTATTTAACTGAACTTTTTTTGGTAACTCGAGTTTTTGATAATGCGAATTATTTTTGCTGTCCCTTCGACTTCGACTTATCGAAGTTCGACTGTATTTTATTCTGTAATCAAATTTCTGCGCAAATCGGGGAGATTTAACGCCTCGCATGGACAATACTCTTTAAATAAAATTAATTCAAGTTAATTGTTTTAAGACTATATTTAATTCTTAAAAAAAAATTAATGAGTAAATTTTGAATTTGGGAGAATGAAAACATAATATACTTTATTAAATTTCTTGGAGCATCAATTTTTTTAACCCTCCGCATACTAGGTGGGGTTTGCCATGCCCCGAAAATAAAATAAAATCCACAAAATTGTACTTTAAAATGATAAGAAATATATTTTAATAACCAATAATGAACGGTTGAATTTTTGTTAAGTGTGCGCGTCCGGTAGAGGGCTCACTTACCTTGCGTTTTTGCCATACCAGATTTGTACTTTGTTATTTTTTAAGACACTTCGTTGAATGGCCAAAAAAAGGAATTCTTTCAAAGGTGCGCCCAACACAACACGTGCTCATATTTAATTCAGTCGCGCCAAAGAAGTATCACTTCTAACGCGCGCACCGCTTTTTTATGAATATATTTCCTTTGGAGTTTAAATCTATTTATAACTCCCAAGCAGTGAAAACATAAACAAGTTATTTATAATCGAGTCCGATTGAATCGGTTCTTTCAAAAGTGACATGTGAAAAGGTTTTGTAAGGCGTTTTGTTGTGACGAAAGTTGCACAATCCGAAGGCCTCCGGGGCGGCGGCGGCCTGTATAACGAAAAGGGTTCACTTCGTTTTTTTTTATGAAATTTCAAATCTGACACGAGTCGTTTCTTTTTATACATTTTCTTACCGGTTTCATTGTGTTTTTCGCCGATTTCAAAATTTATATTTCTACATTTCGCGAAGTAGTTTATTGCACATTTTTCAAAGAAAATTTGCATCTCCGAGGGTACATTAAGTAACCGTTTGGGAACTAACCGAATTCCACTAACGTAAATCTTGAAATACATTTTTTTCCTCTTTACACTTCAGCTCGAGACCATTGTGCGAGTTACGAAGGCAATTGCTTTGAAAACAAGTAGATTTCTAAAAATTACTGCCGGTTAAATGTAAAACCGGTAGCTGTCGTTTATTTCTGTATTAAAACGAAGATAAATCAAACAAATGGCTCTCTGCAACTCAACTCCTCTTCTAAACTTGTAGGAAGTTATTTATTATGAATAATGAAAGCAAGAACTTACAAGGCTGTGACTAATTTAATTATTTTTTTTACTTTCTTGTACGGTATGAGTCAAGGTATCAATTTCGGTTTTACTGTTATTTGTATTGAATTGCACTTTGCGTTTTAGTCACACTTTTTCAAATTGCCCATAATCTATAATTAAATCGCATCGGTAATCTGCATTTGGAATTACAGTCGACCCCCGGTAATCCGACGAATGTTTTGCAAGGCCTGTGTCGGGCTATCGCATTTTTGAACTATGGACTGCCACCGACCGCTTGTAGTCCGCAATTGTTTTGAAAAGAAGTACTTTGTAATCCGATAAATTATATAAATAGCAGTTATATGTATGTAATTAGCATGTCAGATTACAGATGGTGCCGGATTACCGAGGGCCTACTGTGTTACAGTTGAGAACGCATAAATTTTTATTTCAAAGCTCAACGATCTCGACGAAAATGATTTTAATTAATTTTCGCTTACAATGTTTATCAGTTTTTGAAAAATTAAACAAATTTGTATACTATACACCTTTCTTCATAGAACCAGCTTGACCTTCCGTGTACTAGGTGGGGTATAACTAACGCGAAAAAAATTTTTTTTGTTAAAACGGCGCCTTTGGTAATCGTGCTTAAAACCGAGTGTGCACGTTCGAGCTCAAAGTGGCACATTCCGATCTCGGAAAATGAAGCGCGCCGCTCCGCGTCGCGCTTTATTTGCCTCCCTCGCTCGGAAATGTGCCACTTTGAGCTCGAACGCGCACATCCTCGTATTTATTGAATTTGTTTATATTAATCTTTACACCTGGTTATGTTTAATTTAGTTACGTCAAAGAAGTATAACTTCTAAAGCGCTTGCATACGTACACGCATCAGTTTTTTTTATAGTTCAGTTAGTTTAGAGTTTAATTTCGGAAAAAGTTTAAGGGGTTAATGCTTTTTTTCCAATTTTGTTTCAATATTTCATAAAATGGTATAGTGGTATAAGGTAAGTGACCCCTCTACCGGATATGGCCCTTCTACCGGTCACTTCGCTAAAAATTTTGAAATGAATTATTACAAGTCAATGAACGACATTTAAAAAAAATATTAAAACATTGCTTATTTAATATAAACGTAGTTTAAATAGTGTAAAAAGTGATTTTAAAAACAAAAATAAAAAATTTATTCATTAATTTTCTACAACATTGATTTCTGAAAAGGTAGGTTAAGGTTTCTTTTCAGAAGTGATATTAAATATAAAATCACAACTATAAAATCAAAAAATATTTTTGTGTTAATTACTATAGGGTAAAATAATTAAAAAAATAAACAAATTAATAATTTTTTATTGATTTAAACTAAAAATAAGGTGACCGAGCATACGTACAATAAAATTGGCATGCAAAATCAAAAGAATACTAAAAGAGCAAAAAATACTTTAAATAATAAATAAATTATAAGATTAATTAAAAATACTTATTTTATTCGATTGTATTTATTTTCCAATAATAATTATTACTTTTTCAAAACAAATTTTATTAAATATTGATTGATTTTGTAATTTATATAATTTTCGTGGCCGATAGAGGGGACACATCGCAAATTTATACTATTATGATTTATTATTAACATTCTAATTGATATTATTGGCCTTTTTCTTTTTTTATTTTGAAGTTAAAGGTTTGATCTTTGAAAAATTTTCATAAATTTAATTATATATTGATTATTAATATTTTTAATATTGCTTTACAAAAAAACTATACAATTAACAGTCCGGTAGAGAGGTCACTTACCTTATTTACTAAAATTAATTTAAATTTGTGATTTGAAAGAGCGAAGGATAAAATACACAAATTCAATAAATACGAAGATGTGCGCATTCGAGCGAAAAGTGGCACATTTCCGAGCGAGGAGGCAAATGAAGCGCGACGCGGAGCGGCGCGCTTCATTCCGAGATCGGAATGTGCCACTTTGAGCTCGAATGCGCACACTCGGCTTTAAGCATCATTCACATTAACTTAGGCCAATCAATTAGTCGAAAAAGCAGTTGAATTACTTTAATCGCTCCCTCTCACTCACATTCGCGAGATTTTCGTATCTTTTCGCTCCCTTCCACTCATTGCTATGGTAAATACGTTTTCGAACAAAAAAATTGAAATTTAGGATTTGTGAGATCAAAGGATAAAGTAGACAAATGTAATAAGTGCCAAGATGTGCGTATTCGAGCGAAAAGTGGCACATTTCCGAGCGAGGGAGGCAAATGAAGCGCGACGCGGAGCGGCGCGCTTCATTTTCCCGAGATCGGAAATGTGCCACTTTGGGCTCGAATGCGCACACTCGGTTTTAAGCACCATTCACAATAATTAATTTACTTTCTTAGAGAACTAACTTCAATTGTCGAATTTTCGTTAGCTGTGCGCGCGCAACTCCCGTTACTCTCAGCACCACGCCGAAAGAAGTATAACTTCAAAAATACGTTTAAAAATTCGGCGCAAGCTTCCTAAAAAAGTAAACAAAGCACGTTTCGAAGTACGGAAACTTCAAAACAAATCATCCGTATTTTTCCTGAAAGAGAAAAAGAAATGTTATATTCTTCGGCCGAATAAACACCAATTTGGGACCGCAGAATAATGAAAAATAGCACGGCTCTTGAAACCGATAGTGGATTTTTGCGTTTTTATTCTACTTTTTCGCGAACGCCAAAGCTAACGTCTCATTATAACTAAAAGATAAGAATCTTCGAAGCGTGGCAATGACAACACTTTTCTTTGTTTCTTCGAAATCGCTTCGGCGAGAGGAATATAAGACGCTTCGAGAGAATTCTTATGTAATAATAAAATACGCCAAACCGCGTACTTACAGAGCAAAACGTAGATAAATTAGTTCTTTTTTCGTTTTGTAATGAAACGAAAGCCAACAATCAAGTCAACATCGCCAACATAAAATCTTTTGCAGAGCAAATAATAAAAATAAAATATACATTTTTTATACTAATTAATTTTTTCATAAAACGAATAGTTCGCGGGATTTTTAAATTTCCATGTAAATGTGCGCAACTCGATGACCAAAAATCTGAATTTGCTGTTTATGAAAAATTTAATATGGCGTCGCATATTTAATTTTGGACCACTCTTTAGCTCAAAGTCTATATTTTTTGAAAATGTAAAGCAACCCTACCGACGTCGGACCATTTTTCGAGATGCACCCCTTCGAACTTCCGAAAACATCATACAAAAGCTTATTTACAGATTTGCAAATAACTCGAACACTGCACGTTTTACAAAAAAAAAGGTAACAATCTAATTTACATATTTTTAAAAGCACTAAAACAAGAGATTGTTAATTTTGTTACAGATAATTGCGTAGTTAAATAAATTTTTTACATTAAAAGTACAAAAAAAGTTAATAATTTTACACAAAATAAAATCCATCAGATATTAAATTTTTCAATCCACACAAAAACCAATATTAATTTTTTAAACCTCTAAAGCCCATATTTCACGATTTCTTGCGCTTGCAAAGGCAGATGTGCTCAAAAAAAAATTATATTCAAAGAAAGCAGTAACCAACCCTTCAGAAACGTTCAATAAGAAGTTTACACGGTAATTTTAGATATTTTTAGAATCGGGCATTTGCATCCAAAGGGGAAGTAGTTAAAAGTTAATGGTGCTCAAAATAAACTCACCCCTACAGCTGTTCAATTTCTGCGTAATTATAAATATCTGGTTCTCTTACCTGAAAAAAAAAAATCAACAATTAGACATATACAAATATTCGAAGAATAAATAAACTTAAATTTGTACGAAAGAAGATAAATTTAATAGCATGCATAATTTTCGAAATTCCGACTTCCTACATTAGTAATAAACGTCTCTAATTGATGTATTAGATTAGGCCGATCCTTTTAAACACTTCCTGGAAATTAAGAGTTAAATGCAGCATAAGACAGTTAACTTTCTTGAACGTTCAATAACCGAGAATGTTTGATCAATTACGGTCCTCAACAATAACACCTAATAACATATTACACATAAGTAAACCGCAAAATGTTTAAATGTCAGGATCATTTTTAAATTGAACCGAAATCGATTGACAGCCGCAAGAAAAGAGTTCCAGTTCCTTATTTCTTCGCGAGAAATCTGACTTGGGTGGTATTTACATAAGATCGCATTGTTTTCCTTTTCGAATTACAGTCGAACCCCGATAAGTCGAATTTTTGATAACTTGAACTCGAACCTGTTTCCCTAGAACTTGCCTATCTCGACGTTAATATTTAAATATTGATAACTCGAATTTCGATAAATCGAATTTTTCGTTAATTCGAAGCGTTGTACAATTCATTAAATTCAAGTTTCCATTAGTAAATATGTCGATAACTCAAAGTTAAATTTTACAACTCCTGGGAGGATTAAGGACGGGTCGGTTCGGGGTTATTAGTGGTTAAAAGCTCTATTGTATAAAAAGGTTTTATACTACAAGCTGTTTTGACGGCGGCACTTCAATTGGATTTAAAAATTAATTTATGTTTAAATGCCTTAGGAACAGCTATGAATTTTACAAGAAAAGAAACTACAGTCGAACCTCGATAAGTCGAAGTCGAAGGGACACCAAAATTAATTCGAATTATCAATAATTCGAGTTATTAAAAAAGCTTAAAAATTAAATATATATTTGTGTATGTATATATCTTTTATGTGAAATGGTATTTTATATAACGTAATTAGAACTGTAAGTGGTTTAAAAAATACTTTAAAAATCCCGCTTTAAATAAGTCACTGTGATTGGCTTATTTTTAATACACCATTATGGCCGTTAGCTAATTGACCAATCAGAAAGGTTAATCACTTCGTAACCATAGTTATATTAGAATAGTTTCAATTCTACCTTTTTGAAATAGGCATTTTGTCGAGAAACACTTTCCAACTTGAGTTATCAAAGAATTCGAGTTGTGGAGTTATTAAAGTTAACTGTACATAAAATTTATTAAAGTGGTTAAGCTGAAAATTTTCATATTATTTACAACAATTATTAAATGATAAAGAAAGGTGCGTGTACTTATGCACGCCCGTGAGAAGTTATACTTCTTGGCATAACTAAATTAAATGTAATCATAAATGTAAATAAATACCAGGATGTGCACATTCGAGCGAAAAGTGGCACATTTCCGAGCGAGGGAAGCAAATGAAGCGCGACGCGGGCGGCGCGCTTCATTTTCCGAGATCGGAATGTGCCACTTGAGCTCGAATGTCACACTCGATTTTAAGCACCATTCACAAAATTTAGGCTAATAAATTATTCAAAAATTAAATAAATAATTTAATCGTTTTCTCTCACTCGCATCTACTAAATTCTCGTATCTTTTCGCCCACTTCCACTCATTACTATGGCAAATACGTTTCTTGAACATAAAATTCATATTTACTTTTAATTTTTTGATTTGAAAGTGAAAAGATTAATTAAGGCAAATCAATGAATACGAGGATGTGCACGTTCGAGCGAAAAGTGGCACATTTCCGAGCGAGGGGAAACAAATGAAGCGCGACGCGGGCGGCGCGCTTCATTCCGAGATCGGAATGTGCCACTTTGAGCTCGAATGTGCACACTTACATTCAGCACGATTCACAATACTTAACTTATTTTCTAAAACAATTTAATTATCCTAACTAATATTATAAAAGCGAAAGTAACTCTGGCTGTCTGTCTATCTGTCTGTTACCTTTTCACGCCTAAACATAAATTAGTTTTTAAATCCAATTGAAGTCCCGCCGTCAAAACAGCTTATAGTATAAAACCTTTTCATAGAATAGACCTTTTAAGCAGCAATAACACCGAACCGCACCCGTCCTTAATCCTCTCTCAGGTAGCGTAATTTTTAAAAAAGTTGTAAAATTTAACTTCCGTGTCATCGACCTATTTACTAATGGAAACTTGAATTTAAAAAATTGTAAAACGCTTCGACTTATTAAATAATTCGATTTATTGACATAAAAATATTAACGTTGAGATAGGCAAATCTTAGAGAAACAGGTTCGAGTTCGAGCTATCAAAAATTCGTCTTATCGGCGTTCGATTTATGGAAGTTCGACTGCATTTTTGCATTTTAGTTTTCATTTTGGTAGTTATTCGTCGAGTACGAAGACTAACAAAATGTGTTTTACGTTCTTTATAGTTTGTAACAGAATATAACAGAAAATCTAAAAAAGTTTAATACTTTTTCTAAAATTATTTACGTATTAACATGGAGTGTAAACGAAAATTAAAAAGTTTAACCATAAGGGAGAAAATTAATCTTATAAAAGAAGTGGAACGTGGGCTCAAAAGAAAAAAGGATATAGTTAAAGATTTTGGTATTCCCGTAAACACTTTATCAACCATTTTAAAAAACAGAGACCTAATTGTAGCTGCTGAAGATACAAATTACCGCCATTCTAGAAAAATGCTAAAGGAGTATCCTTTTCCCAAACTGGAATGATATACACCGTGTCCCAGAACTAATAGACGCTATTGATACATCTCATAGAAAATAAAATTCTAAAACGAAAAGTCCTTTGTCATTTTTTGATCAGACCCATAGATAATTAGTTATTAATAAAAATGGGTGGCCAATCAGGTGCGCGTTATAGCAGCAAGAAGAAAGAGGGGGAAAGTGAGAGGTGACTGCAAGAGTGAGATGAAGGCGGGACAGCAGCAGACTCGCTCGCACGGCAGTCTACGGGAGTAAAGGAGCTTTAACAACGGGACGAAAACTCCAAGCATTAACTCTTATGTGCTCGACTCTCCAGAAATTACAGAAATTAATTTAATTATTAATTTTAGTGAAGAGGCACCTGAGTGTTGAATCTCCGAAATGAAAAAAAAAATCAGCTTCCGATTTGGAGTAATTAATTAATTTAATAACGCGCACCTGATTGGCCACCCATTTTTATTAATAACTAATTATCTATGGGTCTGATCAAAAAATGACAAAGGACTTTTCGTCTCAGAATTTTATTTTCTGTGAGATGTATCAATGGCGTCTATTAGTACTGGGACACCCTGTATATATACCTACACGTAAGTGTGTAACTGAACTTTTTTTTAATAACTCGAATTAATTTTGGTGTCCCTTCGACTTCGACTTATCGAGGTTCGACTGTAGTTATTCCTTGTAGTCGGAAGAAAGCAAATGCTCATTGAATACATCTTCTGACAATTATTTTATGGATAATCGTAAAGCTTAGTCGAAGTAGAAACCACAAAAGGAAATTATAGTATTTGTCACGTAGTAAACTCACCTACACCAACAATCAGAGCCTTTCACTCCGTATTTTTTTGTCTTTGCGGATTATATTCTACTTAGGCTAAATAAATTTCTTCTGCGGAACACCTACGTTCGAATTCACGACAACGCATCCTCCTCGTGTTCTATGCTTATCTATTAGTGCTCGAACGATAACATCAGCGAAACTATTGTTTATGAAAATTATAGAGTATTATTTTCCCATTAGTATTAACATCATTACCGATTGTTCGAAAAGTATTAAAACCCATTTTGAACATTTTTACATTCGTTTAAGGACGAAGAAAAATGGGCAAAAATAAATCGAGGTGCAAACACTTAATCTTCGGCAACCTACAAATCGAAACGAAAGAAAACTAACTCGCGCAATTTTCTTGAGTATTTAAAAGATTTCTTCAATTAAATATCGTAAGGTATGTGTTTATAAAAAAAAGAAAGCTGGCAATGTTGCACTTGGCTTCATATTTAGGTAACTCTGCAATTTAGTAATTTATTTTTAAAATTTAAATAACAAATATAGCACAATGGTGCTGTGTTACAAGAAACGTTCAAAAAGGTAATTTTAAGGTAAAGGGGCAAATTCAAATATTCTAAATTTTTAATTTGAAATTTATGATACCATAACTCAAAAATATTACACAAAAGTGCATATGTTTTTGTTTAGTTTAGGGTCATTTATAAGTAGGTTAAGTTCCAGTAGTTATTCATGGGACACCCGGTATATATTGACCGAATTTGGTTCTACACCACCAGCCCAAATTTGTACGACTACTCCTTTGTCCTTTTTGTGATATTTTTAATCCTGCACCATTCAATTTTTGCACTATACCTACATTTTTTTTTTTTAGTAAGTCCGAATCAATTATTGATAGAAAATTCTAAATAAACAAAACGTTCAATTAAAAATGAAATCCCGTCAGAAAATGCAAAGTAGAACGGATCCGTTGAGAGATTATTAGCGAATAATAGCCACATAAGTTCATTTTCCCCATAATTCTATGTAATTATTAATGGGAAATTGTTATATAGGTGCTTTATTAATAAACTATCCACACATTAATCTGTCTGTTAATAACTCTTTTTTAGATTCGCTAATAACAACTTTATTATGTTGATAATGGGCCTGTTACTGAGATTTATCTAATAAATTGAAAAGTTTCTTAAAATCCACTTTAGAAATAATAATGTGCTTTTCGCTAATCCACGAATCACGATTTTATCGTGTGCCATATTTATTGAATCTGATTAATTGATTTAAAAAAAAATGTATAAACATTTTCGTTCAATATCTTTTATTTGTAAATGATTATTTTTAATCAATGAGTCGAAAGAGTATTGTTTGTTATATTTATTACAGTAAAACCTCGCTAACACGACCAGCGTCAGTTCTTGCTCAAATTGTTTTTTTAGAGAGAAAGACAAAGATCGACAATACAAATGTATAGTATATGTAGTATAATTTTGTAAAATTTGGAATTTCTCTAAATCTAAGTTTTAGATAACAAATATAATACCTATGTAATTAGACTTTTTACCAGCCTCATTAGCTACTAATTTATAAACACAATTTTAAGCTCATTTCAATAAAAAGCTACAAATTTATTATGAGAACATTCGTGAATAGCAAGGAAGTTACAATTACAATCTCAAATACTAATTTCGCGACCTGATTCAATCGAAATTGTAAAATTAAATTGGTGTATTGTTAAAAAAAAATTAGCGTCCATATATGAAAGTGTTTTATTATTTATTAACTGTGCTCGTTGAAAGGAAAATTGATTTTTCATGTAGGTTAACAAAGTTAATTTTCATTTATTGATCAAACGTGATACAGCAAAAGAATAGTCCTAATTATATCTCAACAAACAATTCAGTTAATTCGGCTCTCTTCGACGTTTACACTTTTGTCTAAATTAGGTGTACCATTCGACTGACAAAGTTTAAATTGAATTACAGACACTTTCACTGATTTCGTTTTTGTTTACACAATTTCTACGGCACGGAACGGTTTTTGTGGGTTATTCTGTAATTAGTGTAACATCCGTTATATCTTTACTTCGTAAATAAGATGCTTATGTATTAAATCTATTGTGCCACGTGCTTGCCTATGCTTCAATTTCTAATTAAGCAAATTTAGAATAGCTTCTTTGGGAAATAAAGAGGATATGCGAAACTTTGTAGGCATATCGGTTGGTTAATTGGGTTTCCGTTATAAATATTCATTTTCCCGTGTTTTATTACATGCGTTCGCAGTTGAGGAAATCAACTTCTTTCGATTGCAACAAAAATTACTTCGAACGGATTTATTTTTTAGCGAAATCGTTCGTAAAATTTTTTTTTATCGCTCATGCGTGGTGGCGCACGTTCTTGCGTGCGGAAAGTAGATCTTTACCCATTAGGGTGCGTAAATCACGCAATTCACATTAAAAAAAAACAGAAATAAAATAAAACACGCTAAGCGATGATGGAACCATCTCTAAAGCAACATCTAAGTGCTCATAGGAGCTTTCGGGCGCAAACGTCAACTTTCCGCACGTGTTGCACAAAGTACTATTTTTTTATCGTTGAAAGATTGATGGAGTGAGTAATTTCGTGAAAAACTAGTACATTTCTGAGTCTCGTTTTTCTCACGAACTTATGTAAGTTGTAAAACCATATAATTCTCAAAAATAATTTCAAAAAAAAACAAAACTGATTGATATTCGATTAAAGTAGGATAGAGTTCGATGTTGCATGGCGAAATATCAAAATTTTATTCCAAAGTCGAACGGTAACCGGTGCAGTTACCAAAATTAGGCAGACCCACCGCAATGCAATTCGAATACCTTAAATATGTATGCAATATCGAGGTGATACGTGATCGAAATAAACCAAAAGAATTTCCATACTTTTAGTTCAACGCTTTTAGTTTACCCCCAATTGTCTTCTCTATTAATAGAAAAGAAACATCGCTAATTTTTTTTTATTGATTGATTTATTTCGTGGAAACTTGATTAGAAGTTTTAATTTTTAGATGCCGAGCTCCACAAAAAGAATTAATTGCAATTGTTTTTTCTTTTGCTTCTTCTTCTTATTTTATGCCTTTTGTTTACCCAGAGTAGGGTGTTTAAGCGATTTTTCCGCTTGTTTGTTGTGACTGGCGTAGTGTTGTTCGAAGACACAAGGGACCTACAGTTTTGCGTGGGTTCCGAACCACGACAAGTTCTAGAGATTTTTTTCTATGGAACAATTTTTTATTTTTGGGAGCGCGCTTACACCACTCTTCCTCCCAAATTGTTTTTAATAATTAAATGGCATTTACGAGCCATTAATTTAAAATAATTTTACGGAGAAGGAAGCGATCGGATAGATTTTTCTTATTTCCCTCCGCGAAGCTTCGTCGACATATTAACTATTATTTATTACAATACACTGAGAAGGTGCAATTAATAAGTAGTTTTTGTAACAAATAGGTTATGCCACGATTTGCTATGTGCTTTTGGCGCGTCGGTCAAGCGTGCGTTAAAATATTTCTTCGAGGAAAAGTTAATGACGTTTCGGGTTGTGAAAAGCACTTCGATTTGTCCGATTAATCACAATTTATATCTGATTTTAATGTTATTCAATATATTAATTAAACTTTTAATAGATTTGGATAAAATTAATTATGATCGACTTGCAAAGACGCCCATACAAAATTTGGTTTTATAATTCAACCTTTCAAAAGCCTATTATTTGAACGGCGAAATTCGTCAATGACATTTTGTTTTCTTCTTATTGTTAGATAAGTTTTTGTAATTAAAATAATTTGTGTTGTAGGTGGAATACGAAATTATTGTAATTTATTATAATTGGGCACGAACTAATTTGAAGTTTAAATCATTTTTTTTGGGAAATTAAATAAATTAATTTTGAGAGACAAAAACAAAGTATTTAAAATCACAATTTTTTTAAGTGGTGTACAAAAAATCAAAAAGTCTTTGGGGATCTTTTAAAAATAACAATACCAAATCAATTTTTTCGAAGTTTATTTATAAAGCTTAGGATCGATTTATTAAAGGAACGAATTTATTTTGAAATAAATTAGGCCCAAGTTTGCGAATCTACAATAAATAAAAAAAAGTGTGTGCGTTGAGTACACGCGCGGAAGAAGTGAAACTTCTTGCTTTTTTTGGTATATATTGTTTTATTGAACAAGAGATAATAATTTATTTTTTTTGTCTCACTTTCAAAAAATTAGGGGTAGTAAAAAATTATTTATTTAACAATTTCAATTCGGAATTATTCATTTTTAAAGTTATACTTCTTTTGGCGTTGAGAGTAAAATTTTAGCATGCAACGAAAGTGAATTAATTATTGTGAATCACGCTTAAAGCCGAGTGTGCGCATTCGAGCTCAAAGTGGCACATTCCGATCTCGGAAATGTGCCATTTTTCGCTCGAATGCGCACATCTCAGTACTTATTACATTTATCTACTTTATCCTTTGATCTCACAAATTATAAATTTAAATTTAGTTTAGCAAATATCGATTTTACATTCTAAAAACGTATTTACCATAGCAATGAGTGGAAGGGAGCGAAAAGATACGAAAATCTCGTGAATGCGAGTGAGAGGCAACGATTAAAGTTATTCAACTACTTCTTCGTCTAATTGATTGGCCTAAATTAATGTGAATCGTGCTTAAAGCCGAGTGTGCACATTCGAGCTCAAAGTGGCACATTCCGATCTCGGGAAAATAAAGCGCGCCGCTCCGCGTCGCGCTTCATTTGCTTCCCTCGCTCGGAAATGTGCCACTTTTCGCTCGAACGCGCACATCCTCAGTATTTATTGAATTTTTTATATTAACGCAACATAACACGTGATTATATTCAATTTATTTCTGCCAAAGAAGTATAACTTGTAACGCGCCTACATAAGATTCTTTTTCTCTACCGTTACCCCCACCACGTACCTAACTATTCCCCTCATACGACCCGAATTTTCGTAACGCTCGCAAATTGTAGCCGCCTCGGCAAAGAAGCTTCACTTCACAAATTAAGAAGAAATATTACACAACTTTTCTCCTAAATCTTAACAAAGCTTTTAACATTAAAAACTATTGCACTGTTGCGACCAATCGAAGCTAGCATTAAAGAAAAATGATAAAGCACATTTCAAATCTAATTCCAACATTAATTTTGCATAATTGATACCAGCTCGCGAGTTATATAATTTCTAATTTCATGTATCACGCGTGTCCCACACTTTGCCGTTTTTAAATTTACGTGGGCAGCTCATACACGACCAACGTACAAATAATTATTTACCGAAACACGTACGCAATTAAACTTAATTACTTTTTAAAACGTTTTACGTCTAATAAAATCTGTGCGTACGCGTTTAAGCGAGAGAATTTTAGAAAAACTATTTGCCAACAGCCTTATTTCTTTATTACAAACGTGAATCAATGGGCAAAATAAAAATCGAGTTCAAATTTTCAATTTGAAACACGAAACGACTCGGATATTTGCAGGTTTCTCGAAAATTAGCATAAATAATCAGTTTTCAGGGCAAAGAAAATTGAAGCATTTTTTAGTTTTCTTTGCAGCGCCTTTTTACATATTTACATATGAGCATTGGCGTAGCTGGAGTTTTCCTGCGGGAAGGGCTGATCGGCCACCGCAAGCATTCAATTTCATTATTCCAAATACAGTGAGACCCCGTTTAACGCGGGGCATACGTTCCAACGAGTTTGGGCGCTAAACGAAACAGCGTTAAGCGAGGGCATTTTTTGGTGTCGTATTTTGAAGCTTCGAGCAGACCGCGTTATATTGAGAAAGCGTTAAACGAGGTCTTACTGTACGGTGAATTTTTGTCGCCCTCCCCCCAAGCTACGCTCATGCATCCGAATTAATAAAATGTGTCGTGGAATTACGGGATAATAGATCACGTTTTGCGATTCCGCTACGATTAATCTTCGGATAAATCCTTTCCGTTTTAGATTGAATACAGTTCGTCCGAGTGAAAAAGTTTAGATTAACACGCTTTATGAGTTGTCGAGCGCAATTAAAGAACAACCTTAACAGTAGATAAACAGAAAAAAATTAGTAATGTTTTGCTTCGTAAAACGATACTTTAAACGGTAGTTCCTTTTACGGCAATAAAGCTGCACAAAATCGATACCCAACCTTGATTGCCAATAAGACATCTGTTGCAGTCCGTAAAATTAGCAAGGTTACCGCTTCAATTTCATTTCAAAAACATAGGGTCATGCTTTATCGAAGAAAATAAGTCGAGGTCTTTGGAAACATTAACGGTTGCCAATAATTTACAAAAATACAGTAGAACATGACACGATTTTACTGCACAGAATTACCTAAGCTAAACATATCTACTTTTTAATAGAAATTAAATACATTTTGCATCAGTAATTATTAAACCGAATGGGAATTAGTTAAATCTTTTTGGAAAAAACAAATAAATACAGTAGCAGTTTTTTTTAAATAATTCAATAATCTATCGGTTACAATTTCGAGTAAAATCCCAAATGGATTCCTTTAATTTAATAATAACTTTTATGAAACTCGGCTTTTAGCCTTTAATAAAACAAGACTCGGTCTCGGTGGAACCCCTGAACCGAATATTTAAATTTCTGCTTTTACAGAAGTTTGATAGAAAAGACGGAACATGGTACAGTGCAACTCGGATAAAACGAACGTCTCTACTTCGAAATCGTGGTTAATTCGAAGATTTCTCTTAGTCCCTTGAACTTCCTATTAACTCAATGTTAAAAAATCGTGAATAATTAAAAATTCGACTTCTTTTATTCGAAGTTCTTTATAAAAACTTTCTTACCATAACAACTTTTTGACCTTTGGTCGTTAAAAATTTAGATTACGGTTTGGATCTTGTGTTACCAGAGTTGCGCTATGTTCACCATGTCTTTGAGTAAACCAAGCGTTCAGTACAAGACTTTAACGTTTGTTTAAGTTTTTTATGAATAGTTTTTACTCAATGACAGAAAATATTTTCAAATATTCAGGGGACCAGAAATTAAGGTAAATGATGTAACCTTTTTAATTCGAAGTTATGGATAATTCGGCTTCAAATTATCCAAGTTGCACTGTATGCAAAATACCAAAGATAAAATCAATTTCATTGATTTTCTAATTTGAAAATATTGACGATAATCTCATTAAATAATTCGTAAAATTTTAATTGAATTTTAAAGTATTATCTTTAACTCTCCGCATACTAGGTGACTAAATGTCACATGCCATACTAGGTGGGGTTTGCCATACCCCCAAAAATAAAATAAAATTTACAGAATTCTGCGTTATGACAGTTAAATGATAAGAAATATATTTTAATAACCAATATGTCTTATACAGTCGAACCTCGATAAGTCGAAGTTGAAGGAAACTAAAAATAATTCAAGTTATCAAAAATTCGAGTTATCGATATAAAAATATTAACGTTGAAATAGGCACGTCCTAGGGAAAGAGGTTCGAGTTAATAAAAATTCGGCTTATCGAGGTTCGACTGTATTTATTTATGCATTAGAATAGACTTTTATTAATAAAAATACTAAAACTTTACTTTTTCTTTAGCTTATAAACTATGGAGCATTTTCTTGAGTACTAAATTCCAATGACACGTGTCAATTACGATACCGAATATTAAAAAAACCTAACTAGAATTTCATTTTTGCCTCCTTATTAAAATACAAATTAATTCCACGGCAATTTATTAATGATTCGCAATAATTTAGACCGATAAATTAGACGAAATATTAATCGAATCATTTTAATCGTTCCCTCTCACTTGCATTGACAAGATTATCGTATCTTCTCGCTCCCTTCCACTCATTGCTATGGTAAATACGTTTTTCGAATATAAAATCGATATTTACTAAATTAAATTAAAATTTTTGATTTGAGAGAGCGCACGGTAAATTACACTAATGTAATAAACACGAGGATGTGCGCATTCGAGCGAAAAGTGGCACATTGCCGAGCGAGGGAAGCAAATGAAGCGCGACGCGGAGCGGCGCGCTTCATTTTCCCGAGATCGGAATGTGCCACTTTGAGCTCGAATGTGCACACTCCGCTTTAAGCATGATTCACATTAATTTGGGCCAATCAATTAGACGAAAAAGTAGATGAATAACTTTAATCGTTCCCTCTCACTCGAATTCACGAGATTTTCGTATCTTTTCGCTCCCTTCCACTCATTGCTATGGTAAATACGTTTTTCGAACATAAAATTGAAATTTATGATTTGTGAGATCAAAGGATAAAGTAGACAAATATAATAAATACGAGGATGTGCGCATTTGAGCGAAAAGTGGCACATTTCCGAGCGAGAGACGCAAATGAAGCGCGCGACGCGGAGCGGCGCGCTTCATTTTCCCGAGATCGGAATGTGCCACTTTGAGCTCGAATGTGCACACTCGGTTTTAAGCTTGATTACCAAACTTCCCGTTTTAACAAAAAAAATTGGTCACGTTAGTTATACCCCACGTAGTACACGGAAGGTTAATATTATTTAACGTTAAATGTGCAACGTTTCGTTTCTTTATTAAAAAAACGAAACGTTGCACATTTAACAAGAGTTGTTTTATTGTTGTCCAATTCCTGTTAGCTTTAAACAATATTAAAAGATATGGGGCGTTAAGTTTATGATTAATTATCTTTAATTTAAAAAAAAAACTATATTATTCTAGAGGCAATAAATGAGTTATTTTGGGCCAGGTTCATATTTATAAACGCTTCGAAATTTTAACGTGGGCGACAATAATCAATTTTTAGATACCAGAAAATTCTAATTTTCCCAAGCGCAATCCACTTTGATGCTTAAAATAAACACAAACAACGGCAGTTGTAAATTAATTACGTTAATACGACTGTAATCTAATTTTATTAGTCATTCACACATTATAGTACTCCTATAAATACATAAATTAATACGTGTGCTGAATTTAATCCATTAAAGGGCAATAATCGTTTTGGCCGATTTTGGTAATCTGTTTGATCTATAATCAATTAAAAATCAAGTAGGCGCACTATTTCATTTTGGGCATATTAAAAAAGTAATTTTTTTACGATTCCAATGATATCAAACGGTCCAAGAAAATTTTAAAAACAAACAGAGATAGTTAAAAAAATAATGTTTTGTGCATAAATAATTTTGGATACACCTATCTGGTTTTTAACCTCATTCAGCCTTCAATAATTGTAACTCTGTCATTTATTAAAATGAATTAAGTCTACAAACACCTTCTTGAGGTACTTTTTTCGGTCTTTGCGATGGCGAGCTGTAATTTTTCGTTCGGTCTTTAGTTGCGCCGGTCGCGGTGCCAACTTCGTTAAATCAAGTAGGCGTTGTGGAAATTTTTGCGTTCGTTAAAAAGCTTATTTCTTTACGATTCTAACGACACCCCACAGTACAGGAAAATCTTTAAAAACAACGGAGTTATTTAATAAAAACCGTTTTTAGATATAAAAGAGTTTCCACTTTAGCCGAGTTTTCCACCAAATTAGAAGGGTTTTCACGAAAACTCATATTTGCTAACTTTCTTATTAGTAGAGATAAATTCATTCTGTAAAAACTTTCTTGGGACACATTTTTGCGTACTTTACGATGGTGAAGCGAAAAACATTTTGGGGCCATTATTTGTCCCTGTTTCGGCACCAACTTTGTTATTTTAAATAGGAACCCCATTTTTTTCCCACGGACATTAAAAGACTATTTTTTTCTGATTTCAACGATATATAATTGTATGGGAATATTTTTAAAAATAACGGAATTATTTACGAAATAACAATTATTAATTTTCGAAAAATTGCATTTTACCAACTTTCTTAATAGTTGAGATAAATTCGATCTGTAAAAACTTTCTTTAGGCACTTTTTCGCGTAATTTACGATGGCGAAGCCAAAAACATTTTGGGACCATTATTTGTCCCTAGTCCGGCACCAACTTTGTTATTTTAAATAGGGACCCCGCTTTTTCTCTCGGAAATTAAAAAACCATTTTTTCAATGCGTCAAATTCGGCCAACGAGGTTACTACGCCCTCGAAAATTTAAAATTTCTTTTCCCTTTTAATTGTTTAGTAGTATTCTGACCATATTTAATGAGAATTGCTCCATTATTCAATTAAGATAACTTCAGATGTAATTTAAATAATCGGCAACATGTATAAATCCGATTTCCTAATAACAACAGCAACTTTCCCTGTCACTGTAAATTTTTTCGAGATGAACGATAAACAAATTTGCTGCCAGGCGTCTTCGGAATAAGGCAATCTTTAAAGGCTTCGACTTAGATGGACAGGACAAGTGTTACGAAGAGTGCTTTCCGATTGATAAACCGGCCAAGTTCGATTTTCGAATCAGATACCTTTTATCTGTGACAAGCAACACGCAATTATAAATGACAGGTGCACTACACGCTTTACATTAATTATTCTTGTGCACCCACACAATAAAAAGTCCACCTTTATTTCTCTCGAATTAAGTATTAACGATGTGCAACTAGGTACTTGGCGATTTGCAAAAAAATTCCAACTAGCTTCGGCTAAGAAGATTTATTATCCGCGGCGGATAAATGCGACATCTCGAGCGTTCACTGTAAAGTTTAAATCAAAAGCAATTTAGCAGCAATGCCCAATTACAGAATTCCGATGCAATAAGGCAGAAACAACTTGTTATTACTATTAATAATAAAAGAAAAAGAACCGCTCTTATAGGAGCGATTGCAATTTAAAATAACATAGATTATTATTGTGGAGCAATTTTGTTTGTTAAAAATTGTGATTATTTTCTTGTAGTTGTTACGTTTTCCTATTCAATCGTAAACATGCAGATTACGTATAACTAATTGTTAATCTTGTCTAAAACAAGATAATTGCATAATTCGAAGGGTACGCAACTTAAGAGTTTTATATCATTATCGAAAATAATTTGATTGTAGTGTTTTTACAATTATAACTAAATTGTTTTTGCAAAAAACTTGCAATATGATTTTTAGCCCGGTCGTCTGCTAAATTGTTGAGTACTAAGGGTGGCGACAGATCAGGAATATCGGGGATCATCAGGCACTTAAATTGTGACAACTCGAAATTTTGAAGTGAAGCTTCTTTGATGAGCCCTCTAAGCAAAGAAGCTTCACTTCAAAAAAATCGGTTTCTGTAATTTTTTAGGCAAATTTCCGTATGTTTAAAGATTCAACAATTATAAAACGGTACATAAAAATACAATTAACCCCTTGACATACAATGACGTCTAGGAGACGTCAATCGTTTAAAGTGTCATTGTAGATTTTGACGTCTATAAGACGTCAAGAACTGTATTCAATTTTATGTTTCGAAAAAGGTTTGTTTTCAACAATAATTTTGTTAAAAGGCACAGAATTGGCGATTTGGGAATTTTGTTATTAATATAATTCTGTAATATTTAATTGCGAATTGTCCAGAGAGTAAATTAATTCTTGTAAAGTGTGCTTAAAGCCGAGTGTGCGCGTTCGAGCTCAAAGTGGCACATTTCCGATCTCGGGAAAATAAAGCGCGCCGCTCCGCGTCGCGCTTCATTTGCTTCCCTCGCTCGAAAATGTGCCACTTTTCGCTCAAACGCGCACATCTTCGTATTTATTCAATTTGTTTAAATTACTTTTTGGACTTAAAAAGGAAATAGCAATGTATTCAAATAAAACGACATATGCGCAGTAACATATAGTTTGATAACCACTGGTCTAGCTATACACAAGCGCAACATAGCGCGTCGTTATATTTAATTTAGTCGCGCCAAAGAAGTATTACTTCTAACGTGCGTACATAAGTACATGCACCGGTTTTTTTTTTACATAGAATGAAATTCAGTTTTAAACATTTAGCAAAATTATTAAAGTAAACTCGAAGAATAAATTATTTTAAGTTTTTAGACAACTCAAATTAAATAAATTAATAACTTGGAAAATTTTTAAAATATATTTAAGAACTTTAGAAATTTTTAATTATCAATTTTTTTTGTATAACACAAATTGAATAAAACAAAACTTTATTCGGTAAATTTAAAAGGAAATTTTGATGAAAAAATTATTATGTATTTTCAGAAAACTCAAATAGAGTAAATACAGAATTTGTGGTTTTTCAAAAAACTTTGAAGATCATTAATTTACGCAAATAAAATTAATATTGGAGAAAACTCAATAAATAAATTATCTTAATTGTTCAGAAATATTAAATTTATAAAATTAAATACAGTCAAACCTCGATAGGTCGAAGTTGACGAGAAACTAAAAATAATTCGCGTTATCAAAATTCGACCTATCGATATAAAAATATTTTTAGTTTATGTTTTTTAAAAATTTTCTTATTGTTTCTTTTTCTTAATAATTTCCTAGTGATTTCTTGCTAAAACCTAAATCTTGTGTCTTGAACAAGTTGTAATTAGGCTTAATTTATGGAATAATTCAATTTTTAAATATAAAAAAATATTTATATGTTATATATTATATGCATCAAAATTTTAGAATGACTTAGGTGGGGAATGTTAAAAAAAGATTGGGAAACACTGCTCTACATATTTCAAAATATTTTAAAACTATTAATTAATTATTTTATGTTATTTGTGTATGCTCATAACAATTAAGTTGAGCCAAATTAATAGTTTTTTTCGGACTCATCAAATTCTGTTTTTTTTTGTATGTCAAGGGGTTAATGGGGTTTTAATAATCTTCGAGATCTGAAACTTTGGAACACAATACCAATTTTTTTAATTAGGAAGTCCAAGCCGACAAGGGGTGTACCATAACAAGTTTACCTGAAATCTCTTTCAGAATCAATCAGCCGTAAATAAATGTGGATTTTACAAATAACTTATACTTATACTTATACAAATAACTGTATATTTTAGAAATTGTTTAATAAATTTTTCCTAAATTTGGAAATTTAATAAACTTGTATGTGTCTTAAAAAAATATTTTAATGATTTATTAAAATTATATAAGTACCTATAATTTGGGCGTGCTTTTCATTAGATGGGATTTAGTTTATTTACTAAATTTATTGATTAATTTTAATTAAAGAATAACAATTAATTTTAAAATGTAGATTACATAAGAATAAGAAATTTTATCTTTCTCGACAGTACTTCCACTTCGACGTAGGCAAAATTTACCGGGTGAGAAGGCTTGTGTACATTTTTTTTATTGCAAAATAAAGTCAGACCAAGAGAAGTACCCCGGTTTACAGGTTTCGAATTTGCTACTTTGAGACTATTGCTGTAAAAAAGGTAGGAATATGTATTAACCCAAGCCTTAGCAAAATTCTAGTATTCTCTCTTTTAAAAGCAACATTTTTACAACGGAATTTAGATAATTGACACTCCCCTCGTGAATCTGCCTGAAAAGGAGAATCCAATATAGTGGTCCGTCAAAGTGAGAAAAGTTTTAGACTTAATCCGCTCGGCTAAAAATTTTAACTCCTGCCTTCCTCTTAAGTCCACACACCTTGTTTCTAATTTAAGGTAACAACCACAAAGCCTGTCAGTCATAGAGAAAGGTTTTTGGTCTACCGCCGAGAAATTACCCAATACAATCGATTAACCTGCAGGTCAACAATATTTTAATTATCATCGAACCATATAATTATCCGGCAACCGTAAGTTATGGATACGCCGGACCCTTGTTGGTGGATTTAGTACCATTGGAGCGTTCATTGCAGAAATGCACAGCTCTATTTTAAATCGTGACTGTTCTCGCAATTCTCGTGCCTCAATCGAGATATTATCCGAACGATAATTAGAAAAGTCGCTCGACCGCAATTAAAATAATTGATTAATAAAAACGAAATACATTTTAACAATAGAAACTTTACGATTGTTCAAAAGGATTCATACGGTATGATTAATGCTCGAGAGAAATTTTATAAATTCCGTAATTACGGTTCCCATTTGCGGATTCTAAAATTCCGAGATAATTTCTTAATAAACTCTTAGGAATGACAATTTGAACGTTGCCGATTTTGGTTCGATAATAGTCCTCCGATTAACTGCTATTTTTAAAGAGAAATGCCAATAAAATTTCTCGTTTTTAGACGAATCTAATGTTTTTATATTGCTCTTTCCACGTTTAAGTGTTTTAAAATTTTGCGAAAAATGGCGCAGGCGTATTTTTGAAAAAGTTCCTCAAAATATTTAAATAGGTACGTCAACTGAAACATGATATGATTTTAAGTTATTAACTGTCACCTTGCTTTTTTCGGTTAATATAGACATATATCCGCAACTTAATAAAATTGCATAGTAGTGTTTAAATCAATGTTTTTAAATACAGTAAAATCTCGCTTCAAAGGACAGTAGCGCGACCAACGATATTGGACGTTGAAGAGTGGTCTCCATTAAGAGAGGTTTTTCTGTATTAGCATTCAGTAAAGTAGAAAACATGAACTAGGAATATTTTTTTTATAAGGCTTCTAAGTTACTAACGACCACCATGTTTTTTAATATTTAACACCTTGACATACAATGACGTCTAGGAAACGTCAATCGTTTAGGGTGTCATTGTAGATTTTGACATCTCTAAGACGTCAAGAACTGTATTCAATTTTATGTTCCGAAAAAGGTTTGTTTTCAACAATAATTTTGTTAAAAGGCACAAAATTGGCGATTTGGAAATTTTGTTATTAATATAATTCTGTAATATTTAATTGCGAATCGTCAGAGAGTAAATTAATTCTTGTAAAGTATGATTAAAGTCGAGTGAGCGCATTCGAGCTCAAAGTGGCACATTTCCGATCTCGGGAAAATGAAGCGCGCCGCTCCGCGTCGCGCTTCATTTGCCTCCCTCGCTCGAAAATGTGCCACTTTTCGCTCGAACGCGCACATCTTCGTATTTATTCAATTTGTTTAAATTACTTTTTGGATTTAAAAAGGAAATAGCAATGTATTCAAATAAAACAACATATGCGCAGTAACATATAGTTTGATAACCACTGGTCTAGCTATACACAAGCGCAACATAGCGCGTTGTTATATTTAATTTAGTCGCGCCAAAGAAGTATTACTTCTAACAAGCGTACATAAGTACATGCACCGTTTTTTTTTTACATAGAATGAAATTCAGTTTTAAACATTTAGCAAAATTATTAAAGTAAACTCGAAGAATAAATTATTTTAAGTTTTTAGTCAACTCAAATTAAATAAATTAATAACTTGGAAAATTTTTAAAATATATTTAAGAACTTTAGAAATTTTTAATTATCAATTTTTTTTGTATAACACAAATTGAATAAAACAAAACTTTATTCGGTAAATTTAAAAGGAAATTTTGATGAAAAAATTATTATGTATTTTCAGAAAACTCAAATAGAGTAAATACAGAATTTGTGGTTTTTCAAAAAACTTTGAAGATCATTAATTTACTCAAATAAAATTCATATTGAAGAAAACTCAATAAATAAATTATCTTAATTGTTCAGAAATATTAAATTTATAAAATTAAATACAGTCAAACCTCGATAGGTCGAAGTTGAAGAGAAACTAAAAATAATTCGCGTTATCAAAAATTCGAGCTATCGATATAAAAATATTTTTTAGTTTATGTTTTTAAAATTTACTTATTGTTTTTTTTTTCTTAATAATTTCCTAGTGATTTCTTGCTAAAACCTAAATCTTGTGTCTTGAACAAGTTGTAATTAGGCTTCATTTATGGAATAATTCAATTTTTAAATATAAATAAATTTTTATATGTTATATATTATATGCATCAAAATTTTAGAATGACTTAGGTGGGGAATGTTAAAAAAAGATTGGGAAACACTGCTCTACATATTTCAAAATATTTTAAAACTATTAATTGTTTATTTTATGTTATTTGTGTATGCTCATAACAGTTAAGTTGGGCCAAATTAATAGTTTTTTTCGGGCACATCAAATTCGGTTTTTTTGTATGTCAAGAGTTTAATATAGACCTAAATTAACAACGTACTAAAAATACAGGGCCGTATTTAAATCCCAAGATAGTTTAATAATTTTTTAAATATTATTACGACTTTAGAATTATTAACAGTCGCCTTGTATTTATTATAGTTAATATAGACCTAAATTAACAACATTATTGAAATGTAGGGCCGTATTTAAATTCAAAGATAGTTTTACGATTTTTTAAATAGTGTTTATTAACGCATAAAAAGTCTATGGAGAATAATTTTTTAATGGGACTTCTAATTGTTAGTATTGTGTAACGTTTTATATCTGCAGTTCTCACTTTCTATATTTGGTTTTTTAATTGTTTTGGTGTTTTATTTACATTAATTTGTGCGTTGTGTTATTTTGAAAAATTTAAAAATGCTTTCACAAGTAATTCACGACGGTCAGTGACCATAAATGTGAACATTACCATTTAGAAATTTATTCGAGTAATTTAATAATTAACATAAACACATAAAAAATTAATTTGTACGTGTGCAGGATTTTTTTGTTATCACGTCTACGAAATTAATCCAGGTTAGGAAAAATGCGTGTTGTTTACAGGTGACTCGACAATTTAATATTGCTTTAATTGTACAAATTAAATTATTAAGTTCTTTTTTTTTGAAACAATATAATTAGAAGAGGCATTATAAAAATACATTTAGTAATTATCGCATAGAAGATTGTTATTTAATTTTTTTTTATTACGAAAACCTATAAATACAATTTAAACAAAAAAGAATTGTTTTGAAATGGGCAATTGAACCAATAAAAATTAAAAATGGGCAATAATAAAATTACACGACTCAACAATAAGAAAAATAAAATTTTCTATGGATAATAATCATAAAACTTAAATTATTCTTAAAATTTAAACAAGAAATAATGTAATACTTTGAAATACAACACAGTATTTGTTCTATTATTGTTTTAAACAAATTAATATTATTTTTATTGGTCGTGTTCGGAAAGTACTATTTTCGGGCACGTTATTTCGGCCGCAAAATAGCTCTTTGCCCATTCGACTATTTCGCGTGCGTTAATCACGATTGCCGCACTAAAAAGACAATAAGAACGCAAAAAAAAGTAAAAAAGTTTAGTAATTACATAACGCTTCGTAGATTTCAGACGAAGATAAAAATTAGAATGGCGCACGATATTAAGACGATGAAAAAATCAGTAGACATAGAATTAGCGATGTAAATAATAAACGGTTTAATGCACGTATAATATTTTACACAAATACATAATTTACCTACATTTTTAATTCGTTCCTCAGAAGAGACCTACGCAATTGTATAATCTTTCACGGCAAGTAATGTTCGTTACACTAGCTGTGAGACAGTAACAATAATTAAAAATATATATAATGAGTAATTTAAAAGGTAATCTCGGTCAAAGTACTGTTCATTCATGCTCCATAAAAATATTTTATATTTTGCATAAGTTATCGTCGCCTAGAAAGGTCTCGACTTTAATACGTTAATTAATTTCCTCTAATCTGTGGTAAAATTCCACCAAAAAAAAAAAACACTTTCCTAATTTACTTTATCATCATTACTCACAAAAAGAACATCCATTTACCCGTTTGGAAGAAATAAATCATTTTACTCAAGAAATACGTAAAGTCGCACCGAAATCCTACTTTTGATCAAAGTACAGTAAAACCTCTCGGTAAAATCTCAACTTTATTTATAATAACTTCGATTTGATAACAATATGATTCTGATAAATAATAACTGCATTTAATCTAATATACTATAAATCATACTAAATAGTAAAGATGCCAATTAGCAATAAAATACGTACTAAATACCTCGCCCTCTTTTAAAAGCACAGGGAGACGACGCTGTGATGCCATTTACCGAAAAATTTAAATATTTTTTTCTCGAAATTCTTTAGATTTGGGACTCATTCTATATAAATTTTTGTTTAGATTGGTGTCAGAAATAACCCGGTTAACTTTCGGTGCCTATTCGTCCGACACCCTGCATTTGTGAAGCGATGGGTACTTTACAGAATTTTTGAGAAATAATAAAGGTTACAAAAATAGTAATCAGTAAAACGTTTTTAAATTCTAAAGTGATAGGATTTGAATTTAAATGTTATTAAATTACAAAAACAAATCGATGTACTCTAAAAGAAAATAATTAAAAGCACAAAAACGAGGATAAATTTAAAGCAGGTGCAATTTTAAATGTAAACGCTCTACTTTAGTACTTTCCATCGATCAATGCAATTATTCATTATTAAATCTGCGTTGCAGTAATTGTTAATTAATAAACCAACCACCATTATTACCGTTAATAAATTAGATTTGCTTTTTTCTTCCGAAACAGACCGATTGTAAGTTTCTTTTGTGCAACAAAACTATAAATTTTCCTTTATCGACGGGAGATAAATACAGCTATTTGAAATGATAAAATAGTAAAATGATAAATCGTGTAAGTACATTTTTTTTATTAACTTTAGACGCCTCCTGTATTCATTAATAATTTATCGATAAATCTTGCAATTATTGAGAAAGCGAAATCGACTTCCATAACTCAAAAAACGCACAATTACAGAACGCAAAAAGCAAACTATTTTTCTACTAGAAAAAAACCGGCGCGGGTACTTATGTATGGGAGTTAGAAGTTATACTTCTTTGGCGCGACTAAATTAAATATAGGGTCAACTGTCCAGAGAATGAACGCTTAGTACCACGGTCATCGAATACTTAACTTTTAAATATTGCCTCTCATTTGAGAAAATTGGATACTACAAATGGGCTTTTGTTTTATAAAATATAGCTTGGCGCCTTTTTTTATACCTGTATTAGGTTTAGGCGTTTTAAATAAAATATATACATTGTCAAAAATATCCCAACAATTTTGTTGCAAAATATTATCTTATTAAAAGCTAGAATAGAAGATAGAAAAAATTGGGCTAACAACCCAGTATGTGAACAGAAAATGATCTATGAATGAACAGCAACACCCCAGTGAATGAACAGTGCTTTTCAATTGATAATATTTTCATTTCTGGTCCTCCGACGGGGTTTATTCTAACTATATTCATTTATAAAATTGTCATTAAAAAAAATCACAACTTAATATTTCACGTTGAGAGGGCAACGTTCATTCGCAGCATAGTTGAACCTCGCCACTTGTAAAAATTAATCTAAATAGATTCATTAAATACGAAGATGTGCGCATTCGAGCGAAAAGTGGCACATTTCCGAGCGAGGGAGGCAAATAAAGCGCGACGCGGAGCGGCGCGCTTTATTTTCCCGAGATCGGAATGTGCCACTTTGAGCTCGAATGAGCACACTCGGTTTTAAGCACGATTCACAGTAATTTAGGCCAATAAGATAGACGAAAAAGCAGTTGAATAATTTTAATCGTTTCCTCTCGCTCGCACTCATGAGATCGGCGTATCTTTTCGCTCCCTTCCACTCGTAGCTATGATAAATATATTTTTTCAACACAAAATCGATATTTACCAAACTAAATTGAATTTTTTGATTTGAAAGAGCTAATAATAAAACAGACAAACCTAATAAGTACGAGGATGTGCGCATTCGAGCGAAAAGTGGCACATTTCCGAGAGAGGGAGGCAAATGAAGCGCGACGCGGAGCGGCGCGCTTCATTTTCCCGAGATCGGAATGTGCCACTTTGAGCTCGAATGAGCACACTCGGTTTTAAGCGCGATTCACAGTAATTTAGACCAATAAGATAGACGAAAAAGCAGTTGAATAATTTTAATCGTTTCCTCTCGCTCGCACTCATGAGATCGGCGTATCTTTTCGCTCCCTTCCACTCGTAGCTATGATAAATATATTTTTCCAACACAAAATCGATATTTACCAAACTAAATTGAATTTTTTGATTTGAAAGAGCTAATAATAAAACAGACAAACCTAATAAGTACGAGGATGTGCGCATTCGAGCGAAAAGTGGCACATTTCCGAGGAGGAGGCAAATGAAGCGCGACGCGGGCGGCGCGCTTCATTTTCCCGAGATCGGAATGTGCCACTTTGAGCTCGAATGAGCACACTCGGTTTTAAGCACGATTCACAGTAATTTAGGCCAATAAGATAGACGAAAAAGCAGTTGAATAATTTTAATCGTTTCCTCTCGCTCGCACTCATGAGATCGGCGTATCTTTTCGCTCCCTTCCACTCGTAGCTATGATAAATATATTTTTTCGACACAAAATCGATATTTACCAAACTAAATTGAATTTTTTGATTTGAAAGAGCTAATAATAAAACAGACAAACCTAATAAGTACGAGGATGTGCGCATTCGAGCGAAAAGTGGCACATTTCCGAGCGAGGGAGGCAAATGAAGCGCGACGCGGAGCGGCGCGCTTCATTTTCCCGAGATCGGAATGTGCCACTTTGAGCTCGAATGAGCACACTCGGTTTTAAGCACGATTCACAGGAATTTAGGCCAATAAGATAGACGAAAAAGCAGTTGAATAATTTTAATCGTTTCCTCTCGCTCGCACTCATGAGATCGGCGTATCTTTTCGCTCCCTTCCACTCGTAGCTATGATAAATATATTTTTTCAACACAAAATCGATATTTACCAAACTAAATTGAATGATTTACAATCTCAGACGACCACCTTGTCAAATTAGTTGTGCGCACACAATTTCCGTTGCCTTCCAAAATTTTACTCTCAACGCCACACAAGAAGTATAACTTCAAATTGTAAATCAAATAAAATTAAGAAACTTTATCAACTAGTCTTATTAAACAATTTTGCAGCAATCTATTTATTGCACAATTTTAGCAAACGCATTTAAATCTTAAATCTGAAATAAACGTAATAAACATTGAGAAATTCTAAGGGGTTCTCAAAGAAACACTTTTCTAACAAATTATTTAAAAAACAACCTAGATATTAGTGAGTCGAGGAGGTCTTCGAATTGTTTCTAATTATATTTTTTTTGCAGTGAGAAAACAGTCTACATTTTTCTAAATGGTAGGCAAAATTCACATGACATAATGCATTATACTACATTATTTTGTAAAAGTTGATTTTAATAAATTTACTGTAAGGTTAACGACAGGAAATGCAATAATCTCTCACATCGAGCAATTAATTTTAACATTTTTTTTTGTAAAAACTAAAAATTAATTAATAATTCTTCATATTAAATAACCTTTAAGTATTGCATCCTACATAATATTCTTATTAATTTTTTCTAACGAACACACGAATTTATTAGGCATTTTTACTACAAAGTCACATATTAATTTTTTATAAATCAAAAATTTTTATATACACTTACGCTCATAATTTAGTATACACCTTAATACATTATTGAGAGTATTGTGCGAGTGGACGGTTGCAAATGGGACGGGCAATTTATAATTTACAATTTCTACCATGAACAAGTTACAACAATATTTACAGTATTAAAAATTAATTTGAGGGTGCTCCATTGGCAAACTGGCGTTACCGTTCTTATATTATTTTTGAACACGGTAATAACGTGAAACATACAGCGAATGTGTTAGAGAACGTTTTTTTTTGACAAATTTTAAGCCCCCCGTACCCTAAGTATAACATACCATTACAATTCCGCGACCCCCTCACCCCGACAGGGCTTGCTACATAGCACTATACATTTTTACAAAAATAAAATTAATAATTCTTCTATTATATTCCATGTCATATTATACATAAGGATATAAAAAAATAAATAGGAAATTTAAAAACAATAATTATTATAAAATACAGTCGAACCTCGATAAGCCGAATTTTTGATAACTCGAACCTGTTTCTAGGACTTGGCTATTTCAACGTTAATATTTTTATATCGATAACTCGAATTATTTTTAGTCTCCCTTCGACTTCGTCTTATCGAGGTTTGACTGTAGTTGAAGTATTTAACTTAAAATTTTAAAAATCGTAGTAAGTATATATATTGATCAAAACTCAGAATGCAACGTAACAATGTATCGATACCCTCCCCCATTAACGTAACACATCAGCAACACTTCATTTAAACCCTCCCCCCCGGGTGTAAACGTTACGTGATACTTGAGCCTTCTCTTGAGGTCGGGTTTCTTAACCTGGGGCCCATGTCATAAGTTATCGGGGTCCATGCCTACGTAACAGCCTTCATTAAGATAATAATTAACGCAATAATTTGTGATACTGTGTCTTTATGGCAAAATGCCGTACAGCGACGTATAGGTGTACACCAAAGTTTCCCAACTTTTTAACGTGCCCCACCTAAGTCATTCTAAATTTTTTTTGAAGTTATACTTCTTCTGGCGCGTTGAGAGTAAAATATTAGCACTGCTAACGAAAATTCGACAGTTGAAGAAAGAAAGTAAATTAATACTTGTGAATGAGGCTTAAAACCGAGTGTGCACGTTCGAGCTCAAAGTGGCACATTCCGATCTCGGGAAAATGAAGCGCGCCGCTCCGCGTCGCGCTTCATTTGCCTCCCTCGCTCGGAAATGTGCCACTTTTCGCTCGAACGCGCACATCTTGGCACTTATTGCATATGTCTACTTTATCCTTTGATCTCACAAATCATAAATTTCAATTTTATATTCCAAAAACGTATTTACCATAGCAATGAGTGGAAGGGAGCGAAAAGATACGAAAAACTCGTGAATGCGAGCGAGAGGGAACGATTAAAATTATTCAACTGCTTTTTTGTGCAATTGATTGGCCTAAATTAATGTGAATCGCGCTTAAAGCCGAGTGTGCACGTTCGAGCTCAAAGTGGCACATTCCGATCTCGGGAAAATGAAGCGCGCCGCTCCGCGTCGCGCTTCATTTGCCTCCCTCGCTCGGAAATGTGCCACTTTTCGCTCGAACGCGCACATCCTTGTATTTATTAAACTCATCTTTGCACGTGGTTATATTTAATTTAGTTACACCAAAGAAGTATAACTTCTAAAGCGCGTACATAAGTACACGCACCGAATTTTTCAATTTTGTATTTAAAAATTGAATTATTCTATATATGAAGCCTAATTATATCTTGTTCAATACACAAGATTTAGGTTTTAGAAAAAAATCACTATGAAATTATTAAAAAAAACAATAAATAAATTTTCAACACATATAATAGGGAGATAACTAAAAATCAAGTTTTCAAATTGAATAATGAAATTGCCCCCCATGTGGGGCGTGGGACCCACGTTGGGAAACACTGGTGCACACCAAAATTGATGAAAACTCTTTCACAGGCACCGGACCTCATCGAAAAGCAACCAAAAAAAATCACCCTGACAAAGAAAATTTAAAAATCAAAATTGTGGTTTTTTGAAAAGATATATGGGCCAACCCTTATATTAAAATTATTGATTTCGATGCCAAGACAAGCAACAATGGATACCAAGAAAGGTGCTATACCATTTAAAATTTTTTTAGTGTGCATAATTATTTCTGTGTCAACAAAATTCATTAATATTTTTCATTTTTGCCTATAAAGTGCATTTATATTTAATAACTATACAGCTATTTTAATATTGTGTCCAATAATGTATTATGAATCAATAGAATCAATAAAAGATCAAATTATTTTTTTAGGTGACAATAATTTATTTACTTTTAAGTTGTATACTAAATTATGCGAGTAACTGTATCTTATACTTTAAACCAGGGGTCGGCAACCTGCGGCCGTGGGCCGCATGCGGTCCTTTGCAACTTTTTGGGCGGCCCGCCAAAGCACCAATTTTTGTTCTCTGACATTATTGTTATTATAGCATGCTAATAAAAAATAAATGTTTTCTATATGTATTTTTAATAATACATACATATTTATACTCGTATAGGATATAAAAGCACTATTTAAGTTACATTTGAATGTGCGGCCCGCATAAAAAAATTTATTTTGAAAATGGCCCGTCGTCCGAAAAGGTTGCCGACCCCTGCTTTAAACGATCTATTCTTGTGTATAACGATTTGGATGAAATTTTGTATTTAGACATTGTTTTGCTCTCTAAGTTTATCTATATAGGTGTCATCACTCGAAAAATGCGTTTTCACACAAAAAAATGATAGTTTTCTAGCGCCACCTCATAAAATATTAATGTACCAGTAGGTTGAAACATTCATGCATCGATACACAACAACAGATGGCGCTACATTCAGATATATATATATATATATATTATTACCTAGGCGAGCGAAAGCCATCACATACCCACGGCGGAATCGAAAAGTAGATGTATTATATTTTTTATTAATAAATATATTTTTATTACTAAAAATTTGAAATAATTATTTTATTTTCCATAATTATATTTATTGTGTTCTTGTGTTCTGATATGTGATTTGTAAAATATGCAATTTTGCAAAATATAAAATTTTGGATTTGTGAATCTAGACATGGCCCTTTATCTATACATCTATACTCTATACATAGAAATAAAATTGAGTGTCTGTCTGTGATTTCAAAATAAAGATTTTTTCTTAAGCTCATATGGTTATTTGAATGTTACTAAAGCCCAAACACGCTTTTTTAAAATTTTTGTCTGTCTGTCTGTCTGTCAGTTTGTCCGTCCGTATATCTCGAAAACGGCTGAACCGATTTTGACGGGACTTGAATTAACCGGTAAAAAACACTATCCTTGAGTAACATAGGCTATATTTTATTTTGAAAAAAATTAATTTTTAGTTCGTATTCGCAATACCCGTGCGAAGCCGGGCGGTCCAGCTAGTAAAATATAAAATAACTGGATTGCGGCTCCCTTCGGCCCGATGTGTGCCCACCCCAAGAAAGCAATCACTAAATTAGAAATAAAATTGTTTATTGAAGTAATTTAGATCATTTCCCGATGCTCACCCATATCAAAAGCATTTCGATTGCCACTCGCAATTACGAACGGCCTTACAAGGCGAACTTACAAAAATCGTTTATTTTCAATGCAATTGAAGGTTGTTCAAAAGTGTTTAATACAAAATGATGGCGTGAAATTAAAGCTGGCAAATGTTTACCGTAAAATCAGCGGATTCCGGTAAGCACCAACAGAAAAACCTTTTAAAGTAACTACAAACATCCCGCACTAATCTTATTACATGCATTACTGTCAAAGTACGATTATTTATGTGCTGTCGCTTTCAACGCATTTCATCCCGAAGCAATCGTTGAAAACGAGAAGAAATCTCAATTGGTGCTCTTCATCGAGAGCAATCAAAAAGTCCTTTTATTTTATTTTACGTCTCGTCGCTCCTGCTCGCCGAACTTTTTATGAACGGAAGGGCACTACCCCTTCCCCAAAACACCCCATTTTTGGTCGCACCACGTCAAAACGAATTTTGATTTGAAGAACAGGCGAAAAAACCGATCGCCACCTTCATTCGACGAACACTTTCACAAAACTAACAACGGCCTTCTGGAACAACGTAAGTAGCAATAAGTTATGCAAGTCAAAATAATTTAATGTTACGCTTGTTTAAGTATAATGTTACGTCTTCCTTCGTGAACTGCATACGCGTGGATCTTATATAAGTCTTAATAACAACCTTCTACGAATTCCGAAGAATAGAACTGAAGCAAAAGATTTAGAGAAAAAAAAAGCTCGATTTGGACCAGGTGCTTCAATAATTGCAAGATTTCCAATAATTAAAGAGAGAATTCTTCGTGCAATTACGGCGGAATTGAATCTTTCAAGATTTATCTTGCAGAATGAAAATTCGCGTTCGTTTTTAATTTGAAGCGAATCAAATTACGTTTAAGTTCTACGGCGGTAATTTTGACGTTCGCATAGTTAGAAAGGATTTAAATAAAACTGAGGTGTTCTTTAATAAAAAAACAATATGACCGGACGTCCACATTGGACGCCTCAATAATTATTGTTCTATTTGTCTCATGTACGATTTCTATACAATTAGAGTATAATTTGTGCATTCCGTGGCTGAAAGTATGCGTGGAAATCATGTCAAATAGCAAACCTTAAATTAGTTAGGTTGTGTATATAAAGAATTTATTAAAGCTCCTTAATAATTTAAACGTCAATTTGTTATGCAAGAGAAAACAAAGTTTTCCTTTGTACGCCCTAGAATGAATACAGTCAAACCTCGATACTATGAAAATATTTGTCCATATATATTTGTTCGTACTAATAGGGTACATGCTAACGAGGTACGACTGTATAGAAAATAGTTGTTTCATAAAAAAATGAAATAATTGAAAATTCAAAAAAAATTAGCATGTACCGATATAACATTTTTTAATATGGGGTCTTTTTACCCCCGGATCATTCGCGATCTTTCAAAATTTCATCACATATGACGATTTAATATCTAATTTTCAGCAGTAGGAGAACCTGTTGTACCTTGGCAATTTTTTCACTTGTAAAATTAATTGGAAAATTAACAAGTATGAACTTAGCCATTTAAGAAAATCATTTAATTATTGTGAATCAGGCTTAAAACCGAGTGTGCACATTCGAGCTCAAAGTGGCACATTCCGATCTCGGGAAAATGAAGCGCGCCGCTCCGCGTCGCGCTTCATTTGCCTCCCTCGCTCGGAAATGTGCCACTTTTCGCTCGAATGCGCACATCTTGGCACTTACTACATTTGTTTACTTTATTCTTTGATCTCACAAATCATAAATTTCAATTTTATGTTCGAAAAAAGTATTTACCATAGCACTGAGTGGAAGGGAGCGAAAAGATACGACAATCTCGTGAATGCGAGTGAGAGGGAACGATTAAAGTTATTCCACTACTTTTTCGTCTAATTGATTGGCCTGAATTAATGTGAATCGTGCTTAAAGCCGAGTGTGCACATTCGAGCTCAAAGTGGCACATTCCGATCTCGGGAAAATGAAGCGCGCCGCTCCGCGTCGCGCTTCATTTGCCTCCCTCGCTCGAAAATGTGCCACTTTTCGCTCGAATGCGCACATCTCCGTATTTAATGAATTTTTCTATATTAATCGTCTCTCTTTTAGATCAAACGATTGAATTTAAAATCGTTTTAAATGTAGAAATAGCTATAGCATTAATTTTTTTTAATAATAATTTTTAAAAGCACTAAATCATAGATTAGGTCTTCCCTGTGTAAATACGGTCCTGTAATTTTTAATTAAAATTTATCAGAAAGTCGATTAATTATTATGAATCATGCTTAAAACCGAGTGTGCACATTCGAGCTCAAAGTGGCACATTCCGATCTCGGAAAATGAAGCGCGCCGCTCCGCGTCGCGCTTCATTTGCTTCCCTCGCTCGGAAATGTGCCACTTTTCGCTCGAATGCGCACATCTCCGTATTTAATGAATTTTTCTATATTAATCGTCTCTCTTTTAGATCAAACGATTGAATTTAAAATCGTTTTAAATGTAGAAATAGCTATAGCATTAATTTTTTTTAATAATAATTTTTAAAAGCACTAAATCATAGATTAGGTCTTCCCTGTGTAAATACGGTCCTGTAATTTTTAATTAAAATTTATCAGAAAGTCGATTAATTATTATGAATCATGCTTAAACCGAGTGTGCACATTCGAGCTCAAAGTGGCACATTCCGATCTCGGGAAAATGAAGCGCGCCGCTCCGCGTCGCGCTTCATTTGCCTCCCTCGCTCGGAAATGTGCCACTTTTCGCTCGAATGCGCACATCTCCGTATTTCTTGAATTTGTTTACATCAATTTTTGATTTAAAAGGAAATAGTAATGTACCCAAATAAAACGACACATTCGAGCAAAAGTCATACAATAATACATCTATACCTTGATTTACACGATATAAAAAATAAAAGTTGTAATAATTTGAAATATACATTTTTCAATAGGAGAATTGTATTTTTAGTTGTTTTTAAGACAATTTGTTAGACGATAATATTATAAAAATAATATTATCATATTATAGTTATTACCAAATATGTAATTTATAAGAAAATATTAGGATTGAACTAATTTTGCTCTTGATTTACAAAAACAAAACAAATGAATATTACTGATTATTTTTCATCGCGTCGCGCTTCATTTCTCCTCGCTCGAAATGTGCCACTTTTCGCTCGAATGCGCACATCTCCGTATTTAATGAATTTTTCTATATTAATCGTCTCTCTTTTAGATCAAACGATTGAATTTAAAATCGTTTTAAATGTAGAAATAGCTATAGCATTAATTTTTTTTAATAATAATTTTTAAAAGCACTAAATCATAGATTAGGTCTTCCCTGTGTAAATACGGTCCTGTAATTTTTAATTAAAATTTATCAGAAAGTCGATTAATTATTATGAATCATGCTTAAAACCGAGTGTGCACATTCGAGCTCAAAGTGGCACATTCCGATCTCGGGAAAATGAAGCGCGCCGCTCCGCGTCGCGCTTCATTTGCCTCCCTCGCTCGGAAATGTGCCACTTTTCGCTCGAATGCGCACATCTCCGTATTTCTTGAATTTGTTTACATCAATTTTTTGATTTAAAAAGGAAATAGTAATGTACCCAAATAAAACGACACATTCGAGCAAAAAGTCCAATACAATAATACATCTATACCTTGATTTACACGATATAAAAAAATAAAAGTTGTAATGATTTGAAATATACATTTTTTCAATAGGAGAATTGTATTTTTAGTTGTTTTTTAAGACAATTTGTTAGACGATAATATTATAACAAATAATATTAATACATATTATATTATTATAGTTATACCAAAAATATGTAATTTATAAGAAAATATTAGGATTGAACTAATTTTTGCTCTTGATTTACAAAAAAAAAAACAAAACAAATGAATATTACTGATTATTTTTCATTAAACAAATAATAAATTTTGTGTTATAGGGAAACCTGCTGTACCTTGGCCTTTTTTTTTACTTGTATTTTTTTTAATTGTATATGTAACAATTTGTTGATAAAATGAATTGCACTAATAAGTAATTCATCATAAAATATTTGAAAGCATTACCAAATTACTCAAATTGCTATAAGATTTAAAAATTAGTGAATCTATGACCTAGGTACAACAGAGGTGATGTACCTTGGCTCTATTCACATTAAGCAAAATAAAACCCATTGTTCTATGAAAACTATATATTTATTTTTGAATTATAAGAACTAGTAATGTTCTTCTTTGAGATGACGCCAAAATTGTTTCAAAAATTAACAATACTTTTCTCGTATACTAAAATTTCACATACTTAATGGTTAACTTTGCAAAAATTTAAATTTTTCGTTAGACTTGCGAGGCATATTATCTGAAGCAAAATAAAAAAAAAAAAATTTATAACAAAGGTATATCTAAATTTTTATTTATTGCACGTTGATCTTAGGGCCAAGATACAATTTATTGACAGTGACCGAGGTACAACACACCGACCCTTGATGTTTAAACTTAAAAATTAAATTAAAGATTATACTGTGCCAAAATCAGACCACTACTATGCAAGCATTAATAAATAATCTTTCTATTACGATGAGTCATTTGTTATTAGGTAATAAAAATCAATAAGATATTTAAGTGAAAAGAATATAAAAAGACTTACTTTTTTCGATTAAAAATTTCAATTGATCTCATACATTTACAAAGTACATTGGCCGACTGCTGCTAGCTTTACGTTAATGTCTGTCAATGTGCCATTTGAAATGTCGAAAATTGTGGGTCACGAAAGCCCGCAAATATTAAAAAAAATAAAGTTGCCCTAGGTACAACAGGTTCCCCTACATTTTAATATTTTTTCTGTCCGAAAACATGGTATACCCAAATCCAATATCCAATATCTAGAAACTGCGACACTATAATTTTAAGTTGGTATTGAAAATTCAAACTAAGTGACAAAATTGGCTCTTATTTAAAAGTATTGAGTGACCACTTCCTGAACCGAAGCGACCCAAAAATATTCCAACGCCGAAATTACTTTCTTGCCGATCCCATACAATTTTTTTGATTTAAAAATAGAACCCGTTTTGATCCCGTGCAAATTTTCTCGATTTTTGTATAAACCACAAAAACAAAGTGCACACTTGTTTGGATAATCGCTACAAAGTTAATTGAAAGCATCGATTTAAGCAACAATGCACCTATCGGAATCGTTGAACGAAAGCTGCTTGATTAACCATGCAATGCAGTAGCACTGATCCACGACCCATATTTTTCTATTATCGTTGGGCTTCATCTATTTTCTAGAATATTCAGTTTTTGGATTTACTAATATTTCAAACCTTTTTTCTTTCATTTTTTTTAAATCTTGTTCTTGAAGACAAGTCCATCTCTTGTAGGAAACATGGCGTGCGCAATTCGTGAGGTGTCGTTCGCCAATTAGTCGTTTCGTTTGCAAAATAAGCAATCTGCCAACTGCCGCCATCGCCATATTGCAAATGGGATTGACGAAGGCAATTTAATGTTACGTGACCCAAAATACTTTTGTTCCCAAACTTTGTACTAACCTTCCCGAAGGCAATTTGCATCGAAATTGAACCAAAACCTGACGGATATCGATCGGCAAAGTTTTATGGAAAAGTTTCGCGAAATAATAATAACTATACAATTTGGGGAAAGCTTTTGTTGCGGTTATTTTTCGCTCGAAATTGACCAAACAAAGATGAAGGTCGCCTCGTTTTTGGAACTATTAAAATTTAATAATGAGCCTAAAGTAATTTGCTCGATATTCATTAGGGCTCCTCAGAGATGACGTGCGGATTTTAGAATTTAAATTATGGTTCGTAAAACGAATCCCTTAGTCATGGAAGGTTTTCTGGAAATTAATGCTGCTCGTATTCGATTCGTGCGATTTTTTTTAGTCGGAGAATTAAATGTAAAATTTGATTGTAGAAACTGCTTATTAATTGTGGATTTCTCTGGTTTGATCTAAATTAAAGCTGGTCGTAATTAGTGTTTAGGTTGCGACTTGAACACGCAAATCTTTACATCAAGTGTCATAATTAGGAACAATTATAAAGTAAAAGTGCTTTGTTAAGAAGCTTTACGTTGTAATCATTAATAAAGATGGACGCAAGTTGAAATGATGGCTGCTTCTACGTATTTATTAGAAATGAATGTGGTTCGTTTATAGATTGCTTAATGTGGACTTTTTAAATAATTAGAAGAAAGAAAAATTGTGTTGTTTTCTGTTTAATTAGTTTTCTTTTTAGTTTAATAACTCGCGGACATTTTTTTATAACATGAATTAAAAAATTAGAAATTGTACCTATACCATACTTTCGGACAGAGGGAGTATTATTGTTTCCAAGGTAACCAAATTAACGTAGTCAATTTTGAGAAGTTGGCATTCTCAGTTAAACGGACTCTGACAAAATTGGACATAATGGGGGGCAAAAGTGATCACCCCCTGGCTTAGGTAAATATTATATTTTTTCCCGTTTGACAGGTAGTAGATGATGACCTGATATCACACCTGGTTGAATTTTTTCCTGATAAGGACCAGAACGAGCAATAATAAGGTTATTAGACAGCTGCAAAAAGGTCATTAAATAAAACGGTACATTTCTAGTCGATTAAAATTCGTTCTTTGTATAAAAAACCCAAATTAATTTCTTCCAACCTGAGAATTCCAAACACAAATTTAGAATTTGGGAAAAACGGTGGTTGCGGTTATTTTTTCGCAATTTTCCAAATTTTTTTTGCAATAGTCGAATTGTGCTTGACCCACAATACTCCAAAACACTCTTTTACGATTAATAAAAAGGCGATTAAAAAAATTTGTAATAATCTCGTCGAGATTTGGGTTAATACTCTTTCGTATGATACACTTTCCTTAAAAAGATACCGTAGTCAAATTTTACGAAAATCAAAAGTAATTACATTTTGAACTGATTGTAATGTTTTCACTGTTTTCTAATTGCAGCGCTACAAATTTAAAGAGAGAAATTGTATTAATTTTGGTTGAATTTAAGAAAGTAAAATTTAATACCAAATATGTTATTTACAATAATTTCACCTTTCTTTCAAAAACGTACAACCTTTGTATTTACATATGGATTTCTTATGACGGCGATAAATTTATAGATCCCGCATAATTCGTTAATTAGTCATTTATAATGAGCTTTCTATGACGACATCAAATGCAATATTAATTTTAATAATTTTCAAACGGACTTGGAAATGATGAAAAAAATTGATAATTTAAATAATGAGCATAGATAATGTTACAGAATATCGAAAGAACGCGTTGGAAGTTATACTTCTTTGGCGTGACTAAATTAAATATAACCAGGCGTAAAAATTAAGAGGATGTGCGCGTTCGAGCGAAAAGTGGCACATTTCCGAGCGAGGGAGGCAAATGAAGCGCGACGCGGAGCGGCGCGCTTCATTTTCCCGAGATCGGAATGTGCCACTTTGAGCTCGAATGCGCGCACTCGGTTTTAAGCACGATTCACAATAATTTTTGGTGGCCAAAAATTAGAAAATACTTTTTATCGTTCCCTCTCACTCGTACTTATGACTTTGTTGTATCTTTTCGCTCGCTCCCACTCATTGCTATGGTAAAAATACGTTTTTCCAATATATAATCAATATTTACTGAAGTAAATTGAATATAACCACGCGTAAAAATTAATATAAATAAATTCGGTAAATAAGAGGATGTCAGTTTTTTTTTAGTTCAGTTAGTTTAGAGGTTAATTTCGGAAAAAGTTAAAGGGGTTAATGCTTTTTTTCCAATTTTGTTTCAATATTTCATAAAATGGTATAGTGGCATAAGGTAAGTGACCCCGCTACCGGATATGGCCCTTCTAGCGGTCACTTCGCTAAAAATTTTGAAATGTATTATTACAAGTCAATGAACGACATTTAAAAAAAAATTAAAACGTTGCTTATTTAATATAAACGTAGTTTAAATAGTAGAAAAAGTGATTTTAAAATCAAAAATAAAAAATTTGTTCATTAATTTGCTACAACATTGATTTCTGAAAAGGTAGGTTAAGGTTTCTTTTGACAAGTGATATGAAACATAAAATAACAACTATAAAATCAAAAAATATTTTTGTGTTAATTACTACAGGGTAAAATTATTAAAAAAATAAACAAATTAATAATTTTTTATTGATTTAAACTAAAAATAAGGTGACCGCGCATACGTACAATAAAATTGGCTTGGCATGCAAAATCAAAAGAATACTAAGAGAGCAAAAAATACTTTAACTAATAAATAAATTATAAGATTAATTAAAAATACTTCTTTTATTCGATTGTATTTATTTGCCAATAATAATAATTACTTTTTCAAAACAAATTTTATTAAATACTGCTTGATTTTGTAATTTATAACAATTTCGTGGCCGATAGAGGGGACATCGCAAATTTATACTATTATGATTTATTATTAACATTCTAATCGATATTATTGGCCCTTTTCTTTTTTTTTTTGAAGTTAAAGGTATGAACTTTGAAAATTATTAATTACTTTAATTATATATTGGATATTAATATTTTTAATATTGCTTTAAAAAAAAAACGCTTAACTGTCTGGTAGAGGGGTCACTTACCTTATTTACTAAAATAAATTTAAATTTACGATTTGAAAGCGCGAAAAGTAAAATAAACAAATTCAATAAATACGAGGATGTGCGCGTTCGAGCGAAAAGTGGCACATTTCCGAGCGAGGGAGGCAAATGAAGCGCGACGCGGAGCGGCGCGCTTCATTTTCCCGAGATCGGAATGTGCCACTTTGAGCTCGAATGCGCGCACTCGGTTTTAAGCACGATTCACAATAATTTTTGGTAGCAAAAAAATAGAAAATACTCTTTATCGTTCCCTCTCACTCGTACTTATGACTTTGTTGTATCTTTTCGCTCGCTCCCACTCATTGCTATGGTAAAATACGTTTTTCGAATATATATACAATATTTACTGAAGTAAATTGAATATAACCATGCGTAAAAATTAATATAAATAAATTCGGTAAATAAGAGGATGTCAGTTTTTTTTTAGTTCAGTTAGTTTAGAGGTTAATTTCGGAAAAAGTTAAAGGGGTTAATGCTTTTTTTCCAATTTTGTTTCAATATTTCATAAAATGGTATAGTGGCATAAGGTAAGTGACCCCGCTACCGGATATGGCCCTTCTAGCGGTCACTTCGCTAAAAATTTTGAAATGTATTATTACAAGTCAATGAACGACATTTAAAAAAAAATTAAAACGTTGCTTATTTAATATAAACGTAGTTTAAATAGTGTAAAAAGTGATTTTAAAATCAAAAATAAAAAATTTGTTCATTAATTTGCTACAACATTGATTGCTGAAAAGGTAGGTTAAGGTTTCTTTTGACAAGTGATATTAAACATAAAATAACAACTATAAAATCAAAAAATATTTTTGTGTTAATTACTACAGGGTAAAATTATTAAAAAAATAAACAAATTAATAATTTTTTATTGATTTAAACTAAAAATAAGGTGACCGCGCATACGTACAATAAAATTGGCTTGGCATGCAAAATCAAAAGAATACTAAGAGAGCAAAAAATACTTTAACTAATAAATAAATTATAAGATTAATTAAAAATACTTCTTTTATTCGATTGTATTTATTTGCCAATAATAATAATTACTTTTTCAAAACAAATTTTATTAAATACTGCTTGATTTTGTAATTTATAACAATTTCGTGGCCGATAGAGGGGACATCGCAAATTTATACTATTATGATTTAGTATTAACATTCTAATCGATATTATTGGCCCTTTTCTTTTTTTATTATGAAGTTAAAGGTATGAACTTTGAAAATTATTAATTACTTTAATTATATATTGGATATTAATATTTTTAATATTGCTTTAAAAAAAAAACGCTTAACTGTCTGGTAGAGGGGTCACTTACCTTATTTACTAAAATAAATTTTAATTTATGATTTGAAAGCGCGAAAAGTAAAATAAACAAATTCAATAAATGCGAGGATGTGCACATTCGAGCGAAAAGTGGCACATTTCCGAGCGAGGGAGGCAAATGAAGCGCGACGCGGAGCGGCGCGCTTCATTTTCCCGAGATCGGAATGTGCCACTTTGAGCTCGAACGTGCACACTCGGTTTTAAGCACGATCCACAATAATTTTTGCTGACAAAAAATTAGAAAATACTTTTTATCGTTCCCTCTCACTCGTACTTATGACTTTGTCGTATCTTTTCGCTCCCTTCCACTCATTGCTATGGTAAAAATACGTTTTTCGAACATATAATCAATATTTACCGGACTAAATCAAATATTTTGATTGGAAAGAAAAACAATTTACAAAATTTAATGAATACGAGACGCGCCAAAAGAAGTATAACTTCAAAAACCCGATATGCTAGACGGGACACCTATCCAATAAATTAGTATTATGAAACCTTTTCAGAGACTCAGATTTCGTCAAAGATTAGTCATGAACGACTTAAAATAAATCGTAAAACACCGAAGGCCTGCTCGGCACTTCACTTTCACTGCTTGTTTATTCGCAAAATACACATTGTCAATCGATTAAATAAATTATAAGCGATCAATTAAGAAAGGTTACGTTTTGAGCACCAGATAAATAAAAATCCGCGTCCACATCACATTTTTTTTGTATGTTCGAATCACTTTCTCGACTCTTTGTACTACTTTATTGAATTTTGGCGTAATTCAAACGCATTACTGCAAGACCCCAAGGCCGACTTACAAAAATCTGTTATTACAATATATCCTTTCCTTCTGCCGAATTAAATTATATATTTGCGACATTTATCCTCCACCACAAAGGCTTGTCATCGCATCGTAAAACTCGGAACAACTTCCTTTCGAAAATAGACATCGTTTTGCCTTTTTTTTTTCACAAGGCACGTGCCGCTTTGTTTTTTTTTTTTGACAATTTAGAAGAACACCAAGAGAAATATTTTTTCAAAATTATTAAATCGCGAAGAACTAGCCCTCGCCCAAAGTTTTGCTCGTCCGCACAAAAAAATAGATCCGCGAACGCTCCGCCAAAAATGACCCCGTATCAAGGTCCCCCCGAACGGTTGCAACATTTAATTTAAAGGCCGCAATAATAAAATTATTTAAACAATTAAGTAAGCGGCAATTATAAAAAACACGACTCCGATTGCGACACTCGACTGAAATGTTTAAGCGTTATCCAATCGCGCTTTGAGAGATTTCGCATTCCCAACAAACGTACCACACATACTGAGAGCAAAATTGATGTAATAAAATAATTTAAAAAAAAATAAATAAAACCGTTAGCGTACTCGCGTGGTTCGTTTTCCTTGCTAATTATATGCTATGGGCATTCGTTATGTACCTTACATAAACCGTAATTTTTAGATTGTAATGGATCGCTTGTAACATAATTGTAAAAGGTAAAATAAAGAACTCACCGATGGCGTTAGCAATCGAAAGTAAGAAAATCTCGGCTTACCTGAAACAGAAAAATATAAATTAATAACAAAGAATTATTAGGAAATGCTCAAGTACTTAAATACCATCTAAATATATTTCTCGTGATTTTATTCTTTTTTAAAGATAGGTAAGGTAAGGGACCCAATAGGCGATCAGGACCCAATACCCGATCACTCCGGTATTGGTCGTATTTAGGGCAAATTTGGCATAATTGCACCACTGGAATAGATGCCCCATTTTCTAGAAGTTATACTTTCGACAAAAAAAAAATTTTTTTTTTTGATATATTGCAATTTATTGTTTATATAAATATTGTGCTAAAACAACATATATATGTACAGTTAAACTTTATTCTATTCAACACCCTCTAAACCACTTATAGTGATCGAGCTATTCCAAGAGACAAAATCTAGTGCTACATGGTTGAAAAAAATTCAAGGTTGATCTTGGTAAGGTCTCTTGGAATAGCTCGATCACTATAAGTGGTTTTAGAGGGTGTTGAATAGAATAAAGTTTAACTGTACGACGAAGAAATTTATCGATCCAAGATCAAAAATACTTATGGAACGCAAAAATTGGAATAGAATTAATTGTTTGTTGCAAATAAACGATATAATTTTTAAAAAACGAGTTAAGAAGTAACAAATTTGGTTTTATGATGTAGGGTAGAATATAAAATATACGTTAAATTTGTATTTAATTAAATATGATCTTTGTTTACTTTTGAATTAGAGAAGTGCCATCTATGCATGATAATAAATGAGTAATTTAATTTATTTGTATTAATATTTTTTCGTATATCTTAAAATGAGTAAGTTTTCATTTAAGTTTTTCGAAAATTACTATTTTGTAAATAAATAGTAGTTCTATTATGTTATTATTTACAAAAATTTAATATTTTTATTAAGGGCATCTATCCCAACTACTACATTATGCAGTGGGGCATCTATCCGCTTTTACACTCTTTTTAGTATCTGTAATTATGTTGTTCATAATAGTATTTTTTTACATAAACATAGTAATTACAATTTATTATAAATTAAACTAACTCCTCACCACAAATTATGACTTTTTGTTTGAGTTACAAATTTTAAACACAATTTTTGGTTTTCTTCATGTTATTGCATTTGTAATAATTGTTCCTTCTGTTTTTCATTTAGAAAAAAATACATATCAAATCCAAATTACATATCAAAAAAATTATCTAATGAAGTAACAGATAATGGAAAAGAACTAAAGACAAATCTGAAATATAAGCAATCTAAAGAATTAAAAGTACTACATCTCAAAATCCAATCGATTTTCAGAAATTTTCTCTTTCATTGGTTTGGAAAATTATTACCAAATCGAATATTATTAATAACTCGGTGTGCTACATTTTAAATCCTTTTTTTTTAAGAAGGTCGGTAGTTACGCGGCTACAAGTAGTAAACAGCAGTTTATTATTATTAAAAGACATCTCAGCGTGAGGTCCACTTACTATTTAATTTATGCAAATTCGCATATTCCTGTGGGGCTTAAATATCTCAATTTTTCCTACATTAAAATACCTTTGCTATGCATTTTCTCGTATCATTACAGCCCGAAAATCTTTATAATAGGCCTGTGGTATTCAAACAACGACCTTTTAGAACCTTTTTACACGCCATTAACCTACTGCTTATAATTTAGACTAACAAGAAGAGGCTCGGAACTATGAATCACAGATTTTGTTTACATTTACAGTTTTTGAAAAGTACTACTTCGACATTCATTTGTCAAAGCAGTGACCATTGTACAAAAATACTCGAAAACAAATGGTTTTGAAATTTTACCTTGTATCCTCGTAAGAAGCAACTCGGTAGCCGAAAGGTTAACACAACTGACTACGAAGCAGCAGGTCTAAAGTATTATTTTTTAAAAAATAAATACAAGAAAGTCATAAGTGCGAGAGAGAGAGAACGATAAAAAGTATTTCCTAATTTTTTATCACCAAAACTTATTGTGAATCGTGCTTAAAACCGAGTGTGCACATTCGAGCTCAAAGTGGCACAGTCCGATCTCGGGAAAATGAAGCGCGCCGCTCCGCGTCGCGCTTCATTTGCCTCCCTCGCTCGGAAATGTGCCACTTTTCGCTCGAATGCGCACATACTCGTACTTATTAGGTTTGTCTCTTTTATCATTAGCTCATTCAAATCAAAAAAATCAATTTAGTTTAGTAAATATCGATTTTGTGTTGGAAAAATATATTTACCATAGCAACGAGTGGAAGGGAGCGAAAAGATACAGCAATCTCGTCAGTGCGAGAGAGAGGAAATGATTAAAATTATTCACCTGATTTTTCATCTAATTGATTGGCCTAAATTAATGTGAATCGTGCTTAAAACCGAGTGTGCACATTCGAGCTCAAAGTGGCACATTCCGACCTCGGGAAAATGAAGCGCGCCGCTTCGCGTCGCGCTTCATTTGCTTCCCTCGCTCGGAAATGTGCCACTTTTCGCTCGAATGCGCACATCCTCGTACTTATTAGGTTTGTCTCTTTTATCATTAGCTCATTCAAATCAAAAAAATCAATTTAGTTTAGTAAATATCGATTTTATGTTGGAAAAATATATTTACCATAGCAACGAGTGGAAGGGAGCGAAAAGATACAGCATTCGCGTCAGTGCGAGCGAGAGGAAATGATTAAAATTATTCAACTGATTTTTCATCTAATTGATTGGCCTAAATTAATGTGAATCGTGCTTAAAACCGAGTGTGCACATTCGAGCTCAAAGTGGCACATTCCGATCTCGGGAAAATGAAGCGCGCCGCTTCGCGTCGCGCTTCATTTGCTTCCCTCGCTCGGAAATGTGCCACTTTTCGCTCGAATGCGCCCAACCTCGTACTTATTAGGTTTGCCTATTTTATCCTTACAAAAATACTCAAAAACAAATGGTTTTGAAATTTTACTAAACGGTTGTTCCCTCCTCGTAAGAAGCAACTCGGTAGCCGAAAGGTTAACACAACTGACTACGAAGCAGAAGGTCTAAAATATTACTCCCTCTGTCCGGAAATATGGTATACATTTCAAAAAAAATCATAGATTATCGTGAATATAGAAAACAAATGACAACATTCATTATATTATTATGTATATATTAATGGTAACATAACCTAATATTATTGACATGTGTCATGTTCTTCTTGGTTTAGAACTTAACGTTCAAAGATCAGTTTTTTAAATATAAATAAAATTGGTACCGCTGCAAAACGAATATGGAAAATTCCGAAGAAGAATTGATAAACTTGGAAAAAAGAGATTCCAAATATAAACAATTGACCACAGAACAACGTTGTGGTATCTTAGAAAAATTATTACAGCACATGAAAGAGAACAAGTTAAAACACGGTGTAATCAATGTACAATCAAGCGTACAATAAGGCCAAATCATATATTAATTAAATTTATGGAGTATTATAACAAAATTATTCTTATATAATTATAGTTTTTTTTTAAAAGTTAATATAATATACTTGTCATGTTAATTTTTAGGTTTATCGTATTTTTTTCGAAAATGTATACTATATTTCCGGACAACAAGAATCTCGAAATGTATACCATATTTCCGGACAGAGGGAGTATTTTTTAGAAAATACTCGTAACACGAAAAACTATTAACAAATAGTAAATGAAAGCAAAACGAAATATTTCTTCGTAATTAAAAATAATGCGAAAAAACAGCATTCTGCTTCGTAGTCAGTTGTGTTAACCTTTCGGCTACCGAGCACGAAAATTTACGGAGAAAACAACCGCTCGGTAAATATTTAAGGTCGTTTCTTTTTAAGTGTTTCTGCTTTGTCAAACTAACTGTGCTAGACAGTCAAACCTCGATAAGTCGAAGTCTAAGGGAAACAAAATAATTCGAGTTATCAAAAATTCGAGTTATCGAGGTTCGACTGTACTGCAAATATAAACAATCAGACATTGAAAATCCTAAATTAAAATAATGAGAAACATGCAAAAAGTCCACTCACAGCGCCAATTTTTTTTAACTTTAAATAAATTCCCAACGAACGATGGCCACACAACAAACGCCCAATTTATTTTTGAACATAAATCAAAATCAAAATGACAAACTATGTCAAGCACAATTTGTGCTGATTTAAAGCGCATCTTTCATAAATTAAAATCAATACGTAATGACAGATTTAAGTTCCCCGTTGAAAATTGCGGAAAGGTCTTCCACTTTACAAGATATGCCAACCTAAACGCAAATTAATTTCGCTGACAATGGCTTTTAAGAGCTCCCATCTCCAAAATTGATAAAAATTTTTTTTCTAAAATAAAAACAAGCTCGGAAAGCTTTTGCTTCTATTAATCCAATTCTTCCTCGTTCGCTTGTGTTGATAATTAATTAACCATCGAAGAAAATGCATTTTTTAGAAAGCGAAAAGTGGGCGATTTTCGCACGATTTTCAATTTCTTATGAATGACATCGAACGTTTCCGTCACACCTTTATCGAATTCTTAAAACCTTTTAGTGACGAAGCCGAAAAACGATTCAATTTGAACTTGTTTCGTTCGAAGCTTCGTTTTTCATTTTCTTCGACGAAATGTCAACGTCTCCCTTTCGGATGCCTTAGCGTTTTGACTCGAATTTATTGTTCGACCCGGCTTTTATTTCGCGTCGGAAGGATTTTACAATTAAACACCGTTTAATTAATTAATAATCGCGTAATGCACGAGCGATAGATATGTCGTAAGATCCGAGGTAATTTCTATGGGTAATTAAAACATATTTCGACATTGTTTTGTGTATGTTATTAAAAAAGAAGAAACATTGCGGGCTTCTTGCTATTTAAAAATAATAGAAAGGCAATAAAAGGTCGAAGAACAATTGATTAACAATCAGCTTGAAATTTTAATTAAGTAACGCAAAGGTGTTTTCTTGACGGAATTACCTCCATAAAATTAAACCACACACACAGCAAAATTTATGGAAAGCGCAATGTTACATCCTTTATTATTGGTATCGAAATCATTACAGGGTGTTCTAAAATCACGGGCACATTTCAAATGCAATTTATTCAAAAAAAGTTGTAAATAATTCGACATTTTGATTTACGAGCGTCGTACGGCGCTAGTAAAAAGCAATCGATTTCGCCCAGATCAGAATAGAGTACAGTTCCGTCGTTCCTTTCTGCACGTGTGTGTAAAGTGCGTACTTTCGCGCTTCGCTTTTCCGCTTTTTCCCCTTCTGTATTCCAAAAGTTTGTTTTAGACTTTACTGCCAGTTTATTTATATAAGTACGCAATTTGAATAAAAGTAGGAATATGCGCGTTAGATTAAAATTTCTTCATTAAAGGCATTTCATTTATTTTTTGTTGTAAAAAATGAAATTGATGTAAACAAAATTCCTAGAGGCTGTCTATGTACTACTAAAATATTAATTTTTTCCCATAAAAATGCATTAGAAATGTGACCGTTGATTTTAGAACACCCCGTAGTTTAATATTATAAAAGTGATCTTTCTTATTTAGCTGTCTTGACCTTGCCATCAATCATTTCTAACATTGTTTTGTTTTGGTGTAACTTTATCTCGTTTTAATTACTTTTTATGTGGCTAGAATTATGTCATAATGAATGACCAATAAAAAAAAACCGGTGCATGTACTCATATATGCGCATTAAAGTTATACTTCTTTGGCGTACATAAATTAAATAAAAATTAATATAAATAAATTCAATAAATACGAGGATGTGCGCATTCGAGCGAAAAGTGGCACATTTCCGAGCGAGGGAGGCAAATGAAGCGCGACGCGGAGCGGCGCGCTTCATTTTCCCGAGATCGGAATGTGCCACTTTGAGCTCGAATGTGCACGCTCGGTTTTAAGCACGATTCACAATAATTTTTGGTGATAAAAAATTAGGAAATACTTTTTATCGTTCCCTCTCACTCGTACTTATGACTTTGTTGTATCTTTTCGCTCGCTCCCACTCATTGCTATGGTAAAAATACGTTTTCAAATATATAACCAATATTTACTGGACTAAATTAAATATTTTGATTGGAAAGAAAAATAATTTACAAAAAATGAATACGAGAATTTCGTTAGACGTTACCATCGACACGCCAAAAGAAGCATAACTTCAAAAATTTAATAATTTAAATGTAATAATAATATATAAATATAATATAATATATAAATATAATTTTAATCGTTTCTTTTCCCTCGCATTGACGAGATTCCCGTATCTTTTCGCTCCCTTCCACTCGTTGCTATGGTAAATATATTTTTCCAAAATAAAATCGATATTTACCAAACTAAATCCAATTTTTTGATTTGAAAAAGCTAGTGATAAAATAGACAAACCTAATAAGTACGAGGATGTGCGCATTCGAGCGAAAAGTGGCACATTTCCGAGCGAGGGAGGCAAATGGAGCGCGACGCGGAGCGGCGCGCTTCATTTTCCCGAGATCGGAATGTGCCACTTTGAGCTCGAATGTGCACGCTCGGCATTAAGCATGATTCACATTAATTTAGGCTAATCAATTACTCAAAAAAGCAGTTGAATAACTTTAATCTTTTCCTCTCGCTCGCACTCATGAGATTGCCGTATCTTTTCGCTCCCTTCCACTCGTTGCTATGGTAAATATATTTTTCGATTCACAATTATTAATTTATTTTCTTAGGCGGCTAACATCAAATGCCATATTTTCTTTAGAAGTGCGCGCGCAACGTTCGTCGCCTACTATTTTACTCTCACGTGCCAAAAGAAGTATAACTACAAAAAATCATGTAAATAACATCGAGTCCTAATTAATTATTTTCAGTTCTAAAAGTCAATGTTGAATAAATCTTGAACTTCTATTGCAATCGATAAAAGGCTTTGTCCGATCAGTAAAGTGTTACATATTAATATTTTGAGCACAAACACAAAAGAATAGATAAAATAATTACAAAATCTATTCAAGCGAAACTAAGAAAAGGCGCTTTCTCTTCAAATAATAATATACATCTATATTAAAAATATTCAGAATATAGACAACTAATTATGGATTAAATATTACTTTTACTTTTTTTACAAGTTTTTTTTTTGTTCTCGATGTTCGTGAAAAATAAATATTACATCCTTTGATGAATCTAATTACCATTTAGATATTAGTTAGAATGTACCGATATCTACGCTGTTACGGGATAATTTTCGATTAAATTTACAAAAAAAAAGATGTTTTGTAGAATAAAAGTGAAAGAGCGGAGAAGAGATCCGCAATAATCATAAATTATGGCAATAAAAATATTAATAGGAAAAATTGGTAGGAACGAAACCGGTAATGTCCGCAGTGAAAAATTAGGAACGTTTAATTAACACAAAACGAAATAAAAAAATTTAAATAAAACAAAATCCTACCTTAAAAATGCATATCAAAAAGCTTGGGGGACCTTCATTAGAAACCACAAAGCTGATATAATTTGTTGATGAACACACCTCGTTTAAATTCGCATAATACATTGGAAGAATGACTCATTTTGCCTATTTACACCTAAGCTGTATAGGGTGGTCCAAATAAATGTGTTTAAACAGGCTGTTTTGTATAACTTTGTTTTTGTAATTAAAATTAAGCCCTTTGGAATTTCAAAATAAAAAAAAACAGTTTGAAAATGATTAGAATAATTCTTGACATAAATAAATTAACAAATTTCAAAAATTGGAGCACAGACTAAATATCCAAACAACTTTAATTTCGATCTTAAAAAAATAGTTTTAGAACAAAAATATTTTAATGCAATAATAACCAAATTAAACAGTTTTGAATTTGTTACAATAATTTTCATAAAAGAGTACTAGTGAATAATGTTTGATATTAATTCCTTATCAATATATCATTAATTTTTTTGTTAATTTTGCAATCGACGCTATTAATGAATGCCAAATATTTACAATTAAATAACCATTCTTTCAATTACTTGCGCGATCTATTGGTCGATGCACAATTTGTTTAAATTGACGAAAAATATTAATTATTAAATAGTTTAAAAATTTAAAAATCACTCCACAACACTTATTTAGTTCACGACTGCCGACTCGATACTAACAAACTTGCACATATGCAATAAAGAAAAACTGGCTTCGATAACGTTTCGAACGGAAACAAATTTATTTATCTTTATCGCAAAAGTGACGTGCAAGAACAAAAAATGCCGAAAGTCGTGTGCGAGCTCTCGATTAAAATTCTTTGTAATTTGCGAGCCCCTTTTTACAGTTTTGTTAAAGTGTCGCATACAGAGACATAACCGGCGCGGGAGCTGAGGGGGCTCGTGCCCCGCGCGTCAAAATAACAATTGTTTTTTTCCAAAAAATATGAGTGGAAGAGAAAATGGTAAAACGAGGTGCGAAGTGAGGTATTGCCCCGAGGTGATATTTAGCCTAGTTACGTCCCCGGTTGCATATTCACTAAAATAATACATTAGATGCTCAAAAAGCTATTATACAGGGTGTCGGACAAATAGATACCGAGACTTAACCAGGCGATACCCGACATCAATCTAAACAATAAAAGACTGTATGCAATATGTCCTAAATCTAAAGAAAGAAGAAGGCTGTAGTATATAATTTTTAACCAACTTAAAAAAAATAAAAAATTTAATAAAAACAATTAACAAAAAATAGTGTAGCTGTATTACATTCTGAGTATACGTTATTAAGTTTTTATTTTAATAAAAAAATATATTAAAAAATGCAAAAGAAACAAAAATTATTCTGAATTATTTAAACTATTATATTTATATATTATTATTACATTTAAATTATTAAATTTTTGAAGTTATGCTTCTTTTGGCGCGTCGATGGCAACGTCTAACGAAATTCTCGTATTCATTTTTTGTAAATTATTTTTCTTTCTAGTCAAAATATTTAATTTAGTCCAGTACATATTGATTATATATTCCAAAAACGTATTTTTACCATGGCAATGAGTGGGAGCGAGCGAAGAGATACGACAAAGTCATAAGTACGAGTGAGAGGGAACGATAAAAAGTATTTCCTAATTTTTTATCACCAAAACTTATTGTGAATCGTGCTTAAAACCGAGTGCGCACATTCACAGGTCATTTTCTGTTCAGATACTGGGTTGTTGGCCCATTGTTTCTATATTTTTTCTAGCTTTTAATAGCTATCATATTGCAACAAAATTGTTAGGATATATTAGACAATGTATATATTTTATAAAACACAAGCCCATGTGTAGAATGCAGTTTTCTAAAATTGGAGGCAATATTTAAAAGTTGATGGCCGTTCATTTACTGGACAAGTTTGACCCTATATTTAATTTAGTACGCCAAAGAAGTATTACTTTAACGCACATACCGGTTTTTTTCCTATGTAATTAATCAATGTGTGCGGCAAATCAAAGAAAATTACTTCAATATTTTCTTAAAAGACAACTTCGATGAGCTGTTTTTTCTTGGAGCAATTTTAAGCACCTTTTCGAAATGCAACTTGTCGGAAGTTCGATTTCGAAACGAAATTTTAAGTTGAGAAGATCTAATCTATAGGTTTGCGGATCAATTTCGGCTTGCGTTTTGACATATGATATTTTTCGAGAAGAGCAGCTACAATTGTGTGAATCACGAGGGAGACGTCTATAGGTGTGTTTTTATTTTGACAGTTTCGTAAAGATTAAGATCTGAAACGACGTTTTAATTGCTTCTGTTACAGTTAGGAAGCCAGTTTGTTACTGTAAAGATGAACCATCTGTTTTGTAGCTGGTTGCTCTTAATAGGAGTAGTAATGTTTTCCTTAATTTTAACTGTAACGTTTACTTGCACTTGGAAGGGAACGCTATTTACAGTCGAACTTCTATATACCGAATTTTTGTGGTGCGCACCCAGTTTTAGAAAAAAAAATATAACAAAGGGTTCCTATATAACGAACAAATAAGAATATATTTTTTCAGGTAAATGTATATGTTACAGTCAAAGCGTGCGTTTCAGTTAGAGTATAGGCTAACTAGGTAAACTATGCGTTTACTACCTTCTGTAGTAAATGTGTTGATTTCGGGCGAAAGAAAGCTTTTGCATTTATGAAACTTGCGCAGTGAGTGTAAACAAACAAAATTTGAAACATAACCTACTTATTGGCGGTATTTGTTAAAAGCTTTTATAGTATTTATAGTTTTTTCATATTTATATAAAAGATGTTATAGTTTTTCAATAAATAATGCGTTTTTTTTATAAATTTATAACCATCTAGAACTAAATACTATTAAGTATTAAACAAATCAAAAAATATTCTTATGTAATAATAATTAGTTAGATTTTACTCTAAACATTAGGAGCTTTATATTTAAATTTAACGCACATTTGTGGGAGTGGCTTAACTATTTCTGTTGGCCGGACAGAGTATAGTGAAATCTAACTGATTATTATTTCCTAGGATTTTTTTTGATTTGTTTAATACTTAGTAATATAATGTTTCTAATGAACTCTAACTGATTAATTATTATTACCTAAGAATATTGTTTTGATTTGTTTAATACTTAGTAATATAAAGTTCCTAATGTTTAGAGTAAAATCTAACTAATTATTATTACATATGAATATTTTTTGATTTGTTTAATACTTAATAGTATTTAGTTCTAGATGGTTATAAATTTATAAAAAAACGCATTGCATTATTTACTGAAAAACTATAACATCCTTTATATAAATATGAAAAAACTATAAATACTATAAAGGCTTTTAACAATAACGCCAATAAGTAGGTTATGTTTCAAATTTTGTTTGTTTACACTCACTGCGAAGTATTACTATAAATGCTAAAAGCTTTTTACCAGATTAAAATTGAAATCGTTTTACAGAAGGGATATAAAGATCGGTAGATTTCTAAAAACTTAATCTTTCAATACAGATGCATAAAATGCTCTTTTACCTGGAGGAAAAATTGAAATTGTCTTAAAACGATTTATGGTAGATTTTAATAAATTTAAATTTTCGAAAAATGTATAATATGTCAACAATAAGATGAAGACAAATTCGATAATTCGATGAGAGAAGATAAAAGTTTCCTTCCATTTTGTATTATCAAAATTTTTGAATTGCAAACGAGTGTGCATCGAGCTCAAAGTGGCACATTCCGATCTCGAGGAAAATGAAAAGGTGTTCCTTCATTTTCCAATTACTGGAATCTGCTAAACAGTTGCACATCATCAAGTGCACATTCCGTCTCGGAATGCGCACATCCTCGTGTTTACTGAATTGGTCTACTTTATTCTTCACTGTTTCAAATCATATATTTAAATTTAGTTTACGAAATATCAATTGTATATATTTTACCATAGCAATAAGTGGAAGGGAGCGAAAAGATACGATAATCTTGTCGATGCGAGCGAGAGGAAACGAGTAAAATTATGCAACTCATTTTTTGTCTAATTTATTGGCCTAAATTACTGTGAATAGTGCTGAAAACAGAGTGTGCACATCTGAGCTCAAAGTGGCACATTCCGATCTGGGGAAAATTTAAATTTAAATTTAAAGGTGTTATTTCTATACAGTATGTCCTATGAATAAGTACTGAAATTTAATCAGGAGATGTCTGGCACAAATCTAAATACTAAAAGTATTATATTCTTTAAGTCTAGGGAATTTCGAAAAAAATGCATTTTAATTTTCTATTAAATGGCAACATAGCATCGTCTTTACGCGCTCTTAAAAGAGAGTGAGGTCATTTAGTAAGGGATTTATTTAATTTTTTATATATCATGTTTCAGAATAAATTAAACAAAAATTTTCAAAGTATTCTAAAAAATAAGGTATTTATTGCACATTTTTAAAGTGAAGTTTATGATAGCATGACTCAAAAATATTCCACAAAAGGGTCATTTATTCCAGTACTCATGGGGCGAATACCCTGTATAGCGAAATTTTCCTACAGCGATTTTTTTTCGGGATTTAGCGCTTTCGTGATATAGAAGTTCGACTGTACGTGTTATAGTCACTTTCGGACTTTTAAAAAATCAATACACAAAATTTTAGTGAAGAAAAAAGCTGCAACTTTTATCAATTTTCATGAATTATTGATTTTTGATGTTATAGCTAAATCAATTAATCGTGGTCTTTATTTAAATTTTGCCCAAAATGTATTGACTCAGAAACATTTTTTAGATAACAATTAATATTAATAAGCGTACTTTATTTGTACTTTTGGCTTTGCCCAATCTCGTATAGTAATTTTGAGGTGTTAGATCTTTATGGATTTACAAATTTATGTGATTTTAATTCGAGCTGCCATAAAACTTGACTTTCTATCGACTCTTACGTATTTACAAATTTAATAGTCGGAACTTTCTAATTTATTAAAAATACTATCCGCGGATTTACTCCATTTTTGTTTTTCTATCCGTTATACAATAGTTATTAGACTTTTTTTAGACGACTTATCGAAAAGCTGTCACGAATCGAATTAATACAATTTGCAACCTTGATTCATAAATGTGGTGCAAGTACTACCAGTAGTACTTTTCACTTTGATGAGTCATCCGTTCGTTTATTTTTACGTAACGAGCCGGCAAATACACAACACTCGTCCGTAATAATTCTTTAATAACTATTGACCCACTGTGCGGTAGTGTAAGTTGTAGTTTGTCCATTAAGACAAATGTAAGATCGGCGATCGAACGCCGTTTTATCACCGTTATTCGGCGGGTTAGTGGAACTTGAGGCCGAAGAACCGGCCCGGTACGTCCGTCTCGCTGTTTCGTGGTTCGAAAAGAGCTCGAGGTCGTTCTTGTGCATTAATTCGGCCTTGAGTGCCATTTGACTTGTGGTTATCTGCAAGTTTCATTGCCATTTCCAATTTTGTTGTAAGGCGAAGCCGACAGTTCACTTTCTGTTCGACTAAAAATCGAATATCGATGTTTGTAACGGACACAAAAAAATTAAAGAAAAACCCCTGCGTGTTATACTTCTTTGGCATGCCTAAATGAAATGTAGCCACTTGAAAAAATTAATGTAAATAAATTAAATAAATACGCGAATGTGCACACTCGGTTTTAAGCGCGATTCACAGTAATTTAGGCCAATAAGATAGACGAAAACGCAGTTGAACAATTTTAATCGTTTCCTCTCGCTCACACCGACGAGATTGCCGTATCTTTTCGCTCCCTTCCACTCGTTGCCATGGTAAATATATTTTTCAAACATAAAATCGATTTTTACCAAGCTAAATTAAATTTTTTGATTTGAAAGAGCTAATGATAAAATAGACAAACCTAATAAGTACGAGGATGTGCGCATTCGAGCGAAAAGTGGCACATTTCCGAGCGAGGGAGGCAAATGAAGCGCGACGCGGAGCGGCGCGCTTCATTTTCCCGAGATCGGAATGTGCCACTTTGAGCTCGAATGTGCACACTCGGTTTTGAGCACGATTCACATTAATTTAGGCCAATAAGATAGACGAAAACGCAGTTGAACAATTTTAATCGTTTTCTCTCGCTCGCACCGACGAGATTGCCGTATCTTTTCGCTCCCTTCCACTCGTTGCCATGGTAAATATATTTTTCAAACATAAAATCGATTTTTACCAAGCTAAATTAAATTTTTTGATTTGAAAGAGCTAATGATAAAATAGACAAACCTAATAAATACGAGGATGTGCGCATTCGAGCGAAAAGTGGCACATTTCCGAGCGAGGGAGGCAAATGAAGCGCGACGCGGAGCAGCGCGCTTCATTTTTCCGAGATCGGAATGTGCCACTTTGAGCTCGAATGTGCACACTCCATTTTAAGCACGATTCACATTAATTTAGGCCAATCAATTAGACGAAAAAGCAGTTGAATAATTTTTATCGTTTCCTCTCGCTCGCACTCATGAGATTGCCGTATCTTTTCGCTCCCTTCCACTCGTTGCTATGGTAAATATATTTTTCCAACATAAAATCGATATTTACCAAACTAAATTGAATTATTTGATTTGAAAGAGCTAATGATAAAATAGGCAAACCTAATAAGTACGAAGATGTGCGCATTCGAGCGAAAAGTGGCACATTTCCGAGCGAGGGAGGCAAATGAAGCGCGACGCGGAGCGGCGCGCTTCATTTTCCCGAGATCGGAATGTGCCACTTTGAGCTCGAATGTGCACACTCCGTTTTTAGCACGATTCACATTAATTTAGGCCAATCAATTAGACGAAAAAGCATTTGAATTACTTTAATCGTTTCCTCTCGCTCGCACTCACGAGATTGCCGTATCTTTTCGCTCCCTTCCACGCGTTGCTATGGTAAATATATTTTTCGATTCACAATTATCAATTTATTTTCTTATGCGGCTAACTTCAACTGTCGAATTTTCTTTAGCTGTGCGCGCGCAACTTTCGTTGCCTACTAATATTTTACTCACGACGCGCCAAAAGAAGTATAACTACAAAAAATCATGTAAATAATATCGAGTTCTAATTAATCATTTTCAGTTCTCCGTTTTAAGCATGGTTCACAAACATTAATTTACCTTCTCAGGCGGCTAACTTGTCAAACGAAGTATAACTTCGAAAAACAATCAAACAACTTAAGAAAAAAGCAACAAAAAAAGTAAATATGGCGTGATTTATGCAGCAACATAAAGAAAAGCTTGCACGTCTGTGAACTTCAACAGTAGGTGGATGGATTACATTATACCTTGAGTAACTCCTAAACGAAACTTTTTTTATTTGGTGTGAAGTAAAGTAGAAACACAATATCGGTCACCAACCTAATAAGTGACCATATGTCTGGCCGGTTAATAAATTATTCATATTTTAAACAGACTCGAGATATTTTTTTTTCTACCTTCAAGTTTCTTCTTTCTTGCTTCATCAAAGCTCGCTCAAGATCGACACATATCAAACTGTAGTAATCGCGTAGGGGCCCATACCGTCGATGGAACTGAAGAAGTTTCGTTCCGACAATGAGGATTATTTAAATTGGGATAAGGTCGTGCAACGTATTGCCAGACACCGCCCTGCCTACCGTAACGTTAAAAGATAACAGACAGAGGATTTGCGTGTGGAAAGAACAAAAATCAAAAAACCTTCATAATAAAACTTGAAACGAAAGCAATCGATAGTACAATGACGGAATGTTTTAAAAGATCATTGGTTTGAAGGATTCCGCATCATTCTCGTAGAATTTGAGGTTTGGGCGAAATTTCGTTTTATCAACTGAATTTTTTTGAAATTTAATTCACTGAATAAAAATTTATACGGAAACGTAGTCCAAAAATCAATTGTTTTTGAGTTACAGCAAAGTTGAAAAATTGATTTTTCTAAATAAAACCAGTTGTAATATAATTTTTACATTTTTAATTGATTTAACGCTGCCACTGCCTTTTTAGGAGTAGTTAGAATGTTTTAATTATTTTTTTGATTTGTTGTACACTTTTATAAGTAACTTCCATGCAATAGTTTATCCGAATTTAAAACATTGTAATTTCTAATACTTATAGGAAATATTGGTTTACATTTTTAATGGATTTAAAGCCTGCCCTGTTTATTTAGGGGTAGTTAGAATTTTTTAATTATTTTTCTGGTTTATTGTAATCTTTAATAAATCACTTCCATGCATAAGTTTCCTCGGATTCGCGAATTTAAAAATTGTAATTTCTAATATAGGAAATATTGCTTTACATTTTTAATGGATTTAAAGCCTGCCCTGTTTCTTTAAGACTAGTAAAAAATTTTTAATTATTTTTCTGGTTTATTGTTACCTCTAATAAGTAACTTCCATGCAACAGTTCTCCCGAATTCGCAAATTTAAAAGATTGTATTTTTTAATACAAATTCATTTGTAAGTCTTACACTTTTAATCAATTTAATGCCTGCCCTGTCTTTTTAGGGGTAGTTAGAATTTTTTGATTATTTTTCTGGTTTATTATAAACTCTAATAAGTAACTTCCATCCATTAGTTTCCCCAAATTCACGAATTTAAAAAATTGTGTTTTTTAATACAAATTCATTTGTAAGTCTTACACTTTTAATCAATTTAATGCCTGTCCTGTCTTTTTAGGGCTAATTAGAATTTTTTAATTATTTTTCTGGTTTATTGTAATCTTTAATAAATCACTTCCATGCATAAGTTTCCTCGGATTCGCGAATTTAAAAAATTGTAATTTCTAATATAGGAAATATTGCTTTACATTTTTAAAGGATTTAACGCCTGCCCTGTTTCTTTAGGGGTAGTTATAATTTTTTAATTATTTTTCTGGTTTATGGTAAACACTAATAAATAATTTCCATGCAATAGTTTACCCGAATTCGCAAATTTAAAAAAATGTGTTTTTTAATACAAATTCATTTGTAAGTCTTACACTTTCAATCAATTTAATGCATGCCCTGTCTTTTTAGGGGTAGTTAGAATTTTTTAATTATTTTTCTAGTTTATTGTAAACTTTAATAAGTAAGTTCCATGCAACAGTTCTCCCGAATTCGCGAATTTAAAAAATTGTGTTTTTTAATGCAAATTCATTTGTAAGTCTTACACTTTCAGTCAATTTAATGCCTGTCCCAATCTTTTTAGGGTAGTTAGAATTTTTAATTATTTTTCTAGTTTATTGTAAACTTTAATAAGTAAGTTCCATGCAACAGTTCTCCCGAATTTGCGAATTTAAAAAATTGTGTTTTTTTAATACAAATTCATATGTAAGTCTTGCACTTTCAATCAATTTAATGCCTGTCCTGTCTTTTTAGTGGTAGTTGAAATTTTTTAATTATTTTTCTGGTTTATGGTAAACTTTAATAAATAACTTCTATGCATCAGATTCCTCGGATTCGCGAATTTAAAAAATTGTGTTTTTTAATACAAATTCATTTGTAAGTCTTACACTTTCAGTCAATTTAATTGCTGCCCTGTCTTTTTAGGGGTAGTTAGAATTTTTTAATTATTTTGCTGGTTTATTGCAAACTTTAATAAGTAACTTCCATGCAATAGTTTCCCGAATTCGCAAATTTAAAAAAATGTGTTTTTTAATACAAATTCATTTGTAAGTCTTACACTTTCGATCAATTTAATGCATGCCCTGTCTTTTTAGGGGTAGTTGGAATTTTTTAATTATTTTTCTAGTTTATTGTAAACTTTAATAAGTAAGTTCCATGCAACAGTTCTCCCGAATTCGCGAATTTAAAAAATTGTGTTTTTTAATGCAAATTCATTTGTAAGTCTTACACTTTCAGTCAATTTAATTGCTGCCCTGTCTTTTTAGGGGTAGTTAGAATTTTTTAATTATTTTGCTGGTTTATTGCAAACTTTAATAAGTAACTTCCATGCAATAGTTTTCCTAAATTCGCGAATTTAAAAAAATTGTGTTTTTTAATACAAATTCATTTGTAAGTCTTACACTTTCAATCAATTTAATTGCTGCCCTGTCTTTTTAGGGTAGTTAGAATTTTTAATTATTTTGCTGGTTTATTGTAATCTTTAATAAATAATTTCCATGCAATAGTTTCCTGATTCGAATTTAAAAATTGTATTTTAATACAAATTCATTTGTAAGTCTTACACTTTCAATCAATTTAATGCCTGTCCTGTCTTTTTAGGGTAGTTAGAATTTTTAATTATTTTTCTGGTTTATGTGTAATCTTTAATAAATAATTTCCATGCAATAGTTTCCTGGATTCCAAATTTAAAAATTGTATTTTAATACAGAATTATTTTTGGGTTTTCACTTTCAATCAATTTAATGCCTGTCCTGTTTTTTAGGGTAGTTAAATTTTTAAAAATTAAATTTTTCGTTTTAAAGGTGTTGTTAATTTAAAGAATTTCTGTAATTTTTTTCCTGGGATTTAATTAAAAAATGTGTTTTTTAATACAAATTCATTTGTAAGTCTTACACTTTCAATCAATTTAATGCCTGTCCTGTCTTTTTAGGGATAGTTAGAATTTTTAAATCATACATTTTGAATCGATTTAATACATGTTGTGTTGTTTTAGGATTAATTAGAATTTTGTAATTATTTTTCTGGTTTATTAGGCACTCTAATAAATAACTTCCATACATTAGTTTCACCAAATTTGCAATATTGAAACATAGGTACTATTTTAAAATAGTATTTACAAAAAACCAATTTTGCAACCTCTGTACCATAAAAACGATTGATTTTTGGACCTTGGTTCCATTTAAACATTTAATCAGTAACTCATACGCTATAAAAGTTAGTTGGTTAATTGTTATTTACCAAAACCCAATATACCATGGAAATGGTGCGAGAATTTTTAGGCCTTTTGTAAAAAGCTACGCCCTCATGTAAAGAGAAGTTCAATGTACTTTTTTAATTGTGTCAGACCCACCCAAACTTCTATACGCGCTAATCTCACTAAAAGTACATTAAATAATTAATGTCGCCGTTTTACCGACAACCTTTGACCTAAATTTAAAATTTAGTGTCCACCGTAAGAACTGTAATTTATGGCAATATTATTAAAAGGGTTAGCTTGCAAAGTCATACTATTTAATAGACACATAACTTTACCTTCTAATACAATTCCAGGAAAGTTATCTTTTCAGGTCCGTCCAAACATAGTTTTAACAATTATCGTAATCAACGTTCCTTTTGGATCCAAAATTTGTAATTATATAAATCGGAGATCCGAAAAAGTATAAAAAAGAAATTGTAATTAAAAATCCCAAAAAAATTAATTTAAATACGAATAATGTATTTTGAACGATAAAGGTGCGTTTACACTGCAAACAAGTTGGCAACAAATCCATAAACATGTACGAGTTTTGTACCGAATATTTGTTTTCGATTTATCACAGACACGTATTATACACACCTTGTGTTCTCATTGTCAACATGTTTATCGTGATCGAGAATGGATTTCAGCAAATCGCGCCTAAAGAAGTTTTACTTCAAAGGTAGCAACGCTACCGAAAGAACTTATAAAATTCACAGAAAAAATTCCATTCACGATAAAAATTTATTTCCACTCAAACTTTAACTTAATACTTCTAAATCGAAAATTAAGCTCGCTCTAAAGCGGATAAAATTTCTAAATTGAAAAGTTCCTACGCTTAAAATGTGCCTTCTCCATTACAAAGTAAAATGCAAAATAAATAAAATTCAAAATGTATACACTTCACAGCGTCTATTATCTTATGAGAGACCAAGTAAAATGGCTTTTTTTAATAGAAAATTTACAGTTGTCAGAGTAATAATGATGAGCACTGAAAAAAAATTCGTTAAACAATTCGCAGATGCAAAAACGCTTAAACGTTACCGGCGTTTTATTTTTTCCGAGTCGCTTTTGTTGTCGCATAAAAGCCAAGCTATTCGTGTTTCAAAAGTTAAAAGCAATTGGAACGAGTCACGTCGATTCTATTTAATTTTCTACATTTAAAGCGCATAAAGACTAAGTGACAAAAAAGTGGAGATGCGGTAACGGTTTGATATTTGCAGAAATGTATAGTTAATCTAATTTAAGGGTATAACGCGGTGTGGCCCAACGTGGGTCCCACTCCCCACGAGGGCAATTTAAATATTAAGGGAGGCAATAGCATTATTCAAGGGAAGGTATCCTAACAAATTTTGTTTGCAAAATAATAAAAAAAAAATGGGCCAACAGCCCAGTATGTGAACAGAAAATGATCTGTGAATGAACAGTAACACCCCAGTGAATGAACAGTGCTTTGCAATGGAAAATATTAGGTATTTCTCGAAGATAGGTTCTTTTTTCAAATTCGAGGCGGAAACGGTACAGCAGTGGTTTCCAACCTGTGGGGCGCGCCCCCCTAGGGGCGCGAGACTGTTGCAAGGGGGGCATGCAGCTGTTTCCAAAATATCATTTTCGTATACAAACCAATAAAGTCGAATAGGTATCAAAAAATTTTTATGTATATTTTTACATAATATTGTATATTATTTTGTAGCCCATTAAATAAATTATAATATCAGTTGAGTATTTATGAAATTAGATTGTTAGAAAAATTAAGGGGGCGCAACAGTTTTTTTTTTAAAGGGGCGCAGGTACAAAAAGGTTGGAAACTACTGCGGTACAGGAAAGTAAAATTGAAGGATGATAAGTCGTAAGTAACCTCAAAATATTAATTCGTACTGTGACGAACACAAGTTGTATTGTACCTGGACTTCTAATGATGGGTCCTCGAAGATTTATTTATTTTCAAAACATGTCCACTGTTGCCGATTGGTTTCTGTATGTTTTGCGGTTTTTGTTCCAATAAAACATTTTCCAGTGAATCAACAACTGTTCATTTACTGGTTTTCGCCCTTTTTATCAACCCAATGAGTGAACACTCAATATACAAATATCTTAATTAAATTTCTTATGGTGTAGATTGTTTTTTTGTTTAAGGAACGTTTATAAAAGAGAATACATGGCAGAAATAATTTAGAGAACGAATAAAACAACAATTTCGAAATACAATCTTAACCTAAGTTTAAAGTATTATTATAAAACGTACACACGAGGTGTTTAAAAAGATATAATTTGATGTAAGGTATAGTCAGATGAATAAATTTCATTTCTTGACCTCTGACGGGGTTTATTCTAACTATAATTAAAATGAACACAATTTAATATTTCAAATTGAAGGTGCAATGGTCATTCACTGGATAGTTGACCCTAACCACTTGTAAAAATTAATTTAAATAAATTCAATAAATACGAGGATGTGCGCATTCGAGCGAAAAGTGGCACATTTCCGAGCGAGGGAGGCAAATGAAGCGCGACGCGGAGCGGCGCGCTTCATTTTCCCGAGATCGGAATGTGCCACTTTGAGCTCGAATGTGCACACTCGGTTTTAAGCCTCATTCACAACAATTTAGGCCAATAAGATAGACGGAAACGCAGTTGAACAATTTTAATCGTTTCCTCTCGCTCGCACCGACGAGATTGCCGTATCTTTTCGCTCCCTTCCACTCGTTGCTATGATAAATATATTTTTCAAACATAAAATCGATATTTACCAAACTAAATTGATTTTTTTGATTTGAAAGAGCTAAAGATAAAATAGACTAACCTAATAAATACGAGGATGTGCGCATTCGAGCGAAAAGTGGCACATTTCCGAGCGAGGGAGACAAATGAAGCGCGACGCGGAGCGGCGCGCTTCATTTTCCCGAGATCGGAATGTGCCACTTTGAGCTCGAATGTGCACACTCGGTTTTAAGCCTCATTCACAATAATTTAGGCCAATAAGATAGACGAAAACGCAGTTGAACAATTTTAATCGTTTCCTCTCGCTCGCACCGACGAGATTGCCGTATCTTTTCGCTCCCTTCCACTCGTTGCTATAGTAAATATATTTTTCCAGCATAAAATTGATATTTACCAAACTAAATTGATTTTTTTGATTTGAAAGAGCTAAAGATAAAATAGACTAACCTAATAAATACGAGGATGTGCGCATTCGAGCGAAAAGTGGCACATTTCCGAGCGAGGGAGCAAATGAAGCGCGACGCGGGCGGCGCGCTTCATTCCGAGATCGGAATGTGCCACTTTGAGCTCGAATGTGCACACTCGGTTTTAAGCCTCATTCACAATAATTTAGGCCAATAAGATAGACGAAAACGCATTGAACAATTTTAATCGTTTCCTCTCGCTCGCACCGACGAGATTGCCGTATCTTTTCGCTCCCTTCCACTCGTTGCTATAGTAAATATATTTTTCCAGCATAAAATTGATATTTACCAAACTAAATTGAATTTTTTGATTTGAAAGAGGTAATGATAAAATAGGCAAACCTAATAAGTACGAAGATGTGCGCATTCGAGCGAAAAGTGGCACATTTCCGAGCGAGGGAGGCAAATGAAGCGCGACGCGGAGCGGCGCGCTTCATTTTCCCGAGATCGGAATGTGCCACTTTGAGCTCGAATGTGCACACTCGATTTTAAGCGTGATTCACAATAATTAATTCACTTTCTTAGGCTTTTCGTTAGTTGTGCGCGCGCATCTTCCGTGGCCTTCTAAAATTCTACTCTCAACGCACCAAAAGAAGTATAACGTCAAAAATTGCCCCCCAAATTTGATTTGATTTAAAAGGCTTCAGAGTCCGATGCAGTTCTTTTCCTACAGAATAAAACAACATGTTTTTAGAGCTAAAATCGCGTGTTATTCAAGTTTGGCCTGGTACGGAATTTCACCGTTCCGTTCGTGCTTTATGGAGTTCTGTCCTCCGCATTATCAGTTTTATCGTTTCCAAAAAATTATTGTTTAAACGAATCTTAAAAAATAAATTATAACCGACTATTTTTAACGCACACGCGCCCACGTTTAAAAAAATCCATTTAAAAAACCGAAAAAGTAAAAAAATCTGTTTCTGAAATGTTTCAGACGCCGATCAACTCTACAAACAAAATTTAATTGAATTATAAATTAAAAAAAACTTGCAAAACATTAGGTTTCCTTAAAAATAAATCTATTTTAGATTGGAAGTGGACCGATTTACAACTTTCCATTCGTCTAGGCCTTTGTTTTTTGAATTTCGATGCAAATTCATTATTGACTGGGTCAAATTGCCTAATTTTAGTATTAATTCATTTTTAATTAAAACTTCGGCCGATTCTTATTATTCATTACAGTAAGACCCCGCTTCGCGCGGGGCATACGTTCCAATGAGTTTCGGCGCTAAACGACACGGCGTTAATCGGATCACTTTGAAATATGTCACAATAAGTTAAATCGATGTAAATTTTGAGCTATTTCGAAGCTTCGAGCAGACCGCGTCGTATCGAATCGGCGTTAAACGAGGTCTCACTGTAATCGTATGCTAAATAATTAATATCAAAATTAATTTATGCGTTACGTAAAACAGAAATTAATTTTACAGCAAATAGTTTCAGGGTAAACGTGACGCGTTGCAAAATTCCTGCATTTCGGAGGCTTCCCTCGGATCAATACTTATTCGCTCAAGTTAGGACATGTTGAATGACGATCCACTTTCGGATGATGTTTTCAATGTGAGTTAATCGTCCCGACCGAAGGACCAAACCATACACACATATACTTTATCGAAACCCCTTTTTCCGATTCACGAAATTTTATTACCCCTTACATCAACATCGTTCATCTATTCAAATATTTTTTGCTCGCGACATTCTAAATCTTATCGCGCCAAAAAGCCAAAACAAAATGTTTTTAAACATGGCACATAAAAAAGATAGGAAGTTTGGAAACTTTTATATAACGATGATCGTAAACCAGAAGCAACCAAAAAAGCAATTTAGCAACTAAAAAAGTAATCTTATTTACAGTAAAACCTCGCGTAGACGGACACCAATGGTCATGAAATTTTTGTCCGCGTAAGAGAGGCGTCCGTCTAAAAAAAAAACGGTCTAAAATGCCCTTCTCTCCGTCATCAAAAAAGTGTACGCCAAATTGAGGTGTCCGTATATGGAGGTTCTACTGTATTGGTCAAAACAGTCAAATTAATCAAAGCAGGTCTTCAGATTCGCAGTTCAGTTTAAAACATTGTTTTTTTCGCAGCGTAATTTTTTTTTGGCTGCTTTTGTTTTAAAAATTTTAATCTTTTTTTTTTGTGATTAGGAAATTAGTTAAATTTTTCTTTGAGATGAATTACGAACGAAAGCCTGTATCCTGTTCAATCTATTGTGCTTGTTCTATAACGATTTTCACTTTATTTAGCCGGAAACCTGAAGGTATATCGTGCTCTCTTGAGAATTCACTTTGCTACCAGTAAAACTGTTAAGTTCAATCGGAAACATACCGTAATTTGTTTCCGTTAACCCAGTGCTTCCCTACTTTTTTTTCGACATGCCCCACCTAAGCCATTCCAAAATGTTGATGCTCCCCTACGTAACATAAATATTTTTGAAGTGATACTTCTTCTGGCGCATCGAGAGTAAAATATTAAAATGGGGCGCGAAGTGAGGCATTGCCCCGAGGTGATATTTGCCCTTGTTATGTCTCCGGTTGCATATTCACTAAAATAATAAATTACAACCTCAAAGAACTATTATACAGGGTGTCGGACAAATAGGTACCGCGACTTAACCGGGCGCGACCCGACACCAATCTAAACAATAAAAGTTTGTATACAATATGTCCTAAATCTAAAGAAAGAAGAAGGTTCTATTATATAATTTTTTACAGACTTAAAAAAAAGAAAAAATTTAAAGAAAACAATTAACAAAAAATAGTGTAGCTGTATTACATTCTAAATATAAGTTATTAAGTTTTTATTTTAATAAAAAAAATGTATTAAAAAATGCAAAAAAAACAAACATTATTGTGAATTATTTAACCTATTATATTTATATATTATTATTACATTTAAATTATTAAATTTTTGAAGTTATGCTTCTTTTGGCGTCCGATGGTAACGTCTAACAAAATTCTCGTATTCATTTTTTGTAAATTATTTTTCTTTCTAATCAAAATATTTAATTTAGTCCAGTAAATATTGATTATATATTCGAAAAACGTATTTTTACCATAGCAATGAGTGGGAGCGAGCAAAAAGATACAACAAAGTCGTAAGTACGAGTGAGAGGGAATGATAAAAAGTATTTCATAATTTTTATCACCAAAACTTATTGTGAATCGTGCTTAAAACCGAGTGCGCACATTCGAGCTCAAAGTGGCACATTCCGATCTCGGGAAAATGAAGCGCGCCGCTCCGCGTCGCGCTTCATTTGCCTCCCTCGCTCGGAAATGTGCCACTTTTCGCTCGAATGCGCACAACTTGGTTTTTATTACATTCGTGTCATTTATTTGTCGCTCTTTCAAATCAAAAATTTTAATCTAGTTTAATAAATATCGGTTTTATGTTGAAAAAACGTATTTTTACCATAGCAACGAGTGGGAGAGAGCGAAAAGATACGATAAACTTGTTAGTACGAGTGAGAGGGAACGATTAAAATAATTCAACTGCATTCTCGTCTAATCCATTGGCCCAAATTATTGTGAATCGTGCTTAAAACCGAGTGCGCGCATTCGAGCTCAAAGTGGCACATTCCGATCTCGGGAAAATGAAGCGCGCCGCTCCGCGTCGCGCTTCATTTGCCTCCCTCGCTCGGAAATGTGCCACTTTTCGCTCGAACGCGCACATCCTCGCCTTTATCGAACTACTTTACATTAATTTCTAGATTTAAAACGAAAATACGCAATTAAAACAACATACAGTGACCCGATAAAGTATTCGTACGCCACGAGAGTAGAAAAAAAACGCTACAACTTTTTCCGAATAGTAAAATCGCGCCCCCGAGTTTGGAAATCGCAGGTCCAGACGGAGAAGCTTGTTAGTACGAGTGAGAGGGGAAAGATTAAAATAATTCAACTGCATTTTCGTCTAATCCATTGGCCCAAATTATTGTGAATCGTGCTTAAAACCGAGTGCGCGCATTCGAGCTCAAAGTGGCACATTCCGATCTCGGGAAAATGAAGCGCGCCGCTCCGCGTCGCGCTTCATTTGCCTCCCTCGCTCGGAAATGTGCCACTTTTCGCTCGAACGCGCACATCCTCGCCTTTATCGAACTACTTTACATTAATTTCTAGATTTAAAACGAAAATACGCAATTAAAACAACATACAGTGACCCGAAAAAGTATTCGTACGCCACGAGAGTAGAAAAAAAACGCTACAACTTTTTCCGAATAGTAAAATCGCGCCCCCCGAGTTTGGAAATCGCAGGTCCAGACGGAGAAGCTGTACAATCGTTGCCATGACGACAGACACCCATCCACCATTATAAGGGTGAATTCTACAGTCGCTTTTCAAATAAAAAAGAACATAAGCTCGAAGCTCATTTCCCTCGGCATCGAAAACATTCGGTCTAATAGAATCATCGTTATAACAGCAGAAATTTAAAGACGGCTATAAAGTCGCAAAAGAAATCTTGTTAAAAGGTAGCCTTTGTATGTTTAACATGAAAGCATGAAACGTTCTAAGTTCAAATCGATACAAAGCGAAAAGCGTTCCGAATCACGTTCTATTTATTGAAGATATTACATTTATGTACACATCAAGTGGTTCGTGTTTAATTAATCGATCACATCCGTCTCATTTCGATAAAATTGTAACGTAATGTTCAACAGGGCTTCTTCGAACGTTTTAAATTGGCGCAGGAAAAATTTTTAAACTCCAACCAGTTCCGAGTAAACTTTTGAAACGCTCGTTCGAATTAAAATACACGTGAAGGCTGGTTAAAGCGTTACAATGGAGAGGAAGTCAAAAATCAGGAACAATATAGCGTAACCGAAAATGTCTGGAAATTTTATGTGGTTTTTGACGGAATTACACATTCAGAGTTTCAAGTTTTCATAAATTACCATGTCATTATTTAATAGTTTATCGTGTATTCATAAATTTTGGAATAATTTAACTAAATGTGAATTAAATTTAAATTTGGGAGCGCATTCAGGTATTTATTTCAAATGGTACCCTACATCAAAATCAAAATGTATTTAATAAGTAGGGAAGACCGGGGTTGGAAGTCACAATTTTTTTCTTTTGCATTTATAGAGTCCATGGTCTTAATTTATCAATGACATTTATATATCAATAGATAGTGTATTTATTCTAGATTAAGAAAAAATAAAGACTTTTTCTCTACCATTATCTAAAGAGAACATATAATTTTTATGAAAAAAGAGAAGTGTGACTTTTAACCCCGTGTCAGGGATGGTTGTCAGACGTTAAATAAAAGGTAAAATACAAAACAAGAAAACAAATACCTATTCTATTCTAACCTATTCTATCTAACAAACTTAGGTTATGGTAACAAAAATGACAAATGTATAATTACAGCCAATCGTTTATGTAGTAAAACCCCTAGAAACCAATAAAAAAGGCCGCACATATTCATGGTTGCTTTGCACTTGCGACTACTAGCCCCCGCTAACTTTAGACAACCTTCCCCAAAACAATTTTAGACAATTAACTCCCAAAATAAATTTAAATCAATAGTCATTTAAAAAACCATATAATGATATCATGAAATATATCTTAAACATCATAAATACACGAATAGATATATCACTATGCAAAATTTAATTATACTTATGACACTCAACAGAGATGCACAAAAAATTACTTTCACTGTACAAAAAAAACAAACGCATATATTTCTTTTACGGTATTTCAGAGCGAACTGAGGTGAAGTACGCAAGGAGGTATTGTGCTCGGGCTTCTTTGACACGGGTAAACAAATTTATTAATTCATTAGGTTTTCTGTTATGGTTAATGTGACAACCTACCCGTGAGACAACCATACCCGGTCTCCCCTACTTACATATAATTGCGCCATAGATTGTGTACATAACCTGATTGTTTAATAATGTTTCCGTTAAACAAAGTTTGTCAAAATAAGTTCTAAATTATAATTGCAATTGTAACCGAGTAACATTGAAATCGTTCAGTAGCATATTGTCGTAATATGTATGTATTGACGTCTATTAATATTTTGTCATAATATTAGGTTATGTATGTATTTTGACGTCCATTATTATTTTTCCATAATATTAGGTTATATATGTATTGACGCCCATTATTATTTTGCCATAATATTAGGTTATGTATTATTAAGATATTTTAATATAGGTATTTAAAACTTATATAAGATATAAGTAGTAAATCAATATATTTTTAAAATATTGATTTAATAAATAATAATTGCGTAATAAAGCTCAATTAAACAGTTTGAAATGTGCGAAAAAATCTAATTTTAAACTTGAGTTAAACCCAACGTAAAATAATCCAGTATTAAACTGAAAAGAAATTAATATGAAAAAATATATACCTAACATAACCCCATTTTAAATGCAATTTAAATTAATATTCAAATAAATCGCAATTAAACAGAAAATAAACCATAATTAACAACAATCCAATAATCGAGAACATATTGTGAACAAAAAAAAAAGGTTCTTCATGAAAATTATGCATCTTTGATGTTAGTACTTAAACACTCCGCAGAAAAACAGTAAAGAAAACAACCCATTCGATAGTATAACAAAAAAAAAACGTACAACTCACCACTTTTTGTACCAAAACGCGCGAAATTGAATAAAGATCCACTTACCTAGAACAAAAACGAAAATATTAGTTCAATAAAATAGAAAAGCCATTAAAGTCTTGAAGATAGAAGTGTACACTTTAATAATCAATAAATTGGTTACACAGCTCCCAATATCATGTCCAATAAGTAAAATTGGAAAATAAAGATGCGTTACCAAAAAAAAAAAACAGACAACTCAATTTTCACTCTCAATTTATTTTAACCGTAAAAAAAAGTGGTATTAAAACGAACAGAAAACGCAATTAAGCGTTTCCAAGTCGCGCAATCTTCCATAAACTTAAGACATTAATAAATATGATTTATTTGTTACGAACACCCGAAAATTTTTATGATTGCAATCTCTTAAATCGCTAATTAGATGCAACAACTTAATGATAATGAAACTTTTACTATTTGACTTGCAATTAGAAAGTGAATACGAGAAGGCATCATCATCGCAAGTCGAATATATGCCTTAAAAATTTTCTTTGTGCTTCCACTTTTGCATTACAATTGACAATTTTCTGCGTTGCTTTCTAATTCGGATAAAAATGCCTTTTGTGCATTCGGCCATTAATCGAGGAAGCTTAATTTCTAATTAAAGTAGCACTTTGGCGAGTAATCAATTAAAGTTCGCATCTTCAATGGATGCAGAACATTAGGTCTCAATGCAAGCAGATGTATCCTTATAAGTTCGCAACTCAGCCAACTGTATTTTCCAAAACTTTCTCTGCGTCCGAGTAATGCACATAAAAGACATAACGTTCCAGTTAAATTGCTTCTGTCGTACGGGTCATAAAATTCCTTCTTTGAGCTTCACAATAAAGAAGAACGCGAACGTCCAACAATTTTTATATGAAACGCGGAAACGTACGAAGATCCGGACGAAAAAAAAAGTTACGCGTAAATAGGTAGATACAATGGAAAAAAAAAATGATTTATGAATAATTGTATGGTAGATTTTCGAAGTTGGACTTCTTGTGGCGCGTTGAGTCAAATTTGAGCTGGCAACGGAAGTTGCGCGCGCACAACTAACGGAAATTTGATAGTTGAAGTTAGTCGTCTAAGAATGAAAATTAATTATTGTGAATCGTGCTTAAAATCGAGTGTGCACATTCGAGCTCAAAGTGGCACATTTCCGATCTCGGGAAAATGAAGCGCGCCGCTCCGCGTCGCGCTTCATTTGCCTCCCTCGCTCGGAAATGTGCCACTTTTCGCTCGAATGCGCACATCTTCGTATTTAATGAATTTTCTATATTAATCGTCTCTCTTTTAAATCAAACGATTAAATTTATAATAGTTTTAAATGTAGAAATAGCTATAGCATTAATTTTTTTTAATAATAATTTTTAAAAGCACTAAATCATAGATTTGGTCTTCCCTGTGTAAATACGGCCCTGTAATTTTTAATTAAAATTTATCAGAAAGTCGATTAATTATTATGAATCGTGCTTAAAACCGAGTGTGCACATTCGAGCTCAAAGTGGCACATTCCGATCTCGGGAAAATGAAGCGCGCCGCTCCGCGTCGCGCTTCATTTGCCTCCCTCGCTCGGAAATGTGCCACTTTTCGCTCGAATGCGCACATCCTCGTATTTATCGAACTACTTCACATTAATTTCTGGATTTAAAAATAAAAGGGTAGTATACCTAAATAAAACAATATACAGTGATCACATAAAGTATTCGTACGCCATGAGAGTAGGTGTTTTCTCAAAAATGGTAAGTGTCGAGTTTTTAAATTAATTCTAGTTTTTTACTTAGTACGTAAAACAATTAGGTCTTTAGTTTTTTGTAATAAATGGAAAGATGATATATAAGTTTTATAACAAAACTATTTTTTTTTTCGCAATATTTCAAAAGTTATATCAAAATAAAAATTAATTTTGAATCCAGTACCGAAAACACGCCGACAGCTCCCGAACAAACACGAGCGTGTGTGACGTCATAATGTTAGTTTTCATTCATTGCAGCTTATACAGAAATAACAAATGCAGTGTTTTGATCTATTTAATTCTGTTGTCATGGTTAAATACTCAAGTTTATATTGAAAATGTCGAACCTCAAAAGTTATCGTTCTTGTTTTGTACCATTATGTACGAATACTACAAAAACAACTCCTGACAAAATGTTTTTAAATGTTCCTCAAGATGAAAAACGTCAAAATAAATGGTTTCAAGCAGTGCATCGTTATAATCCCAAAACAAAATCGAATTTTTTTTGTTGTGAAGATCATTTCGATGTACCATAAGTATTTTATAACACTATTGTTATTAATTATTATTTATCCAAGTATACAAATCAAATAAGTACAATTCAGTAAAAAAATATATCAACATCAGGAATATTATCAGACTTTGCCTTTATAAATCCTTTATCGCACATAGCTAATCGGAATTAACTAACAAATCGTTTTTTAGCAGTAAATTTTCAATATTATTGTCAACTCACGTGTAATAGCCGTAAACGCTGTCCTCATTATGACGTCACAAAGATGGTGACCAATCTTGGCGCGTTCATAGTCACGTGATTTTTTTTAAATTTTATCAATTTTTAATTGCTTATAATTAATTTAAAAAAATTTTTTTTTAAATTATTTTGCATTAAATATCCATATTATTAATAATAAAGTTTTAAAATACATAAAAAAAATCAATAATTTTTTTTTCAAATACCTAATTATATACACGTGTGGTAAAACAAAAACTTGATCTATAAGTTTATTATGTTAGAAAAAACACTAAGGTATCGGAGGGTAATAAGGCCCACCGGGTAATAAAGGCTAGAAGCCATTAAATAAAAACTATAGTCGAAATCGCTTATTTAGTGCCATCGGAGAGCGAGAAACATCTAAAACATATCACCTCTGGGTTGGAAAATTTTCTGGATTTCAATTAACGCGGAAAACCTCGATTTAGTGAATCTACCTCAATATTATGTGCAATTTATAAATGTATCTCTGCCAAATTAACTTTCAATTAGTGCTATCGTGTAAATATTTAAGAGGAGCAAAATTATATACAAAGAGGTAAGCTTCTTCTTTGACTTCTTTAGTTGACTTGATTTATTCAATCAGAAAAAAAGATAATATTAAAAAAAGAAAAATGTACTACTCAGGTAATAAGGCCCGGGCCTTAATATTTTAATAAAAGGCAAATGCTTGAGGGTCGTGACTTACAATCAAAATCAGGGTTACGTAAAAATACAATATTGCTGGCTCCTCAAAACAATCTTGAATGTGTTCCCTCTGCAACCATGATTTAGTGACTTATATGAGATCTTGTATGTTATATAACACTTCAGTACATGAAGAATGTGTTGGACTAACGAAAGATGACCAAGCACCTTTTATATGCCAAAGTTGCTACCCCTGAATTGAATACTTTATTCGGGACTTAATATCTGCAATTGTATTTTAAGGCGGGCTGTATTATCTGCCTGTTTGTTTAATAAGGCCCAAACACCAATGTACAGTAAAACCTGTTTTTGTGCGGTGGATAGGGACCCTATAAAAAAAATCATACAAAAAAAAATTCGAAAATTTTATAAATACTTGCATATAATAAACAACTTTGTACGATATACTACATCAAATGTCTTTTATGCGGTGGATAGGGACCGCATAAAAAAAGTCGCACTTAGAAAATACATCAATTATTTACGAAATAGATGAAAAATGCTTTCAATTAAATTAAATAATTAAATTAGACCTGGTAAAATTGTAAAAACATAAGTGGGCCTTATTACCCTCCAGTACCTTATACCCAAATAAAACAATATACAGTGATCCCATAAAGTATTCGTACGCCATGAGAGTAGGTGTTTTCTCAAAAACGGTAACTATCGAGTTTTTAAATTAATTCTAGTTTTTTTTACTTAGTACGTAAAACAATTATATACACGTATTAAAACAAAAACTTGATCTATAAGTTTATTATGCTAGAAAACAACATTATTTCAAATAAAACCGATTTAAAAAAATTGTTACAAAAAGAATGGGGAAAAGTACCAAAAAAATATAGACGAAAATTAATAAAATCAATGCTAACACGATTAAAAGCTATTATTGTTAACAAATTAGCAAGGTTTTTAATTTTCCATGCGGGCCATAGTTTCAGGACCCCCCGAAAACCCTAAACCATTTTCGATTATACGCCACAGAAAAATTTATTAAGCACTCCACTTTAAACTTACTATAAAACAAAAAATTCTGGACCGTATTTTAAAGCGTTCAATAAATTTTTAGAATTTAAATATTTCGTCGTCCCACTTTTAACTTTTGTTGCTGCTCCAATTCGTTTTGGCAAACTTAATAAGGGCACATAACAAATTTATCAATAGATTACTTTTGTTTACGCTTCCACATAAAAAATTACCCCAAAAAGCGAAAAAATTGGAACAAACTTAAAGTCGACCAAATTCGTTCGTAAAAAATATCCAAAATACCTTTCGTTTTAGCGTTAAATAAAACCGCGGAGAGAGATGCGGTTACCCAAAAGTTTTCTATATTAATAAGACCATTACAATTCGAATTCCAGCTAAAGTTATACATTTGCTCATTGTCCGGAAACGAACGCTTAAATATTGCGAAATGTTTGTATTGTTTTTTATTCCGCGCAAGCAAACAATAAATATCAACTTGTTTACTGTTGACGCAACACCGTAATATCGAATATGCATACGATCGCTATTATTTGCCTATCTCAATGACTTTGCTTCCGATTTACTTTAAAAAACCGGTGCGTTAGAAGTTATACTTCTTTCGTGTAACTAATTGAAGTTTAATCGCTCCCTCTCGCTCGCACCGAAGAGATTGTCGTATCTTTTCGCTCCCTTCCACTCGTTGCTATGGTAAATCCGTTTTTGGAACGTAAAATCTATAAGGTAAAAGACCCTGTTATTGACACCGGCCCGGTTTCTGACACTTTCAACTTTACTTTGAATTAATAAAAAGAAAATTACCTCGAATTGATAAATTAATTTTTTCAAAATTAAAATAAATTCATCGTGTACCTATTTGATGACGATATCAGTTACAAAAAAAAAAACTCACTTAATATAAAATAATATTTACGCCCAGAGTGACTGTGAAAGCCATTTTTTGGTTATAGTCTAAGCAATTGACAGAAAAGCGTTCGACTATTGAATTAGTGATTTAATCATCATGTAAGTATAAAAATATTATAAAAAATATATGGTTCGATTAATAATTAACTACTCTTTATTTTTAAATAATAAAACATCATAGTAAATTATATTTTATTATTAAATAAGAGTGTCAATAACTAGGCTCAATTTTATAGGTATGTTACAGTTATTGACACTCAAATTTTAACCTATGTTATGTTTACGTATTTGTTTTTATAATATTTAATTTTATTATTTTAATTATTTTTGTGTTGAAAAAATTAACATTTTATTTATAATAAATGATACATTATAACGAATTATATTTGATTATAATAAATTTAAATTTGATAGTGTATAACCTAATAAATGACGAATAATTTTGACATATAAAGTGTCAGAAACTAGGCAGATGCCAGTGTCAGAAACTACAGCAATAAAAATTTTAAGTGTCAGAAACTCGGATTCAAACATTATTTTTTAAAACATTAATTCAAATTATTAATCTGCTTTAAATAATTATTTTACGCATATGACCTTTTCTAGAAATCGTGAACTTATATACGAAAAAAAAAAATTAATTATTTAAATTAAATTTTTATAAATTATCCTGTTATAACCTCAGCTGTCACTCATAAAGTGTCAATAACTGAGTCTTTTACCTTATTTAGTAAACTTTTAAAGTAGACAAATCTAATAAATACGAGGATGTGCGCATTCGAGCGAAAAGTGGCACATTTCCGAGCGAGGGAAGCAAATGAAGCGCGACGCGGAGCGGCGCGCTTCATTTTCCCGAGATCGGAATGTGCCACTTTGAGCTCGAATGTGCACACTCGGTTTTAAGCACGATTCACAGTAATTTAGGCCAATAAGATAGAGGAAAACGCAGTTGAACAATTTTAATCGTTTCCTCTCGCTCGCACCGACGAGATTGCCGTATCTTTTCGCTCCCTTCCACTCGTTTGCTATAGTAAATATATTTTTCCAACATAAAATCGATATTCACCAAACTAAATTGAATTTTTTGATTTGAAACTCGGTTTTAAGCATGACACACCATTATTAATTTACTTTCATCGATTTCAACTCTCAAATTTTCGTTAGTCGTGCGCGCGCAACTTCTTTACACCCAAAAGAAGTACAACTTCAAGCGACCGTAAAACAAATAAGCGCGTAAGATTAACGGCGACGCGTTCCACTAAGTCCCAAATTTACGCACACGGTTCGGAAGCATAACAAACTCGAAAAATTAATGTCTGATAAAAATATATTAGTTGTGTCCGAATAAAAAGTGTAACAATGGGAGCATTGCGAGAGTTACATCCGCTCCGTGTGTGATACCGTGTCCGCTGTAAATAGCGATGGGCATAACGGTAGTCGTCCACCAGGCCCATACCCATCCATCTTCATCGCCCATACATCTGGACTCGGTTACGCACCACGCTCAATCACACACCCCCGTTTCAACAGTCACATCCGCTCCGTTCGGTCGCACACTCGGCTCCAACATAAAAAAACCAAAAACGATCAAAAATGAACCTTCGGCTCGAAAAATGGAAAAAACCGCAACATCTGATCTCGGCAATAGAAAACAGGTAGTAGAGTAAAGCGTGTTCGTTACAATCGCGAAGAGCGAAATAAGAGAAGTCCTTGGAAACGTGTAACACCAAAAAAACAAACTGTACAGTAATTACCAGTTAAAGTATTAAATTCCAGGAATTGAGACAGCCTTGAGCCCTGGGACGAATCAAACCATTGTATAATTTGTATTTAGAAAAAAAAAATACAAATTAAAACTAATTAATTAAATTCGCAAAATATTGTCCATTGATTGCACCTTAATTAAATTTTCCAAAGTGGTATATTGATCACAAACTGGCGCTGCGCAAAAAAATTATTTAAATTGTACATTATTCGAACCTTGATGGTATACCGCGCACCGGCCATGCTACGTTTTCAACGCCACGAACGCGACTGACTTAATTCTCTTCGGTCTTACCTGTTGGAGGTAGTTATTCCATTCATTACAACAGTTTCCATAATTATACACACGTAAGGTTGAATTATTTTTCAAATAAAATACATTTAAACGCAATCGACAAACGTTAACAGTATTACCAGTGGCGGCGCGCGTATAGGACCATGCTCCTGCAGCAGCCCCCCAATTTCCACCCGATATTATCGATAACATTTAATATAATGAGTCCTTTTTACTCTAATTCTTTCTTTATATTGGTACGCTATACAGGGTGTCCCGTTGACTATAGCTCAACGGGTAGAACAAAAAATCCACCTAAAAAATAATGTTTGTCTTATACAACAATGGCGAAATTCTATTTTAAAACAATATAAAATATGAATTCTAACTGACGGCACTATATTCTCTAGCATAAACTTTTTCCTCCGACTGTCGCCAAACAAAAGTCATTGATTTTAAAAATCAAATAACTTCGCCCACGAAATGATAGAGAGACGTTCTAAATGAATTTTCTTCGCCAATTTCAACGTAGATTTTAAATTTACCCGTTCGGCCATCATCAACGGGACACCCTGTATAATACCTAAACTTAATAATTTTTCTTTTGATAAACAAGGCAAAAAAATTTCTAGAACAGCACCCCCACTAATTTTAGCTACGAGCCGCCACTGAGTATAACACAAAACAGTATACCAGTGGCGGCACGCGTATGGGCACCGTGGTACTGCAGCACACCCCCAATTTCCACCCGATATTATCGATATCATTTAATATAACAAGCCCTTTTTTTCTGTAATTCTTTCTTTATATTTGCACAGTATACAGGGTGTCCCGTTGACCATAGCCCAACGGGTAGATCCAAAAATCTACATAAAAAATGTTTTTCTTATACAACATTGGCGAAATTCTATTTTAAAACAATATATAATAAAAAACCTAACTGACGGCACTATATTCTCTAGCATTTTTCCTCCGACTGTCGCCAAACAAAAGGTCAAAATTTTCAAAATCAAATAACTTCGCCCACGATAAAGATAGAGGGACGTTCTGATTGACTTTTCTTCGCCAATTTCGACGTAGTTTTTAAATTTACCCGTTGAGCCATCATCAACGGGACACCCTGTATAATACTTAAACTTAATAATTTTTCTTTTGATAAACAAGGCAAAAAAATTTCTAGAGCAGCACCCCCACTAATTTTATCTACGAGCCGCCACTGAGTATTACACAAGCGAGTAACTTCTCGCCGCTATTAATTAGCCCATTTTTTCTCTTCGAAATTATATCACTTAACAGTAAAAAAACAAACAAATTACACTTAAGGCTGCTTTTGAAAATTATATATTAATTTATTTAAATAATTACCATTTACGCGGAGAGTATGAAGAGAGGCAATACTAAAAACTGGAAATGTATAATTAAAAAGGTACTCTCAGCGATGGGCAAAACGAAGAGTACGAATCAGAGTGTGGCTAATTATTTTGTTGCAATAATCGCAAAAAATCGAAGAGTTGCAAGAGAAGAAAATAAAATAAATAACAGTCGCTACAATTAGAATCGCCATGTTCAAACAAATCTTGGAGGTTGCTTTTATACACGCAATTCCGAAGGCAATGAACTGAAAATGTTCACATTCGAATCCTTTAAATTCTAAATGAATTTACCTTAAACACTTCAATTATTTAAACAATTACGTTGGGCATCTTAATCTCTTCATTGCTACTTTAATTCTTTCATGTACAGCACTTAATCTTGTTCTGAAAAAGATTATGGTGCTGAATGTTGTTTTTCTTCATAACTAGAATTTCTCGCTCGAATTCTCATTGCATTTGCCTCCATTAATCATCCATCTTTCAATTCACCATATTAAATTAAGGCCAGTAAAGTTCAGAAACATTATTAATCTCTTCCGTCCAAAAACTGCAGTCGTTTAACATTTGCACCAAGTGCTTTATTCTTATGGTCTTTTTACGATAGATATGGGATGACGTCACATTCCGTAATTAAGTGCTGTCTATAGAATAAAGCACTCTTTGTTCTTTAATATGTAATGTACCGCCCATATTCCCTTTCTTCGTTCCAAAAGTGCGGCCCAAACTACTAAATAGTGATGAGCAAAATTGGTCTTGTTCTTGCAGTCTTGGTCTTGCTCTTGCATTTTTGCAAGACCAAGACCAAGGCCAAGATTGTCTTTATGCTAGCAAAACTTGCTCTTGTTCTTGTTTTGCTCATCACTACTACTAAACATATGGGACATTTCTATTTTAACCAGTAATAATAAATGTCAAAAAATTTAAGAAGGTACTTCAGAAAATCCATGTGATAATGATGATTTAGAAGAACTATGAAGTAATTTCGATGCTGGTGTGATAATAAATACTATAAAGTGTGACATCCCGACCCGCGTTTTTCTCACGCGGGTCGAAATTTCGTACTTTCCACCCTAGGTGAGTAATATACTATTTTCTATGGTCCATTTATGGACACATTCAAAAGGCACCATCGCCGTTTTTTATTCAATTACAACAACCAATTCCGAATTTCTCAATCGCAAGGATTTTTATAAATTAATTTTACGATGCCAACGCGTGCTGCATGGAATGTCCACGTACTTTTTCCAAAACTAACCTTCGCTTACTTCAAATAAAGAAATAAAAGATATTGGTAAGAGGTTTATAACTTTTCTCCGTTAGAACAAGTTACGTCATTACATAGAGCTCAGGGCGAAATTATCTTATAATATATTAATCTTGTGAGAATTTGTGTTCCGCATTATTGTAGTTTTCAGTGATACCTGAGCTGACTCACGCTCGAGTTTCGCTATAAACATAATTACTCCGCAGCAAGTAAATTTGTAGGAGCAGTAAAATAGACGTTCAAGATTTGAAATATGGAGTATTTATATCAAGAGCTGTCTCGCCATCGAGCACGAAACAATGCTATATCGAATAAGTCACAACTTTCCAATCTGGTTAGAATTTTCCTCTAATCAAATTTGCCTGTAACTAAAGGCATATCTAACAGTCATCCTCAAGACACCACACCCATTCGTTTGTGTGTTAACAAGCAAAAATCACAAACTATAAATACGATCGATAAGTCGGTGTTAAATATAATTGATAACCGTAACCAAGAATAAAAGCACTTTACCGCTTTATAGCCAAGTATCACACAAATCCTATACTTGCAATGTTTACATTATTTACGCTATACAGTATAATCAATTATTCCAGTTATGCACCAATCGCCGATATTATTAAAAATAATAAATTGCATGTTGCAAGAATTGATCGTGAAACACTTCACTTCACAAAACGCCTATTATTACTTGTTTAATTAGATCTTAATCTAGTACAGTAAGGCCTCCTTTAACCATTCCTCGATCAATGCACATTTGATATAAGGTCTCTTCGAAATCTGAAAATAGCTCAAAATGTATATTGATTCGATTTAATACGGCATTTCAAAATGACCTTGTTTAACGCTGTTTCGTTTAGCGTTCTGTCGCCTAAGAACGCATTCTAAACGCTAAACGAGGCCTTACTGTACTAAGAACTGAATTACCTGTACCATTGAATACTTAAAGAAAAGATGCAATGAGAAGAAGAATTCTCTTAAATTCCAAATTGCAACTATGTTTTTTAAGCTTACTAAAACCTTGTTGCATTTGCAGTAGCAGCAAAAAATTTAATTGAAAAAAATTGTCAAAAATATCCCATTCATGACCGAAGCGGTTTTTAATGGGGCTTGCTTTTTGTTTTAGAATTACTTGAATTTTTTTAAAGTAAATTGATCATTGTAAATTGTGTCGAAAAGCGGAGTGTGAAAATTCGAGCGAGTGGCACATTTCCGATCTCGGGAAAATGAAGCGCGCCGCTCCGCGTCGCGCTTCATTTGCCTCCCTCGCTCGGAAATGTGCCACTTTTCGCTCGAATGTGCACATCTTCGTATTAATTGGATTAGACTATATTAATAACAAATACAGTCGAACTTCCATAAGTCGAACACCGATAAGCCGAATTTTTGATAGCTCGAACTCGAACCAGTTTCCCTAGGACTTGCCTATCTCAACGTTAATATTTTTATGTCAATAACTCGAAATTTAATAAATCGAATTATTTAATTAGTCAAAGCGTTTTACAATTCGTTTAATTCAAGTTTCCATTAGTAAATAGGTCGATGACTCGAAGTTAAATTTTACAACTTTTCTAAAAATTTCGGTACCTGAGAGAGGATTAACGACGGCTTGATTTTGTGTTATTGATGCGTTAAAAGCTCTATTGTTAACTACCAATAAAAGGTTTATACTACAAGAATGTTTTGACGGCGGCACTTCTATTGCATTTAAAAACTAATTTATGTTTAAATGCCTTATGAACAGTTATAAATTTTTGAGATGGTTTTGCCGTTTATTTTACAAAAAAAGAAACTATTTATGCATTTTAGTTTTCAATTTGCTAGTTATTCGTCGACTACGAAGACTAACAAATGTGTTTTACGTTCTTTATAGTTTGTAACAGAGTATAACAAAAAATCTAAAAAAGTTTAATACTTTTTCTAAAATTATTTACGTATTAACATGGAGTGTAAACGAAAATTAAAAAGTTTAAGCATAAGGGAGAAAATTAATCTTATAAAAGAAGTGGAACGTGGGCTCAAAAGAAAAAAGGATATAGCTAAAGATTTTGGTATTCCCACAAACACTTTATCAACCATTTTAAAAAACAGAGACCTAATTGTAGCTGCTGAAGATACAAATGACAAATGTCAACGTTGATAAAGATTTGGAAGTTGCTGAAATTCCTAGCGATGAAAGCATTATAAGTAAAGTGCTAGAAAAAAATAAGAAAAACTGTGAAAGTCAAAGTGAATATGAAAGTGATACAGATGTTACAGTAAACATCCCTTCAACAACTCAAGTTTACAATGCAATAGATACCATTTCTCTATTCCTATGTGCTCAAGAAGATGTTCCTACAGATATATTATTATCGGTAAGATCATTGGAAAAATTTGTAGAAACGTAACATTTTGGAGCAATGAAGCAAAAGACAATTTTAGATTACTTTCAATTTAACAGTAAATAATATGTAAATAACTATATTTTTTAGGGTTTTAATAAAAATAAATAATGTTAATGATTGTAGATCAATTTTGGTTATTTTCTATAAAAAATGAATGATATATATATACGGAAGTATTTAACTGAACTTCTTTTGGTAACTCGAGTTTTTGATATGACGAATTATTTTTGCTGTCCCTTCGACTTATCGAGGTTCGACTGTATACAGTAAAACCTCTCGTGGCGACCACCTCTAAACACGGGCAGTATGTTTTAGAGCAGATATATAGTAATTTAATTCTTCTATTAAGTTTTTGATTTGAAAGAAAGCTGATTAATATAATCGAATCCAATTAACACGAAGATGTGCGCATTCGAGCGAAAAGTGGCACATTTCCGAGCGAGGGAGGCAAATGAAGCGCGACGCGGAGCGGCGCGCTTCATTTTCCCGAGATCGGAATGTGCCACTTTGAGCTCGAATGTGCACACTCGGTTTTAAGCCTGAACCACAATAATTTAGGCCAATAAGTTAGACGAAAAAGCAATTGAATAATTTTAATCCTTTTCTCTCGCTCGCATCGATGAGATTGCTGTATCTTTTCGCGCCCTTCCACTCGTCGCTATGGTAAATATGTTTATCTAACATAAAATCGATATTTACCAAGCTAAATTGAATTTTTTGATTTGAAAGAGCTAATGCTAAAATAGACACACCTAATAAGTACGAGGATGTGCGCATTCGAGCGAAAAGTGGCACATTTCCGAGCGAGGGAGGCAAATGAAGCGCGACGCGGAGCGGCGCGCTTCATTTTCCCGAGATCGGAATGTGCCACTTTGAGCTCGAATGTGCACACTCGGCTTTAACCACGATTACAAAGCGTCCCGTTTTAACAGGAAAAAAATTGGGCAAATTGTTAGGTATATATTTACAAAAAATGCAACAAATATTCATCACTAAATAAAACAGTCGCACACAATCTTAAAATAAACAAAGCAAATAAACAAAATAAAATCCGTATAACTGTGGTCCGGATAATTGAGGTTTTACTGTATATACTTTTCTATCAATTATTTTAGTGCTTGTCGAAACGCGTTTCCATGTTCTAGAATTAAAACATTAAACATCGTATTCATAGATATTCACAAATTGCACCGCTGCAAATAACCTAAAAACAATTTCGGACATTTGTAATGATGCCCCCTGCGGGAGCAGAAAAATACGTTTTTATTACAAATATGTATAACATTGCACGCAACGGCCCAAGGTCATATGTACATATTTAATCCCTTCATAAGTAATTAATTTTCTTATGGCGCTTTCCAGAACGCTTCATCAATTAAATTAGCTAATTAAAAGATCGCGAAAATACTAAATGAGTTTTGAATATAAAAGCACCTTTGCGTTAGTTTTCTTCAATACAAGGAATCGCCAAGCCCGTGCATAGAAAATTCTATCCTACCTTAGTTCGACGATCATGCAATCAATAACCCCATCGATGCTCGAAGATCGAAAAAAGTTCGTAGCACAAGCCATTAAAATAAATAGTTCAACACACACACTAATTAAACATCGATTACTTGTAATAAAACGATTACAACGATCAACCATCAAACTGCACGTCAAAAACTTCGGCCGGACACAATGCAAAGATAAAGTTCCCAAACCGTGACCAACATAAAATTTTTTGATAAAACTCCACTAGGGGTTAACTTGCATATGCACAAGTGCATGTTAAAAACAATTAATAATTACCCAAAAAAAACGCAATTTCTACTATTATCTTTGTAATACGAGCAAAACAGATCTTTTCCCTTACATTTTGCCGATTATATAACTATTGACCAAGACGCAAGCATAAACAAAATTAATTGTACCACAACGCAAAACTAGTCTTTAGCACAATTTCACAAAGCAAAGTTATTTTTAAATACACGGTGATTTGTCACGAAATCTCACAATAATCTAAACAAAATTACTTTTTAAAAAGTCTGACCATGAGACTTATTTTTACTATCGTTGTAAACAAAGTAAGGACGCATATGTGCACAGAGGCAATTGATTTTCCAAAAACTTACTTAAAATGATCTAACAAATTTATTCCGGCCCTTTGGACGAACAGAAACATATAACAATTACCAAAATATTCGTTCGAAATTCGTCAACCAGAGAAACGCACGCACAAGAACAAAAAAATTACAGGTTCTCACTTTTTTGTAGTTTTAATTAAGCTGACCCAAAAAAAGCAATTAAAATTTAGTAACACCGGTCTTTTGGGCCAATCAAAATGCCATTATCTCACACACCTTTGTGCGTAAGAAATTGTCCACTAGTAAATTTTAACGGGAAGGGAAAAAGGGAAGTCTCGCCATTTGGTTTGGAACGAACTATGAAAAATACAATTTTCGAAAAAAGTTACAGGAAATCGAGTTATAACGATGCTGTGACACATAAATCAAGAAGTTTTAATATCGATATGAGAATTTTATACACAACCACTTTCTTAACACAGCTATTAGTTTAATTAATGGGGATATTCATTAAATAAAAAATATAATATGGAGTGCTTCCGGAAGCCAGAGAAACTCAGAAAATTAAAATACTCAGTTCCTGCTTGAAAAGATCATGCATCAGATTAATATTTTATTATCAAATCAAAGCTGGATGCTCGGAACGACCTTTTTCCTTTCCAACAAATCGAGAACCATCAGCGGAAAGAAATTACTATTACAACTTATAAATACATGAATTACACTTCGATTATAATCTTTTAGTAGACAAGTGAAACGTAGAGAAATTCTGTAAATGTATTACATTACACGAAAAAAAATTTTCAAAAGCAAAAAAGGATCGTTTAAAAAATTTAGGTTCGTGGATAAATACAATAGCACTTTTTTTGTTGATTTTAATTTAGGATCAACTTTCTCGATATTGTCTCTTGTATGGAAAAAAAACGATTAATATTTGACATTGGACCTAACAAATTTTAATTAAAAATTAATGAAAGCTATAGTTTGTATTGGCACCATTTTTCAAAAAAATTAGCAGGAAAATCAAACGTCGATTTCTCCACAGAAATACCACAAACGAATACATACAAGAGCATAATCAAAAAAAAAATTAATTAATTAACCGTTTATTATTCAGCACATTTCCCGAGAAATAATTATTAATTGTCAACCGAAAGGTTAAAAGTTTTTTGACCAATTTTCAACTTTGTAGTAAAAAAAATATTTCCGAGGAAATACGCAATTAAACATCAATTTTTGTATTTAATTTCGCATAGAATTTGCTTAAATAATTAAACAAAGTGAATCATTAAAGAAAAAGGCAAAAATTATTCCAGCCTTATTAACTTTTGGTATTTTTACCAAGAATAAAACTCGATTTTTATTAAATGCAGCAAAATCGCAAAGCGATTTTAGCGCTAGAATCCGGACTTTTATAAAAATGCAAAATGTCAACAATACACTACAGATTTTGAATTTTACTAGAACAAGGTCTTAAACGCGATAGCGTTTATCAAAAGCGGTAAACAAAATCACATTGAATAACAACAAATTGAACTAACAAAAATGCTGCAAAATCGCCAGAGGTTAGCCGCGAAGCGCTAAAAAGTCGAAATTGATATTACAATAATCGATGCCTAACAATCAAGTTGCAGCAAAATCGCAAAGCGATTTTCCTAAATACCGGACTTTAAGAAAATCAAAATGTCAAGAAATTCCTGACAATTTTGAATTTTACTAGAAGCCGAAGGTCTTGAAACGCGAAGCGTTTATCAAAAAATACCGCAATTCATTTTGGGCCGAAGGCCTTAAAGACATTTTAGCAAATCGGAGCTTTCCTAAGTTAACCGAGCGTAAATATATATGTAAAAACTGATATTTTTAGGGCTAATAAAATAAGATAATGTTAATGATTGTGATCCAATTTGTCACTTTCTAAAAACATGAATGACTATATCTATACGCGAAGTATTTAACTGAACTTCAATGGTAACTCGAAAGTTTTGATATGACGAATTATTTTGCGCCTTCGAAACTTATACGAAGTGACTGTAAAAAATAAGTAAAACCTCGTGAACAGCTCTAAACCGTGCAGTATGTTTTAGAGCAGATGTTAAGTAATTTAATTCCTTCTACAATAAGTTTTCAATTGCAAAGAAGCTGATTTACTATATTCCTCAATGTACCAGAAGATGTCGCATTCAGATAATGATCATTATCGAAGATCGATGGAGCAAATTTAAACGCACTGTTTGGAGCAATGGCAAAGTACATTTTCAGATCGGAATGTTGCAACTTTAACAGTATAATTGTAAATACTATTTTAGGTCTGAACCAACAATAAATAATTAGATTGTCCAATAATGTTAGTATTTCGAAAAAGCAATTGAATAATTTTAGATCTTTACTACTCGCTCGCACTCGATGATGATATGCTGATATCTTTTCGCGTCCCTTCCACTCGGTCGCTATGGTAAATACTGTTTACACTCTAACATGGAATTTAATCGATATTTACCAAGCTAATTATTGAATTTTTGATTTGAAAGAAGCTAATGCTAAAATAGACGACACCTAATAAGTACGAGGATGTGCGCATTCGAGCGAAAAGTGGCACATTTCCGAGCGAGGCAGGAAATGAAGCGCGACGCGGAGCGGCGCGCTTCATTTTCCGAGATCGGAATGTGCCACTTTGAGCTCGAATGTGCACACTCGGCTTTAACCACGATTACAAAGCGTCCCGTTTTAACAGGAAAAAATTGGGCAAATTGTTAGTATATATTTACAAAAATGCAACAAATATTCATCACTTTAAACAGTCGCACACAATCTTAAAATAAACAAAGCAAATAAACAAAATAAAATCCGTATAACTGTGGTCCGGATAATTGAGGTTTTACTGTATATACTTTTCTATCAATTATTTTAGTGCTTGTCGAAACGCGTTTCCATGTTCTAGAATTAAAACATTAAACATCGTATTCATAGATATTCACAAATACACCGCTGCAAATAACCTAAAACAATTTCGGGCAGTAATGTGCGCTTCGAGCGAAAATACGTTTTATTACAAATATGTATAACATTGCAACGCAACGGCCAAGGTCATATGTACATATTTAATCCCTTCATAAGTAATTAACTTTGGCCTTTCGAATGCTTCATCAATAAATTAGCTTTAAAAACCTACAAATGATTTTTATAAAAGCACCTTTGCGTAGTTTTCTTCAAAACAAAGGGAAACCAAGGTGCTAAAAATTTTTATCCTACCTTTTCACGATCATGCAATCAATAACCCCATCAGCTAAATAAAAAGTTTGTACACAAGCCATTAAAATAAATAGCAACAACACACTAATTAAAATCGATTACTTGTAATAATACGATTACAACGATCAACCATCAAACTGCACGTCAAAAATTCGGCCCGGGCACAATGCAAAGATAAAGTTCCCAAACCGTGAAACATAAATTTTTGATAAAACTTCCACTATTAACTTGCATATGCACGTGCAAAAACATTAAAATTACCCAAAACGCAATTTCTAATTATCTTTGTAATACGAGCAAAACAGATCTTTTCTTACATTTTCCGATTATATAACTATTGACCAAGACGCAAGATAAACAAAATTTAATTTTACCACAACGCAAACTAGTCTTTAGCACATTTCACAAAGCAAAGTTATTTTTAATACCGGTGATTTGTCACGAAATCTCACAATTAAATTAGCTAATTAAAAGATCGCGAAAATACTAAATGAGTTTTGAATATAAAAGCACCTTTGCGTTAGTTTTCTTCAATACAAGGAATCGCCAAGCCCGTGCATAGAAAATTCTATCCTACCTTAGTTCGACGATCATGCAATCAATAACCCCATCGATGCTCGAAGATCGAAAAAGTTCGTAGCACAAGCCATTAAAATAAATAGTTCAACACACACTAATTAAACATCGATTACTTGTAATAAAACGATTACAACGATCAACCATCAAACTGCACGTCAAAAACTTCGGCCGGACACAATGCAAAGATAAAGTTCCCAAACCGTGACCAACATAAATTTTTTTGATAAAACTCCACTAGGGGTTAACTTGCATATGCACAAGTGCATGTTAAAAACAATTAATAATTACCCAAAAAAAACGCAATTTCTACTATTATCTTTGTAATACCAGCAAAACAGATCTTTTCCCTTACATTTTGCCGATTATATAACTATTGACCAAGACGCAAGCATAAACAAAATTAATTGTACCACAACGCAAAACTAGTCTTTAGCACAATTTCACAAAGCAAAGTTATTTTTAAATACACGGTGATTTGTCACGAAATCTCACAATAATCTAAACAAAATTACTTTTTAAAAAGTCTGACCATGAGACTTATTTTTACTATCGTTGTAAACAAAGTAAGGACGCATATGTGCACAGAGGCAATTGATTTTCCAAAAACTTACTTAAAATGATCTAACAAATTTATTCCGGCCCTTTGGACGAACAGAAACATATAACAATTACCAAAATATTCGTTCGAAATTCGTCAACCAGAGAAACGCACGCACAAGAACAAAAAAATTACAGGTTCTCACTTTTTGTAGTTTTAATTAAGCTGACCCAAAAAAAGCAATTAAAATTTAGTAACACCGGTCTTTTGGGCCAATCAAAATGCCATTATCTCACACACCTTTGTGCGTAAGAAATTGTCCACTAGTAAATTTTAACGGAAGGAAAAAGGAAGTCTCGCCATTTGGTTTGGAACGAACTATGAAAAATACAATTTTCGAAAAAAGTTACAGGAAATCCAGTTATAACGATGCTGTGACACATAAATCAAGAAGTTTTAATATCGATATGAGAATTTTATACACAACCACTTTCTTAACACAGCTATTAGTTTAATTAATGGGGATATTCATTAAATAAAAAATATAATATGGAGTGCTTCCGGAAGCCAGAGAAACTCAGAAAATTAAAATACTCAGTTCCTGCTTGAAAAGATCATGCATCAGATTAATATTTTATTATCAAATCAAAGCTGGATGCTCGGAACGACCTTTTTCCTTTCCAACAAATCGAGAACCATCAGCGGAAAGAAATTACTATTACAACTTATAAATACATGAATTACACTTCGATTATAATCTTTTAGTAGACAAGTGAAACGTAGAGAAATTCTCTAAATGTATTACATTACACGAAAAAAAATTTTCAAAAGCAAAAAAGGATCGTTTAAAAAATTTAGGTTCGTGGATAAATACAATAGCACTTTTTTTGTTGATTTTAATTTAGGATCAACTTTCTCGATATTGTCTCTTGTATGGAAAAAAAACGATTAATATTTGACATTGGACCTAACAAATTTTAATTAAAAATTAATGAAAGCTATAGTTTGTATTGGCACCATTTTTCAAAAAAATTAGCAGGAAAATCAAACATCGATTTCTCCACAGAAATACCACAAACGAATACATACAAGAGCATAATCAAAAAAAAAATTAATTAATTAACCGTTTATTATTCAGCACATTTCCCGAGAAATAATTATTAATTGTCAACCGAAAGGTTAAAAGTTTTTTGACCAATTTTCAACTTTGTAGTAAAAAAAATATTTCCGAGGAAATACGCAATTAAACATCAATTTTTGTATTTAATTTCGCATAGAATTTGCTTAAATAATTAAACAAAGTGAATCATTAAACAAAAGGCAAAAATTATTCCAGCCTTATTAACTTTTGGTATTTTTACCAAGAATAAAACTCGATTTTTATTTAAAGTTAGAAGCAAGAACTAATTTGGCATTATAATCGACTTCCGCTAAGTTTACAGTTTTTTTTATAGCCCCCCAATGTGGAACCCGGTTATACTTAATTAACGATGTCTCCACTAAATGTGTTACTCCTGTATACATGCATCAATTATGATTTCTTATTTAATCAATCAATGAAAACATCGAACTGACAAATTTGTAAACGAAGCTGACATTTTCTGCCTTCACCTTTCAAGAAATAAAAATACTTGCAAGCAATCCACTCTAGCAAACAGGTACAAAAAATAAAAAGTAAGAAGTAAGTTAGTATTTCCGTTAATCTAAAATTTATTGCTTAATTAAAGTTGGAAATAAATTATTACTCCCACCTGCATCATAAGAAAATTAATGAAAAATGTAATTGCTACAATTTAACTTTTATGCGAAGGAAAGTGCATTATACATTTAATAGAAAGTTATTAACCGGGTTCGGAAAATCTCGTCGAGAAGTGGGAAACTTGTGGAAGAAAGACTGAAAAGGCATTTCCGCGCGTTGCCCAAGCAGTAATGGGGGTACTTTGTGTGAATAAAACGGACATTTATTTAATCGACTCCCTAAAATGGGAATTTCTTTACAAAACTCATAAAGAAGTGCTAACACCCATAACATTAATTTATGCTTAAGTAGACATAGTACAAAAAATACTATGTATCTGTCAAGATGTATCATCAAAAAGTTTGAACGCACTTTTAATACACAATTTGTTTCAGATATATGGTAAAGTAAACCGATAATAGGGTGAATTCGCCAGTTTGCCGGCCCCCTCCTATAGTGGACCACAACTTGCTTTATTTTATAATAATTTAAAATTTGCGCTAATTGTTAATTCTTCCGTTTATAAATGCTACCTCACACATGTTTTACTAAAATAATGACTTGTAAAGTTATTTATTTATGAATAATTTATCAAGACTCCAAAATAACATCCCTTTTCAAAATAATGTACAATCAAGGCAAAAGCGAATCATCACCCCAGCAGTAACTTATCTGCAAATGTTTAGCTCTTCTCACTTTTTAGTGTAATTGTTGCTATTATTATAATAACAATAATGCCGATGATATTTATAAAAAGCTCAAAGACACACTAGTATATCAAGTCACAAAAATTAATTGTTAATTAATACTGCACATTTGAAAACAGCTTTATATTAATCCTAAAATAGATCAATTCTAACTCCAAAATAGATATAGGGGGTTCTCTAAAGACCTCTGTTAGTCATCCTGAACAAGTCTGCTTGTCCAGAAAACCAATCGTTGCTGCTAGGGTGGTGATTTTCAATTAGGCCCATTGTAGCTATACATATTTAAATGTTTTCTCTCTCTGTAGGGTTTGGAGTTCTGAATGCTTAATTCACCGCTGATAAGACCTTAAATAAACGTTTTCATTACCCATTTTCTAATCCAAATTACCTTCAGAGTAAATATACGAGCAGATATAAGAGCAGTAATCATTTTTTAATGTGGGATAGAAAAGCTATATGTAGCCCATTAAATTTTCTTGAACAAATCATTTCAAAAGAACTTTGCTTTCTCGTCATACCATTGTTACACCGCAATTACATATTAAAATCTCCAAAACTTAATTTAACACACATACGAAGAGCTAATTGTGATCTCAAAACTTAAAAAGCTGAGTCCTATTGTTAACCGTACATTATAAAACTTTTGTAATGCAATATTGTGTAATTATCTGTTGATTTTCTTGTTTGAAAAAACATCATAGTAATTGGTCTTTTATTACCTATTTTGAATAGTAATCTCCGATTAACATAAAAGTGGTATATGTTTCTGTTCTACGCACTTAAAGATATGTTGCAGTTCGTATCTTTTTTAGTACTCCAACATTAATCCAATTAATTTATCAATTCTGTCGACTTATTACAAAGGTATTGCTAAAACATCGATCTTCATAATTCATATAACATTAATAACACAAAGTTGACAAACCTAGTGTGAGAAAACATGAGACGATAACATGTGAAGTAGCATTTACAGAATCTTCCATCTGAATACATAAAACTTATAGAAACTCACCGTATATAAGAATGGTGTTCCAGAATTGCAATAACCTCTACTCATCCTCAAAAGGGGGTGGAATTTTTTCTTACAAACATAAATAACTTGCTGAGAAGAACTAGGTTAGGTCAATATCACTGGCACCGAATTTGGAGCATTGTTTGTGGAATAATATTAAAATCATAGTATTAAACACCCGAAAACATCACTAAAATTGTTTAAGCAACTGGAGTTGCATTTTAAAAGCTAGGACGAATGACAAAATCTGAAATTGCAAGTTGAAATTAATAACGATGTCCCATCTTGAATGTAAAGTTATTCACCATTATAATGAGCTTTTTATGTTGTAATCGATCTTATTATTTGCAATATTATTAAAAACTTCAAAGATATAAGACACATACGTGTAGCACTACTTAGAATGACTCACAACTACATTCTGATATGTTTGGTTATTTGTTAAATCAGCTGCTTTTGCTGTTCGCAGCACCACCAATCTTCAACTATTGGAACTAAAGTTTGCCATCATTAATTTGCGCTTTGTTTAAATTTAAACCAACGTTAGCATTTGCGTTTTCTATTACTAAGTCTATTAAGTTACCTTTTATGATTTGAAATCAATAAGTAAAACTTTCTTTCAATTTACCATTTTTATATAGGAAAATGTAACACAACTAGACAAATCAAAACACAGTTTTAAATCTCAGGACTTATGCAACCTCCTAATTTCAGAATATCCCATGGATGTAGAAAATTGACTTAAGTGACTCGAGTCAGTTTTAATTAAAACATTACTTATAAATTCATCGGGTTTTATCTTTAGTGCTTGACCGGGCCTTAAAAGAGTTTCGTTAAAACTATCCCTACAGGGTAAACAACTATCAAAACTATTCAATTTACTGCTGTCCTTCGATGGTATTCTTTCAGTTTTCTTGCATTTCTTCTTATGCGTTTTACAAGATTTCTTTCTGTACACTTCTTCCCTCTCACTTTGTGTGGTATAATCTCCATAATCGGATATTTCACTGGTGCTCGATTGATATGAGGAAACACTCTTTATTCCACAAAAATGATATGATGCTTCTTTGTGTGTGTTTGATAAGAATGCACTCTTGTAAGTACTATCTTCATTAACATAGGTTCGACTTCTATAATTAGGAAACATCTCATAAGGTCTAGTGGGTAAAACTATATTATTTCTCCCATAAGGACTACTATAATCTTTACAGCATCCCTTATCCTTGTGATGGTGCTTTTTACTCTTAGGTGGCTTACCAGAGTCGGTACAAAAGACCCTAGGTGTAGCTTTCTTGGAACATTTTGAACAGCCACATTTACATGATTTCGAACGATGGCCACCTTTATCAGTTTGCGGTCTCGAAGATAAAACTGGTGGTGGAAGTCGGCCATAAGGTAGAGGAACAATGGGTGCAACAAAACCAGGAGGTTGATAAGATGGGCAAGTTCCATAAGAACCCATAGTTTCATATTGAGCAGATGTACGAGGACTGGTGCCTATTTCAGCTGTACTTCTTATAATTGAATCATCAGAGAGCAACTTATTCAATGCCACTTTACAAAAACAACCCTTCATCTCTGGCATATCTAAGTTCCTTATTTTTTGCTGTAACTCAGTAAGAGCTCTTTTAATGGGTTTCATTTCGGCTTCGTAGGCTTCCAAAGCTGCCACCACAGGATCTTGTCTGAAAGTGTCCGGCTTTATTTTATTCTTACAGCTGCACTTGGCCGGTTGAAAAACTTCAGCCTCTTCAGAGCCTCCACCAGCTTGGGCTGTCGATACTTTTAAAGTGACCGTTATGGGTGCGTTGGCCACTTTTACAGTCATAACATTCTCTCCCTGATTCATCGCCATTCTACTTATTACTCTACCATCTTCAGCCCCCGCTTTTCTTATCGAGACAGTCGCTTGTACGTTCCTTTGACTGCTAACAGCTGGCATGCTCGACGAACTCTTCGGGCAAATCCTTCCCGATGGTCTCGACATATTACTCGTTGTACAAGATCGAGTGGAGGTCGGATAATTGCCTAAGTACGTGGGCGGATTAATAACATTTAAAACATCAGATGCCCTTTCGTCGGCAATTGGGAATTTTCTTGAAGAGTAAGAACATTCGGTTGAAGGCTTTATACTAACAATAACCGATGAAGTCCCAGGAAGCCTCTCTTTTCCTTGAAAAGAGACGCTAAAATTACTGCTCTTTGATAAATCAATGTGAAATGTAAATTGCTTTGCACATCGTTTTGGTACTTTAAGATTGCTAGAGATTGTAGAACAAACAGAAACTGTAGTAGGAAAAGCAGCTGCCCTCTGTTCTACTTGCATGATACTACTAACAGGTTCCTTAAAACCCATATGTATATCTATGATGGTATCTCCAAAGTCCTCACATCTTTCCGCTCTAGAAGTAGTGTTAAACATACCTGTACAAACGCATGTCTTCTCAATATTAGCATTATCATTGTATTTCACTTTATTTCTATCTAAAACAGGCTCCCTTTCTTCCATTTCCTCTAAATTTATAGTTCTTTGCTGCTTCTCCATAGGCTACGTTACAAAATTTTAATATACTCAATTTTGGATATTTAAGATATAAACAAAGACAAACCTCGATGTTACAAGAGCCCTTTGGTGGTAAATTAATTTTAATCTTGCCAGCGCATTCCCCATCGTCCCCTTCGTCACCACCCACCGAATTTAATGATTCCGATTGTAATCTATCACCTAACGCTATGTTTGTTTGCACTCCAGTTGATCTATCCACATCCCCACCCAAGAAATCTTCCACATAAGGCGTTTGGCAGACTTTATTGGAAGAAGGTTGCTCTCTCACAGAAACGGTGATCTTCACATTTCCTTTAGTAGTACTTGCTCTTACGGGTATCTTTGATTGTTTAGTGCGCGATGGCGAAGACACGTTTGAACGAGAAGGACTGGAATATGGACAAGGTTCTGGTATCTTCGACTCGGCCAAAGTCGACGAAGGACGAGACATACTTGACTGTTTACTAAACGAGACACTTGCTCCAGGTGCAGAGCTCTCTTTTTCACTAGAACAAGGGCAAGCTTTCGCTGACGCACCACCTGATGGCAAAGAATTAGAAGGCATTTGAGACGACCCTTTGATACAAATAGGCCGACCACATTCACAAAACTCTGCTGCATTCAAAGGCCGACCAGAACGCGACAGTTCTTCAATTTTGGTTTCCGGTTCTGGCGATCCATCTTTGTAAATCACAGACAACCTGATAACCTGTTCGCTGAGATCCGGCATGCTTTGTCCCGTCTGCACATTCTCCGAACCAGTTTTACAAACGTTCTCGGCACTCATTTTGTTCGTGTCTGGATACGAAAAAGTTGTACGTGCAACTATGGCACTTTCGGCAGTCGAAGATTCCACATGACTGATACTCTTCTTCATCACGAATTGAAATTTAAGCGTTCTATCCGTACCGCTCATTTTATTTGCTACTGGTGCATTGCCAGGGCATGTACAAGAAAGAATGCTGGATCGAGAAGGTGCTAAAGCGGGAGGTGCTGCGCCCGCTTGAGTGGGGTGGCATTCGCAGGGAATGAAGATGGAGCTCTTCTTCGCCAGGCTGTCGCCCGGTGGGGCATCGGCCATTTGCGCCTCTTCGGCTTCTTGTGGTAGATTATTTTGATCGACCGCTAGAGCTTCGTCTTCCAAGGAGTCGACGTTCGATTCGGTGTTTGGGGCCGTTAGCTCCGATTTGCCACTGCAAGAACAAGATCTTCTAGGTTTTTCAATCTTCTTTATTTTGCCGCATGCACAATTCAGATCTACGTCCTCCACGTAAACATCCATTAAATTTGCCATTTCCGATTGCAACACAGAGATCGTGGTGTTCAAGACCGCCATTATGCGTTCTTCGAATTGAACACCAGGAGGGAAGACCGTAGGAGTTAATTTTAATGTCGTGGCCTGCACTCGTAGTTGGCCAGCGATTTTGGTCAAGACTGAGCACTGGCAGCCTTGAGAAGATGTGGGTTGAGACGTGGAAGGGGTAATATCGGCAGTGGCGTTAGCTCCTGAAACAATATCGTTTAATTCAGCTTCGTCAATATTATTTTGATCTATTTGCCGAGCAACTCTGAATCCCCTGGTTCTTCGGCGGCTGCTTCGTCCGAGGCTTGCACGACATCGGGCGTTTTTTCGGCCGCGGCGCTTATGGATGCATTGCATCCTGTTGAATGAGATAAGTTGGCCTTTAGTTGTGGCAAGATGTTGGTTATTGAATCGTTAGGAAGGCAGGTGATGGAGGTTTGAATTGAAATTTCTGTAAAAACATTGGCTACCTCATCGGTTTCTAAAACGTGTGGCGCCACGCTGAGCGTCGTTTGGACTTCCGCGTCGACCATGGTCTTCTGCATCGCAGTATGGTGATGGGCTAATGTATGTCTGATGGCACTGGACGATGCTCTTATTTTCGAAGTGGATTTCTTCAAGACTCCTTTTTGGTGATGATCATAGTAGTCGATGGATTTGGTGGTGTGCGACGAAACGGCTTTCGTTGCAACACTGGAAGACGATGATTGTAGGTTCCAGTGCAAGATTGCTCTACGCGGAAGGTCGACTTCCCGTATAGATCCTTCGGCGATAATTTGGTAGGGCACGAACTCCAGTGATCGATAAAATCGAAGTTATTTGTGTGTGGATTTGTGGAGGCGGCTGTTTGACAACCACGTTCGGAAAGTACTTGCGCTGAATCGTCTCTGCTTGTCAAGACGTGAGGAAAACAACGGATCGTGGTTTGCACTTGCTTATTACATGTCTCCCTCTTTGTATTTGACATTATACAGTACACTTGGCTCGAACATTGTTAATGCCTGATTTGGACTCTGAGAACCGTTATCAGGTTGATGTGAATTTACCATATCTAATCGAATTAATGAAATGTTTCAAGTTAATTGCACGTACTTCTTTTTTTATGAGCCTCCTGTACGGCTCAATCTGGAGAAATTAAATCTACTAAAGAAATTGTTGGATGTTGATAAAGGATTACCTTGCTTTTTACTAAAATTAAGGCTACTGTCGATTTAGCAGATTTTGTACAAGAATTTCTGATTAAACTTAAATTTTTCGAAATTGGTGTGCCAAAAAATTAATTACTTTGACATTATTCAAATATTTTAAGTTTCCTAGATTTTCATGTTTAAAATTGAATGAAAGATATGGAATTTTACCAAAGAATAACTAAACTAAAAGATATACTTCTTAATTTAATTTTTGTGGAAGCTGGAGATGAAAAAAATTATTCTTTAAATTAAAATTGACCCATTTCAAAGGTTTCGTTCTACTTTAAATACGCCCTTGTAATTTTATAAAGTGATTAACCTTCCGGGTACTAGGTGGGGTATAACTAACGTGAAATTTTTTTTTGTTAAAACGGCACGTTTGGTAATCGAGATGAAAACCGAGTGTGCACATTCGAGCTCAAAGTGGCACATTCCGATCTCGGGAAAATGAAGCGCGCCGCTCCGCGTCGCGCTTCATTTGCCTCCCTCGCTCGGAAATGTGCCACTTTTCGCTCGAATACGCACATCATCGTGCTTATTAGGTTTGTCTATTTTATCATTAGCTCTTTTAAATCAAAAAATTTAATTTAGTTTGGTAAATATCGATTTTATGTTGGAAAAATATATTTACCATAGCAACGAGTGGAAGGGAGCGAAAAGATACGGCAATCTAGTCGGTGCGAGCGAGAGGAAACGATTAAAATTATTCAACTGCTTTTTCGTGCAACTTATTGGCCTAAATTATTGTGAATCGTGCTTAAAACCGCGTGTGCACATTCGAGCTCAAAGTGGCACATTCCGATCTCGGGAAAATAAAGCAGGCCGCTTAGAGCAGGGGTTCCCAAATTGCGGCCCGCGGGTCAAATGCGCCCCGCAAAGCCTGTGAATATTTTTATTAACTTATCGTGTACAAGATGGGGTATAACTAACGTGAACAATTTTTTTTTCGTCAAAACGGGGCGTTTGGTAATCGAGCTTAAAACCGAGTGTGACATTGAGTCAGTGGCACATTCCGATCTCGGAATGAAGCGCGCCGCTCCGCGTCGCGCTTCATTTGCCTCCCTCGCTCGGAAATGTGCCACTTTTCGCTCGAATGCGCACATCCTCGTGTTTATCAGGTTTGTCTATTTTATCATTAGCTCTTTCAAATCAAAAAATTTAATTTAGTTTGGTAAATATCGATTTTATGTTGGAAAATATATTTACCATAGCAACGAGTGGAAGGGAGCGAAAAGATACGGCAATCTAGTCGGTGCGAGCGAGAGGAAACGATTAAAATTGTTCAACTGCTTTTTCGTGCAACTTATTGGCCTAAATTATTGTGAATCGTGCTTAAAACCGCGTGTGCACATTCGAGCTCAAAGTGGCACATTCCGATCTCGGGTAAATGAAGCGCGCCGCTCCGCGTCGCGCTTCATTTGCCTTCCTCGCTAGGAAATGTGCCACTTGTGTATAAGCAAGTTAGCCCCTAGTGGAGTTTTATCCAAAAATTTAATGTTGGTCATGGTTTGGGAACTTTATCTTTACATTGTGTCCGGCCGAAATTTTTGACGTGCAGTTTGATGGTTGATCGTTGTAATCGTTTTATTACAAGTAATCGATGTTTAATTAGGTGTGTGTTGAACTATTTATTTTAATGGTTGTGTTACGCACTTTTTTCGATCTTTGAGCATCGATGGGGGTTAATGATTGCATGATCGTCGAACTAAGGTAGGATAGAGATTTCTATGCACGGGCTTCTCGATTCCTTGTATTGAAGTAAACTAACGCAAAGGAGCTTTTATATTTAAAACTCGTTTAGTATTGTGCGATCTTTTAATTAGCTTATTTAATTGATGAAGCGTTCTGGAAAGCGCCATTAAAAATTAATTACTTATGAAGGGATTAAATATGTACATATGACCTTGGGTCTTTGCGTGCAATGTTATACATATTTCTAATAAAAAGGTATTTTTCTGCTCCCGCGGGGGGCATCATTACAAATGTCCAAAATTGTTCTTAGGTTATTTGCAGTGGTGCAATTTGCGAATATCTATGAATACGATATTTAATATTATAATTCTAGAACATGGAAACGCGTTTCGACAAGCACTAAAAGAAAAGATAGAAAAGTATATACAGTAAAACCTCAATTATCCAGACCTCAGTTATACGGATTCGCGATTATCCGAATTGTCAACCGCTTCGCACTTGTTGCGAAAATTAAAGTTCGGTATTTCTTACTAAATTTCGCACTAAACAGTGTTTTTTGCTTTGTTTATTTTAAGATAATGTGCGATTGTTTTATTTAGTGATGAATATTTGTTGCATTTTTTGTAAATATATACCTAACAATTTGTCCAATTTTTTTCCTGTTAAAACGGGACGCTTTGTAATCGAGCTTAAAGCCGAGTGTGCACATTCGAGCTCAAAGTGGCACATTTCGATCTCGGGAAAATGAAGCGCGCCGCTCCGCGTCGCGCTTCATTTGCCTCCCTCGCTCGGAAATGTGCCACTTTTCGCTCGAATGCGCACATCCTCGTATTTATTGGTTTGTCTACTTTATCCTTCGCTCTTTCAAATCATAAAATGAAATTTAGCTTAGTAAATATCGATTTAATGTTCGAAAGACTTATTTACCATAGCAATGGGTGGAAGAGAGCGAAAAGATACGATAATATCATTAGTGCGAGTGAGAGAAAACGATTGAAACTATTTGACTGATTTTTCGTTTAATATAGCGGCTTAAATAATTTGGAAACGCAAGATACGCAATGTGACACGCAGTTATATTTAATTTGGCTACACAAAAGAAGTTTAACTTCTTATTTGCGTACATAAGTACACGCACCGGTTTGTTTTTAATAAAAAATCGATTTGTAACGCTTTATTAAAAATCAATTGGTTTATTGTATTTGGAATTTATCCTAAATTATTTGTATACTTATAACAAATCTGTTTATTATAGAGATTTTATATTTTTCTAGTACAGTCAAACCTCGATATTATGAATATGTTTGTCTCGCAGCTTTTGTTCGTACTAACGAGGAGTTCATACTAACGAAGTTTGACTGTATTGTTTTTCTTTAATTTTAAAAATCAAAACTCTTCAATTGCTATTATGCCAAAAAATAAAATTGACTCTTTTTAATTAATTTTTTGGGCAATTTTCCAATAATTACGATCCAAATACAAACATTTTTCTATACTATTCGTTCAACGACTATACTGGGCCATTTTTTTCTTTCGGGACGATTCGTAATCCAAGAAGGCAAATTATTTCTATACACGGTATATTTTTCAGGTACAATTTTATTTTTGGACAAAAAAGAATTATCATAATTATTCGCAGGGGAAAAAGAACTAATTTTTTGTACCTTTTCGCAACGATCCGATCGACCACACAAATTATAATGGATACTTCGTAGCAAGCAGGAGCAAGAAGTGTTTTCTGCTTTGGAAGAAGTTAAACGGAAAATTTTCGACACAAAATCTGGCTTGTAAGGTTCGGTGTAAGTCACATACGGGGGATCGTCAATAAACGATAATTTATGATGATCTGGTTTATTTTTGGGATAAATATCGATAGATTCTGGCACATTTAATGATTTCTCGGCTAGAATTTTGTTAGTCTCCAAGTCGGTTTTACAAAACGTTAGCAATCGTGCAAAATATGCCAATAGTCCTTGCCCCGGTTTTGGTTCTTCTTCGGCGTCTTCTTCGTTGGGGGTGTCTTGAACGGTATTAAGGAACGATAAATTTTGATTGATGCCCGACATCGAAAAATTGAGGTTCTACACTATAAATTTAGATTGACAGGTTTGAATTAAAGATTAAGCACTAAACTGACATTATTTAAGATCGTTACCAAGATACGTTTGATTTAAAATTAATGGACAACGATCTCTAAAGCAGGGGTTCCCAAAGTTTTTTTTAGGCGGGCCAATTTAATATCACCGAAAATTTTGAAGGAGCGCACGGTAAATTATACTAATATTGGGCATCAAATGGGAACTTAACAGCACTAAGTTGTCGAAAAGAAATTGGGAAAAAATCGCAATTAGAAAAATATACATTTTTTAAAACAAAATAAAATTTTAATAAGTTTATGACAGAATGCATAACTTGATAACTTGAATATTATTTTAATATTTGGTATCTTTAATTATTTTTAACATTAAATGGGATCTTAAGATTTTTACACGCCTCCCATAATAATTTTGGCATAATAGCAATTGAAGAGTTTTGATTTTTAAAATTAAAGAGAAACAATACAGTCAAACCTCGTTAGTATGAACTCCTCGTTAGTACGAACAAAAGCTGCGAGACAAACATATTCATAATATAGAGGTTTGACTGTACTAGAAAAATATAAAAGCTCCATAATAAACAGATTTATTATAAGTACACAAATAATTTAGGATAAATTCCAAATACAATAAACCAATTGATTTTTAATAAGGCGTTACAAATCGATTTTTATTAAAAACAAACCGGTGCGTGTACTTATGTACGCGAATAAGAAGTTAAACTTCTTTTGTGTAGCTAAATTAAATATAATTGCGTGTCACATTGCGTATCTTGCGTTTCCAAATTATTTAGGCCGCTATATTAAGCGAAAAATCAGTCAAATAGTTTTAATGATTCCCTCTCACTCGTATTAATGATGTTATCGTATCTTTTCGCTCTCTTCCACTCATTGCTATGGTAAATAAGTCTTTTGAACATTAAATCGATATTTACTAAACTAAATTTCAATTTATGATTTTAAAAAGTGAAGAATAAAATAGACAAATTCAATAAACACGAGGATGTGCGCATTCGAGCGAAAAGTGGCACATTTCCGAGCGAGGGAGGCAAATGAAGCGCGACGCGGAGCGGCGCGCTTCATTTTCCCGAGATCGGAATGTGCCACTTTGAGCTCGAATGTGCACACTCGGTTTTAAGCATGATTCACATTAATTTAAGCCAATCTATTAGACGAAAACGCAGTTGAATAATTTTAATCGTTTCATCTCGCTCGCACTGACAAGATTACTATATCTTTTCGCTCCCTTCCACTCATTGCTATGGTAAATATATTTTTGCAACATAAAATCGATATTTACCAAGCTAAATTGAATTTTTTGATTTGAAGAGCTAATGATAAAATAGACAAACTTAATAAGTACGAGGATGTGCGCATTCGAGCGAAAAGTGGCACATTTCCGAGCGAGGGAGGCAAATGAAGCGCGACGCGGAGCGGCGCGCTTCATTTTCCCGAGATCGGAATGTGCCACTTTGAGCTCGAATGTGCACACTCGGTTTTAAGCATGATTCACATTAATTTAGGCCAATCTATTAGACGAAAACGCAGTTGAATAATTTTAATCGTTTCATCTCGCTCGCACTAACGAGATTGCCGTATCTTTTCGCTCCCTTCCACTCATTGTTATGGTAAATATATTTTTGCATATCTTTTCCTGAGATCGGAATGTGCCACTTTGAGCTCGAATGTGCACACTCGATTTTAAGCTCAATTACCAAACGTCCCGTTTTAACAAAAAAAATTGTTGTCGTTAGTTATACCCCATCTAGTACACAGAAGGTTAATTAAAATGCAATATATCGTATCGATATCGCGAGCCGCATTCACACGCTTTGCGGGCTGCATTTGGCCCCGCTGGCCGCACTTTGGGAACCCCTGCTCTAAAGTCTAAAAAATAATAATATTGAAAAAAAATTAGTTTATCGAATTCAGTGATTCCAAAATGAGGACTTTAAAAATTTACAAAAAGTTGTGTGCAAAGTTAAATTTGAACTAAAAATTACGTTGTGCGTATCATAATTTGTTTTTTTTTCGTAGAGAAAGTATCATGAATTAGAACAAACTTGCTTCGCTCACATTTTTAATATAATAATTATTAGAAATTTATGGCTGGTCACTGACGCATGCACTTTTTAAAAACAATACGCTTTATATTATTAATAAAGACGAGTACCGGAGAGTGCACAAGAATAAATAGGTAAGAATCTAACTATTTCGCAACAATAAGAAGTTCCTTCGTAACAGTAGATTTGTATTATAATTCTTTTATGTAACCTTGCGTTTGGATAGCATTTCAAAAATTTTATGTTTTTGTTAAGAAATCCATATTCTAATCCAAAATTAAATTTGTACGTAATTATTTGATAATAAATTATAGAAACGGTATTTTGTTATGTTTAAATAATATAAAGGATTGAAAATAAATATTAAAATATTTTAAATTTTTATCAGATCTTAAGAAATTAAATTGTTATGTCGCAATTCGTAAAATAACAAAGGGAACTATTGAAAAGGCCAAAATTTGACATTGACAGGGACCGGATCGGGTTTACCCGATTCGTACCTGATCCGGCATGCCCTGTGCGAGCCCCATCCACCGGAATTTACTATTAATACAATAACAACAAATTTTGTCTTGCGATTTGTCTTCTAATTATTTTGTTGTCGCACATGTTGATAAAGAAACATGTTTTTTGGGGGATTTGAACCTTACAACTTTTATCTTAGGACTTGATATCCTTAAGCATTGAGCTACAAAGCCTTCTTGAAAAATTAAATAAAATATTATATTTTTGCCAGAATTGTAACTTATATGATGTTACTGTAGAGGTATGCGATCTGTTTATATTATATACAGAGTGTCCCAAATTGAGTAGGCTAACATGGGTATCTTTCTTATTAGTGGAGATAGAAGTTTGGTTAAATGAGCAATGTTTTGCAGTTAAAACTGCACCTAAAACTGCAAAACATTGTCTATTTAACCAAACTTCTATCTTCACTAATAAGAAAGATACCCATGTTAGCCTACTCAATTTAGGCCACCCTGTATATCGGCATAAGAAAACTCCCTTATCTAAAGAAAAAAATTTTACTAAATTAAAAATATTGGAGAGCTCAGAACTTTTTGTATAAATTAATGCGAATTATTAATTTACTAACGCCTCTTTATATAGCCTTTTATGGCAAATAATACAATAAATTAATAATTTTTTTCAAAAACACTTAATGAGTTTGCAAAAGTAAACTTTAGAATTGTTGGGGCATTCCTCAATTGTTCCTGATCACGAAACTCAACCCAACACTACAATTTTTGCTGAGGGTTATCCCCGTTTGCTTCTAATGCGGAAAACGTCGGGCAAGCCCTATATAAAATTGGGCTAGCCCGATCTATACCGCATGCCGGACCCGGCTAACCTTACTCATGCCTGATCCGAACCGGAAGTAGGACCTGACTTTGATCAAGTATTTTCTTGTGGAGTTATAATTAGATTTTTATTCCACAACCGATAAAATTTTATTAAAAGCCATAACCTATTGTTTTACCATTCGTGTATGTAAATAATTTAATATAAAACCGTTAAATATCGGCCCTAACAGAAATCAAACATTTTTCACCTAAAAAAAAAGAAAATCCAGTCCGGAAGAATAAATAAAAAAATCCTAATCCGTGAAGATTAAAATAAAAAAAACTCATGTATAAGTTTCATGCATATTAGGCGTCTTTAAATTAGAACTAATTAAATAATTAAATTTTACACAAATAATTTCACGAATAGTACTTTTCAAAGCGCAACATTCTTTTTTGATAGTCGACGATAATGTACAATCCAAATCCTGTAACAGGCGTAAAGATGATTTTAAAAGATTAGCAAATACATATAGTTTTAACGACAATCTAAATTTGTCGTTTCTCAATATTTCTAAACTTCTTCAGGATTTCTGCTCTGTTTGTTCATTGCAACTCTGTTGTTAGCTCGAGTTTCGACTACATTTTATTTAAAAGTGAAATTTTAATTTGTAAACTTCACGGTGCTCGTTAATAAAATTCCGTTAGATCGCTTGGGTATTTTAAATCGCTTCTTTCGGCGCAAAATTTGAAATCGGAGCTTCGTACACAACACACAATTGTTATCAATTAGAATTGATTATTTGAGTGCATTAGAGTGTAATTGTATTACCACAATTATTATTGTAAAAAGTACTTTTAATTCTTATTATGCAACTTCATGAAATCGAAGAAGTTAAAAACTAAACCACAAAAATGTGTTGTGATTCCTTTTTTAAAGTTTATTTAATTACAGTACAACCTCTCTAACACGACCAGTGTCTATTCTTACTCATATTGGTCTTTTGTAGAAGTGGTCGTCTTTGAGAAAAAGACAAACATAGTCAATGCAAATAGATTAAATGCAGTTATTAAATCAAAGTTATTACAAATAAAGTAGTATTATTTAGGAAGTAAATTAATTATTGTGAATCGAGCTTAAAACTGAGTGTGCACATTCGAGCTCAAAGTGGCACATTCCGATCTCGGGAAAATGAAGCGCGCCGCTCCGCGTCGCGCTTCATTTGCCTCCCTCGCTCGGAAATGTGCCACTTTTCGCTCGAATGCGCACATCCTCGTATTTATTACATTTGTCTAATTTATTCTTCGCTCTTTCAAATCAGAAATTTACATTTATTTTAGTAAATATTGATTTTATGTTTGAAAAACGTTTTTACCATAGCAATGAGTGGAAGGGAGCGAAAAGATACGAAAATCTCGTGAATGCGATTGAGATGGTACAATTAAAATTATTCAACTACTTTTTCGTCTAACTTATTGGTCTAAATTATTGTGAATCGTGCTTAAAACCGAGTGTGCACATTCGAGCTCAAAGTGGCACATTCCGATCTGGAATGAAGCGCGCCGCCCGCGTCGCGCTTCATTTGCCTCCCTCGCTCGGAAATGTGCCACTTTTCGCTCGAATGCGCACATCCTCGTACTTATTAGGTTTGTTTATTTTATCATTAGCTCTTTCAAATCAAAAAATTCAATTTAGCTTGGTAAATATTGATTTTATGTTGGAAAAATAAATTTACCATAGCTACGAGTGGAAGGAAGCGAAAAGATATGGCAATCTCGTCGGTGCGAGCGAGAGGAAACGATTAAAATTATTCAACTACTTTTTCGTTTAACTTATTGGCCTAAATTCAGATTTTTTATATAGTTAAACCTTTCTAACACTATAAGAAAAATTAAATTACAATATATCCCTTGCAGAAATTGTGTCAGGGTTTTAATAGGGCCCTTTAAAGATTTCCCTTACACTTTAAGAGACCCTAAAAGGATAGTCACGCTTCATAAAAGTGGGCCTTTAAGGGAAATGTAATGGGGGCCTTTAACGGCAATGTAATAAGGTCCTTTAAAGTCTTCCCTTACATTTATTTTTTTTAACCTGGTGTATAATAAGAAAATAAATTTTCTTAAAATATTACAAAAGCTTAGTTAAACATAAAGCAATATCCAGCTGAGGTAAAAGACAACAAAAGATATTTTTCTATTGTTAGTTTTGTATTTGTTAAAATTAAAAATAATTAATCCCTTTTTGCTTTTAGAAACCTGTTAGGATATATGTATATAACTTCAAAACTTTTTTTTCAAACTAAAAAAAGAAATTTTTTGAAAGAAAAATTTATCTGGGTTTTGTGACCTTATGTTTAACTAGCTCTTTCCTGTAACAAATACTAACAAATAAAAGCCCCCGCCCTCCCCGCCTCCAAATAGGATTTTTGAATGACTTCTTAGTAATGTACATAAAGTACTTATCAATAATCATTACTTTTAGCTGACAAAAAAAGTATTATGTATAAGTGTAAATTGTAAAACAAATAAATAATAATAATTTAATTAATAACTTCACAACTTGCAGTAAATAAAAATAATTTTATATTTTATAAATAAGATATTCAATAATTTTATTCTGGACTTTTCTTCTTATGGAATCCACAAGAAGACATTTAAAGGTCTTTTAATATTTACCGTAACTAAAACCTATTAAGGAATTCTTGACACAAATTAAAAGGCCCTTTAATGGTTACTCTGAAAAACCCCTAAAAAGATTTCTTTATCATAACCCGACAATGCCCTTTACTGGCTTTAAAAAGGATTCACTGAGAAATGTTTAAAAAAATCAATAAATACGAGGATGTGCGCATTCGAGCGAAAAGTGGCACATTTCCGAGCGAGGGAGCAAATGAAGCGCGACGCGAAGCGGCGCGCTTCATTTTCCCGAGATCGGAATGTGCCACTTTGAGCTCGAATGTGCACACTCGGTTTTAAGCACGATTCGCAATAATTTTGGCCACAAAAAATTAGTAAATAATTTTTATCATTCCCTCTCACTCGTACTTATGCGTTTGTCGTATCTTTTCGCTCGCTCCCACTCATTTGCTATGGTAAAAATACATTTTTCGAATTTATAATGGAATTTTAATTCGACCTATTTTGAAAACGAGAAATGTCGAATTATTTTGCTCTCGACTGTACTTCAAGCTTAATTCTAAGTACAAATTAATGTTAAAAAAAAATTTGGTGCGTTAGAAGTTATACTTTTTTGGTGTGACTAAATTAAATGTGTGCCTTGCAGTTTAATAAAATTAATAAATACGAGGATGTGCGCTTTCGAGCGAAAAGTGGCACATTTCCGAGCAAGGGAGGCAAATGAAGCGCGACGCGGAGCGGCGCGTTTCATTTTCCCGAGATCGGAATGTGCCACTTTGAGCTCGAATGTGCACACTCGGTTTTAAGCACGATTCGCAATAATTTTGGCCACAAAAAATTAGTAAATAATTTTTATCATTCCCTCTCACTCGTACTTATGCGTTTGTCGTATCTTTTCGCTCGTTCCCACTCATTTGCTATGGTAAAAATACATTTTTCAAATTTATAATAGAATTTTAATTCGGCCTATTTTGAAAACTAGAAATGTCGAATTATTTTGCTCTCGACTGTACTTCAAGCTTAATTCTAAGTACAAATTAATGTTAAAAAAAAATTTGGTGCGTTAGAAGTTATACTTTTTGGTGTGACTAAATTAAATGTGTGCCTTGCAGTTTAATAAAATTAATAAATACGAGGATGTGCGCATTCGAGCGAAAAGTGGCACATTTCCGAGCGAGGGAAGCAAATGAAGCGCGACGCGGAGCGGCGCGCTTTATTTTCCCGAGATCGGAATGTGCCACTTTGAGCTCGAATGTGCACACTCGGTTTTAAGCACGATTCGCAATAATTTTGGCCACAAAAAATTAGTAAATAATTTTTATCATTCCCTCTCACTCGTACTTATGCGTTTGTCGTATCTTTTCGCTCGCTCCCACTCATTTGCTATGGTAAAAATACATTTTTCGAATTTATAATAGAATTTTAATTCGACCTATTTTGAAAACGAGAAATGTCGAATTATTTTGCTCTCGACTGTACTTCAAGCTTAATTCTAAGTACAAATTAATGTTAAAAAAAAATTTGGTGCGTTAGAAGTTATACTTCTTTGGTGTGACTAAATTAAATGTGTGCCTTGCAGTTTAATAAAATTAATAAATACGAGGATGTGCGCATTCGAGCGAAAAGTGGCACATTTCCGAGCGAGGGAAGCAAATGAAGCGCGACGCGGAGCGGCGCGCTTCATTTTCCCGAGATCGGAATGTGCCACTTTGAGCTCGAATGTGCACACTCGGTTTTAAGCACGATTCACTATCATTTAGGCCGATTAGTTAAACGAAAAAGCAGTTGAACAATATTAATCGTTTTCTCTCGCTCGCACTAACGAGATTGCCGTATCTTCTCGCTCCCTTCCACTCATTGCTATGGTAAATATATTTTTCCACCATAAAATCGATATTCACCGAGCTAAATTGAATTTTTTGAATTGAAAATGCTAATAAATCCACAACGTAGCATTCAAGGGCCCCCACCACTGTCAGGGCATCCATAGTAAACTTCTGCACGGGTTGCTTCACAAATTCTTTGTTTTAAAAAATAATGCAAGGAAGTCGGTGCGCCTCGCGTTTCCGCTAATTGATTTAATTTTAATGGAAATACACTTTTAATTGATACAGGCAATTTTAACTTTCATATTGCAGAAAACGAGTTCAAAAAACCAAATACAACCCAAAACAAGCACACTGCGATTTTCCTTACCTGTCGTTCAAAAATTGAACAAGGCGAAATGCTTAATGGACCACGTCGAATTTGCGCGTCACCGAAACACATGATTTTCGTTCTTGCCACATTAGAAAACGACGTCTTCCGTATGTCAAATTCTTCCTGTGCACTATCTCTATTTTTTCGGGCCCAATTAGCGCACGCTGGACCTTTAACGGGCGCGTACTTTTGAAAATAACTTTCGTTAACGATTTTTATTAAATGCGAATAGTCGTTGTCGTTATCGTTGCCCCGCTGTCTTTTTCGAATTTGAATTTAATCGAACGTTTGCCCGGCTTGAGCATCTGCGCTATCACATCGTAAATGATAAGCACGCCTATGTGTCCGATTGCGGCGAAAAGGAGCGTTTTGTGAGGCACTAGCATTGTATTAGAAACTTCGCATATCGCATCGGCAAAAAAAACCATAAAACAAAAACGATTGATTTCGACGACATAATTAATTTTTTTTTCATGAGTGGGATACCGTTCTGCTACCGATGGTTAACAACCATTTTCAACTGCTTCGCCTTTCTATAATCTAGAAATACTTGGAAACTTCCTGGATCATGCAATATTAATATAACTGAAATAAATGATTCATTTTTATAATTAAAATCGTTCGAAATAATTTTATTTTATTGTTTTATATCCCCAAAAAAAATCTGTTAGCGCTAATTTAATTAAGTTTTTTGGAACGCGGTTGCCACATTTCTGGGTATTTCGATTTTGGGCTAAATGGCGATAACTCACCTGTGCTTTGGTCGCAGCAATGACATTTACCATGCAGACTGGTCCTTTTTAAAATCCTTCGATGCTAAGAGTTATCCTTCGGCCGAGAAAAAAAAACACAACTTGGTCACTGGGTTTAAAACAATTTAAAGGGGCTGTTTTTTAAATTTTGTATCAGTTTTGATCGAAGTATCACGTTATTTTCTATTTTTTTTCTGGTGCACATGATGATCACAGAACCAACGCACTTTCGTCGACGTCGTGCAAAAACGTTGTGAAGCACTGCCTACCTAGTCGTCATCATAAGCTGAGAATTAGCCAACCGAAACTATATTCGGTAAGTAGATTATTTAGTTGTACTTTTTATATTTTATTGTTATTTAGTAACTTTGCCCAAGGACGGTGCTGTAATCAGTGATAATATTCAAAATTAATTTAGAAATCATGTTAACTATGATTTACACATATTTTGATGTGAAAAATAAGGCTTCTATTTAAGTAATAAAATTGAGAACCATTTTAAATATATTAGAGTCCAGGGGTGTACTTTAAAAAAAATTAAGGGATGTACCACAATCAAATTTATGTAACATTCTTATTATTTAAAAAAAATTAGTAATAAACATGATTTTATATTACTATGCGTTATTTATATACAGCCTGTCAGACGAATAAGTACTGAAACTTATAAATGACCCTACACTCAACAAAAACATATCCCAAGTCAAGTAGCCTTATGTGTAAAAGAATTAAATTTTTAGATTTAGGACATATTACATATAACCTTACATTGTTTAGATTGGTGTCACCCGTTAAGTCTCAGCACCTATTCGTCTGACACCCGGTATAACTTTATAAAGCTATTATCAAATTTATTTGAATATTTTATTAATAAAAAAAAATACAATTACATTATTTAAAGTGTGCCATTATTTTTAACGATTTTTTAGACGCGGGAGTAAAATTTTTGGCTTCGTCCACCCTTGTTCCCCGTAAAACACGGACGGGGTTGTCAACTGGAGAGAACAAAATAAAAATGATGTACAATACAATCGAGGGCTTTCCCGTAATATAGGGGTTCCCAAAATTTTTTATACTGCGACTCCCTTTACAGGTTGTGATTTTTGTGGGACGCCATTCTAAAAGAATTTATTTATTTATTGCTCTAGCAGATATTACTATTAACTAATTTATTTGTCGTTTAAAAACATATTTTAAAGACCAGTATAATTTAAATTTCCTAATTGTTCTTTGAAGCATATATGTTACATTCAAAGCAGGTTGTATTCAAGCTGCCTATGTATAAGTTATGAAAAATTTGGGTTAAGTAAAGGGGCGGAGTTTATGTATTGATTTTTCACGAAGCCGTTCACGAAGCACTTCGTATTGAAGCTTCGTATAAGTTAAGGCACATTTGCGCAGTAAAGGAGCGGAGTTTATGTATTGATTTTTCACGAGGTCAACAAACTATTTTAGATTTTTAAACCTGGTAGTATCATGCTCAAAACATTTACAGTGGTGGCGTAGTAAGCGGAATTTTGTGCTTTTAAAAATGCCTTTTTTGAGATACTTTCATAGAGGAAAAATTGATAAGCTTTAATTGTGTTCTTGAAAAAGTAATCTATATTAGTATAAATTAATGTGAGTTGAAATAAAAAATACAATTAAACAAATACAGTCAAACTTCCATAAGTCGAACGTCGATAAAACGAATTTTTGATAGCTCGAACTCGAACCTGTTTCTCTAAGATTTGCCTATCTCAACGTTAATATTTTTATGTCAATAAATCGAATTATTTAATAAGTCAAAGCGTTTTACAATTCTTTAAATTCAAGTTTCCATTAGTAAATAGGTCGATAACTCGAAGTTAAATTTTGCAACTTTTCTAAAACTTACGCTACCTGAGAGAGGATTAAGAACGGGAGCGGTTCGGTGTTATTGCTGCTTAAAAGGTCTATTCTATGAAAAGGTTTTATACTATAAGCTGTTTTGACAGCGGCATTTCGATTGGATTTAAAAACTAATTTATGTTTAGGCGCGAAAAGGTAACAGACAGATAGACAGACAGCCAGAGTTACTTTCGCTTTTATAATATTAGTTACAATAATTAATTTTTTTTAGAAAATAAGTTAAGTATTGTGAATCGTGCTTATCGAGTGTGACATTCGAGCTCAGTGGCACATTCCGATCTCGGAATAGCGCGCGCCCGCGTCGCGCTTCATTTGCTTCCTCGCTCGGAAATGTGCCACTTTTCGCTCGAATGTGCACATCCTGGTATTTATTTACATTTATGATTACATTTAATTTAGTTATGCCAAGAAGTATAACTTCTCACGGGCGTGCATAAGTACACGCACCTTTCTTTATCATTTAATAATTGTTGTAAATAATATGAAAATTTTCAGCTTAACCACTTTAATAAATTTTATGTACAGTTAACTTTAATAACTCCACAACTCGAATTCTTTGATAACTCAAGTTGGAAAGTGTTTCTCGACAAAATGCCTATTTCAAAAAGGTAGAATTGAAACTATTCTAATATAACTATGGTTACGAAGTGATTAACCTTTCTGATTGGTCAATTAGCTAACGGCCATAATGGTGTATCAAAAATGAGCCAATCACAGTGACTTATTTAAAGCGGGATTTTTAAAGTATGCTTTAAACCACTTACAGTTCTAATTACGTTATATAAAATACCATTTCACATAAAAGATATATACATACACAAATATATATTTAATTTTTAAGCTTTTTTAATAACTCGAATTATTGATAATTCGAATTAATTTTGGTGTCCCTTCGACTTCGACTTATCGAGGTTCGACTGTATTTGCATTTACAATTTTTAAGTAATATATTAAAGTCATTTAAAAAAATGTTTAAAAGACTTGTATAATTTAAATTTTCTAATTTTTCTTTGAAGCAGATATCTTACATTCAAAGCACGTTGTGTTCAAGCTGCTTATAGTTATGGAAAATTTGCGTTAAGTAAAGGGGTGGAGTTTACGTATTGATTTTTTACGAGGTCAACAAACTATTTTAGATTTTCGAACCTGGTAGTATCATGTTCAAAACATTTACAGTGGTAGCTTAATAAGCGGAATTTTGTGGTTTTAAAAATGCCTTTTTTGAGATACTTTCATAGAGGAAAGATTAATAATCTTTAATTGTATTCTCGAAAATGTAATACATATTAGTATAAATTAATTTATAAGAGTTGAAATAAAAAATACAATTAAACAAATATTTGCATTTTCAATTTTTAAGTAATATATTAAAATTATTTAAAAAAATCATTAAAAGACTTATATAATTTAAATTTTCTAATTTTCTTTGAAGCACATATGTTACATTCAAAGCACGTTGTATTCAAGCTGCCTATAGGTAAATTATGGAAAATATGTATTAAGTAAAGGGGCGGAGTTTATATATTGATTATTCACGAAGTGGCATAGTATTGATTTTTAGATATGCCAAACAGGTAGTTATATGTTCAAAAACTTTGCAGTGGTTGCGTTATAAGCGGAATATTGTGAATTTAAAAATAAGTTTTTTTTGAGATATTTTTATCGAAGATGGTTTTTACAAGTTTTAATTATGTTCTCGAAAAAGTAATACATATAGTACTCACAGTTTTATTTAAGCCTACTTTATAATGTTTTGATCAGATGCGGTATTTTTGAATTCGAGAACTCGTTTTATAAGTAATAAACTTTCTTTTAGTCTTATTCAGGAAAAAAAAAATTGAAAATACTTAAAGGTATTTAAATAGAGTTTTAAATACGCACCAAGCTGAAAACGCATTAACTCGAAATTTTTTGCATTTTTTTTTAAATTCGAGTTTTCCAGGTTCTACTGTACTATGATTTACAGAGGGGGCACTCACGCCACTTATAATAGAAGACTGTTTTCCTTATAGACCAGTGGTTCCCAATGTTTTTTATACTACGACTGCTTCTACAGCAGTGTTTCCCAACCTTTTTTGTGCCATGCCCCACCTAAACTTTTAAAAATCTATTATGTCCCCCTCATGTAACACATGCATAATTTTTAATATTCAAAATTTTTAATTATTCACTAAATAGCTTAAACGATGGACTTTGAGAGGAAATCACAAGGAAGTTATTAAAAAAACTAAGAGCCTAAGAGTCACCATATGGTTAAATTTACATTCTGGAAAAGTCGATTTTTTTTAATTGCCCTCTTGAGCAATGGAATTGCCCCCCTGTGGGGCGTAGGCCCCACGTTGGTGATCACTACTACAGGTTGTAATTTTTTTGCAACTTTCTCCTAAAAGAATTTATTTATTTATTTCTCTAGCAGATATCAATACTTGAACAGCCCCTAAGCAAGAAGTTTCACTTCTATCGCGCATGTCCTCCACGCACAAACTTTTATTTCTATTAGCACCCATTCAAATCAAGATCGTTCAAATCAAATTATTTTGTTGACATTTACCTTTACTATTGCAGGTACCATTTTATCTTTACAAAATGAGTCTCCATTCTCCCAGAAGCAATCTATCCGCTCGCGAAGTCCTCACGGCCCTCACCTCATCCAAAAGAAGCGTCGATGGCCAAGAACGTTTCACCAAAAATATAATTCTATCAAAAGCGTCTTTATCGTCCAGCGGATCAACGGATGCAGACCAAGTTCTTCGCCCACTCGCCCACCAATACATTTTTTTGTAAATCCACTGTTGTAGGCAGCCGATAGGTCTTCGGCGACACCTGTCAACGAAACGATCCATTATCTGTCGCCCGTATCGGGCTCCCGAATGTCCCCACGCTCTGGAGACGAAGGAGACTTTAGCATTCCGTACAAAACCCCCAGTTTCATGCGCTTCCTCCACGAATTCGGTAAAGAATTCGAGGGCAGCTACGTATCCAGTTCGATATCGTGCGTCGAGCCAGAGCTACAAAGAACTTTGGCAATTGTCAAGCCCGAATACGTCGAATTTGAAGATGCGATACTCAGGGCCATCACGGACGTCGGTTTCAGAATTATTAAAGTGCCCGAAATACTCGAAACGTTTTTTTTTGTGCAATATTTTATGAATTTTATTTTTAGAGAAGACTGGTCCATTTGACTCCTGAGCAGGTTTCGGAGATTTACGCTCAGCACTATGGCAGTCCTTCGTTTCCCCATATGGTGGTCAGAATGAGCGTGGGCCCCATATTGTCTTTATGCTTGGCGGGCCAAAACGCTGTAGCTAAATGGAAAGAAATGGTGGGTCCTGATAAAAGTATAAGGGCCGAATGGTTTTTTCCCATTAGTATGAGGGTTCGATTTGGTTTACACGAAGAGCTTCTTGGGGCTCTACATGCTTCCGAAAATTTAACAGAGGCCACCATTGAGAACAGATACATAAATCCTGAGGGTTTGTATTTTTGGTTTTTTTTTCATTTACAGTGGAAACTCGGTTATCCGGACTAATTGTTGTTAGAGCTCGTTCGGATAATCGAAAATTCGGTTAATTGAATGTATAGAAAAAAAAGGAATTTTGACTATATATAATGTGACTATACTTCGTGTTTTGAATGCGATTGTTCCGTTTTCAGATCGTTTGTCCCGTTGTCCCCAAGCAATCATTCGGGACGCCAAAATGTCCCGTTATCAAAAAATTGTCAATTACGATACCGAATATTAAGAAATCCCAACAAGAATTTTATTCTTGCCTCCTTATTTAAATACAAATTAATTTTACGGTAATTTCGCAATGAAAAAGTAAAAAATTATGAAAAACGAGCGAAGCCCAAAGGAGAAATTTTGAGAGCGCACCTACGGTTTTAGAATTACTTGAATTTTTTTAAAATAAATTGATCATTGTTAATCGTGGCGAAAAACGGAGTGTGCACATTCGAGCTCAAAGTGGCACATTCCGATCTCGGGAAAATGAAGCGCGCCGCTCCGCGTCGCGCTTCATTTGCCTCCCTCGCTCGGAAATGTGCCACTTTTCGCTCCAATGCGCACAACCTCGTATACATTGAATTTTGTAAATTAAACATTCTTTACAATCAAAAAATTCAATTTATTTCAGTAAATATTGCTTATATGTTCGAAAAACGTATTTTTACCATAGCAATGAGTGGGAGAGAGCGAAAAGATACAACAAACTCATAAGTATGAGTGAGAGGGAATGATAAAAATTATTTACCACTTTTTCGTTACCAAAATTATTGTTAATCGTGCCTAAAACCGAGTGTGCACATTCGAGCTCAAAGTGGCACATTCCGATCTCGGGAAAATGAAGCGCGCCGCTCCGCGTCGCGCTTCATTTGCCTCCCTCGCTCGGAAATGTGCCACTTTTCGCTCGAATGCGCACATCCTGGCGTTTATTAAATTTGTCTACTTTATCCTTCGCTTTTTTAAATCATAAATTGAAATTTAGTTTAGTAAATATCGATTTAATGTTCGAAAGACTTATTTACCATAGCAATGAGTGTGAGAGAGCGAAAAGATACGATAATATCATTAATGCGAGTGGGAGGGAACCATTAAAACTATTTGATTAAGTTTTCGTTTAATATAGAGGCTTAAACAATTTGGAAACGCAAGATACGCAATGTGGCACGCAGTTATATTTAATTCAGCTACACAAAAGAAGTTTAACTTCTTATTTGCGTACATAAGTACACGCACCGGTTTGTTTTTAATAAAAAATCGATTTGTAACGCTTTATTAAAAATCAATTGGTTTATTGCATTTGGAATTTATCTTAAATTATTTGTATCATTTGCCTCTCTCGCTCGGAAATCTGCCACTTTTTGCTACGTTGCGCCCTATATTTATTTTACATGTATCTTATGTAAAAAAGTCTCAGGATTCCGAATCCGTGTCGTTTGTAATGATTGGATCGAAAATAAGGGCGCTGCGATTTTTTTTGTGAATCAAGGGTAACGGTATTTTTATTTATTTAGTTTTATCAAAAATTTTTATTTTAGAGGGTTAGCGCGGGGAAATGACACCGGCTATAGTCGCTAGGGGTACGTAGGAACCCCCTCTTGCAATATAAAGCAATTCTATTTTTTTCATATTTTGCCAAAAAACATGGGTTTAAACCCATCGATTTTGTTTTTTCAAAACGTTTTTCCAAAGCTTTGGAATAGCACGCCTATGGTTTCTTGGGCCTATCTGAAGCCAAAAAGGCTGCCAAATTTGAATTTGAATAGTCTTTAAAGATTCGTCCACAAATAACGGCGCTACAATTTTTTTAAAGTTTAAAATTGACCAAAAATGAGTGCAAAAATCGCAATTTTTAATGTTCGAAAAATTAACGTCGCACCCTATACATATTTTACATGTATCTTATGTAAAAAATCCTCAGGATTCCGAATCCATGTCGTTTGTAATGATTGGTTTGAAAATAAGGGCGCTACGATTTTTTTTGTGAATCAAAGGGTCCGAACTTTTTATTTATTTAGTTTTATCAAAAAAATTTATTTTAGAGGAGAAGCGCGGGGAAATGACACCGGCTATAGTCGCTAGGGGTACGTAGGAACGTCCCCTTGCGATATAAAGCATTTCTATTTTTTTCATATTTTGCCTAAAAAACATGGGTTTTAACCCATCGATTTTGATTTTTCAAAACGTTTTTCCAAAGCTTTGGAATAGCACGCCTATGGTTTCTTAGGCCTATCTGAAGCCAAAGAGGCTGCCAAATTCGAATCTGAATAGTCTTTAAAGATCCGTCCACAAATAACGGCGCTACAATTTTTTTAAAGTTTAAAATTGGCCAAAAATGAGTGCCAAAAATCGCAATTTTTAATGTTCGAAAAATTAACGTCGCACCCTATACATATTTTACATGTATCTTATGTAAAAAAGCCTCAGGATTCCGAATCCGTGTCGTTTGTAATGATTGGATTGAAAATAAGGGCGCTACGATTTTTTTTGTGAATCAAAGAATCCGAACTTTTTATTTATTTAGTTTTATCAAAAATTTTTATTTTAGAGGAGAAGCGCGGGGAAATGACACCGGCTATAGTCGCTAGGGGTACGTAGGAACGTCCCCTTGCGATATAAAGCAATTCTATTTTTTTCATATTTTGCCTAAAAAACATGGGTTTTAACCCATCGATTTTGATTTTTCAAAACGTTTTTCCAAAGCTTTGGAATAGCACGCCTATGGTTTCTTAGGCCTATCTGAAGCCAAAAAGGCTGCCAAATTCGAATCTGAATAGTCTTTAAAGATCCGTCTACAAATAACGGCGCTACAATTTTTTTAAAGTTCAAAATTGGCCAAAAATGAGTGCCAAAAATCGCAATTTTTAATGTTCGAAAAATTAACGTCGCACCCTATACATATTTTACATGTATCTTATGTAAAAAAGCCTCAGAATTCCGAATCCGTGTCGTTTGTAATGATTGGATAGAAAATAAGGGCGCTACGATTTTTTTTGTGAATCAAAGAGTCCGAACTTTTTATTTATTTAGTTTTATCGAAAATTTTTATTTTAGACGGGTAGCGCGGGGAAATGACACCGGTTATAGTTACTAGGGGTACATAGGAACGTCCCCTTGCAAAATAAAGCAATTCAATTTTTTTCATTTTTTGCCAAAATAACATGGGTTTTAACCCATCGAATTGGTTTTTTCAAAACGTTTTTCCAAAGCTTTGGAATCGCACGCCTATGGTTTCTTAGGCCTATCCGAAGCAAAAAAGGCTGCCAAATTCTAATCTGAATAGTCTTTAAAGATCCGTCCACAAATAACGGCGCTACAATTTTTTTAAAGTTCAAAATTGGCCAAAAATGAGCGCCAAATACCGCAATTTTTAATTTTTGAAAATTAACGTCGCACCCTGGGCGCTTCTCAATAATTAAAAAGTTATAGCGTTTTAATAGTTTTATTTTAAAGCCAAATTTAATTTTTCAAAAAGCCAACAATTTTGTTTTAGGGGGTACAATTTTTTTCCTTAAATTTAGCTGACTGTTATACTTTTATACTACTTTTCGCTATTGAAGAATAGTTTAATCTCTTTAGAAATTCGCGATTAATTAATTCAGCAACTTGTACGTAAAAATAAAATTAATTGTAGGTATTTTGGAACCACTTCTTACCGAAGAGGAAAAAGTTTGCGATTACTGTAATTTATATTTGCATTCTACTCTGTTAAACGGATTGACAGAAATTGTAAGAGTAAAACCAGCAGATCCAATATTATATTTGGCAGATTGGTTGCTGAAGAATAATCCATATCAGCCCCAATTTCCACCTGAGATGGCACTTCTTCCTACATAAACTTTTTTTTTTTTTTTAAACTACTGTATATGTATTTTTATATTAATTAAATATGTGTTTTAATTTAAAGAGTGTTTTAAAATTATTTTTATTGATATCTGTTTTTTTGAGTTCAGTTATGCAAAAACCATCACAAGGTGTAAATAGAATTTAATTTAATTTTAAAATCAAAAATAATAGATCAAATGCGTTCGTAACACCCTGTATTATGTTTTTCCTTTGACAAAATAAATTGATAATTTTATTCAAATTAATCGAGGTTCTTTTAGTCGGCATTATCGCTTTTGATATCAGGTAACTTAGCTTTGGGGTCTACGGATATGACTTATATCCGCACTTACATAAAACTTTCGATTTATGAATCAGTTTTGAATATACAACGAAGTCGAACGGTTGTGTCTTAAGTATTATTATAATTTAGTGCATCTAATTGTCATTACAACCCTTCATTTAAGGTAAATGGTAATTCTAACGATTTTTTTTTTAATTTAATACACAACCGAACTACGATTTATCAAAATGGAAATTTAGAAAAAATTAATTGCAATCGTACTCTTCGAACCCGTTTTGCTCGAGAATTTCAAATGGCACGCCTATGGTTTAAGATTAGTTTCACATTTGTGGACACGAAACGGGTCCAAAACATCCAAATAATGACTGTATTATTGGAATTTATTTGGATTTAGATTTTTATGTATTAAAATGTTTTCAGCTGGCACTTTGGGTTCAATTTCTCCGAAGAGTTTCTCCAATGTCCCTATGGAAGCAGCGTACCATTTAATCGCCACTTCCAAAACCAGGAGTTTGGGAACCCTTGGACTATCGTGCAAGAAACACAAATTGAAGAAAGCATCTCGTCTTCAACGTTATTTACTTTCATCGTATGAAGATTGTTCTAATTAATATGCGGATTATTTTATATTTTATGACCATCCAAGAATATGTTATTTCTGCGTTGATTCTTTTGTGTGTCTTCGAAAAATTTTATTCTGGGTTTTGCTACAGATACCTTTTTTTTGAAGAAAGAGTTAAACACGCATTATTCGTTAACGTTTGCTCATTACTCATGGAGATAAATCAAAATTATTTAAAAAAATGTTCTAAAATACCTACATATTATGGGTGGGTTTGATCTTTTTCACTGTTGCTTTTAGAAGTGATTTTAAAACCATTTTTATAATTGAACAAATTTTAATGGTATGCTTAGAAAGGCTAACCATTTCTAGAGCACATTTTCAAAATTGAATTTATTGAGTTCTTAATCAAACTATAGAAACAGAATTAAGACACAGAGGAAAAGATTAAATACAGTAAAACCTCAATTATACGGACTGTCAATCGCATTCAGACTCGTTGCGAAAATTAAACCTCGGTATTTCTTAGTAAATATTTTATTATTTTATTTTGTATTTCGCACTAAACAGTGTTTTTTGGCTTTGTTTACTTTAAGATAATGTGCGACTGTTTTATTTAGTGATTAATATTTGTTGCGTTTTTTGTAAACATATACCTAACAATTTGACCAACTTTTTTCTTGTTAAAAGGGGACGCTTCGTAATCGTGCTTAAAACCGAGTGCGCATTCGAGCTCAAAGTGGCACATTCCGATCTCGGGAAAATGAAGCGCGCCGCTCCGCGTCGCGCTTCATTTGCCTCCCTCGCTCGGAAATGTGCCACTTTTCGCTCGAATGCGCGCATCCTCGTATTTATTGGATTTGCCTATATTATTATTTTATTCTTCAATTCAAAAAATTAAAAGTCGAATAAATTAGATCTATTTTTTGTTTGAAAAAGGTTAGATATTTGATTCCTTTTGATAAGTTATCATGGTGTTCTTCCGCACGCCTAATTGTAGCGAGCTTGATAAAAATATTTTCAGGTGTACCTTCGAATGTTTACTAATTCTCATTTTTGACTAATTAAAATTGTATATGATTCAAATTTTCTAAAGTGGGCCACTAAAAATCAACTAGTTGATTTTTATATCATCTTTAGTAGACTGTTGAATGTTTATATGTCAAAATTAATATCTTCAAATATTTATGGATAATTTTCATTTTTGAAAAAATTATAAACAAATTAGTTTTAAGACACATTTTGTCTACACTGCTGTAATTAGATTTCATTTATGGATTAATTCAATTTTTAAATATAAAAAAAATATTTATATGTTACATAGGGGGTGCATCAAAATTTTAGAATGACTTGGGTGGGGTATGTTAAAAAAAAGTTGCGAAATAAGAGTCAAAATTCGGAAAAAGTTAAATTATTTTTTTTCATGTACGATGAAGTCTCCCATCTAGTCTAGTTTAAAAGTACTAAATAAGAAATGTGTTTTTTGGTAAAAATACCCTACTGTGATTTTTAATTAAAAGAAAATCGAGAAGTGGTACATTTAGTTCAGTTTGATTTAATTAATATTATTTGTAAGAGAGAAGAATAAGATAGGCAAATTCAATTATTAAGGAGTATGTGCACTTTCAAGCGAAAACCTTTTCCGAATAGAAAATATGGATTTGAAGGATTTGTTATTAATATGATCAAATCCAATTAACACGAAGATGTGCGCATTCGAGCGAAAAGTGGCACATTTCCGAGCGAGGGAGGCAAATGAAGCGCGACGCGGAGCGGCGCGCTTCATTTTCCCGAGATCGGAATGTGCCACTTTGAGCTCGAATGTGCACACTCGGCTTTAAGCATGATTCACATTAATTTAGTTGAATTAATTAAAAAATGTATATGCATCAGAGATGAAATTAGAATTATTTAGTTTTTTCGCGATTAAATATTAAGGATTTAATTTCTTTGATGTTTTGAAAAGCTTTCATTTGACGTATCACAGTTTTACATATTAACTTGATTTTTCTTAAATTTTCTACTACAATTAATATTAAATTAATTTTTCAAAAGAACTTTTTTTTTTGTTTTACTACACACCATTTAGAATCGACTGTTTTCATATAATACTCCTAATTCTGTCTCTTATGCATTATTTTAACGAACTGTTTATATTATATTGAATTGTATAATTCAACATTATTCTTGCAACGTGAAGAAAATCTTGAAGTAAACGTTTGTAGCAAAATGTAGTTTGGGTAGTTGTACCCTTCCGAAAACATACTAATGCGGTGTTTTTTTTTAGTTTGTTTTAGAAAATAAATCAGTAACGCGGTTTATAAAATGTATTCTGATTTATTCTTAGACATTATTTCTTCGTAGGCGTAAGGTAGCTGATAACAGTAAAGGTCCCTTGTGCTGTGCACGAGTCCTTGCTGTTTGATCCATTGTGTTAGGATAATTTTTAAGTTTACACATACACAACACTTCTGACATCATTTTTTTGGTTTTGAAATAGCTTTGCAAAACATAACTGGGTTATGAATAATTTTATTTCAATAACCTTTTCAGAATTTACTTTTAAATTAAAATTTGATTGTTTTAGATTTTTTTAGTCAACGATTTTTATTAACAATAATTTATTATTAATAATTTTTGTATTTGGAGTAAATAACTATATTATTTCGAACATTAAAAATTGCGATTTTTGGCACTCATTTTTGGCCAATTTTGAACTTTAAAAAATTGTAGCGCCGTTATTTGTGGACGGATCTTTAAAGACTATTCAGATTCGAATTTGGCAGCCTCTTTGGCTTCAGATAGGCCTAAGAAACCATAGGCGTGCTATTCCAAAGCTTTGGAAAAACGTTTTGAAAAAACAAAATCTATGAGTTAAAACCCATGTTTTTTAGGCAAAATATGAAAAAAATAGAATTGCTTTATATCGCAAGGGGACGTTCCTACGTACCCCTATTAACTATAACCGGTGTAATTTCCCCGCGCTTCCCGTCTAAAATAAAAATTTTGGATAAAACTAAATAAATAAAAAATTCGGACCCCTTGATTCACAAAAAAAATCGTAGCGCCGTTATTTTCAATCTAATCATTACAAACGAAACGGATTCGGAATCCTGAGGCTTTTTTACATAAGATACATGTAAAATATGTATAGGGTGCGACGTTAATTTTTCGAACATTAAAAATTGCGATTTTTGGCACTCATTTTTGGCCAATTTTGAACTTTAAAAAAATTGTAGCGCCGTTATTTGTGGAGGGATCTTTAAAGACTATTCAGATTCGAATTTGGCAGCCTTTTTGGCTTCAGATAGGCCTAAGAAACCATAGGCGTGCTATTCCAAAGCTTTGGAAAACGTTTTGAAAAAACAAAATCGATGGGTTAAAACCCATGTTTTTTAGGCAAAATATGAAAAAAATAGAATTGCTTTATATCGCAAGGGGACGTTCCTACGTACCCCTATTAACTATAACCGGTGTCATTTCCCCGCGCTTCCCGTCTAAAATAAAAATTTTCGATAAAACTAAATAAATAAAAAATTCGGACCCCTTGATTTACAAAAAAAAATCGTAGCGCCGTTATTTTCAATCCAATCATTACAAACGAAACGGATTCGGAATCCTGAGGCTTTTTTACATAAGATACATGTAAAATATGTATAGGGTGCGACGTTACTTTCTCGAACATTAAAAATTGCGATTTTTGGCACTTATTTTTGGCCAATTTTGAACTTTAAAAAAATTGTAGCGCCGTTATTTGTGGAGGGATCTTTAAAGACTATTCAGATTCGAATTTGGCAGCCTTTTTGGCTTCAGATAGGCCTAAGAAACCATAGGCGTGCTATTCCAAAGCTTTTGGAAAAACGTTTTGAAAAAACAAAATCGATGGGTTAAAACCCATGTTTTTTAGGCAAAATATGAAAAAAATAGAATTGCTTTATATCGCAAGGGGACGTTCCTACGTACCCCTATTAACTATAACCGGTGTCATTTCCCCGCGCTTCCCGTCTAAAATAAAAATTTTCGATAAAACTAAATAAATAAAAAATTCGGACCCCTTGATTTACAAAAAAAAATCGTAGCGCCGTTATTTTCAATCCAATCATTACAAACGAAACGGATTCGGAATCCTGAGGCTTTTTTACATAAGATACATGTAAAATATGTATAGGGTGCGACGTTACTTTCTCGAACATTAAAAATTGCGATTTTTGGCACTTATTTTTGGCCAATTTTGAACTTTAAAAAAATTGTAGCGCCGTTATTTGTGGAGGGATCTTTAAAGACTATTCAGATTCGAATTTGGCAGCCTTTTTGGCTTCAGATAGGCCTAAGAAACCATAGGCGTGCTATTCCAAAGCTTTAGAGAAACGTTTTGAAAAAACAAAATCGATGGGTTAAAACCCATGTTTTTTAGGCAAAATATGAAAAAAAATAGAATTGCTTTATATCGCAAGGGGACGTTCCTACGTACCCCTATTAACTATAACCGGTGTCATTTCCCCGCGCTACCCGTCTAAAATAAAAATTTTCGATAAAACTAAATAAATAAAAAATTCGGACCCCTTGATTTACAAAAAAAATCGTAGCGCCGTTATTTATAGTTATTTATAGGGCACTTATTATTATTTATTATTACTTTTATAAAATAACACAACCACTCCACCCACATATTATTATTTTATATTTTCGCACACACTTAAAACATCTTCCCCCTTTTATTTATAGTATTTAATTAATAACTAATTGTAAAAAGAGTTGCAGTCCCAAGATTGACGTGCAAATGAAACCACTCTTAGTCTTCACATTGCCTATAAGGTTTCTTTTTAATTTATAACAATAAAAACAATTGTAAGGGTTGCAGCTTTTTATTATATTAAACTTGTTTATATTAATAATGTATAATTTCTGTATTTTAAAAATGTATACCTCTTGCAGCTTACATTATGTTTCTCAGATGCGAAGGGATTAAATTTTTCAGTAAAATTTATGCCTTCGTTGTGTTTAAACATTTACTACCCTTCGCGTCGGATACATAATGTTTTGTAAGTGAGAGGGTGCTGCATTCGGGTTCGCAAACGTTTGAATTTCATTTCTAACGTTCGTCGTCGAATACAATGAAATACACGCGTGGTGATACGCGTGTTGGGGTTGTATTTTGGCGGGCGAATTTCGAATAAAACTTAAACGTGTGACGAACTCGAATGCAACTTAGTCTGTCGAGAAATGAGATATTGGACTCTAACGTTGTAAGAGTGGCAGGTCTGGGGGTGAAGTAGGTGCTTCACATCTACTTCTCCCATCAGAGGCGGTTCAAGACCGCAGACATTCAAATCCGAATGTCCGCGCTTTTGATCATACAACGTAGACTTAGTTAGATGTAAAGAACGTTACGTTCAAAGGGCTGTAAAGATAAACTGGAAAATAAATTAAACTATTCAATTTACACACAAGTTTTATTAAGAGCCTGGTAGCTCAGTGGTGGGTAATATTGATGTTCAATTCAACGATCTGTGTTTTGTGGTTCGATCCCCAGAGAGGTCATGCAAATTTAAAAAAATTACTTAATTGTGAGAGCAACTAAGTCAGCTGGGCTTCTTACATCTACTACTTGAACATTGAAAAATAATTTTTAAGTTAATAGTATAGGAAAGTGTACGATTTATAGAATTTAAAACACATATATTTACAACACCTTGGTAGCTCAGTGGGAAAAGCTCGGTTATTTGTTCTAATGGTCTATGGTTCGATCCCCATGCCGGTCAGAAATTTTTAAAAATTTCTAAGAAAAATCCAACGAGCAACGAGCCGAACGAGACGAATGACGAATGACGAATGACTGTAGGATACTCCTGATTTGAAAAATATTTTTAAAAATCTCTAAGATAAACCCTCGGCCGACTCGGCCGACTCGGCCGACCGTAAAAAGCGATTTGTGAAATTATATGTTTGCAAATTTTCTTTTATGCCCCTGTTACGAGTTGACATATTCCTCTTACATTTTATTGAGAAAGGAAACAACAGTAATTTATTTTTATTTATCATTGGAAGAACAACTAAGTACTTTACATTCGAAAATAATTTTTAAGTTAATAGTATAGGAAAGTGTACGATTTATAGAATTTAAAACGCAGATATTTACAACACCTTGGTAGCTCAGTGGGAAAAGCTCGGTTATTTGTTCGAATGGTCTATGGTTCGATCCCCATGCCGGTCAGAAATTTTTAAAAATATTTAAGAAAAATCCAACGAGCAACGAGCCGAACGAGACGAATGACGAATGACGAATGACCGTAGGATACTCGTGATTTGAAAAATATTTTTAAAAATCTCTAAGATAAACCTCGGCCGACTCGGCCGACTCGGCCGACTGTAAAAAGCGATTTGTGAAATTATATTTTTGCAAATTTTCTTTTATGCCACTGTTACGAATTGACATATTCCTCTTACATTTATATTTATTTTAATATAACCATTTGCATTAAACTGCAGAAGAGAATTAAAAAAGAAACAAGAGGTAAGTTATAATTTTATTTATTTCCCAGGCCCCCTTTACATCCCAATGGACTTAACGCCCTTTACAACTAAGACTAAGTCTACGTTAACAGGACAAAGACGCAGACATTCGCATTTGAATGTGCGCGGTCTTGAGCCACCCCCTTTCCTAACACTTTTACAAAGGCATGTTTTAATGCCTCACACCCTTACAAGACCCTGTCATTTACTAAACGTTATGTGTTCCGATGTGAAGGGTAAGTAATGGTTAAAACTAAGAAAGGAAAAAATGTTAATCGAAAACATAAGCCCTTCGCATTGGAGACACATAACGGTGTCTTAAAATAGCTGTAAAAGATGTTAAATTTGTTTCAAATTTATAAAGTCCAATTCCTGTTAACATTAATTAATATTAAAAGATATTGGACGTGACCATTATGATTAATATAATAAAGACTTACATTAACTAAATAATATATACAAGTTGTAACAAATTTGAAAAATTAAAAATAATTAAAAAACTACAATCTCTTTTATAATTATAAATAATTAAAAACTATAGTAAATAGATCAGGCGCCAAAATTTACAAAATAAATTATGAAACGATGTGGCCCTAATATAATTTCTTTAAAAACACACACTTACATTATTAATAAACTACAAAGGATTAATTAAGTTAAAAATATTCAATTTCTTACAATAAAATACATGTGTTCACCTAACCGATGTCTGAATAAAACTAATAAATTGATGTCTAATATCTTTATCCTTCGTAGACATAAATATTTTGAATATTAACGGGCAAATTATCCTAATGTAAATTTTAAACAAATCGAAAGAATAAATAAAAGTGGAAGCATTAAAGTTTATGAAATTTGTAAAAATAAACATATTGTAAACATACCATTCAATAATTAAATGAAGGTAGGGTGGCTTTCATATTTTTAAGAATAACTAAATATTTACAAGTGTACACAAAATTAAAGGGAAGAATAATAATGGGTATTTTTCAAACACAGCATTTTAATCTTAAAAATATTTAAAGGCCGCCAAATATTAAAATTAAAACGGGTAAAAAAGGTACAATAACTTTAAACTATTGGAGAACACGAGTAACCCTAACTTTACAAAATGCATGTACATGGTATAAGAATTAGTATTGAATTCTATGTGTAACATATAAGTAATAAGTAAAATAAGTAAATAATTATCTTTCAAACTCGTTCCATGTCGATTAGAATACCTCCATTCTACATTTCCATTCATCGAGATCTAATATTTGTAAGAATTATATCATCTCATTAGTATTGTATTCCATATGTAACGTTTAATAAGAACCCATTTATTATTTGTTTAAACAATCCATCCAATAGATTGGGTTGAGATGCTAAGTACATCAAATCGCAGATCTGTAGTCGGTAGATAATTTACTACGGTAAATACCCTACAAGAGTAAAACTACTTATTATCATCTCCAGAAATGTATCATAAACATTACTCACCCTTTGTTGGTTTGCTAGAAATCCAAAATTTATTAAATTATTGGAATTACTCTTCTAAGTTTTACATTGAAGTGCAGCGAACATATCAACTCTTGCAAGTAGGACTTAGGTTACATGCTGTTACAAAGAAGTCACCCTTAAAAATTCTTTGGTCATTTAGTAACCTAAAAACTATTCATATTAGCAATTTTCCGAGCTTATATAAATAAAAGTAAATTGACATTACAAGTGCGAATTATTTTTAACATCAAATAACACAACTAGCGCCATCTAATATCCACGGGTTACACTTTGTAAAGTTACGAAAAAAAATGCCGCTATTATTCCAAACACGACCGTAGGGGTTGTCTACTTCGTTCGACAAATTTGAACAAATGGGATTTTTTATCCCGTGGGAAAGGCAAATAATTAACTATAAAAAACAACATATAACAATTAATTACTACTTTAAACATATATTAGTACAATAAATATTTAATACAATAAATTATGGGGGTGAAATGGACACTGCTATTGCAATTCAGAACAGAAATTATTAAAATATTTTACGTTATTTGGGAATATTAAAATCCCGTAGCCGGATATTGAGTCACAGCCAATCGAATTCTTTGTTGACACGACTTTGACATTTGAGACAGTTTGTCAACATTTTTTAATTCGTGGAGCCCTATCTGGGTGTGATGAACCTTTGCGCGATTAAAAATAACATGTAGTTCTATAAACTATACCCAAAATATTGTTAAATAATTCTTTGTGAGGTTGTTAATCAGAATTGAGACAATGAAGTGTGTGGAATCTCAAAGTACTCGTAACAAACCCACTTCTAAAGAAGACATAACTTTGATAACAAAGCCTCACAATGAGAGCTATTTTAGTTATCTCTTCTTTTAAATCGTTATTAACCGCATTATTATAAACATACATCTTTTTAGTTGCTTTTGCCCCATATGGCGGAGATGTTGTGATCCAAGGGAGCTGCGCTCTTGCACAATACACTTAGGCAAACCAACACCTGGTCGATACCCAGCCAACACCATAAGAAATCAAAAATACAACTTCATTACTTTTCTACCCATCGTTTTATATCAACAGTTTAAATATTTTCTAAATTTGTACTTTTTAATTATGACTACAACTCAATTCGTAGGTGTTTTAAGTGAGTGTCAAAAGATATAATAATAAAATGTTTACACCATGAAAGCAAGTTTATAACTAAAATGCCTTATCTTTAAAGAAAAACATATCAGAGCTTTGATATAGAAACAACTTTCTAAAACTATTCATTCGCCCAATTACTTTATTTTGATAAAATCGTTCCAAAATATAGTTAGTAGAATTAAAAAAAGGTTACATAAACCCAACCAACCCCATAAGATAGAATACAATTACTTCAGAAAATTAACATTCACTACAAAATACTTAGTTTTTTAAATTCAAGTTACAAATAAAAATGAATATATTTTCCTCTTAATTGCAACTAAAAGATATACAAATCTTGATTTGTGTAACTGGTCATTAAAAATATTAGGTATACCATAAAATTATTAGTAACAATAATAATTAACTATACAATTATTTAAGATGTTATAGTATAGTAAACGAATTGATTAAAGAGAAACAAATTATAGATAAAAACATGCACTAGAACATTCAAAAAACAAAGAAAAGTTGTGTTCCTATCAACAAGATACTTAAATTAATATAAAAAATTCAATAGAAAATTACTTTATCTCTCTGGGTGCCTTAAATCCCTCCAGTTACGTCTATTAGCGCTCCATTAACATATGAACTTTCGTCAGATGCCAAAAATGCAATAACTTCTGCCACTTCTGAAAACAAATTTGATTAACAATATATTTTAAGAATTATTTAACTATTTTGAATATAAACAACTATAATTGTAACAGTAAAAAAGGCAAAAACCCCCACTGTGGGTGATAGCCTTTTCTTATTTAAAAAAAAATAATAATTACTTCTATTGTTAAAACATTTTCTATATGGTTTGATTAACTTTGTGAATACTAGTTAAAATAAAACATTGCAAAAATAATTTATTGGTTTCTAAACATGGATCCTGAATATATTATTAATTAAAGACTAGAAAACATTTATAAAACAAGCAAGACAATAAACAATTGTTTCGCACAACAAAAATGAGATTTATCATTTGCCCATCTTATGTATTATAATAAGCTACAATAAATAACACAAACCATTAGCATTCCCAGTTCGTTTTAATCCAACCATAGCAAGAAGTTTTTCTTTAATTTTACTAGGTACAACATCATGCATTGGAGTTTTAATTAAACCAGGTACTACTGCATTGCATCTAATTCCAAACTGCCCCAATTCTTTTGCAGCTGTCTTAGTTAAAAGTTCAACACCGGCCTTGCTTGCATTATAATTTACTTGTCCAATATTTGCTATTTTTACCACTGCGCTCGATATATTTATTATTGATGCATTTTTAATTTGTTTCTCCACAAGTGCCTGTGCAAAAGTCTGTGTAACTAAGAAAGTACCCTGCAAAATATGTAATAATATAAATCCAAAAATTAAGAATACATCAAATTAATATTACCTTTAAATTAACATTCAATACCTCTTCAAAATCAGATTCAGATAGTTTTAACAAAAAATTATCCCTAGTGATGCCAGCACTATTAACAATTATTGTAGGGGGTTCTTTATAGACATTCAATACATTTTTTAATGCTTCTTTGATACTTGTTGAGTTACTAACATCAATGGATAAACCCAAATGCTGAGAATTATTAGTATTCCTTATTAAATCAAGTGTCTCGTTGAGATTTTTTGATACTTTATCAGCTACTACAACACGAACTCCTTTCTGTGCTAATAATTGACTTGTGGCTCTACCAATTCCCGATCCACCTCCTAAAATTACATTAATTATCTTCTATAGTCAATAATATAGGTTTCAATTCTAATTAGATTCGCCTTTTCAGTCCTACAGAAAACCTATAATTAATATTTTAAAAGAACTCTTTGAGATAGATATTTATATTATATTTTTAGATTTATCACCTGTTATAAAAGCTAGTTTGCCTACCAAACTCATATTAAAAAAATTTAATATTGAACACTAAACTTCTCCACAGTATTATTACACAATTGAACTTTGTACCTTTGTAAATAAAAGTGAAAAGAAAATTAACCAGTTTTGGAATACTGATAGTTTAAGTTTACTATTTACATTTAATAAAATAATTCAAGATTAATTGCCGATCTTGCAAATTATTTATTCAAATTTTTGAAAATGCAAATAACGTTAAGTGTAATAAAACATGAGCTCATTCGAATTATTTAAAACTATTTAATTTTGCAAATAAAATACTAATTATAAATTATGGAAGGTTGAAAAACTATTAATGTGTACCATAAATTCCTTGAGATATTTAATACTAAAATTCATACCTATAAATACTAGATACCTTTGTTTACATATTTATTGTTTCACTATTGTTTATATTTATAAATGTATATTGTTTCCATTTGAACAGTAGTTAGTTACTGAAAATAAAAAAATAGGGTTACTCAATTGAGCTGTTTTACCTTTCTCAACAATTGTATCTGTTTAAAATTTTCCAAAATGGTAAACAAAGGGCTTGGCAAGCTAATATTATTATCCGGTGCAGGTTTAAGTGGTTTTCTGGTCGGCTCTTATTTTGAAAATAAGCATAACCTATTAAACACGTTAAAATTAAAACACACTCATAAGTCTTATCCAGGTTTACCTTTATTTGGAACAGTATCAGCAGCTACACCATTTACTCCAGCACTTAAAGAACAAGGTAGTGCAAGTCGAGTTTCACAAATAATGAAATATGGTTTCCCTGGATTGGATAATGTAAGATCGTTTGATGATTATGTATTAAGTTATGACCGAAGGAATAAAGTAGCTCATTGGGTTTTTGAACACTTAACAAAAGACAACACCAAATACAATCCTGAAGTCGAGAGGTCAAAATGTGACTTTAAACCTGACGAGAGCATACATCCCTATTTTAGGTAAAGCTATTCCTCTTCAAACTATCTGTACTAATTTAAGAATGTTGCTTAGATCCGAAAATTCAGACTACAAATATTCAGGCTATGATAGAGGACACCTTGCAGCAGCAGGTAATCATAAGGGTTGCCAAAGACATATAGAACAAACTTTTTTCTTATCAAACATGGCTCCACAAGTTGGCGAAGGTTTTAATCGTCATTCGTGGAATAGATTAGAAAGATATGTTAGAAAGTTAACAAAGCAATATCAAAACGTTTATTGCTGCACTGGACCTTTATATTTACCACGGTAAAATTTTTATCGGTTTGTTTATAATTAATAATTCGTTTATATTTAGCAAAGAAGCAAATGGTAAAAATTATGTTAAATATGAGGTAATTGGATCTAATCAGGTAGCTGTTCCCACACATTTCTTTAAAATAATAGTTTGTGAAGCTGCAAATGGAGAACTCGAAATGGAATCATTTGTTATGCCAAATGAAGCAATTAATGATTCTACTCCTTTGGCAAACTTTCATGTTCCTCCTGACAGTATCGAAAGAGCAGCCGGTTTATTATTCTTTGATAATATATCAAAGAATAAAATCCATAGAATTAATGGTAAAAAGAATTAACTGTTAAAATAGACAATTTAAAATAAAGTTAAATTACTTACTTTAACATGAATTATAATTTAAGGTTTTCTTTTATTAGAAATGTTTTCAGAACATATAAAAATAAGGAAATCCTTATTTGTTTTTCCTCTTTAATTTTTTTGCTTGTCTCCATGCTTTGTAATGTGTTTTTTGTTTCTCTTCTATTATCTCTTTATATTTTCGTTTATTGTATTTAGTAAATTCTGCGTCTGCAAGCAACTCTTCAACTAAGGTCTTCTTTCGTTCTTTCTTAGTCAATCTATTATTGTAATAGTCTAATGGAGAATCCATTACCTTCCCTATCTATAAATACACATTTATTTAAATAAATTTTTACTTTAATTACAAATTATACATACCTGGAAGTATTTTGGTAGAACTTTTAAATCGTTCTTCTTATAAAATCTTTTAGGATCAAGAACAGATCTCATTTGTAAAACTTCTAAATCACGTTTAACATCTTCGGTTACTTCTGTTGCGGGCAAACCAAACCATTTTTTTCCTTTAGTTTTTTGTTGTTCCTTCTAAATAAAAACAATTTCTGCTGACTTATATTACAATGATTAAGTTTACTTACTCTACGTCGATCCCTTAACTTTTTCTCGGAAACCCCAATTGATGGAACCCTGTGTAATTGTTCAAATTCAGGAGTAATAATAGCAGACTTCTGAAGAATAGCATCAATGTTTTCTGTCACTTCTAAAGTAGATGATTCCAAATTGTTACCAATAACTTTCTTTTTCTGTTGACCCCATCCCATTTCCTCCGAAAATTCTTCGTATATACTTTTCTTGAGTGTTTTAGTGTTGAGATTATTTTGTAGTAAGGATTCCTTATATTCCTTTAAAATGTCTTTCACTACACTGTTCGTAGAAGATTGGTGTGAATTATTGTTTAAATTACCAGTAGTATCAATTATAAAATCCATAATTGATAACGACTAATGCAACCGAACGTTAACTATTTTGGGTTATAATTCTTTAGAAACTTTATCGTTATTATGTTGCAGAAACACGTTTGACATATATGTGTACCGCAATGACAGGTAGGAAAATGGAAAATTACGATGGCGATATTGCAAGATTTTAGCAAATTAAACAAAAATATAGCATTGAATGGAAGAGTTTCTACATTATTTAATGCAAAAAATTACAACCCAACAATGTCCACCGATAGTGACGATATGGATATTCAGCAAGAATTGAAAAACATTGAAAATGTGATAAGTTTGACTCGTGCTAATATTGATGCTTTAAATGCCAAGTTTGCTGACTTTCAACATCCACCTGCTATGTACTTGAAAGAGTACGATGATTTAACATCAAAATTACATGAATTGGAAGCAGAGGAGAGACGATTATTGGAACAGTTAAGCAATGGACGTGAAAGTCCTGAATTAAGTCATTATCCATATGAAACATATACACCTCCACAATACGATACTTTAAAACGGCCTAAATCCTTTTTAAGAGCTCATTTACCAAACCAGCAACGGACTAGCGTTCAAGTGCGCGAAGGTTTGACGTTGCGGGAAGCCTTAGCTAAAGCAATGAAATTACGGAATCTTATTTGTGAAATGTGCTGTGTTTATTTAGGAGTCTCTAACATGCCCATTAATTGGGATGTTGACATTAGTACATTAGAATGTGATGAAATTACTGTGAAAATTTTAGACAAATTTCCAATACCTACAAGTATTTCACATAATTTTGTGCGAAAGACTTTTTTTTCTTTGGTGTTTTGTGAATGTTGTCGAAGGTTGCTTTTCCAGGGGTTCCATTGTCGAACTTGTGGATATAAATTTCACCAACGTTGTGCTAATGGAGTTCCTTCGCTGTGTCATCAAGTATGTTTCTAATTTAGTCATAATTTACTTTCGTTGATTTTATATTTCACCTCTACACATTTTCTAGAATTATTTATATCACTCATCAGTTACTTTATATTTATTTTGTTTTAGGTGAGAATGACAGATGCTTATTATCGAGCTTTGTTAGCTCGTCCAGCAGATTCTAGTGCTGGTATTCTTCACCCAGGTCAAGCTGCAATAGATTTGTCTCATCATCGACAGCCACGTCATTCAGGCACCTTAGGCCATCACGATCGTTCTAGCTCAGCACCCAATGTTTGCTTAAATAATGCAAGAGGAGCAGCAGATGATTATCCTCGATCTTTGTCTTTAAATAGAGCAGGAGAATACGATTCTCCACCGCACTGCAGGAGCACACAGGCATCCCCAACTAGTTCCTCACAACCCGGTACTCGTAGGCCACGAGCCCGATCTGCAGATGAAAGTAAGCCTTTATTGGGGCCCAGAGAAAGCATAGAGGACTGGGAAATTCCCGCCGACGAAATCTTAGTAGGTCCAAGAGTAGGATCTGGTAGCTTTGGAACTGTATATAAAGCACACTGGCATGGTCCCGTTGCTGTAAAAACTTTGAATGTCAAGATCCCTACTACCTCACAATTGCAAGCTTTCAAGAACGAAGTGGCAGTTTTACGTAAAACTAGACATGTAAATATTTTATTATTTATGGGTTGCGTTAGCAAACCTAAATTGGCTATTGTTACCCAATGGTGTGAAGGTTCCAGTCTCTATAAGCATTTACACGTATTTGAAACAAAATTTGAGCTATTCACCCACATTGAAATCGCGCGACAAACCGCCCAGGGTATGGATTACTTACATGCAAAGAATATAATCCACAGAGATTTAAAATCAAACAATATATTCCTGCACGACGATTTAACAGTTAAAATAGGTGATTTTGGACTGGCTACAGCAAAGACGAGATGGTCCGGTTCCCAACAGTTTTATCAACCAACAGGGTCTATTTTATGGATGGCCCCCGAAGTTATTAGAATGAAAGAAGATAATCCGTACAGTTTTCAATCCGATGTCTACGCATTTGGTATTGTCATGTTTGAATTATTGGCTGGTCAACTACCGTATTCACATATAAATAACAAGGACCAAATTCTCTTCATGGTAGGTAGGGGCTACTTAAAGCCTGATCTTATAAAATTAAGATCAGACACTCCAAAGTCACTGAGAAGACTAATAGAAGACTGCATAAAATTTAATAGGGACGAGCGACCATTGTTTAGACAAATCCATGCATCTTTAGAAGGTTTTTTAAGAAATCTACCAAAAATCCATAGATCGGCTTCTGAACCCAATATGAATCGAACACAACTTCAGTCAGACGATTTCATGTATACATGTGCAAGCCCCAAAACTCCTGTCAATTTTGGGCCTTCCAGCAATTTTCTGTTTTATTCATCTGGTACGGGAAATATTTAAGTGCTCACAATTAAACCGTAGACAAGCAATCCGATCTCATGTCAATATTACGTACTAAATTTTACATAGATTTTATTGGAATGTCTTATATCTTACGCATATTTATGGTATTGAATCTTCTTGTTTATTCCGTTTTTATATTCACCAGTTTCTTGATAATGGTTGTGATTGTACATGTGCAGTCTTACTTTTAGATGAACGTTAGTTAATTATTTTAGGTTGTTCTAAAGTATATAATTAAATTATGAAATTGTTTTCTGTTCATAATAATAAACTAAAAAAAGTTGCAATATTTTTTCACGTTATCAGTAATCGAATCCAGTGTATATGACACAGTGAATTGTTTCCTTTTTTTTTTCATGTATTATTAATACAATCTTTTGATTATATTTTAAAAATATATAAATGATGTATTGCTAAGCAATAACCAGTTTATTAATTTATAATTGAACATGTATTTTTTATTTTATTAAATTATAAATACTCTGCAAGTTAAAAATTTGATATTTATGTTGAAGCATCTGCTCTTCAGCAATGTGTCCACTTTTAGAAATATTAGTATTTTCAGATGAACTAAATTATTTAAAAAAGTGCAGAGTATAGGTAAGTATCGTTTTTAGAAAAGTATGCAAGGTAAGTTATTCAAAGCAAGATTCCAAAAGCTAAGTATAAACATCACAATTAATTGAAACCCAATTTATGCATACTTTACGTTTATAAACAATATGTTTAATTGATAATAATAAAATTACATACGAATTTGAAAACGGCCAGCCTTGGTAATATATTTAACTCCTTTAAACGGTTTGTATTTTTCTCCATACATATCCAAACGATTTACTTTCAATCCACTTATTGCTAATTGATTTATAACAAAGTGGACGTTTATAGATGGATTTATTTCAGCAGTGTTAGCCCCAGACGCAATGGAAACCTAAAAAATTAAAATCGTTATTGATATACTAAGAATAAAATTAATTGCCTTACAGAACCACGAATGTTGGGTAATTTTGTTACATCAATTCGCCCAATATCCCAATGTAAAATTTTAGAAACGGGATCAAAATTGTATTTTCCTTGATTTGTGGTTAATGAGCAATTTAATATAGTTTTTGGCATAAGAACATCAATCTTTACACCTTCTATAGTTCTACCCATAGTGTGCTTTGGACCAACAGTTAGATCTAATCTTCCTTGCTCTCCTGTTTTAATTGATAAATTGTGCCTTACATATAAAGGAATAGCTACAAGACTCTGATTGCCAATATGATACGACATTAGCCGAAAATTTCCATCTGGAGGTATAAATGATAATACCCTTTCAATCTACAATTATTACATGTTAAGCTTTTTTAAATAAAGGTAAACTATTTTTAGGACTCAAAAATAATGTACAATTTATTTCAATTCATCCTATAAATATTTTACTCTTGTTTAGCAGTATTGTAAAAAAATGTTACAAGATAATTGTACCTCCCATCTCTTCAATCTAACACATGGATGAAAACTAACATCATCAAAAAGTCTTGGATTCATAAACGATAAAGTTAGATCGGGCATTCCACTTAGTCTTATACAGCAATCCACCTTAAAATTGCAACATGAAATTCGATGAGGAAAATAAGTTTTTGAAAAAATTAAACTCTTTGGTATACTTACATATCCTTGAATTTCTGAAAACACTGTCACTCCCGATTTATCAATTATAGCATCTACTTCTTCTACTACATCAAAATATGCCTCATTATTCGTATATTTAACTCCTGTTCTTCTCCAAGGAACATTAGATAATTGACCGGAAGGTAAAGAATCACTAACACTATAATAATGTAACAATTAAACATTTGAAATTTAATTAAATAAATTAAATATAATTACTTAGATTTCCCTGTTACTGTATTGGCAATAGTTCTTAAAATATTAGGAGGTTTAATGAGTTCTTTTAGAATATTGCTTTCTGTTGATAAAGGAAAACCATTATCTAGCATTTCATCTAAAAGCTAAAACAAACAGCATTACTGTAATTAAATAACATTTCACTAATATAATACTGACCTCATAGACAACAACATAATTCTCTTTTATAATCGTTTCAGAGCATTCAGAAAAGTAATCCTATATAAAAATTAAAATAGTAATCAATTTAAAAATTACTAAAAAACAAGTAGTACTTACTTGAAAAGTATCTACAACTCGATGTAAAAATTCAATTACAAATAATGGCGGTACCTCTTGCATACATACAGCAACAAGACTTACTCCACTTCGATTAATTGATAAAAGATAATGATGGGGAGTAGCAATAACAGGAGGCACATCATTAGGATTAGCTCTTTGAGCTTCCAAATAGTAATCACAAACCGATCTGGATATTACACTTCTCCAATGTTTTTCCAAAAACACGTCCCTTAAAAAAGTATGTTTTATATTTTATACTAATAATAAACATTTCGATAATACTTACCCCGAAGAGTTTATAATAAATAAACTGTGGATCATTTCAATTATTCTAAAACACGTACATAGAAAAGAAATCAACAGTTACGTACGTCAAAATAAATAAAATCTAGGTTATGTTTTAAATTGGAAAGTTTTGGTGGAAATTTTGTTTATTATTGTTATACCAACATAAATGTAAGTTTTGAGTGCTTTCTAACCCAACAATTTAAGTGAACTTTTATTAAATCCAATAATAAATGGCTTTATTAAAAGCTAAGAAAAATAGTATCCCAGGAGATGCTGTTATATTATCAGAAAACGATGCTTTGAAATATCAATTAAATATTTTAAAAAACTGGAAGCACTCTGGCGACATGTACGTATTACATTTATTTAATTATTCTATTTTCAAGTGTTATTATCAATAGATGGCCAATAAAATATGGAAGTACAATTTTAGCATCTTTTGCAGCTTTTGCCGGTATTTATATGAATAATTACTATCGTATGAAGCTTAAATTATTTCATTATGGACAAGTTGCTTCTTATCTTCCTATCTGTATCATGCCTGCACTTACCTCTTATTTACTTCATATAGAGGTGTATTAAGTTATTAGTAGTTTGGGATACATTTATTTACAAATAATTTTTAGTATGTCACGCCTGACATTGTGTTACAAAAATCTTGTGCAGTTTGTATAGAAATGAGAGCATCTGCTATTCAAGCGGGAATGGGTTGTGTTTTCCCTGCTGTTCTTGCACCACTGGCGTCATATTCAGTAGGTCTATCAGTTTTAAACGAGAATTATACTAATATATCCCTTTTGTAGCTGGCTTTAAAGTATAATACATACAGTATTCCATATTTAAATGAGCCCTTCAAACTCCTTCAATTTTGGAGAAAACAAACAAAGCCAATTAGTAATATACTGTTTTTTATATTTGTTGGTCAGGCCTTGCTTGCATCAGCAACAACATATCTAGAAGCAAAATCAATTGAAAAAGTAAACGATAAATTAACTTTGTTTGGCTATGAACTAGAAGAATTAATTGATTAAGCTAGTTTTAATATTAATAAAATGTAGTACGTACTTAGAAAAAGTAATTTTATTAAACCTTTGAACCCCACTACGATACACACATTTTTAAAAACTAACAATTATTGTTAACTAATTCATAATCATTGAACGTTGTTTCTAATTCGAACGGCAAATTCAGACTGCTTAACTGCAGTAGGCACAATTTCAGTTAATTTACAAAATTGTTGCAAGTAATTGTAAAATAGAAATGTTTATTTTTTTGAAAACGATTTTACACATACAAAGGAATGATCTATAAGCTGTAGATATGTTACAATTTATGTTGAATGTAGCAGTGACGTTATGGCTTGAAGCCTCAAACAGTTGAGGAATCAAATTTGCACCGATATATTTCTTAAAAGAAAACTTTAAGAATCACATGCATTTTTGTACAACTATTTTTTACTTAAAGTTTTCTTTCAATACTTTGTCACCTAGAACGGGAACGGTTTGCTATACACACCCAATCACAGCTGAATTATGATTTTTGTTTATAAAAATTTTAATTCTGTATCAACATTCACAAACAAAAATGCACTGAATTAAAAGATACACAAACAAGATATTTGGGTGTATCGAGATCAAAAATGAAAATGATGTTCTCACGATCAATCGCATTTTGAGCATCATTATGAATGATTGTATACTACTTAAGATGATTAAAATGGCAGTGATGATTAAGTTATATCTTTTTGTTTACCATCGCATAACATGATGGCGTCGTCATTCCTTATTGTTAATATACTATTCCTAAATACCCCACATTTTAAGAAAATTTTAAGATTATAGTTAAAATAAGACAAGTATCACTTTACACACTATTACACAATTAATTGTAAGTTAGTAATGCAACATATAATATAATATTCCATTCTTAAAATTTATGTTAATATACTTGGTAAAAATGCAAATTTTATATCTTTTGTGATATAAAACAGTGCACATATTTACACAATTATCTTAATTGTTTTAAACTTAAACATAAAAGCATTTATCGACAAAACTTGTTTTCAATATTCATTAATTACCAAAACCAAAACCAAAACTCCAATTTAATAGAAGTATAATCGATATTAAATTCAGAAAAAAAACATTATTTAAATAAAACAAACCGCATAATTTAATTTACAAAAGTTCTTCTTTAATCCATAAAGAAGCATTAAGTAATTCTTGAATATAAAAAACGTCTTAACAAGAACAAATTGCAATAAGTGATATACAAGTCCCAATTTTTGCAAAAGTAATTGTATAAGTTTCAGGCTAGATTAAGATTTTGCGCAACTGGAACTTATAAAATTTCTTTAATCTAATTAAAGAATTCGTATTCAATATTTACACAATTTAACACTGCAAATTGTACCCCACGCCATCCTTTAACATTAATATACTCTTTGAAAGTTTCAATTTGAAATCCATATTTGTATATATAAGTATATAACATAAATTTAACAAATAATAATGATCATTTTCGTTTGGGTATTAAATCGTTTCTTTCTTTAGATTAAGTGGAAGAAAATTTTCAAAAACAAAATTAATTCAAATCGTGATACAATAATAGGTAAATAGAGGCATGCATGAAATGTAGAAAACATTAATATTGTGATATAACTTTTTTACATTAAGCTCAGTTTTAACTTCGTGGCAATGAATATACGATTTAACGTTTATCAATGTATCATTAAGTAAAATAATAGAATGAATGACCAATCATGCAGAATCATAAGTAGCCCCAAGTGCGATGGTTAGGCACAGTCGTGATAGCAAAAATTTATTAATTACGATATTCTTAGATTCTAGCAACAAACTGGTTAACGTTCTAAGAAGTTGAAAACCTTTGGTGTTTAAAAATACTATATATTGAGGGCACATCATTGGTTTAGTGTTAGTTCATGCCAACAATAATTAGCAATTAATTTTTATCGGTTGCGGGTCACTTGCGTTTTCTGAAGGGTGGCGACTGATAGCCGCTTCGATCTGATTCTGGCGAAGGTAACATAACGTAGTTTTGTTGGCCGGAGGGCCCTGCATAATGATCCCACCATACAGATGTGGATGCAGGCATTGACGGTAATACGAAAGGCGGTTGTACAAAATTAGGGCCCGAATATGATGGAAGAGGTAATGGAGGTTGTACCATCACTAATGTTGGTGGTCGATATGAGGGCACGGTTTGTTGATATAAAGATGTTGTCTGTGGAGGCGTAGGTCCTACACGCCCCCACATTAGCTGCTAGCATCTCTGGTTATTCCAATGGTTCATATAATCCTGATAAGTCACTGTGATTTTTTCACTTTGATAACGAGTGAGTTTTATACTCCTTCGCAGTTCATTCGATATAACTGCTTTATATCCACCTTTTCTCAAAAGCGAATCTATAGTCTGCACCTGGTCCCAGCCTGATTAATACATAATCAAATTAATGCAGTGCATCTCATACAAACTGTTTCAGATAAAAAATTAATTTATCAGCTTCTAACAGAATATCAAGTTAGATCTAATGACATGCACCTTACTGTGTTTTTATTCTATGTACACATGAAAGATTGTTTGAAAAAATTACCTTGTTCTGTAGCAACCTCAGGTAAATAAGTAGCAGTCCGTTTGTTACCCTTTTCATTCACAAATTCAATACGTATTCCATGAACTCCTACTTCCCAGTCCAGATAATCGTTTCCATCCTCAAAATGTCTTAATATAGAAACGGAGACACTTAACTTAGTAAATTCGTCTCTAGTGATAGGATTAAACCGAGAATCCTTGAAAGCACTTGTTATAGCATATTCTCGAAGACCCGATTGTAGATTCATTGCATTGAATGTACCAATGCACCCACGAAGTCTCTTGTCCTTGCCAATTTTCCATGTTACGAATAGTGGACTGTAACAAAGCTTTAATTAGCAAAACAAGGTCGTCCTAGCATCAGCAATGAACAAAGAACTGTCAATAGTTGAATGACCTTTTAGTCTGTACTAATCTTAGGGCTTACAAATATAACGAATTCATTTTGTTTATTTCAGATAATCACTTCGGTGAAAGCTTACATTTTTGAAAATACTCACTATGCGTCATTGCTGAACGAAGGTGTCTTTGGTGGGTCGAGGTTATAGAGATGACAGTATAATACATCAAAACAAAAGAAACACATTTCTGGTAGAGCGACCATACCACTCAGCGAACCGTTGGTTGAAATAGATGTACCATTACATGATGGTACACTACTAGTAGAATTGTTTAATTTCTGTTTTTTAGACCCACAACAACCAGCAGCCATCGCACTTAAGTTTCCAACAGACAGCTGATTATCCCACAAAGAGTACAGTACAGATGCTAATTAAAAAGAGATACAGCATATTTGTCCTACTTCCATTCATGACGTCAGTGAAGATTTATGAATCAAATGACACCCTGTTCAAGCATTCTACAATAGATGGCACTGTGATGCAGAAATTCAAATGGTACTTTTTGAAAGTTTTAAATACAAATTACAATAATTAAATAAGAACACTATTGTTGCAGGAAATACTTACAAAGTTTTACTAAAACTTTTATAACATAAGTAATATTAATTATAAATAAGATATCAGTCAAAATTGGAATTATAAGAATATTACTTCCAGAATATTTGGTAACAATTACATTGCATAATATAATTAAACATTAAAGAGTAATATTTTATACTGTTCAGGTTATTGGAAACTTTTGAGTAGTATTTCATTAGATTTAGTTCTACAGCTGTGTCAATTTTAATTAAATAATTAGTTAGATATTTTATTGAAACGCATAATAGCCTTGCATCATGCTTTGGTTCAAAATTTATTAACGCAGAATGTATAAGAAAAAACTATTAAGCTTCTTCCTTATTCTTAATTTGGCACAATCTTTTTTTTTAAATATTAATTTACAAAACTCGGAAGTAACACATGTTTAATACTGACGTAATACTTTGATGAGATTTGCAGATCGTTTTTAAAATCATTAGCCAGTAATGGGTCAAAGACATCAAAAATCTGATAGGAAACACATTATAGATTTTAATTAAAGTTGAACGTTCTCTAGTACTTTATTGTTTATATAAATTTAAATTTATATAATATACTTTACTCTAATTCAATTCAAATCCAAAATTTGAAATGACATTGCTTAGAAAACTCTTGATTAATAATAAATTAGTTAATAACTCTCGATTAATTTTATTAAATAAATAAAAATGAAATTGTTTTTGCAGTGTGTTTAATAATGCGTAACGCTTGTAAATGATATTAATAAATTTGTCAGCCTTAATAGTTATTAAAATGTGTGTCGTAACTTAAAATAGAAGCTGCATTAACTTTCTTCAAGTAGTCAGATTTTTAAACGATTTAAGACCTTTGCCATTAGTCTCAAAATTTAGAAATATAATAGCACATAAATTACTTTGCATCATTAAGATTAATAATATAGTTTGTTGTGATTTTTTTGAATAATTAACTTTACAGAATTGCTTTTTAAATAAATGTAAGGAATAACGAATATGAATTTTGCACAAATAAGCTATTTAGATAATAAATTAATTTCCTGCATAATATATAGTGTAAAATTTTAATTTATTGAACTATTAACACTATAAATCAGAATTTATTTTTATAGTAAAATAATAAATAAGATACTTGAATATATTATGAATATATATATATCTGTACATGTATATGAGTATTGACTATTTTAATTTTTAGATTACATAACAAACGGATGTATGTTGGGGGTAAAATTAAGATTTAAATTAAATGAAGCTCGATAGTTAAATGGTCCAAAAATTAATTCGTACATCTGCAATGAAATATTTAAGTGGCGTCCTAGACTGATGACCGATAATTATAATTCAAAAACTTATTGTAAATCAGACCTAAATGCAACAATAAGATAGAGGCCTAGATCAGCGGCTATTTTAATAAGGACTCTGTTGTCACAATTCAATTTAAAAGCAATAAAATTAAACAGCTGCTATTCAGAATGTTTGCTCTAAATAAATCATCTAAGATCTCTTTTTCGTTTGATAAAGAAGCACGTGCTGCAACAGCAAGCAAACAGTCACTTTTGCAGATTTAACGAATGTCTACATTTTTTTTATTTAATAATGATTGTCTAATTATAGCTAAGTTTAACAAAAATTATATCGCGGAAAAATTGTTATAAATATACGTACCCACATAGCAAAATTGATTGTAAATATTAGAGCAAACTAAAAATTGCGGATTTTTTAATTATATTAATTCGCACAATTTTTAATATAAATCTATTTACCTTATGTACAACAATTTTATATTATTTTGAAAGTACATAGAAATGGACAAATTACTATATAATAATAATATCCATTTTAAAAATTTGTGCAAACTAAAATAATATTTTGATATACATTTAAATATTTATCGTATTATTATTATTTATCTACTTAGTCACATAAATAGTTGAATAATAACTCTCTTGTACAGATAAGAACATTCTTACTTTAGTTTTAATTCAAATAATTTTATTTTAATTAGTATAGTATTAATTTTACTCTAATTCTATTAAAATCACAGTTTTAAAGCTTGTGGTAACGCATAAATATAATAAATTTTTGATATATAAAAAATTAAACAATTTGTTATATTTTACATAAGTTAAAAATTAACAGGGCATTGTCTCAGGTGTTAAAATCAATTCTTTTTATATATAGAATTATAAATGAAATAATAAAAAAAAATTAAGTGACACAGATTTAAATGTGTATAAATAGGTTCCTTCACAAATTGTTTAATGTTAAGGAAGTACATGTGTATTAATTCTTACATTTAATAGATATAAGTCCCTTTGCCCCTCTCGTTGATATAAAATGCTGAAAGAAGAATCGCACTCCAGAAGCTCCCTGCCCTGACACGGGCACTCGGGAATATGAGGGCTGTGTAGCCCCACTAAGTTTTGTGTTTTTTATTACTTAATATTAAGGTAGTGAATATACCTCTGTGCTGTTTTAATTATTTAAATTATAAGGTAAATTTAAACTTTGTGTTTTTTATTTTTCATATTTTGTATTATTAATTGTATTTTTAAAGTGTGTAATAAGAAGACGTGTGTTTTAGATTAAATAATGGCGAGTGTAAAAATATTATGGGCCCTATTTGTAGCCTTTATGTTTTTAAGAACAACGGCAGAAGCTCGTGTTCGAAAGCATCGTGTTCATCCCCAGTCACCTACAGGTGATGGGGTTCAAAATCAACAAGCTAATTATGACGACTACGAAACAGAGTATGAGGAATACAATTACGAAGAATACGATGATAAAAAACGTATTTATTTTACTTTTTTAATTTAAGAATGTAGGTTTACTATAATTCATTGTTTCAGCTACAACAAGTACCTTTTCTCCTGCAGTACTTGCAGGAACAAATCCGACACCTCAACCACCAGATGAAAGGCCCATAGAGCCAGTAACTATATTTTCACTAACTCCTGATGAAGTACCAACTCCAACACCTACAGGTACTGTTGATATTCACATTTTTCAACCAACAAGGCCGGCTCCTGCAGCTCTAAGATGTTCTCAAGATGGACAATGGTACGTCGAGGGTCAATTTTGGAAACCCAATTTTTGTACCAATTGTACCTGCAGCCAAGGCCAAATTAAATGTATTACAGACCCTAACTGTGGACGTCCCAAAGGTTTTATTTTGTAATTTTAAATTATTAATTAATATTTAATACAATTTAATGATTTTCTAGGAACTAGGCCAACTAGACCACCAACTTCAACAACAACATACGATGTTTCACCTACCGGACCTCGTGGAGAATTAGGCGAAGTTGGTGAACCAGGATATCCAGGCGAATCTGGTGTTCCCGGAACACCAGGACATCCAGGCATTCCTGGTCCACCAGGTCCACCGGGACCTTCGCCCGATTTATCAATCTATTACCAACAATTAGCATCTTCTCAAGGTGGTCAGGACAAGGGACCTCAGTATCCAGAACCATTTCAATTTTTACAAGCACAAGTTGGTCCTGTGGGTGCCCGAGGACCGCCAGGTCCCCTTGGTTCACCCGGACAGCAGGGTTTTCAGGGAGCTAGAGGAGAAACCGGCGAACCAGGCCCTGCTGGTCAAATAGGACCGATAGGACCAAGAGGATTGCCTGGTTCTCCTGGAAAAGACGTATGTTTAAAAAATTTAATATGTTTAATTATTTATTTATCGAACTTTTAGGGCGAACCCGGAGATGATGGCGAAGCTGGCCAACCAGGTACTTCTGGGCCTCCTGGAACCCGAGGTCTTCCAGGAATGCCGGGATTACCGGGAGTGAAAGGACACAGAGGCTTTCCAGGTTTAGATGGTGCTAAAGGAGAGCAAGGTCTTTCAGGAGAAAAAGGATCTCAAGGTATTCAGGGCCCTATGGGTCCAATAGGACCTGTTGGAAATTCAGGTCCTCGAGGAGAACGCGGCCGTGAAGGTCCACCTGGGCCTCCTGGTTTAAGAGGTATCGATGGGATTCCAGGAGCGCCAGGTTCACCCGTACGTTTTATTTATTACTTAATTTTTTACTATTATAATTAATACAATTATATTTGTTTAACAAATAGGGACCTGTTGGAAAATCAGGACCTCCAGGATTTCCTGGCAGTAATGGAAATAAAGGTACATGTTTGAATACGATTGCATTTCGTTTGTTATTCTATATGTTGTTTTTTTTAATTCAAGGTGATCAGGGGTCTCCAGGACCTAAGGGTAGTCAAGGATTACAAGGTCCTAGAGGTAAAAAATGTAAAAATAGTTATAAATTGAATGCTTTAAACACTTATGTAACTTTAAGGAGAGTCTGGTCGACCTGGGCAGCCAGGAGACTCAGGTCCTCCAGGTCCTTCCGGAAAAGATGGTTACCCAGGAGAAAAAGGCAGTCCTGGTTCACCAGGGTTATCAGGACCCCCAGGATTTCCAGGAGCGCGTGGTCCACCAGGAGTAGCCGGAAGTCCGGGAGAAACTGGTCCTAAAGGTGGTTCGGTATGTTTTATATAAATTAAATAAGGATTATCAATTAAAAAATTAAAACTCGATTTATTATAGGGAATTCCTGGCGAACGCGGTTATAAAGGCGAGACTGGAATGAAAGGAGAAACGGGTACATCTGGACTTAGGGGTTTGCCTGGTTTAGCAGGACCTGAAGGTAAAAGGGGAAAGAGAGGCATGAGAGGTCCAACTGGTTCATCTGGACCTCCAGGGGAGCGCGGAGCACCTGGTCCTAGAGGATTACCAGGCCCTGATGGAGCTCCTGGCGCTAAAGGTATTATTTAGTTATAATTTACATAGGTACATAATAAAAACTAAAATATAAAAATTGTTTAATTCGTTTTTTTTATTATATTATTTTTATACAGTTTTTTAAAACAGTATTTATGTCTTTTTAGGACAAACTGGTGATCGTGGTGGTATAGGTCCTCATGGCCCCAAAGGCTCACAAGGAGAATCAGGACGACCAGGACCAACAGGTCCACAAGGCTTGAGAGGCTTAACCGGAAGACCTGGTCCAACTGGAAAAACTGGCAACCCAGGCGAAAGAGGAGTACCAGGAGCTGATGGAAAACCGGGCGAACAAGGCCTTCAAGGCTTACAAGGTTTACCAGGACCTATGGGAATTGCAGGAGACAAGGGACCACCAGTAAATGAATATTAAAAATATATTTAATTTATGAAAATTTAATTATTAATTTTTAGGGAGAATCAGGAAAGGATGGTGAATCAGGACCACCGGGCACACCAGGGCCTCGTGGAGATCCTGGTAAAGATGGGTCTACAGGACCAACAGGTCCACAAGGACCACCAGGACAAGATGGTGAGAGAGGTCCGCCAGGATCAGCGGGCCCTCGAGGATTTCAAGTATGTTAATAAATAGGAATAAATAACTAATTTAAAATAAATAATACATAATTAAAACACGCTACAAAATAATTAAATTTTTAGGGTATTCCGGGAGCACCTGGAAATCCAGGGAGTCCAGGAAAAGATGGTGAAACTGGAGTACAAGGTCCACAAGGCCCACCAGGAAGTCCTGGCGGAAGGGGAGAAAGAGGTGCGCCTGGTGAACGGGGAACTATGGGTCAACCCGGTATACAAGGTGTTAGAGGTGAAACTGGAGCTCAAGGCGGGGATGGACCACCTGTAAGAATGTCGTGTGTAATTAACAAATTAAATTTTTTACAGAATAAAATATATTACAGGGTCCTACTGGTTTGAGAGGCGAGAAAGGTCATGCTGGCATTCCAGGATTGGTAGGTTTACCTGGTTTAAGGGGGCAACCAGGTCTTCAAGGAGATAAGGGCGAAAGAGGTTCATTTGGAGCTCCAGGGCCAGAAGGACCACCGGGACGAGCAGGTGAAAGGGGACCTCCTGGACCTGTGGGACCGGTTGGACCACCGGGAGAGCCTGCTGAAAGAGGAGAACCAGGTGCTCCTGGCTTACCAGGCGAACATGGGGCTCCAGGGGCGCCGGGAGAAAGAGGAGGGGTTGGGCCACCAGGATTACAAGGTAAAATTACAAATTGTTTAATAATTTAATCTCAATTTTAAATATAGTGATAATGAAGTCACAAAATTATGTTACGATGGAAAAATATTGCTTGTTTACTTATGTATTATTATTATCTGACAATGGAATTATTTTATTAATTCCAACACATTTATGTAGCAATAAGAATGCATTTACTAAGCTAAAGAAAATAAGTTACATTTCAATTCTTATTAGTTCTTGTTTGTATTATAACGACTATATATAGTACTTACAATTTTATATTTGTAGGTTTTCCTGGGCCTCAGGGTATTGTGGGTTCACCTGGAATTAAGGGTGAACGCGGATCTTCGGGACTTAAAGGTGCACAAGGAAACCCTGGAATTGCAGGTCGTCCTGGAGAAACAGGTCCGGCTGGATTAACTGGTTTGACGGGAGCTAAAGGCGGAAGAGGAGAACCAGGAGCACGCGGCGATGCTGGCGTTATGGGGCCGCCTGGACGTCCGGGAGAACCAGGATTAGCTGTAATACATTAAGATAACAAAGTACTTTATAGCATAAAATATTATAATTTAAATTAAACAGGGACAACCGGGAAGTGCTGGTCCGCCAGGACCTCCAGGAATACACGGAATAAAAGGAAGTAGTGGTGATACTGGCAGGCCAGGAAGCCCAGGCCCTGAAGGACAGCCTGGAGCACCTGGCTTAGAGGGATCTAAAGGTGACACTGGTAACGAAGGACCGTCCGGACCGGCCGGTCCACCTGGTCCACAAGGCGTTGCGGGAGAAAGGGGACTTCCAGGAATTCCGGGACCGACAGGACCTGCCGGTTTACGTGGACTAAGAGGACCACCTGTAAGTTAGATATTTATATATTAATAAAATAAAAGTTTATCGGTGAAGGCACTCTAATATGAGAGCATGTGTTAATAAAATGTTGACAAAGACTTTTCCTTTAGGGAGAATCAGGAGTTGCAGGAAAGCCAGGAAGTGAAGGACATGCTGGTCCTCCCGGTTTGGGTGGACCACCTGGTCCACCAGGCCCAACCGGTGATCACGGACCTGAAGGTCCTTCTGGAAAGCCAGGAATACCCGGAATTGCTGGACGGCCTGGTGATAAAGGACCGATGGGACAGCCTGGTCACTCAGGACCCCCAGGTCCAGTTGGTTTACCAGTAAGCATTTTTATTTTTTTCTTTGTTTTAAAATCAATGTAACATAGAATTTCTCATGAAATCTTTAATTTCATTTTACTGTTTGTAACAGTTTTATTTATAAGAGAAAAGTATTTATTTTGAAATAAATAATTTTATGAAATGGAAAATTACTATAAACTAATTATTTCAAAATAGGGCGCACCTGGTCAATCTGGAAGTCCTGGCCCGACTGGAGAACGAGGTTCCCGTGGTGAAACTGGCCCACAAGGTGTAGAAGGTCCTCAGGGACTTAGAGGAAAAGCGGGTGCACCAGGAGAGCAAGGGTTAAAAGGAGATAGAGGAGAACTTGGACTAATGGGTCCTAAGGGACACAGAGGTCTTATTGGTCTTCAAGGTTTACCTGGTATTCCCGGACTTTCTGGAGAGAAGGGTATCATGGGAATGCCTGGTTTTCAAGGAAAAGATGGCGAGGCAGGTCCCAGAGGTCCTCCTGGTAGGGATGGTAATCCAGGACCTCAGGGAATAGCAGGAACTTCTGGTGTTAGAGGATTAACTGGTGAAAGTGGAAGACATGGGCCTCCAGGACCTGCTGGTCCACCTGGTCCCCCTGGACCACCCGGCGATGGAATAGGATATGATGCAGCAGCGTTGGCTGCAATACTTGGTCAAGGACCACAAAGTCAAAAGGGACCCGATCCTTTAGGTGATGAACCTGTTCGAATCTTTGGCAAAGATATGTCAGAAGAAGAACGAAGAGAATTAGTTGTGAAAGCTTATGAACAACTCAAATCTTCATTTGAACGATTTAAGAAGCCTAATGGTCAGAAAAATGCTCCTGGTAAAACATGTAGGGACATTGCAGCAGCTTATCCTGACTACGAAAGTGGTATATATTAAATGTTGTTAGTTTGATACTATTTATTTATTAATTCAATTTATAGGTGAATATTGGATTGATCCTAATGAAGGTGATGCTCGAGATGCTATTTTGGTTCACTGTGACATGAAACATCGAGCCACTTGTGTATTACCTAAACCAGAAAGATCTCCAGAAATAACATATCATGGAAAAGAACAGGAAGTGTGGTTGGGTGAAATAGAACAGGGCATGAAAGTAATATTGAAACGTCTAAATATATTTCTCTTATAGTACCAATTTGTTATATTCTTTTTAGGTGACTTATAAGGCTGACAGTAATCAAATTGGTTTCTTGCAATTACTATCGGTTCATGCTCAACAAAATATAACTTACCATTGCAAAAATACAGTGGGTTATTATGATGAAAAGAAACGTACTTATCGCAAAGGCTTGAAATTAATGGCTTGGAACGATGTTGAGCTAACACCTCGTGGAAATCAAAGATTACGATTTGAAGCAATAGAAGATGAATGCAAGGTAAAATAATTAAATCAATGTAAAGAGCTTTATATAGAATTATTATTGTTTTAGTTCCGTAAAAACGAATGGGCAAAAACAGTTCTGACTTACTCAACAGATAAATCTATCCGTCTTCCTATCACAGATATAGCAGTTAGAGATATTGGAGGGAATAATCAAGCATTTTGGATTGAAATTGGACCTGTTTGTTTTAAATAATTACAATTTCACTAAATACAATAGCAATTTTTAATTTGAATTATTTCTGTGACTTGTATCATCTACTGCCATTTGTTTGTGTTCAGTTTGTAAAATATATTTACATTCTTTAGATATGGTGCTATAATAATAAGGATTTGTTTTAAGATAATAAATAAAATAAAAGTTTATAATATGCAAACTGGTTTAAAAGTTCTATACTCGCGCTTATATTGATTCAAGTTTGATTTAGTCAATACAAATCTTATTTTAATTTTAATTTGTACAATTACTTTATTCCATCTTATTGTTATTTATTAATCATATTTTTAATAACTGGATTGCTAAATTAAAACAGTAAAGACCTTTATCATTATGAACTCAAAGGATGAAATAGATATTAATTTGAACAGAGATTATGTGTTTGGCATTCATTTATTGCTGTCTCTGTTTAGTGTATTATATATTTAATTTTCTATCTCTATTTATTAAAAAGCTTGACAGTGGCTAGGTTGAGGTGGAAAGTAAAGTGACATTGTGATCACGAAATTGAAGAAATATTGGTTTTTGCTTCAAGTAATATAATTTATTAATTCACCATGCAGGGAATGAGTCTATCTAGTTTAAAGAAACATAGAGCAGTATGTAGTAATTTAAAATTAATTTTGCAATATTTCTATTTACGTAGTACGAAATGTTATTTATAAATATGTTACTAAATCAATTTAACGTTTGCAGTTAATACCACTCTATGTGTGTGTTGGAATAGGTTGTGCTGGAGCTGTAGGTTATACTCTGCGTTTAGCACTTCGTAATCCTGATGTTGCTTGGGCAAATAAAGCCGATGGAAGTTCTAATGAGACTTACAGAACAAAGCAATATAAGGTAAACTTGAAATGTTAAAATAAGACTTACGTATTACGGTTGTTCTTTCAGTTCTACTCTCCCAATGTGGATTATGACAAACTTGAGAGCCCAGCTCCTAAATATTAAATGAATTGTAAGAACATAGTTTGCTATAGTGATTATATGAATTAGTTTATAATTGTTTCATAAATATAAATTTCTTGACTGTTTTTGTATTTTGATCGGCATTGATATACCTATATGATGTATCACCAAAAATTCTTTTGCTAAATTGGTAGAAGTTTGTCTATTGTTTTCAACTATTAGTACAATAATTAAATTTAAATAACCTGATTAGTACTAAATATATCAGGTATACATTACATAATAGTGCATTAGTAAAATACTTCGGTTTGAAAATGTGGAATTTACTTTCTGACCTAGTGTTTGGAATATGTGGAGCTTAATGTATTTAAAAAAATTATTCAACCACAAAACAAGGATTAAATTTACTATTTAGACCTAGGATTAGTTAGATAAACTGATTAAAATGGCTTAGAAAACAGTTATTGTATATTTATATCAATTTTAATAAAGCAAAGTGTATGCATATGCCATCTATTAGCACTTTGGTAAATTAAAATAATATTACAAAGTACTGAATTGTATGTTCCAGCCGTAAAATAGATTATTATAGGATGTAATCAGCCCATTAAACATTTTCAAATATTATAATAATACTACTTCAACAAAAACGACAAATCTTTGAGCAAAATTTAAACAACTTATAATATATATTTCTTTTGTAAAATCACAGAATACTCATACCAACAAGTTGATAATAATAATTACGAATAATTTATTCCTTAAATACAAAAAACCTAAATTTATTAATAACTAATAGAAGAAGTATATTTAAAATTTAAGTATTTATTGTTAAATTTAAATTTTAAATTGAACAATAAAAACTTTTACCACTGTCTATTGGTAACACTGAAATTATTCTTTTGGAAAAAATCGTGTGTCTGATTCATCACGTTATATACATTCTAGTTTTTGTGATTCTTAATATTAAAATAAAATATATAGTGGTGAATTATGGCTCTTCACGTCCCTAAAGCCCCAGGCTTCCTACAAATGCTGAAGGAAGGAGCCAGAGTACGTATTTCATTTAGAATTGCACATCAAAGTTACATGTGTTACATTTACTCCAACCTAACTTTTAGCATTATTCTGGTCTTGAAGAAGCAGTATATCGTAACATTAATGCTTGTAAGGAGTTCTCACAATCAGTAAGATCTGCATATGGTCCCAATGGAATGAATAAGATGGTTATTAATCATTTAGAGAAACAATTTGTTACTAGCGATGCAGCAACAATTATTAGAGAACTAGATGTTGAACATCCAGCTGCAAAGCTAATGATCTTAGCCAGTGAAATGCAAGATTCAGAAGTAGGAGACGGACAAACTTTGTTTTGATATTAGCTGGTGCTCTTTTAGAAAATGCTGAAGAACTTTTAAGAATGGGTGTTACCCCCACTGAGGTTGCAGAAGGTTATGAACAAGCTTTACAAAAAAGTTTGGAAATCTTACCTAAATTGTTGTGTTACGAGGTCAAGAATTACCGTGATGAAGTGGAAGTTTCAAAATGTATTCGTACAGCAATTCAATCAAAACAGTATGGAAACGAAGATGTTTTATCAAATCTCGTTACTCAAGCTTGCATTTCTATAATGCCAGAACAAACAACCTTTAATGTAGATAATATCAGAGTTTGTAAGATCTTAGGTTCTGGTTTATCCCAGTCTTTGGTACTCCAAGGAATGGTATTTAAAAGAAATGTTGAAGGAGAGATAGGAAGTGTAAAAAATGCCAAAGTTGCTGTGTACAACTGTGCTGTTGATATAATGCAAACAGAAACCAAAGGCACTGTCCTCATAAAAACTGCTGAAGAATTAAAAAATTTCAGCCGTGATGAAGAAAACTTGTTGGAAATGCAAATAAAAGCAATTGCTGATACAGGAGCAACAGTCGTAGTTGCTGGGGCTAAATTTGGAGATATGGCTTTGCATTACTTGAATAAATTTGGCATTATGGCAGTTAGACTTAATTCTAAATTTGATATTCGTCGTTTAAGTAAAACTGTAAGTTATTTAGAATATTCATGTAGGTTGTTCTTATTATTATTATTAATAGGTTGGAGCAACCGTTTTACCACGTCTCTTACCTCCAACTGCAGAGGAACTAGGTCACTGTGACAGTGTATCTGTTGAAGAATTGGGAGATACACCATTGGTTGTATTTAAAATTGATGGCAAAGAATCAAGAATATCTACAGTAGTTATTCGAGGAGCTACAGATAATTATATGGATGATATTGAAAGAGCCATTGATGATGGAGTCAATACCTTTAAGGTATAAGTTTCTAATAATATGTTTAACAAAAGCTTTAACAACAACATTTATAGTGTCTTACTAGAGATGGCAAGTTTGTGCCAGGAGCTGGAGCAACAGAGATAGAACTAGCACTTCAACTCACTCTTTATGCTGATACATTACCAGGTTTAGAACAGTATGCTGTTAGGAAATTTGCTGCAGCTTTGGAAAGTTTCCCTAAAGCACTTGCTGATAATAGTGGACATCGTGCCTCTTCTGTTGTGGATAAACTCCTTGAAGCTCATCAGGTATTTTATTAAAACTTGGAACTGTATGTTTTATTAATTATTGTTGCTGTAGGCTGGCAAAAAAAATTATGGAGTTGATATTGAATCAGAAAATTCAATTTGTGATGCTTTGGAGAAAGATATTTTGGATCTGTATGTAAATAAAATGTGGGGCCTCAAATATGCTGTGGGAGCAGCTGCTACTATCCTTAGAGTTGATCAAATAATTATGGCAAAACGAGCTGGTGGTCCTAAACCACGCCAAGGTGGAGGAGATCAAGATGATGACTAAGTTTTCTAACATTTGTGTTGATACCAGATTCAGTATATTAATTCACATTTTCACTTTTCTCCATAAGTTATGTTTGATACTGCTTTATTAATTTAACTAATTATAAATTCTGAAATAAAAAGAATATTAGTAGTTTTTTGCTTTTCATTTTTTTAATATTAACCAATTTAAAATAATGAGTTTAACAATTTTATTCAATATCAAAAAATAAGAAAAGGAACAACATTCATTTTATAAAAATAAAAATATTTGTAACAATTTTTTACTCTAAATGGCTAAATATTTTTCTATATTCTTTTGTATATGTAAATACGTATATGTATATAATAGACTATTTCATTTACTTAATGAACAATTCTATAATTTTAGAAACTAAGGAGAAATCAACTGTATTACAGAATTATTTCATAAATCACAATCAGTCATAATATTACACCAATATTAAATTAAACTTTGGTTATTCAAAACGATATAAAACTAAATTATAAAATCTAAACTTAAAACAATTTAGTGATATAAATCACAGACAATTTCATACTAAAGAGATAAATAAAATAACTATTCTTATCTAATATATGAATTAAACATTAATCGAAAATTAAAGCTTGAATAACTTACAAAGCAGTCGATGGAGCAGTAGTATTCAAAGGTGCAGGAAATATAAATCCTCTTGCATTTACATTTTGTGGATACCAAGTCATTTGAGGAGTTTGCGGAGCGTACATATGCGGCGAAGAATTTATATATTGTACTTCATTTGGTCGTGTAAATAAAGGTAATGGTGATCCAACAGAAGGCATCGCTTCAGAAAGAACCAAAGGAGAAATTGGCGTTGATGGAGGAGGTGGCACTGCTGGATGAGAATAAAGTACAGGAGTACCAGGTGCTACAACTGGATACATAAAGGGATATACATCCACACATGGACTCACAGCAGGTAAAGGAGTACTGCAGACGAATCTATCGCCAACAGGAACTGCAAGTGGAGGAAAAGGCGATGGTGGAGTACTCAGTGGAGGCGAAAAATATGTTGGCGAAGAGTAACTATTGTCAGTGGCATAATAAACATAATTTTGAAGGTTTCTGTTTATGTCTAAAGCTGGAGGAGGTTCATTTAAACTGAATGGAATTCGAGTGTCTGAGGGAACCATATAAGGTCCTGGCTGTGATGGTGGAGGTGGTGCACTTGCGGTCATTGATGTATCTGATGGTTGAGCCCAAATAGTCATAGGATATGAATACTCAGATTCATAATTGTAGAACATATGCCCCTCCTCGTTTATATCTAGCAAGACACAATTAATAACAGTAACAAATTAACTAAATGATTTACCTTGATCAACAATTGGGCTAGATGGATCAGATGCTTTATTTTCAGTAAACGGACACAATTCTTCAGGATCATTTATAATAGACTCATCAGTTATATTATGATGAACTTCGTTCCAATCTTTTGATTCTAACGAATATCCGTTATTACTAAGACTAGATTCATCTGGTAAGCTTGAATTAGCTAATTGCTGCATTAACTATAAATAAAAAAATTAATAGGTGTAAGACTAAGGAAAAGTCTTTTTACCAATGGACATCCTTTAAAATTATGTATGTTAATATCAGAACCGTTGGATACACCATTTAAGGAAATTTCTAAATCTTGACTAGTTTTTTTCTCTTTGCGTCTTTTAAAGGTTTTTTTGGGATTATCAGGTGGTGTCTGTAGACAACGATCAAATCTATATGGAAGTGGCCAGGGTTTAGCATTATTCTCTGGACGTAAATCGCTGTACTTGACAGACCAACGTTCTGCTAATTTTATGATATAAACAATGCATTTATCTTCATTTTTTAAAATTTCTTGAATGTAACAAGACGAAGGTTTGCCATCTACATCTACAAGACATTGTGTACCTAAGATAAGTTTATCATCACCGTAATACCAGTCTCCTAAACGAAAAGCTAAAAATTATAAGTATTGCTTTAATAACAAATATGCAGAAACACAAATAGTTTTTACCTCTACGAACTTCAATCCATGTATCATATTCAATATTTCTATACATATTAGGATCTAAAGCTTTGGCAACTTTGAATGAAAATGGAACCAGCATATTACTTTTATTATTATTATAATTGTCTGAACTATCATCAGAAAAATATTGTTTATCTTTGTCCTCTTCTTCTTCATCAGAAGAAAAGTCTGTTTTAAAAAGCTTCCCTTCGTTCAAAAAACTTGATTGTTCTTTATCGTGAAGCATAGTGTTTACTATAGAAGCTACATTCTTAATTTCAAATACATCTTCATAAAGGATATTGTACACAATGGCTGTAAATTTACAAATTAGATAATTTGGAAATTACTCAAGAGATAACAATTACATTGACAAAAACCAGCATCAATTATATACTCTTTTGTATAAACTGAATCATAATGATCTGTACTTGTTTGGCATATTAATAAAGTTTTACAATCTTTATTAAAGTTGCAATTAAATTCTTCTACTGTACGTTCATACCCATTAAATAGCTTAATATTCACACTAAAACAAAATAAGTTTTAATAAGAATTAGTTTTTTCAATAAACCAAATAGCAATAGACCTATTAAACTCTTACTTATAAGTTTTCGTTATTAATTCAATTTCAATATCTGAACACACAAGCATGTGAATAGAAAGGTTTTTCAGTCTTTCAAACCAGTCTTGTCTGTTTGGAACTACATGCCTAAATTCTTTGTAATTCTTTTGCCCATATTCTATGCAATCTGTTCGTACCCTTTCATGGTATAGCTGAGAATCATAATACTAAAAGAAATCATATTTAAATAAGATCATACTACTCTCCGTGTATTTTATGGTAATTTTAATGGATTGCTTCTCAATTTTATTATTGAACGTGAGCTAAATGTTCCCTAATCAAATTTAACATTTTGAATCTATGTAACATTACAAAAAGTCAAAAATTAATGACACAATTGCAATCATTAACAAAATCAGTATATCACCTAGCAACAGCAAATAATTTCAACCCACCTGTTCAGCCACAGTTCGAAATAAGCATGTTTCATCATAAGCAATATTTTTACGATAAAATCCTAATGAATCGAGCCAAGAATCAATCATACGTGGAAGTTTTCCCCTTTTATTGAATTTATTTGCCATGTTTTTGTGGAAGACTAGAAATTTCTGATTAGACAACCTTGTATTAGAACAAAAAATATGTACAACTTTCATATAAAATAAGTTTCAATCATTAAGAAACGCTTTATATTAATACATTTTATATAAATAAAAACATTGTTTAATGGATTACCTCAAATAAAATTGCTGCACGAAGTTGTGCACGTGCATAAGAGCAGTTTGTAAAAGTTTTGCTGAACTTGCAAGTTTCCAAATTGTTTTGAACTACAGTTCTTTCTATTGGTTCATTTCTAGAATGATTTTTAGCACCCAATTTGAATTTAAATTGATTCAATTAATTATAGTTTAATTAATAGTTATTTAATTTTATAATTATTAATATAAACTTCTATAATTATTGAAGGCAGATATTATTTAATTCTAATAATTAATGTTTGCATAAAGAAAAAAAATTAAATAACAGTATCTTATATCAAAAATAAATAATTTAAAAAAAGTACATTAACTATGATTGTTTATTATATAAATATTTTGTAAATAAAATATTTGCAGCAAAGAATGTTATTTGTTTTATTTTCTGATTTGTTATTAAAATGATACTTATGATTATGATATATTCAATACAATTGCAATTATATTTTTGAGAAATTGGAGCTTAAACTTATTTAATTCGTATTTTTTAGGATAAATTCGTAATGAGTATAATTTTTTAATTGTTGAGTTTTGTAATCATTAATATATCTGGATTAAATATTATATTAATTATTTTGCATGTAGGATGTCGATTCAATTTCTGTTTCTTTTAGTTGTTTGGTCTAGGTCCATATTAGTAGGACATTGGAACACTATTACCCAATCTATTATTCAATTTTTGATTTCTTTACTACTTTAATTCCGTGATTAAATTACAGAAAAAGTGTTTAAAAATATACAAACCTTTCAGTTTCCTTTTAAAACACAAATAACTATATTTATATGGAATTTGGGGATTGAGTATCCTAAGATTAGATTCAAATTTGAATATTTGCTTTCGCATCTTTACATTCATGCATAAGTTGTTTAAATACAATACAAAATTGTTTAAAATTTACTCTTTAAAATTCATTTTCACTCATAGCAAAAGAACTCTACTATTAAACTACAAGAACCAATTAAAAAATGGTAACTTGTTCAAATTGATTTATTTTCTAAGCACCATATTCATGCAAAATTTAAAGTATAATATATCATTGAGAACATTTAATAATAATAATCGTTGATAAATTATTATTATTATTATTATTATTATACAAAACAAATACAAATTACAATGAGTTTTACATGGATATCAAAGCCAAGAGTAAGTCTCACACAATGTAACTAATACTAGATATAAACTTATTTAAAATATATAAACAGCATATCAAAGTTCTGTATAAAAGTATAAAATACCAATATAAAAATGAGCCTTGATTGCAAAGTGCTTTTAAGCGCTTTTCTCTTGGTCTATTACTTCTTTCGTTGGTAAAGGATTCTTCTCACAAGTCTCTGCATGCTTGAGTTTGGTAGGATCAAAGTTTTCAATGCAAGAAATCAATTGCTGCTTGCCCTTTTCTTGCTGAATTACTGCAAATATAAAACATAAAATAGATTTAACTCAAACATACAATATTCTAAATATTAAGCCGTTGAAGATTAGGTTTGGAAAAAATCTGTTAGTAAAATTAGATTAGTAAATCAATCCTACCTTCTGGGTCAGGCAAGATACATTTTTCAATGGTCGTTGCATGCTTCATTGAGCCTTTATCAAAATGTTCTACACCATCCAAGAGATTCTGGTGATTTTTCTCTTGTTGAACAACTAATAAAAGCAAAAGCAAAATGCATGCATATTAAAATAAATTAATAAAAAGCATCAATACAAAGATTAAAACATACTCAAAATTATTTAAATTAATTATTTCTTTTCTGATTTAAATTGCATGAATTTGAAATTGACATTAATGTATAAAAAGAAACTGTTAAATATTTCAGACTCTGCATTTAATATTTTACCAATAAAAAGTACAATATTAATAGCCCAATAAATAAACTTTAAACTAATTTGATTTTAATATTCAACCTTTATAGAAAAATATGCAAACAAATCTTAAGTGTGAATAATAAATAATCAGTTGTAATTTTTTTTAGTACCCAACTAATCCAAAAGACAATAAGCTTTTTTAAAAATTTAAATATTACTGTTCTTTTTAGCTATCTTATGTTGAAAATAAAAAATCTATAGCAACCCTCATCTTATAATACAATCACTGTTAAAAATTGAGATAATGGTATAATTTTCACCCCTTTGCTATCTTAACACATTTAACAGTCCCTTGCACCTCATTTTAAATGATCTGCTTACAACTTAATTTAGTTAATTACATTTCCACTTTTAATAAAAGCAGGGGTTCGTGCAAGAACAACGAAAGTAAAAGTAAATGATAATTAAATTGCAAAAAAAAATATAACTCAAATCTACAAACCTTCTTTGTCAGGTAAAACATTTCTTTCTTGCGTTTCCGCATGTTTAAGTTTGGTTTGATCAAAGTGTTCGATACCTTCAATTAATGCCTTTTCAGTCTTTTCAGCAGCAACATCTATACAAATTTAATATTGTTTAATCTAAAGCAACTAAAGTCAAAAAAGTGGCACAAGTTAGAAATGCAGTTTCTAGAAATAAAAAGTTTAATTTATAATCTTGCAAAGTAATTTAGAGATAACTTTATTAAAGGCCGAAGATCAAACAAACCTTTGTTAAGGTCATTGTAGAGAGTGCATTTATTTTATTTTTTATAGCATTAAATTAAACTTTTTTACAACTTGAAGCATATTTAATTAAATAATAAAGTGGAGCTGTTTTAAATAAGATAATTTCGAGAATGTGTTGTAAAATTTGATTAAAATTCGTATGACTCATTTTTCTTTTTAAAATGCATTTCTAATTTGCGATCAGCAGTAAAATAATATTAAAAAGATAGTAATAAACCATAAAATTATTGATTAGGTATGCAAAAAATCTACGCCGTCTTCCTTTTTTTAAGAATCCGATGAAAACCACGGGCGTATCGTTTTAATTAGATTATTTAATATAATAAATAAAAAAATGCAAATGATTTCTTTTAATTGTTTTAAAAAACTTGTTAGTCCAATCTTTTACTTGAATACTGTTCCATGAAACGTGGAGTTCAGTATGCTTAGGTGAACAACCTTCCAAGAGAAGTAATTAGTAAACTATTATTAAAGCATTCTAACTAAATATTTCACCATTAATTTGTTAATATTCCTAACTCTTAATTAACATATAAGCAATTGTTAAAAACCCGTTTTAGTTTTGGATTTATACCAATTGCAATTAAAGGTTGTCCAGCACTTGCCAGATGCTAACAAATAGGATATAAAATCAGAAGAATTTAAGTTGTTAAGTTCAAAAATATCATTAAGAGCTACGGACGCCACATTGTTATTTATTTCTTTAATTATTGAAGTATTGATGTGTTGTGCGTTAACTTTATTATTAAATCCATAAGCCATGTAAATCTGAAGCTGATTAGATCCCTTGGAGATGATTTTACCTTGGGCGTTTGGTAAAACAATCTTCTCTCTTGTGTTCGTTCTTTTAAGGGAGGAAGACTTGAAGTTTGTGACTCCGGCAATAAGGGCATAATGAGTTCTTTCCTGTGCTACATCTACATGCATTCGAGCAGAAAATCATTTTAAAAGAATAAAAAGCAATTACGATTTAAAACAACGCCTACATCAAAATTTTGCATAAAAAACAATTCAAAATAAAATGGTGTAGGATAATAAGAAAAACAGGTGTTGCTCTACATTCCTTTAGGTACGTGGGATGCAATTGCTCATTGATGATAATACAAACAATAGGCTTTGAGACAACATTTAAATAAATTCAATTACTTTACCGATTTACTATTTAATTATCTTAACGAATAGAGAAGATATACTCTATTGGCTCTAAAAATTCACCTTCAGCAGATGGAAGAATAATTTTCTCCTGAGTATCAGCAGTTTTCAGGCTACTAGTCTTAAATCCTTCGAGTTCTCCTTTGAAATCGCCCGACACACGGGGAAGATCTTTAAGAGCTGGTGGAGGAGCTGGGCAAGAAGACATCTGCAAAAGTTACATATTAATTATCCCCATAAGATTAATGCACCAAATAAATTGTTGTACGAAGTGCAATTTCTAAGAAATGTGCTTCATCAAGTGCTTTTTTATTGCACTTTTAAGTCTGCAAAATTAGTTGAAGAACAGTCATCGAGAATTACAGGAATTTAAAGCGTTTGTTCGCCAGCACGATCCGAAGAAATTTTTCAAATTGTTAAACTGCCGGAATATTCTAAACAACTGTTAGTTTTATGGAGATGTTTTAATTATGGGTTTTATTATAAGAATTTCACATACTTTTACGAAAATTGCCTAAAGGCAAAAGTAATTTCGTAATTGCTCTTGCGTAAATTGGGTGTTGCATGAAGATTCTTCCGAGATAAGAAATATTTTCGTAGAGAGACAATAGTACATTTAAAATATCAATAGATTATCAAAACTAGAGAGTGTTTTAAAAACAACACAGAAAACAGGTAATCTTTATAGAATTTCTTAAGTCAAGGTAAAAGGTCAATGATCAACCTTACTTTGCTATTAATTTGGATAAGAAAATCATTTATTGCAGTAAATTCCAGTTGGGCGTTTTTAGAATCCTCTTTGTACCTTTGAAAATTGAATTTTTATTTTCAAAAAATTATTCTCACGGTACGTTATGTTATTAGAAAGCCGTCTTAATTTAGCCATAAAAGAAACTCCTTTCCAGTTTGAATGATAATGATTATCTACAACAACAGTCCGTTAAATAATCAAATTGTAATTATCGTACAACTACTGCAATTCGTGGTCAATTCAGAGAATGATAAACCTTAATAAAATATCAACATTAATTATATAATAATTTAAATTTAACTAAAAGCATATTTCGATATTTATTGTTAAAAATTCAAGGACTAATGATACAATGCCTATCATCCTTTTATATAAATCCACATTTTTGCTTAGCTATGTTAAGCTTCTTTTATGTGTGTTTTCAGAATATTTTAACAAAAGAGCGAAAGAATAAAATCATCATTAAAAATAATAGACGATATAATATTTCATTATTTTCGTTTAAAAACTAATTATTAATTAGTAGAAAATAGGAACCAAACAAGAATCTAATTTAGAATCATTTTTGGAAGAAACACAACCCAAATTGGTATTCATAAAAAATTTCCGCCTGTTAATATATTTAATTTAGTGCCTTTGGATTAATTAATTGTTGCTAAAACCATGTCGAATTATAATTAATTCGATTACATTTATATTACAATTTGTTCAATGTATTTCAATGTACAGTCAGCCTAAGAAGTAATCAACACCCTACAGCAGCACCTACAGTGATAGTGCTATTTTTAAACAATTAATAGAAAAAAATATTTGTTGTACTTATAAAAGACGTCATAAATCTCCTTAAACACTATTTTTAACTAAAACCTGTCTCTTGGAATAGCTCGATTACGGTAAGAACTGTTTTTAGGGTGTTGATTACTTCTTAGGCTGACTGTACATTATAGTTTACAAATGAAACTAAAGTAGGTACTTCCACAGTTAATATAGCTTGGAACAATTCTAATTGTGGATTAGTTGTACTAGTATTTGAAATGAAATCGTAATATTCAGGCAAAATTGAATTATTAAAGCTTCAGAGCTTCAGAATAAAAATAGTCATGCTTTTGTAAACTACCTCCATACAAAGTAAGTTATTAAATTTGCTTTACAACAAAAAATTAAGAATTCAATTTAGTATTTGGTAACCTCATCGCGAACTGTTAAATTTTTTTAATAACACATACTTCATTAAGCCCTACAATAATTGATTAAATATTTGTTTTTTAAATTAGCCCATTACATTAGTCATCTCCTCTCAACTCCAAAAGCTAAATGATATGGGTTTTCAATTAAGTACTTGAGGAACTCAATCTCTTGAGATGGTCAGCAGCTTATAATCTTCAACATTGAATAATTCCAGTTAGGAAACTTAACAAATTAAATAATACTTTCTAATGTAGTAAATAAGTCTATAAACAATGCTCTAAGGATATGAATGAACGTAAACGTATGTGTAAATAAGAAGAGTTTTCAGGTTGAATTATTCCTGTACGAACCAACAGACAAGCTAATAGCCCATATTCAACAGACCGCAACTTCTTACAGTTAATTGTAATTATTTTTAAACAACAAAATTATCCTGACTGACTTTAATCAATTTTGATATAAGATGCACTTATATGGTGCTCCCTATGTCCAAAAATATGGTATACATCTTAGACAGAATATTTTTAAATAATGAAGAGAATTTAGTAAGAAGAATGGGAATTTTGTTATTAATAGAATTCTGTAATATTTAATTGCGAATTGTCCAGAGAGTAAATCAATTCTTGTAAAGTGTGCTTAAAGCCGAGTGTGCGCGTTCGAGCTCAAAGTGGCACATTTCCGATCTCGGGAAAATGAAGCGCGCCGCTCCGCGTCGCGCTTCATTTGCTTCCCTCGCTCGAAAATGTGCCACTTTTCGCTCGAACGCGCACATCTTCGTATTTATTCAATTTGGTTAAATTACTTTTTAGATTTAAAAAGGAAATAGCAATGTATTCAAATAAAACGACATATGCGCAGTAACATATAGTTTGATAACCACTGGTCCAGCTATACACAAGCGCAACATAACGCGTTGTTATATTTAATTTAGTCGCGCCAAAGAAGTATTACTTCAAACGTGCGTACATAAGTACATGCACCGGTTTTTTTTACATAGAATGAAATTCAGTTTTAAACATTTAGCAAAATTATTAAAGTAAACTCGAAGAATAAATTATTTTAAGTTTTAGACAACTCAAATTAAATAAATTAACAACTTGGAAAATTTTAAAATATATTTAAGAACTTTAGAAATTTTTAATTATCAATTTTTTTTGTATAACACAAATTGAATAAAACAAAACTTTATTCGGTAAATTTAAAAGGAAATTTTGATGAAAAAATTATTATGTATTTTCAGAAAACTCAAATAGAGTAAATACAGAATTTGTGGTTTTTCAAAAAACTTTGAAGATCATTAATTTACGCAAATAAAATTAATATTGGAGAAAACTCGATAAATAAATTATCTTAATTGTTCAGAAATATTAAATTTATAAAATTAAATACAGTCAAACCTCGATAGGTCGAAGTTGAAGAGAAACTAAAAATAATTCGCGTTATCAAAAATTCGAGCTATCGATATAAAAATATTTTTTAGTTTATGTTTTTAAAATTTACTTATTGTTTCTTTTTCTTAATAATTTCCTAGCGATTTCTTGCTAAAACCTAAATCTTGTGTCTTGAACAAGTTGTAATTAGGCTTCATTTATGGAATAATTCAATTTTTAAATATAAAAAAATATTTATATGTTATATATTATATGCATCAAAATTTTAGAATAACTTCGGTGGGGAATGTTAAAAAAGATTGGGAAACACTGCTCTACATATTTCAAAATATTTTAAAACTATTAATTATTTATTTTATGTTATTTGTGTATGCTCCTAACAGTTAACTTGAGCCAAATTAATAGTTTTTTTCGGACTCATCAAATTCGGTTTTTTTTGTATGTCAAGGGGGTAAACAAGATTAAATTCCACTTTGAAAAAATACTTTATATTCTGAAGTTGAAGTAAATTTTCTCTATTTAACTGAATTTACATTCACTTGAAAATGTATATCATAAATTCAAATAAAAATTATTTTGTAATGAAGGAGTAATAAATTTAAAAAAAATCAATTACATTTTCAATCCAAAAGACCTTTAAATTAGCTGCAAAAAAAACAAGGCTCGACCATAGAGTGTAACATGAATATGATAATATTATTTGCATGTGTATACTTTTACTTGGCGAATGAGTAATATTTGCAATTTGATCACCCATAATGAACTTTACTTTTCAAGTAAAATTAAGGAAAACAGGAGCATAATTTAATAGGAGAACCAGCTGACATGTCCACGACAAAACTTAAGCAAGCATATGGCTAACTAACCGGTCCCAATGCAGGTTATTGAGGCTAAACTTCTACCAAATATGGTTTGTACAACCAAGAAAACAAGCAATATTACAAATCATACGTCAACACGATCTACAAAGAATTTTACACGATACAATTTAATATCAAAGTCATATATGGAACTGTTCGACGTTCGTGACCCATCTATGTGCATTACATACACATGTCTTGTAAGAAACGCAAGAAACACATCTATCCAAACCAATTAAATCTGGTCTAATGAGGCACAATTACAATTGCAAGAAATCTATTTTTGTACTAAAAAACCACATACTTAAATCTTCAGCAAAATTAATTATTAATGTCCCCAAAGAAAACATCTGCGAAAAAAAAATCTGGGTGTTGTTGCTTCAAATTCAAATCTGATATGTTACCTTGTAACTATTTTGATTATCAAAAGTAACAATGAGTTGATTTATTTATAAATTACTCATACAATTGTAATAGTTTGTTTATACACATATTCGAGACCTTCGTAAATTGCATTGCTGATGTATTGCATTGCACATATAATAACACTTAAATGTTGCGAACATTTGCAACCTCAATTTTGTTGCCGAACAACTTTATGGATTAGTCATATCATTGTAATTTCAAGATCAGGGCCACAAAATTTTAAGTGTATAATGTGAAAGTATGAGCTGGCTTTTTTAATAGATCGTACTCATTTCAATTTTAAATTGAATTTGCAAACTGTACGATTGAATTTATTTTTAAACAATTTGTTTGCATTTTTTTAACATACTTGGGTGTTTATTGGTCTTTATTGTACGATAAAATGGCCGTTTCTTTGAAACCGACGTTTATTCTGTAACTTAAACACATTTCTGTAATTTCCGCTTAGTGGTTTAAAGATTAGATAAGAAAATAGTATGATTCGTAATTGATATTTAATATCTATATTTATAATTGCTCATAAAGACAAATATTGTATTATTAGCTTAGAAAGACAGGTAAACTATATGTTTATTATTCAACTCATTTTTCGTCTAATTTATTGGCCTGAATTATTGTGAATCACGCTTAAAACCGAGTGTGCGCATTCGAGCTCAAAGTGGCACATTCCGATCTCGGGAAAATGAAGCGCGCCGCTTCGCGTCGCGCTTCATTTGCCTCCCTCGCTCGGAAATGTGCCACTTTTCGCTCGAACGCGCACATCCTCGCATTTATTGCATTAGTCTATTTTATCCTTAGCTCTTCCAAATTAAAAAATTTAATTCAGTTTGCTAAATATCGATTTCACCATAGCAAATGAGTGGAAGGGAGCGAAAAGATACGATAATCGCATCGGTGCAAGTGAGAGAGACCGATTAAAATTATTCAATTGATTTTTCGTTAAATTTATTAGCCTAAATTGTTGTGAATCATGCTTAAAACCGAGTGCGCACATTCGAGCTCAAAGTGGCACATTCCGATCTCGGGAAAATGAAGCGCGCCGCTCCGCGTCGCGCTTCATTTGCCTCCCTCGCTCGGAAATGTGCCACTTTTCGCTCGAATGCGCACATCCTCGTATTTATCGAATTTGCCTACTTATTTTTCACTCTTTCAAATCATAAATCGTAATTTAGTGTAGAGGAACTTGTTGTAGCTTGGCCCTTTTTTCACTTGTAATTTTTTAAAATTCTATATGTAACAATTTGTTGATAAAATGAATTGCATCGTAGTGGGGGCACTAATAAGGCATTCATCATAAAATATTTGAAAGCACTAAAATAATATTTTTGGAAAAATTGTCAAAACGTTTCTCGTATACTAAAATTTCACATACTTAATGGTTAACTTTGCAAAAATTTAAATTTTTCGTTAGACTTGCGAGGCATATTGTCCGAAGCAAAATAAAAAAATAAGAATTTCTAACAAAGGTATATCGAAATTTTTATTTATTGCACGTCGATCTTAGTGCCGAGGTACAACTTATTGACGGTGACCGAGGTACAATACCCCCCCAGCCTTGATGTTTAAAGATTATGCTGTGCTCAAATCGGACCACTACTATGCAAACATTAATAAATAATCTTTCTATTACGATGAGTCATTTGTTATTAGATAATAAAAATCAATAAGATATTTAAGTAAAAAGAACATAAAAAGACCTATTTCTTTTCGATTAAAAATTTCAAACGATCTCATACATTAACAAAGTACAGTCAGCCTAAGAAGTAATCACCACCCTACAGTGATCGTGCTATTTTTAAACAATTAATAGAAAAAATGATTTGTTGTACATATAAAAGCCGTCATAAATCTCCCTAACACTATTTTTAACTAAAACCTGTCTCTTGGAATAGCTCGATTACGGTAAGTACTGTTTTTAGGGTGTTGATTACTTCTTAGGCTGACTGTACATGATTTACATTTATACCATGTTAATTACAATTTTGCTAAAACTCCATTCTGTTTGCTTTGTTAGGTTTACTTAAAATGCTTAAACGACAAATTATTGTATGTTCTGGTTACCAAAGTTCAACTGTATTGATCTGTATGATGCATCATTAAACTGTATTCAAAAACCTTTTATCTTGCAAGTTTTGGCTAACGACCAACCTTATTTTTTTTCAATTAGAGCATCATCAAACGGTTTTTAAAATACAAGAGAAAAGCGGAATTAACAATTTGCAGATAAAAGCTAGGTCGGTCTGTAGTAAAAAAGTAAAAGAAAGAGAGTAGCAGGTTAATGGTCTGTTAGCTTTGAAAACGTGGGATATTGAAGTACAAATAGCGTTTTTTAGTGATTACAATAAAAGAATAGGGTATTGTGCATGTGGAGTTGAACTGCAAATAAAAATAAAATGCATTTCTGTTTCATTCCATTTTTTTTATCTATTGCCATTCCTAGCTTCAATAAATTGGTGTTTGTGCAACAACCCTAGCACCTAAATTTGCATAATTACAATAATTTAAAACACAATTTGAATGCATTAAACGGGAACACTGCTGTGGTGGGTCAAAAAACTGCTAATTATAATTTTAAAAAAAGTTTGTTATTTTAAAATTGAGAAAAAAATATGATATTAAAGATTCTTTAAATTCTATATTTTACAAAATATTTTGATCTGTTTCGTACTATTTTTGCAGTCCCCAAAACAATTAAATGTCCCCCTCCGTTGGGAAAGAGGGCTATAGAACAATCATGAAGCAATATTTAATGACAACATTACTGCAAAACTATGTTCTTTTTAAAAGACAATGTATACAGTTAAACTCTCAATTTCATAATCAATACTATAGTATTTTATTTATTTAATTGTTGTTTTACAATAATTCTATCAGTGTTATTTATAAATTTGAATGCTATCAAGAATTTAACACCCATGACTCTAACAACAAAATTCTTAATAAAAGTAATCATGTTTACAAGACCAATATTAACAATTCAAAGCGGATGTTTACTATCTACCATTTATTCCTAATTTTTTATTATTTTTTGATATTAAACTATTAAATATGTCACAGTTTAATTTAACAAAGCGCTAAAGAAAATGATACACGTTTCTTCTCATATTTCGGTTAAATAAGAGGTTCATGCAGGTAAAATTACTTATTTGTCTGCAGACCTTTCCAGGTGTATCGAGAATAAAAGAAAATACATGGACAGGTATTTTTATGACCTAACATAGTCTTAAATATTTATAAACCGAAGCAGCAGTTGAAGAAATAGTATATGTAGATAATGCCATTTGATAGCCACTACTCGTCTTGTTGCTTAACAAATATTTGAAGCTATTTACTCATGAAACAAATAGGATAAATATACGATCTTAAGTCTAATGAATTCTTAAATATCTTGGCTAAATTTATTTATTAAATCGTGTAATCTTGTACAAGAAAATTATCGGTAACATTTGCAATTAATCATTGAGTATCGTCATGAAACCGATATATTAGTAAGCATGCTTCAAAAGAAGCTGTAAACAAGTTTCATTAAAAACTAATTATTTTTAAATGAGAATAACACCAAGAAAAAGTACGCAGACAAATTATTATGTATTTAGTGCCTAATCGTCTAATTAAAATTTAAAAGACCCAGACTGTGAATTAATAAAATGTAGATAAAATGCAAAAATTCGTTACTAATTAAAATTTTATTCCAATTTATTGATGCTTAGAGTTCAAAATATTCAAAATTTATAAATTCAGAAGTTTCTTTTCCATTCTAAGTAAGGTGTCTTTTTTTTTACTTTCCGATGATCGTTTCTCTAATGACTGACCACTATCATCTTCAGTGCTTTAAACATTTTAGGAAAGTGGTTTGTAAATCGTTTAATAAATCTTAAGGACCAAAGACAAAAACGAGAAGGAAATTTTAAATTGTTTTGCTTTAAAATGTGACGTATTGAAAGAACTGTATTTGCATCCTACTAAACACCTACTGTGACCACATCAGCCCACCATATGCGAATGTTCTCAGGGCAAGGCTATTAAAAAAATTTTAAAAAAATTCCGAAATGAAACCATAAACTTTTGCTGCACACCAAATTACAAACAGACAAAAGGCATTCGCGAAGATGCCTCAGATGCGATGAATTCACTTCGTCTTAAACGCAATTAGCCTTCGTGAAGGATGTGCAAAGTTAAGGATAATAATTTCTTGCAAAAATTAAACAAGCTAAATTGTAAATGAGCAAGAGCTGTTATGAACGCTTTACTTCAGCAAGCCGACTGTAACTAATTAATTTACATCTTTTTATTTATAATAAATTAACTTAATTATTGTTTTAACAGAAAGCGGAAGTAAGGTAAATTTCGTAATTTTAATAAATGCACTTTAAAATTAATATTTTGGCTTAATTTACCTTTGATTGCACAAAGGAATTAAAAATAGTTTTAATGATGATTAAAAAATTTATAATCTTTTTTCAATCGATTTTAATTGTTTGTTCAGTATTTATTAAGTTTAGAATTGATAAGCAATTTACCTTTATACTTTGATAAAAATTGTTTTCAAATAATTATTTTTAAATTACTTTAATTCCATATAAGGAAAAAAATAATTTTGAATTTTTGATTTGATGTTTTCTTCTTCTTCTTGCCTTTTTGTACCTGTAGTCAGGTTTCAGGCAATTTCCCTGCTTGAATTTTTGATATTTTCATCTATGAATAATCACAAAAAAATAGTTTTTCAACATTTGCTTTAAAAAAAAAATAATTGTTTTCAATCAGTCTTTGAAAGAACAATTATTAATGAATCTGTAAGTACCTATACAATCATACATAAGAAGACAAAAACAATAAGATTGTTTTCGCTTGCAACAAACATAGAAATAAAGTTCAAAGACACATTTATTACTAATTATTTTTCTACCTCTTCCAATACAAGGCACAAAGAATATTTTTAAAACTAAGTATTAAAGTGAAAGACTCGAGCATTTATTTCAACAATTAAGCAAAATTTTTAATCCATAAAAAAACGATTTATCAATAAAAAATTACAATATAAACTGCTATCCTTAATAAAGAGAACAAAGAATGCAAATCTTCTCATTACATCTAAACCAACCCCTTTCAAGTCTTGTCTAAAAATAGACCGTAATTTGCTGCCAAGAATTTCGTGCAACTTTTTGGTAAATCCAAAAAGCGGTTGTTCTTTTTGGGGTAAATATATAACGCCAGGTCAAATACCTCTACCTTTATTTTTCGAAAGGGTTGTTCTATTAACTCCACCCATGCCCCGGATATTAGTATTGATTTTAACAAAGTTTAAAGTAAAAAAAATTGCTTATATCTACATGAATTAAAAGTTGTCCGATAGTGATTCAATATTTCCTGTAAAATATGCGACTTCCGTTGGCAACGGAGGATTAAAAGAATACTAATTGATTTATCAAAATTTCCATTCTTTCTATTGTCTCGAGTTCAGCACTGATTTGCTAACAATTTCAAAAACGCATTATCGAAACTTTATCCTTTTATCCATACAATCTCTGCCACTTTTAGTGCGAACCAAAATGTTACTTTTTTTCAATAAAAAATGTTAAGGTTGACTAATTCAGAAAGTGGCATAAGTGAGTCAGATGTGACGCAGAGTTCCCAAAAAAAATTTTCAAAAACTCATTGATCAAGTCAACCGCACCCTAATGTACTATACGTGTCAAAATTTCTATTAAATTACAGATTAAATCCGAAAATCTTGAATGAAAGTTTGTTCTCTTACCTTATAAATTTGAAGAAAAACACTTAATAATCAAAAATTGCAGTTATTAGAAAAGATACCGACTTCTTACTAAATAGTATCAGTCAAGAACCAGCGCAATATACTGTCTGTTGTATATCGTTCGGTTTCAGTTTTCAAATGGGTGTTGGTTTTAGGTTGCTCTTCTCCAGTATTCGAGAGGGAGAACGAGAATCGCGCATAGTCTAGTCATACCGCAGTCCTAAGGGGACTAAAAGGGGCCCTCGATAAGTTTATAACGAGAAAGGGAATATTGTATGAATCATCAAGGGATTACGAATGAGTACGTCAGGATTAATTAGGGAACTTGAGGACCTTTTTTTACTTTTACTGGTAGTCTTTTAACAATTTAGATCAATCAATAGATTGATTTAAAACAGATAACTTAGTCTGGGCCATATTAAAAGAAAACGAATTACTTTGGGTTACTCATTTTCTCACTAAATTGGAAGTTCTACAAAACAATTATTTAACATTGTTAGTTTATATGCCAACGAACACTAATTTTTTAAAAATCGTTTATTTATTTTCGGCTATAAATACGGACCTGAATTTTTGGTATGTTGTTAATATTACGTTATTTTAACCAGGAAAAAATAAGGGTAAATGTCACTAATTCCGAAGTCTTATAAAAAAATTATTCTCTATTACAAATACTAAAGCTAATTATATCTCTTAAATAGGTTCTTAGATTAAAACAAATTTTATGTGATTGTGAAAGACAATTTTATTAAGCATAACACAATTTTGATATTTTTTTTATGTTCTTGCAAAACACAGAAATTATACTGTCTTATGAAAATACAAAGTTTACCATGCCAAAAATATCTAACAATAAGACTAAACAAAAATCCTATATGATAAAAGTGTAATAGAATAGTTCCACAAAAATTCCAATTATAGTAAAAACAATATTTTGTAATTTCATTTCAATATTACAGTATGCATTCATCCAATTACCTAACTCTTTAGTTAGGTGGAAAATGCAATCAACAACAATATACATATAAACAAAAATAATTCTTTTGAACCTTGTCAGTTAGCTGACAGTAACAGCTAAATTGCTAAATGCGAAGATTAAGCGTTTAAATATTATAATATAATTTATTCTTTTATTGTATAAAAGGGTCGTTATTAAATAAAAAACATTAATATCGCCCAAATATGTAGATGTTGATGTTTTAAATTCAAGACGTTTTATGTACAAACCGATCAATGTTTAACAATTATTAAGAAATAGGAACGTAGAGTCAAGTTTTATACAAATAAATTATTTAAATACTTTAACAATATTATAAATTTTAAGGTTGCAAATTGGACATTTTTTATGTACAATCCAACATTTTTTTGCACACTTATAACAGCAACACATATGTCCAATTTTCCCATGAAGAAAAATACTGTCTTTGGATTTTACATTACACATTATGCATAATTCTTCGTATTCTGCAAATGGTTTTTTTTGGGATGCATTCTCTTGTTCGTTAGGGTTTGTTTCTTTCACGTTTTCTAAAGTCTGTGTTTCGATTTTACCGTTACTATTGCTATTAATATCATTAGTATCGCTTTTATATTCTGTTTGGTTGTTAACTTCTTGAATATTTTGTGGTGATAGTTCTTCAGATGGCGACGTTAACGATGGGGAGCTTGGAGGAGTTATCTTAGAGAGAGAGGTGGTAGTTCCTGCTTGTTCAGTTGTAGAGGATTCGTGAGATTCTAAATCAAAATTCTCAGAGAGTGAACTGGGTTGACTCGAGGTGCTGGATAGCTTCGATTCCTTGGTTTTTCTCCGTTTCCTACGACCTTTGGGACGTGGCGGATAAAACGTTTTCCTTTCCTAATCAAATACATTCGTATTAATATAAAGTTTAATATCAAATCCTATAATAGACATAAGTGCAATGTCTCTTGTGTTTTTTTTTAACATGTTATGTACCAATCATTTTATTTTGATTTAAACTGAAGAAAGAATGTTTTCCAATAACATTCATAATTCAGTTAAAATACCTTTCAATATACCTTTTAAATACACCCAAAGCAAGTATTATGCAAACATATTACAGAAGTTATCTTGCCCTCCCTAAATAAGACAATAAAAACAAGAAATCAAAAAATCATAAAATCATTATAACAAAAAAACAAGTAGATATCTTACCAAAATATGAAATTAAATCAAAGCTTGAATGATATGGTGCTGCTGCCGTTAATTACTATCTTATACACTTACAATCTTCATACATTATGTAAAGACTTGTTTACATTACCAAGTCCTTCACATAAACCCACTTTATAAAATACCTTACTAAATAATTGACCTAAGTTCATTAATGAAACACAAGGATTAAATCCAACTAAATTGCACTTATGATTAGTTCAATAGTCCAACACAAAACACTGCACTAAGGAAAAGGAGTGTTGTTACTAAACCTAACGTGTCTTACACAAATGATTTGCACATATTCAATACCTTAATGTACTGAATTTCCTGATGGTTTTACTTCAAAGTGGTTAAACAACGAATACTTTAAATAGCTTAATTTAGTAAATCATAATACAATTGAAAACAAAATCCTTTTCAATGCATTTGAAAAGGTGATCAGAATGAAAACCATCAGAAGAATGCAAATCTGAAGTGCTGAGTTGTGAATATACCTTAAAACACTTTTGGCAATATCTGTACAAGGGATTGATGTTTTGAGATTTACACTTGAGACAGGTACAAAAATCTGTCAGATTAGCCTCAAAAGCATCTTCACTGCTGCTGTCTGAATCTTCTCCATCTGTTAACCAGTCCAAAGATGTATCACAAATTACGGCAGCAATGGCGCCAGCAGCTGCAACCATTACCTGAACAACACAAGAAAATTAGTTTTCAACTTGAATTTAATTATAACTCTACGTACTGCCTCTGATCGACTAACATCTGATTCACTAGATAAATCATCTATTACAGGATGTTCTGCTTCATCAGAACTAGCAATTTCATATTCAAGTTCAAAATCAGAATGCTCAGATTTAGTATCTGTATCAGGTGTATCCTGAGCAATTTCTATAAAAGATCCTTTTAAAATTCGTCCCTCAGTCACCTTGGCTTGGTCTTACCAGTTTCATACCCTTGGCAACTATATGTACTCTCTGTATCATCTTCAGATGCTCCTGAACTTTCACTAGCTAATCTATAATAATAACGTACCCTTTTTGGAGCTAGTAAATCAGGTTCATCTGAGCCTCGTTTTAAGGAAATCCCAATGCCACCTGGAATTAATTTTAGTTATAAACAATCCAATAAAGCTTAAAACCTAAGCAAGATTTCCAATGTACTCACCAAAACTGTTTTGGTTCATTATTTAACCAGTTTACAAGTATTGGGGGTGAGTAAGGTATTCTTAAGGGGTCACTCCTGAACAACCACGTTGCTAGACTTGTGAGCGCGTCCAAACTTGCCTAATTACCCTGAAGCAATATGTAGCGGATATTTAACTGCGCAAAATCATATGATTCTAGAAATTGAATTTACTAGAGTATGGACACATACATATAAGCTAGTGGTTTTACCAGTAAAACAGAGTTGCCAGATTGGGCGATCTATCGCGAATTTGACGCTTTTCTCCATGTAAATGCTCCTCAATTTAAAGGGCCATAAGTTGCAAGTTAAAGTCTTTTTTCCTTAGCATTGGCAACAATCTAGAGTTCTAAAACTATTACAAATATATTATATTAATGTGTTTATTTGATATATAAAGATGAAGCATAGAAATGTACTATGTGCTGGTTTTTTTTGCTGTGAAAACTACTTGATAATGTGATTAGGCAACTTGTCATAATATATTGATCATAGATGGGGCGGTCTGAACAAAAACTTTCTGGCAATCCAGCACTGACGTCCTCATTGTTGGTCAGATTGTAAATGTGTTAAAGCTTGAAAGTGTTTACAAATCATTAGTTTGTCTGTTTAAAGTTAAATAATAATTAAAAATCGTACACATATTTCAAGAGCAATGGATGACGTTATTATTGGAAACGAAAGCATATTCAGTTTTTCAGGTAACTTAAATTGTATTAGCTATTTAAAATGCTTAATAAATGTCCTTCTAGTTGCATCTCTTCTAGCAGACTATGGCTGGTATTTACTTATAGGAGTCATTATATGTTTATACATTTACAAACAATTACAACCTAACATTCAACAGTATTGGAATAAAAAGGCAGACCAGGAATATGCAGAAAAATATCATAAAGGTTTAAGACAATTAGTTTTAGTAATAGCATTAATACATATAATAAATTGTAGATCCCGATATTGCAATTGCAAGGGCTACAGCTCAAGAAGCAGCTGTTTTAAAGTTGCAAGAGAAATATGCAAGAGATGCAGAAGACCACCAGAAAAGGATGGAGGAAGTAAGATTGTAAAAATAAAGTGAGAATCAAATACATACATATTATTGTTTCACAGAAGCAAGCCAAGAAGAGGGAAGAGTGGCTTTTAAATAATTCTGAAAAGGGACATAGACTTGGAAATAAATCTACAGGTGCTGCACAAACTTCATTGAAAGCAGGTATAGTTATTTCAATTTGTAGTCTGTTAATTATTAAGTTTTACTTTATTACGTACAATTTAAACTACATTTAGAAAAAGTGCAGTGGAACCTGTATAAAGTGACCCCCCAAGGGACTAATCCCAAAATGATCACTTAGGAGGTTCCAATATATACAAAAAATGTTTTTAAAATCAAATAAGTAACTGACAACATAAATTAGAAATTTAAATTAAAGAAAGTAGATAATATATGTACAAACCATCATTTATTACACAAAAATACATATGGAATATAATTTAGATACATGCTTCCATTATATTAACAAGAAATTGTTTATAATTATTTGATTAGAAATGTTTAAACACCAGGGAGAACTGGTCACTTTTTCAGGTTCCACTGTAATAAAAACATATTTTGGATTTAAGACCTTTAATTTTATATTTAGAAATTGTAATATTAAGTCAAGCCTAAATTCAAAATAATCAGTTTTTAATATTTAACTTTTTTAGAATATAATCCTCTTATGGGTGGTACCAGTCAATCATACAGAGCCCCTAAAAGATCATGTCCAGGAGGTGGATGTGGAAAATAATATTTATTCCAAAATATTGGACTAATTAAATTAATTATACTTATTCCCGCTTTTTTAAATTTTGAATTAATCTGTACAGGTATGGTGATAATCTTTAATAAAACTTTATTTTATAATTAAAAATATCTTTTGTGATAATATCAAATTACAAATTGTGCATACAATGAATTCAGTTGCAAAGTGATGTGTTTTAATACTATGAGAATATCCATTTATTTCTTGCTTAAACTGTCTACCAATTGTTTGAAGATGAGGACATTTTTACCATTAGCTTCTTCATATCCAGGTGCAGTAGATTTAACTTTGGCATACCATCTTGTTACGTTTTTATAAGGAGTTAAATCGAATTTCATGACGTCAAATGTCGATACAGTTGATACTAAAGTAAGATCTGCGACTGTTAAATTGTTTCCAGCTACATATTCCTGTCCTTCCAAAAACGTATCGAGGAATTTAAATGCATCTTGAATTTTTGTTAATTTTTCAGGCTCATAGCTTGCTCCACCAAAGATGACTGGGTACTACAGCGAAATTAATTTATCCTACAGTTCATTGTATTATGGGCGTTATATACTTACGTAATAATCGGCGAAGCGAGCATATAAAGTTCCCAAGTCGAAAAATAGTCTTTGATCAACAAGGGCACGCTTTTTGATATCTTTTGGGTATAAAGAATCATCTTTTCCATACTGAGATGCTAAGTACGTTATAATTGCACGGCTTTCCCATAATGCAAAACCATTATCTACCAAAGTTGGAATTGTATGTTGTGGATTGATCTTAAAGAAAATTATTATTTAAGTTTTACATTACACGTAACGCTTTTTGAATATTTAAGAACGAATACATTTCATTAATTAAATTGTATAGTAATTAAATGCGAAAGGTGCGCTCATTTTCAAGATGTAATTTAATAACCTTGAGTAATCTACGTAAATGATTTCTCTTTTATACAAGGATTTTCCCAACTATGAAAATTCTCATCACCATGAGTTGCAGTTTTGCTGATAACTCTTAAATTGTGTACATATTCTAAACAAACGTTATGTAATGTATAACTATATAATATTGATATAAGTTAAATTTACTCATTCGTGTAAAACGATGAGGTCATTTATGATATACTTACTTTGATGAATTCAGGTGTTAACTGTTCCCCTTTCATAAGATCCAGGTATTTCAGGTTTAACTCAACTCCAAGAGCTTTTGCTGTAAGAAGTACGCTGCGGCAAGGCGCGCTTCCAGGAACGTAATACAAATCGATAGGCATTTTGCTAAAATCAATTTTTGTAAATTTAATATGTATTGTACAAAAGAAAATGTAAAATTGATTATATGAAAAGTAAAAAAATAGATTTGGTTTATTTAAGGCAGTTCTTGGGAACCATTGTTTTACCATAGATTCGACACTTTCGGCAATTTTATTTAAATTCAACCATTATTTTTATAATTTGTACGTTTACTAACTGATAAAATATATCCATTTTATAATTTATTTAAGTATAAACAATTTTAAGCAAGTTTATAATTTTTTTTGACCGCAATAGATAAAAAAAATATCGAATCATGGTGTTTATTAAAAAAAATATATATGTATGTACAAATCATCATTACTTTTACTAATTATTATTAGCTTTGATGTGTTTTAAATAACTGAGATAAATATAGTTCATAGAAAAATCAAAAAAGATAGGAAAACAAATAACGAATTAGATAAGGATAAGATTTCAAACGAATTACCGGCAAAATTATTGAGTAATAAGTATAAACACATTGTTTGTTAAGAACTTTAAAATAAACTAATATCATCAATTAAACTTTTTCTTTTACTAACTATACAAAGTTACTTATAACTTTTGTTAAATGCTTAAAAGGAAAATTTTAAAATAGGTATATTACTTAAAAACTTCAAAGCTACTGAGTCATAGTCAAAAGAATTTCAAAAATGCATAAGATGATTGAAAGTATGTAGTATCAATTGTAAGCTTTCAATTCCTCTGGAATGTGACCTTCCACACCGGTCTTTTGACCGAAGAATTTCTTAAGTATAGCAGATCAATCTCAATATATAGCTTTTACAAAAGGTTTTGGAGGGAAACTCTTTCGCAAGAAAGGAAATTCACTTCCTTATAAAAAAACAATATAAAAACTAATTAAAAGTTATTTTTTTAATTGCGCTTTTTTTTCTAAATGTTATTATATGGTACAACATTTAAAAAAACTAATTGGAAACTTTAAAACAATAAAGAGAAATATCTTACCAAATATTTAGATTGGAAAAACTTCGACAAAAATGGCAAATTTCTTGTCGTGACTGAAGCCGGCTTACAACTGCCACGAAGCGGTTTATCGTTTCTCTCCCTGCTTTTCGTTGCCGACAATTCCTTTATTGAACGAGGTCGTGCGATAGATATAAAAAACAGCACCGTTGAAAACTAGCAATTTGTTACTTCATAGAGAATGTAATTGTTTCCTGAATCTGAAACATAATGACAAATTCATTCATTCAAAACTTTGCTTTTGAAATTTTTTTAGAGGCTATTCTCTACACTATATGTTCAATAACCCAGGAAATTTTATATTTAGATTTGCTTGTGATTAAGTTTTTTGCTACAAAAATATCTAAATTCAAGTTTACTTTCATAGATACATACATCATTTGGTTTTATAAATGCATTTTTGAACAATTATAATTAGATATTAAAACTTACAAATTAGTTCTGAAAGTTTTAAATAACTTATTAATATTAAGCTCCTACTCATGAAAATTTTATAAAATTGCATGTCAATTTTGCAAGTTACTAGGTATAATTTAATTAATCCTCGTTCAATGCTATGTATTTGTTAATTTACAACATTTTAATTAGTCACGATAGTTTATAGTTTATCAACGACAATGACTTATATCTATTGACCCAGTTGTTAAGCCAAAAGTATAGGAAAAAAAAATACAAGGACTCCATTTCTATTCCAAAATACATATATAGATTTAGCTATATACATAAATAATTTATTTCTTTGAGGGTTGAATAGTTTTAATATAAAATCGATGGAAATCAGAATATTAGAAATAGCATTTTGATCATAAAATATTTATTGGGAAAGATGAACGATAACAGATTAATAAATTAAACATATTAGAGTACCATTATTCAATTCTTTTTATTAATATATAAGTAATTTAAATCATTCCATATAATAACAACACATCAATTTTTGTACCGGTAATGATCTCATTACTGACCAATAATCAATTTACTGTTGTGGTTTAATAAAGATAAAATTGGAAAACTATTAAATATTTATATTTAGATCTATACATACTGCAATTTATCAACATTTATAAACCTAATATAACGTTAATAATATTATTGTCATTGACTAAAATACATTTAGAAACAATTCTGTTTTCAAAACAATTTGTTAAAAACTAATTAAGGATGTGACAATTAGAAATCAAACAAAATATATCAGTAAATGAAAATTTGTACACAGGGGCTTTATATTTTACTTAATAATTGGATCTTTAGATACAATAATGAATAAATCAAACGTGATATTAAAAATTAATAAACACAAAACTCGACATATGTATTTATTTACAATACTGAACGGAATGTAATGTATAAGCATTATATATTTACAATTGTATAGGTACTGTAAGATAAATAACTTTATTACAAAATATTCTTCAATACTATGTTATATGTAAAAAAGTAACATCTTTTGTGCTTAGAAAATGATTGTTTTCTGGCAGTTTTGTACATTTTAGATGTTTATCAAAACAATTAAAAAGTAACTACAAGGTATGATTTTTAAAGTAAAAAAATAAAAGATATTCTCCAAATGAGCTTAATATTAATTTGTGCCTTTCCATGAGCTATTTATGTGATTAACTTTGAGCATTGTTAAAGTAGGTGCTTAAAATTGTACCTCAATTGTTGCGCATTACACAAAGCATCTAATATAATTTAAAATCCAATTCCCTTCATTTAATGGGAACGACCTCGGCATCCTGACTTGTAGGATTGCCATTATTTGCTCTTTGTAGATTTTGTAGCTGCATACCCTCAGGAGCGTCGCTATTTTGACACATACACAAATACACAGTGTCTAAGACCATCTAAAAATAATGTTATTTCATTTTACAAGCTCACAAATAATTTAAAAAAAACTACCTCATACAGTGATAAGATACAATGAGCCACAAAGTAAGCAAAAATGCATACTAAAAGCGTAGGAGCTGCAAAAAAGGTCAACTTTGAGTTGGACCGAAAAAAGTAAAGACCAATTGAGCCAGTAACAGCAGTTATAAAACATTTTGCCAAGAATAGAATTAAATCTCCAACACTATTGATGGTAGCTACTTGTATAGCATGGGAGGATAACACTTCAAAGGCCTAGAAATATTATTTGTAGTGCAACCATTACTTTTTCAATTACTAATAAATACAGTAGCTGCTGCTGAACAAAAGTTGGAACCATCTATTGCAATGACCGTGTATGCGTTGTGATTTAAATAACGAATGAATTTTTCCAAACAGTAAAAGCAACAAATGCAACATTTAAGACAACATTTCGCACATTCGCTTCCTTTATCTTTGTTTGCTGTTAATCTAGAAAAATCAGAATTAAATTGCTAATAAATCCCATAAATTGGTATTTACTTTGCGTGAATGTACATCATAATAATTCGAGGAATTTTAAATATAGTAATAAGTAGAGATCCAACTGCCACTGATCCAAGATGGTACTTAATTAATTTACAGATTGAGTACATCACATGGGAATCATTATTGTACTTGCTCCTAAATACTAATCGTTTAATATAAACAAGAGATATTTGTTATTCGAAATATTACCTGTAATACCAATGAGCAACAGAACCTGCAATAACCATTTGTTGGCAAGCCATAATAAACTCTGAAGTCCATATAAGACCAATAAAATAAACCCACCACATGTATTTCACCCAAGTTGCATCCACAAATTCAACAACAGTAAATTCTGTAGGCAAATTTAAATTAATGTATTAAACTATAGTGTAAACTCTCTTTAACGAAACTCAAGGGACCAAGTGTTTATTTTTTTCGTTATAACGAGTTTTTGTTACATGGAGATTAAAAAAAAACAGTTTTCTTTATACAGAGCTTCCACTGTATTTTAAATACCCAATAACTTACTTTTAATATCAAAACCTGAGATCTCTCCATTATATTTCGTTAAATTTGCAACACTTAGAGAAGAAGACTTCATTTGAGATTCTGAAGATAAGGGGCTGGTAACACTTGTGGTTCCTGGGTAATATGCAGTTGCCAAACAAAGCTGCATAATATGTTTGAATAGTTAGTATGATTTCTTTATAAATTCTTCATCTAATACTTACCACAACTGTTACCCAAAATGCAAAGAACCCCATTAAAAAAATAAATGTTATAAAAGGTTGTATAAATAAACATGGAATATGCAGAAGACAGTTGGAAGTTTCCTTAAAAAGATCTGCTAAAAAATCCACTTGTTTCCTCATTACTATCACAATTATTACAATGATAATCTGTAACATAAAATTGAACAAATTAATCATACAAATTGTGCAAGTAAAACACTTACAGTAATTACTGTTGCAACTACTGAATACCAAAAAAATGCAGTTTCATTCCTAAGAGTTTCTGATAATATTTGAAATTTACTTGTATGATTAACATTGTATTTAATATCATAATAGGTGTACCATAGGAAACCTGTACCTCCAATGCTTGCTAATGTTACAAGTATCATAATAATGTAAGACACTAAATGTGCTAGCAGATGTAAAATAGCAACAGTAAAAAGTGATATAACTACAACAAACAATATTACAAAGTGAGAAAGCAACATACTCCTTTACACACCTAAAGATATACAAGTGAGACCTAAAATTTGGCCCCAACTGTTATATAAGTCTCCCAATATTTGTTCTAAAGTATCCCAACTATTCAATAAATCATAAAATCCTGATAATACCCCTTTGCCAATATCTCCAACCAATTTTGGAACACATCTATTCAAAACTGGAGCTCTAAAAAGTCAGATCTTATTAATTTCCCAAAATTGGTATTAATATACTTTTTAAATAACTAATAAAATTAACAAAATACTTTAAGCATGACAATTTAAATTAAAATTCAAGGTAAAGAACAAAGGTTTAATTATTTATAAATCAACCATACCCTTCATAAATAGGTAACTTTGGACATGGTCCAAAAGTACTTGTTAAGGCTGTTTTATCTGCAATTGTCCTATTTCGTAAATCCTCATAATTAAAATCATATTTGCACAAATTATTTCTGGAAGTCTTCACATAATCATAAAGATCATCAACTGTGTTCAGTGTACGGCTTGGGCATTGTTTGACACAGATTTTTAGAGACTTTTTGAGTTCGCTTATATCATAAAAGATAAGATATGGTTTATCAGAGGTGTCTCTACCAGATTGATCCAAGGTTCCTATACGTTTATTGTTTTTCATTCCACAAGTGTTCCCAAATGAATCATAGCCATTAACAATACGAATTGGGTTCCCATAAACAAAGGAAAAAGCTGCTATGAGAATCTAAAATATAATTACATTAAGAAAACAAAGTAGAAGTTGAATTTACGTACCATTAGAAACCAAAAAGCAATGTAAAGGCTTAACCAAAATACATCTGTGCAACCCCTCACATTTTCTTTAAATTCTATTTCAGATCTCGGTTTCGTTGCACAACAACCCATTTTCTTTGATTCCTTTTAAAACTGTTAAACTTAATATTTACATCATTTGTATACGCCTAAATAATTAATGTTTTCATCAGTGGTACCACTACCGAAGATAATCAAACACCTACTCTTTGGTTGACCAATATGAAATACAAAAGCATTTATAATTATCAAAACCCAAAGGATTATGTACTATGGGAAGGACTTAAATTCAAATTTTAAATAAGCCTAATTAGATCATTAATTTATTATTATAACTATAACATAAGAAGCTTTAAAGACAACATTTCTCATCATTTTAATGGTTTGAAATTAAACATATCAAACATCGAAGCTGTTTGAATGTTCACAGTACTTTGTGGACAATCTATTAAAAAATCAAATTTAACATCTTTGTCGTCATTTAAAATAGTATACTGATTCTTCCTCTGAACTTGCACTGCCACATCATCATTTATATTTAGTTTTTTAGAACTTACTCTAAATTTGGTATTTTCTAAGCAAGTTGGAAACAATTTTATAGTTAACAACCCACTTTCATTAATTTTAATCATTGAATTATTCTCAACTCTCGTTATTTGAACATTTACATCGCCCTCATGTATGTTGGCTTCTAAAGTTCCATCAAAACCGGCTAAAATAATAATTTTACTACTATTTAATTGCTTTTAATAGTAGATTTGACTTACTCAAGTCTAGCTTTCCTTTGCCTTTTATATCAATCTTGCAGTTTTTATGAGTTGAAAATAGATTTAAGTGTCCTGTTTTTGTTGTAAATGTGCTAACATCACAATAAGATGAATCAGTTTTTATAATTCCATTGTCTGTTTCAATTGCTAACAACAGACCTTGTAATCTCCCAGTAGTTATGTTCTAAAATGATCATGTTATGATCTATATATTATAGTTTAGTATTGATCGTTATACCCCATCCTTTTGAGTTTTTAAATTAATCTCGGCAGCTTCAATAACATTGCTACAAGTTATATTGCCACTATTGCTTATAAGAGCTATTGTTTTACAATAACATTTAGCTGCATTGATATTTCCTGAAGTAGTCGATACATTAATGTAATCACCATGAAAATTGGATAAATTTACTGCTCCCCCAGTACTGTTAACCTCAATATCTAACAAAGACAATTAATGAGATTTTGTATAAAATAAATACAGATTTATGAATTTATACTTGCTTTAATGGGTATCTCCACTGAACATGTGATATGTTGTTCGAAATTTTCTGAGTTGTTAAAAATATTTATTGTTTTCTCATCAGTGTTGTAATGTAAATCATCGTATTTATCTGATTCTTTGTCTGATAAAAGACTAATTATTATCTTATCACTGTTACTATATTTGTATACATCTAGTGGTGCTATTTTTATATTAAAGGGTAGCTTAATGTTGACATCACAAAACGGGTTAACTCTTAGTTCTTTTCTAAAAATGGTATAAACAAAGCGTTTGGATAGCATTTGAAAACCATAAAGGACTGCTGGCTTGTTTATAAATAAAATCATTTAGATTTGATTGCGTATACAGGTACACAGCAGCTATAATATCACGAGAAGAGAAAACCACATGTAAAGTAGTGGTGTGGATGCTTTAAATAAAATTACATGTGATTATGAGATCTTTTAAGTATAACATTTTAAAATGATTTATTCTAGGCCTGAAATGCAAAGTTATCCTGGGGCTTGCAATTTAATGTCTTTTTAGCTACATAAAGATTTGGTCATGACAGGTACATAATGGTCGACAAATATTGAGTATGAAATTTAATTATTTGCTATTCAAGGGTTTTGGTAACGATTTTTAATACTCTAGAAGAGAAAGATAATTAAAAAATTGATTAATATTAGCTTAAAAATTGGTAATTTATTTTGAAGTTTAAGAGTCTGTATATAGATGGCGCATGAATGCACTTTCCATAATTAAATTCAATAAATATAAAATACGTGCTTATTGTAATGTTTAAGGTTATTTATAATATAGTTTTGTAATGTATATATATTAAATAATGTATTATTAAAGGTTTTAATAATTTAAAACATACTTCAATGTTATTAAATTCATATATTATTTACCGTTGTTAACCGAACGTTCCCGATTGTAGGACTTCGGCTGGGTTTGCGTCTAAAATTCTAGTAGTGGCCGTGGTTTTGTCGAGTGAAGACCTGTTTTCGGTTAATTGAATTTTTAATTAATTTTTAAATTTTAATATTTTAACTTGAAAATATGTGCATTTGTATTTTAAAATACCGCGAAAACGATGGAGTTAATTGTGTTTTCGTGGAAATTGGAATTTCGAATTTAGAAGAAATTCGACTATAAATGATGACTCATCGTCTACCTCATAGGAAGGAGGCTTTGACATGAAGTTGGTTCCGAATCGCTTTCCAATTTTGAGTTGGTATTAAATGTCAAATGAAAGTAACTGAGTAAGTAACTGTTTTCATTGATATTATTTTGTGTTGAACATTACCTATCATAGATTTACTTTTGATTATTTTGTGTTGGGACTTGATTTTTATGAATTGTTTGCGCGATTTACATGGATTGTGTGTGAAACGGAATTTTATTTATTATGAAAGTTACAAATACCTATTAAAGTATGTTTGCTTAGAATTTTTTAGTTTGAGTGTAATCAGTGGTTTAAATTGCTTGTTTTTATGGTGTTATTGTTTGAACGCAATAGTTTTTTAATAAACGCTTAAAAATAATTTTGGATAAATGCTGTGCCAGATTTAATTATTTATTAGTGCATGTGGGTTTAGCTAAATAACCGAAGATAAATCTATTTCGATTGTTTTAGGATTTATGCTGGGACTTTCACCAATTTTTAATTGAGGACTTTTATAAAGGAAATGGATATGTATATTTGGTTATACCTTTATGCGAACATGAAACAGTCGTGAGATTTGCTTCTCGTAATATTGAATTTGAATTTGTAGCAATTTAATAACCAGCTTGCTTCAGAAAAACCATGATGTTTTAGGTATTATGAAGTTTTCTCAAAGCTAATTTAAATTATAATGGGGTAGTACAATAAAAAATCATTTATCTAAGAACATCTAAGAGACTTTGGAAAATTATTTAGTCTCATCAATAGTTTTATATGTACTATTCTGCTAATACCTGTTTTACGACAGGGTTGAAATAGTTTCCCCGTTCATTTAAATTATTCTTATTGTACTACACTATAAATTTTAATCTTTGTGGTTTTAGTATACAAAGAACAACAACCAACCAACCAACCAACAACTATAGAAATAAATCTATAGGTTAAATTATTGTTGGGTTTTAATAAATATTCAATTAATGAAATATTACAAATTCATAGTGAAAAAAATTCCTTTCTATTCCTGTGAGGTATCCTGTAATATAATTCTAGGTTTTCTTGTAGGTTTTGAAGAATTTGCTGTTTGGTTTGAATATTTTGGAAAATGCAAAATTTAAGTTTCTGAAATCTTGGATGAATAAGAACCATTTTCGTTGCAAAAATATATATTTTTAATCTTAGATTATTAAAGTTTAAAACTGTTTGGCGTTGATTATCTTTAACCAATAAATTGCTAAACAAGTATATTTTGAACGCTCATGAGCATAGAGCTTTATGCACAATAACTTGCATACTTTAATTTATTTCTGTTTAAATTGAATATTTTTCATTTTTTTTTTCAGTTATTAAAATGTGAATTGCCTAGAACATTTTGAGCACTACAGTTTTTAAAAGCTGTGTCATTTAATGAAATTCTAGATCAAAAATGCATTAAACTTCTCAAGTTTTCTATTTTCAATCATATTTTTGTTTAATGTTGTTTTTCTATATCATAGTCAGTACTGTCATTTAAATTACATCTATTTTTCTAGGTCTTGGAGAAGTTTCTACTGCTGCTGCTGACTCCAATATAGAATTGCTGTGCCTTTAAAAAATAAGTTCTTTTTCAGGATAATTTATAGATTGCAGGGTAAAGGCACCGGTGACTGACAGGTAGTCAATGTTCGACCCTTTTAGATTTCAAGTTAATATTAAATTAATAGTTGCAAATAACAAATTGCTGAAAATTATGTTACTTATTTAGAAAAGTTTCACATTGAATTATTTTCAGTCTTGTATATTTTTTTAACATTCAAGTTAGACATGAATTTGAGAATTCTATTAGTTCTGCTGGATAAACACTTTTGAACTTTTTAAACTAATATTAACTACATACGAATACCAGAATCTTGATGTAAACTATTAATATTGTTGAAAGGAAAAATTACATGTGAATTACTAGATCTTTTAAGTCAGTTACAACTAGAGTCAATAAGTTTAACAAAATTTAAATTTTATAATAGGCATAAAGTACTTGTGTAAACCATAATAAGCTCATTTCATTTCAAAATCAGATATTTACTAATATGGATCATGTAAAATCCATTTTTACAGTTTTATTCTTAAAAGTGTCCACTACTGCTGCTTTTACCTTATGCTACCAAATTGTTCTTGTTCGACGTTCAGTCAAAATGTAACTTCTGGGAGAAGTTGGCTCTTTCTCTCAGGTAACATTGAGCCTTTTTTTCAGCACGTAGAGCCCGCGTGTTCTTAGCGTTTTTCGCGGAAATCGTCGTGTAATGCAGGACTGTACAAAAAAATCGTCGTCAGTGAGTGCGCGAATCGTTTTTTTATCGTAGTTCTTTAACCGAATGATTACACCTCCCAGTATTTAAAGTAGTGGTCCCTTAATTTATAAAATCGCGCGTTTATTTTAAAAGCGTCTCGTAAGTAAAGCGTGCGGGAATTCGGGAGTTCGGGAGTGCTCCAATGTGAAGAGCCAAGCTGATAGCAGAGGATGAGCCAAGCTGATGGGAGATGATGAGGAAGGAATGCAATAGTGGTTAGCCTCTAAACCCCACATTGTGAAATCAGCTTTACTATAAAGGACATCAAGGTAGGTCCGTCCAGCGAGGGATAAGAGGACACAAATCTTCATTTTCGATGAGTACCACCTTTACCTTGACCATTGCAGGTGGTGTTTCTGGTATTCAGGAGTCTCAAAAACTTTTAGCTCGCGATTTTATTTTATCTAGCTTACCTTTCAGATTTGAACGGGATTCGGGATAATCGGGAGTGTTAGTGTGGAGCGCCGATAGCGTTAAATCATCCTAATTGCGCCTTTCTGGAAGATGATTGTATAGGTTTAGTTCAAAATAAATTAAAATTTTTTGAACTTACAGTCAATCTATAACAATTTTTTGGGATTAAAAGTTTTACAGGTCTTTTTGCGTAAAATGTTATTAATTATCTTGGAAAATTACTATTTTAATCATGAAACTTTTTGGTACCTGGTTGTGATGAATGGCATTTTTAAATTTTTTTTAAATATAGTTTAATTCTGTGATTAATGATATTAATTTATTTGCAAATGCCATTTGTGCAGCCAAATAAAATTGACAAACACTTAGGGTTGCGGTTTTGAGACTCCTGCAGATTTTCATTAATTTTAAATTATTTTATGTATTTTACTTTTTATAATGTTCAAACCTTTTATTTCAATGGTAGATGAATAATTTCTTCGTATTTGTTGAAATTCATACATAAGTATTGGCAAAATTAACTTTTTAATTGATTTATTAAATTTGTAATTTCTGATTCAGTGACTTTTTCGATGGGAAATTTGTTTGAAGCTTTTTCAAGCACAAATTGAGATTTATTTCGAAAGATCAAATTAAATTTTGATTATATTTTAATAATGTTTTAATCTGATTTGAATAATATAATTGTTTCTAAAAAATCGGTTAGATTCTTTTTGTTCTTCTATTTTTATTGACTTATGAGCGCTCAACTCAATAAAACTTAGCAGACTTTTAGAAAAATCTAATTTCTCTTTATTAACTTAACACATTTTGAATTTTAATCCAATTTTGATTTGAATCTAATTGAAATGTCATAATTTAAACTTTTCAATTTAAATTTTAGTTTTTCATATTTTACAATATAAATAAATTGGGATAAAACTACAATACATTCAGCAGAACTATATTTGGATTAAATTGTAAAATCAAAAAAATCCTTATAACAAAAATAAAAAGGATGAAAGCAATTATTCTGCCAAATTTAAAAGAAAGCTGAAATTCATTTATTCATGAAAGTAAATGATTTCATGAGTTTGATAAATAAAATTGCATTGTAAAATATTTTAAAAATAATAGGGTAAGAGACTTAATAGCAGATCAGCACACAATACATGATCACTTTGGTGTTTTTCGTATTTAACAATTAAATAAAATAATTTTTATGTTAATACAGTACAAAACTGCGATCTAGTGCCGGTACCATTTTTTTAGGGTGGACTTAGTACTTGATCAACTAAGATACAAATAAAACGTTAAAATATAGAATGGCACTTGAAATCAATTATGTTTCTTTTCGAAATAATTTAATTGTATTTAGTAATAATGATTTATTTTTGTCAGTTTAAAAAATACTTTGTAGTGATCGGGTATTGGGGTATATATGTATGGATCAACTATTAATTGTCTTAATTTTTTTGTGATCGGGTATTGGGGCAACTTAGAAATTATTTTGAATATCAATTTTACTAATTGGTGTTAATTTATTCTTTTATTAATTGTATATCTAAAACTTCTCATTAAACAATAACAAATAAAAACAAATTTTAATAGACACAAATATTTTTTAGCTTTATTTTGCTCGACACGACATAATAGTGATCGGCTATTGGGTCTCTTACCTTAAGTGAATTTTCACAAGAAAAAACAATATTAATATTATTAAAAATAATAAATTAATTTTTTTACAATTCTAACAATTTACATTAAGATTTTTGCAATAGATCTTGTCTTAAACATAAATTTCATTTTAAATTCTTATCATTCAGAAAAAAAGGTAAAGAACATTATAGGAAACTCTTTTTTGCATAAACCAGAAACACCACTGCAAATTTTTTATATTGTTGGAAAACATAGCAATGAAGAAAGCAAATAGTGTTCCGAGCTGATGTTTTCCTTTTTGCTTGATTGTCTCAATAAGCTGCAAAAACAGCGTAAATCGCTTGGTTTTTTGCAAATGGAAGTTGCTCAAATTTCGAGTTTTTGGCAATGTTGTCTTTCTTAAGGACCCCTTGCCCCCTCGCCATTTATTATTGTATTTTTTGTAACTCCGAAAACTCGAGAGGAGAGCAACACGTCCATTTATCGAGTTCAATCCATTTTGGGTGCAACGCAGTTGGACAGGCCAGTTTTGCTCCTCATAACTTCATCAATAAATTGTTGTTAATTATAATAATTAATAGCTTTTTTGTTTTAAATTTGAGACTGGTCATCCCTCTGTTGTTGTACAAATGTGATATTTGTGTATTTTTTGTAAACTTGTGCCGCCCCATGACCACGCTAGCTAGGACATTGGGGCACCTTTAAAATTCGCGAATGCTGCAATTCTGAATGAGATTTTCGTTTCTTTGTTATCACACACTGAACTTATAATCGAGTCCAGGGTTGCAGAAGAGGGTGGCTTAACATTATCTCCCCAATTTACAGCTTTTCTTGAATTCCACGCAAAGTGGTGACAGATTGTGCAATAAAATGTTGCTTATAAGAATTGAGGCCATAAGCGATGTGCCTTTGGGTCTTAAAAGAAAATTGCGCCAAAAAAAGCGAATCGTAAAACAATTATTAAGCGCCCTTTCGCAAATGAAATAAGATATGCGTTTTTATTTGCGACAAATTGATTGGGTTATACCAATTTTTGGGCCTTTTTGGTTTGCCAACACCGTGGGGGGTGTTTGGTTGTTTCTATTGCGTCTTGCGCCTTTAATTTTTGATTTTTTTTAATTATGTGTATTTGTTACTAATCCGTTTTTTACAGAGTTCCATTTGGTAATTTTAATTAATTAATTTTCAATAATACTATTACTTTTTTTTTCATATTTTGAATAAATAAGGAACTATTGAAATATCAAAAAAATTGGAAGTGAATAAATGGTAAACAAAGAAAATTCATTTTTTAAACAATATATAAATTGGCGACTTGTAATTATTTGAAAGAATTACATAATATAATATTGCCCATCCTTATCTGGAAGAAGAATAATAATTACAATTTTTTTTTATTTAACATTGCAAGCAATATCTTAAATTTATTGAATTCATGAATCGTTTATTAGTTACACGGCTCTATGGTGGACTTTTAAATGTTTAAAATAATTAAAAATGCAAAAATAGATGATTTCTCAGGAATTTGGCAATATTGCCATGGAAGTACATATTTTATGCAGATTAACGAAATTCTCTTTGTAAGAATTTTCTGCGTTTGATAAACAATTAAAACTAACAATTATAAATAAAAACTTGAACTTTGCCTTGCCCATCGAAGGTTATCAACATTTGATTTAGATACCACAAAACCATTCACGTTGTTTGTGTGATTCAAAATGCAGCACCGCTTAGATATAATAATATTCGGTGCTACAGGATTTACTGGTAAATTTTGCATTAAAAAACTTCCACAAATTCTCGAAAAATACCAAATTTCGTTGACATGGGGTGTAGCTGGACGTTCCACGCAGAAACTAAAGCAAATTTTAAAAGATTTTGGTAAATTGTACAGTATACATTGATGAAATGTCCAATAATATAATTAAATAAAATAGATATGGATTCAGAAGTAGTACCGATATTCTATGCAGACACTTCCGATTATGAATCAATAGCCAAAATGACAGCAATGGCAAAAATAATCGTTAATTGTTGTGGACCATATAATTTACATGGGGAAGCAATAATCAGGGCATGTTTGCAATCAGGTACCCATCATGTTGATATATCAGGAGAACCTTTATTTATGGAAAAAATGCAACTTAATTACAACAAAATAGCTGAAGAAAAGGGAACTTACATTGTAAGTGCTTGTGGGCTTGATAGCACCCCATCAGATCTCATGGTTCAATTTTTGCAAAAACACTTTAAAGGTCTAACGTCACCCTTCTTCTTACAATAATTAAAATCGCATTTAAATTTTGCAGGTGCATTAAATTCGGTTGAAATTTACGTAGAAATTCAGACAGACGAGAGTGTGAATGGGCCATCATTTAATTACACCACATGGAGAACTTTTGTTAATGGGGTTTCTGAAATTCAAGAATTAAGAAGAGTTAGAAAGGAATTGTTTAATAAAAAATTAACACCATTAGCACCAAAAATGGAACTTAAGTAAATGTAAAAAAAAAGATCCACCCCAAACAAGTAATTGCTTTTTTTTTAGAAAACAATTACACAAAAGTAATGATTTTAACGTTTGGGCAGTGCCATTTGTAGGATCTGATCGTTCGGTCATTGTTCGCACACAACGCTTTTTGTGGGAAAATGAAAATTTGAGACCTGTACAGGTACAAATTTACACTGTGTGTAATTCGATTGTATCTGGAGTTCTTACAGAATTTGCTACTAAAATTATAACAATGTTAACAACCACTGAGTGGGGAAGAAAACTTCTGTTACAAGTGAGAAAGCTTTTCAATCCGTTCAAAGTTATGTTTACATGTTCATTTTAGTATCCAAGATTATTTTCTGGAGGAATGTTTACTAAAGAACCTCCAGCTGAAGATAAAATTCGAAAGACAAAAGTTTTTTTGTATTTTAGTGGGAAAGGGTGGAAGGATGATGTTGATAACAGCTTACCTAATAAAAAGGTGATGTGTACTGCTTCTGTTGAAGATCCGGGCTATGGTTTTACAGCTGTAACAGCTTTATTATCTGCAATAGTAATTTTGACCGAACCAGACAAATTGCCCAAAAAGTAAGTTCAATTTTAGAGAAATGGACAAAATTTTGTAAATAGCAAATCGATCAGAATTAAATGGACGAATTAAGATTATATGAAAATAGGCAATTAACTGAAAGTATAAATAATTTAATTTATTTCATAGGGGTGGAGTATTCACACCTGGAGTAGCATTTGCAAATACAACATTACTGGATAAATTAGAAGAAAATGGATTAAACATTCAATTTCAATCTAAATTATAAATGGTCAAGTAAATATTAGAAATTCAATTTGAATTGCATAATTGTGGATTGTTTTAACTTCATTATAAAGAATTTGTGTAATTACAACAAAATACAATACATGGATATCAATATAATTGTAAACTTGAGAAAACTATTGGATGGAAATTGTTCATTAAAGTTTATAACGAACCATAAAAATAATTAAATAATTGTAACTATCTTTCAAAAAACAGGGCAGGCATTAAATTAATTAAAAGTGTAACACTTACAATTGATTTTATATTAAAAAGTTCAACATTTTCAAATCGCAATTTTGGGGAAACTATTGCATGAAGTTTTTTATTAGAGTTTACCTATAATAAATCAGAAAAATAATTCAAAATTTTTAACTACCAAATAAAGATTAATAATTTAATTTCAAAGATACAAATTAACTCAAAAGAAGTACAATCAGTATCATCATTGTATATGTAATTATATATACAATGGTATCATCAAAGAAGCAAGTACATCTCAGTCTATATCTTTAATGAAAGTATTTGATGCTATTAATAATTTTACTATATTGTTTAAAATACATTTGTTATTGTTTAATAATTTGTTGCCTATGTTGTTTTAAATTTGCGTAAAATTTAAGCGCCCTCCTTAAATGACTAGTAAAAATTACATACTCATTTTTATTGAGCATGGAAGCTTTCTATTTTTATACGATGACTAATGTAAAATAATTTGGTATATAAGGAGATGATTTTGCTAATAAACCTTGTTTTCATAACGTAGCACTTTGATCTATGTCTGTTAAGTGATATCAAATTTTAGATAAAAAAAATACGTGTACTTATTGTTATATGTAAGTATGCATCACATAAATTAGCTATTCGGTACAAATATAAAAAAAGGCGACAGAATAGAATTAGTATATAAAGGCACAAGATATTTGTATATAACAAAATGGCCAAATTTATTTGAATATTTATAAAAAAAGACTATATTTAAAGGTCAAGAAAAATCATTTGGTGACCCATCATCCTTCAGTAACTGAAAGAAGGACCCAACCCTTCCTTTCAACATTATCATGTATGGTTTGATTATTGCCAAAATCATTTATAATTGTTTTTATTCAATGAATTGCAAATCTCAAGTCATTGATGTTTACATAAGTATAATTATAAAACTAATTATACAAATTAGTTGTTTTTTGTGTAATCAGACAAGTTTCAATTATAATATCCTGTTATTTTTGATTAGTCCATTTTTAATTGTAATTTTACAATGAAATGTTAAATCGAACCACAAATGTTTTAAAAACCGACCTTTCGTTTATTTCGTATCAATCCTGTTCTTGATTTAAAACTTTTAAACAATGTTTTGTTGTATTATCTAATCTCACAAGTATAACAGTATTTAAAGTTTGAAGTCCACCTGATTCGCAGTTTTATGCATGTGGCTAGTCTATATTTAAGTTTTGTAGGTGTGTCAAAGTTGAAGTATTCCATTTAGTGTTTATTTGCTCTCTGAGATGAGTCGTTTAGATATTATTCTCTTTGGAGCTACGGTTTTACTGGGAAATATTGTATTGAGTATATCTTCAAATTGGTTAAAAGTGATGGACGTTCTTTGACCTGGGGAGTAGCAGGACGTTCAGAGCAAAAACTTAAAGAAATCCTCTCAGAAAATGAAAAAAAGCTGGGTAGAATTGATTGCTTTATTAAATTGCACGATAATTTTTCATGATTCATTTCAGGCGTTGATTTAAGCTCGATTCCGATCATAAAAGCAGATATTAATGATTATGATTCTTTAAAAGCCATGACTGGGCGTGCCAGAGTAATTATTAATTGTTGTGGACCTTTTCGTTTTTATGGAGAACCTGTAATTAAGGCATGTCTTGAGACAGGCACTCATCAAGTGGATGTAACTGGGGAACCTGAATACATGGAAACAATTCAATTGAAATACAACAAGGAAGCACAAGAAAAAGGGGTATACATTGTTAGTGCTTGTGGCTTCGATAGCATACCTACCGATTTAGGAATTGTTTTTCTTCAAAAAAAATTCTCAGGTTTGTTCTACTTACCTGTGTATCATTTTGTAATTACAACACCTGTCCTTAGGTACCTTAAATTCTGTTGAGACTTACTTGCAAGGTGGTGAAGACCCACCACCAACTCCAGGACCAATAGTTAACTATGGTACATGGGAATCTGCAGTTTATGGCATTTCAAATGCAGCCACATTAAGAGAACTTAGGAAGAAATTATATCCTAACAGATTGCCCAATTTTACACCTAAATTGAAACCCAAGTAACATGCTTTGATTGTTATCAATTCTGCGAAATAACAATATTTTTTTTAGGCCTATAGTTCATAAGAGTAGTGTGATCAATACTTGGACCATACCGTTTTTGGGATCTGACCGGTCAGTTGTCTTACGTTCCCAAAGGTACTTTTATGAAAATAATAAAGCAAGACCGGTGCAGGTTCAAACATACATGGGATTACCATCTCTCTATGCTTTGATTCTGTTTACTATTTTTGGAGCTCTATTCCAGCTTCTCACCAAATTTGAGCTTGGAAGAAATCTATTATTGAAGGTATTTTTTTAGGTTTCAACTTTGATTTAAAAATTAGAAAAAACTAAACAGATCTGCTTAAATAAAACTTTTGGCAAACAATGAGAGATGTTGACATTTTAAATTTGGAGCAATTAGAATGAATAGATGAAGACCTTAGATATAATTATTAATAGCAATAGTTGCTAAAAAAAATGAAAACGAAATTGTGATCGTATGATCTTTGTCAAAATAAGTGTTATTTTAGTACCCGAGTTTATTTTCTGGTGGTTTCTTCTCCCATGAGCCTCCATCAGAGGAGAAGATCAGAAAGACTTTCTTTACTATTTTGTTACGAGGAGAAGGATGGACTGAGAAATTGGCTGATCCCACAGATGAATACCAAACACCACCAAATAAAGTTATAGTGGCGAAAGTCCATGGGAAAAATATGGGGTATGGTATCACTTGTTTTGCAGTAACATTAGCTGCTATTTCTATTTTAACGGAGCCTAACAAATTGCCAAAAAGGTTTGCAATTGTTCGTTAATTTGTACTTTCAAAATTATAATTATTTCAATTTTAGTGGAGGTGTTTATACACCAGGAGCTGCTTTTGCTGAAACAAGTATTATTGAACAGTTGCAGAAGTTGGGGTTGTTTTTTGAGATTGTTTCTTCTGAGTGAATTTTTTAATAATTTTTATAATTATGTATGGGATTTTATAACTTTTGTAATGTGTTGTTTATATTACTAACTTATGGTAATGTTTAATTTGTTTTCTTAAAACCCAATTTTTAACATGATCTGAGCGATTTAAACCAACAGTATGCTTTAAATTCGACTTTATTAAGGGGTTAGGGGTAGTTAGCGCCGTGAGAAAATGGGTATTTTAAAAAAATTATTTTTGATAGTAGTTTAATGTATTTTATTAAAGGAATAATTTGGTCTACAGTAATTTTTTTTAAATTTTTTATGAAATAAATTTAAATTATTTATTTTATAAAATACATTAAACTATTGTCAAAAAGAAAATTATTTAAAATACCCATTTTCACACCTAATCCCTTAAAGAGTAGTGAGTTAGTGGATCTTTACTACTTTATTTTTTTTTAATCTATAAACATGCCTTTATTTTACTTTTAAAAAGGTTTAAAGGATACGAAATTTCATAAAGCATTACCACCTTACATAATCCTTCGTAAAAATAGGAAAATTAATAACTATAATTTTTTTCATACTACAAAGCTTTCCAATTAACACTGAAATGTTTGCTCTGAAATTAAACAAGTTAATTACATTAATGGTCAGAACTTTTAATAGTCTTTCCAAAGTTGCACCAAAACATTGTTATTTAAAACAATGAAAAATTTTTACAACATTGATTACATCAAACCTTTATATTTTTTGGCCCACATTTTGGCTTTGGTGCCACCTCATGGTGTTACAAGTGGTGTAAAGTTATTCAAATATAGAGTGTACTCGGTGTTTATAATAATCGTCCACATTTCTGTAAATGTGTTCTCCTTAATTTATAAAATACCAAATTATTATATTGAGTCATATGCAGTTACTGCTACCATGGATTTTTTACTTCATATAAGCCTAACATCTGCTGTCTGCTGTGAAATATTTATATCAGCCTTTTGTAACGTCCATAATTTTAAAATATTTAGAAAAAATTTTGAGGACATTGATCGGTTTCTTGAAGTGCCGAAATTGTTGAAATACAAATGGTTTTGGGATTTTTATTTAAAAATATTTGTGGTCCATCTTATGATTTTTATATTAATTATTATTAATTCATATCTTTGGATTCAAATCGTAGGTCTTTGGGAGTACCTGAAATATTTCCAGAAAGAATTTTTGTTGTACTATAACGTAATTTTGGTTTTGCTAATCTACAATCATGGTATTTCGATTAAAAAACGTTTGCAAAAACTTAATATAAATCTCAAGTCCAGTGTTATGGAATATAAATTGAAACTACAATTTGATGTAGAAGATTTGCTTAAATACATAGAAGAAATAAGAAGAACTTATTGTAAATTAATTCAAACGATAGAAATATTTAATAAGATATTTGGATGGCACATTTTATTCCTGTATGGGCATATTTTTATGGGATTTCTGGAAATTGTGAACTTAATAATTCAAGTTACTTTAACGGCCAATTTTGGATTTCAAACGTTTGGGATTGAAACGCCTTTAGTTACAATAACAATTCTCTGGTTTATTGGGCTATTAGTGAGTATATTTTTAATTTTATTACACACTTATCTTAATTAAAAAAAAAAATTTTACCACTAATTTTTGTTACAAAAGTATTTTTTTTAGTTTTATATGGGTTTATTTTGAATTGAATTGAATTTTAACAGGGTTTAAAGGATATGAATTTTATAAAGCATTACCTAAGGTAATCCTTCATAAAAATAGGAAAATTAATAACTATTAATTTTTTTATACTACAAAGCTTTCCAATTAACACTGAAATGTTTGCTCAGGTATTAAACAACTAAATTACATTACTGCTCACAACTTTTATTAGTCTCTCCAAAGTTGCACCATTGCTATTTAAAATCATGAAAATTTTTTACAACATTGATTACATCAAACCTTTATATTTTTTGGCCCACATTTTGGCTTTGGTGCCACCTTATGGTGTTACAAGTGGTGAAAAGTTGTTCAAATATAGAGTGTACTCGGTGTTTATAATAATCATCCAAATTTCTATAAATGTGTTCTCATTAATTTATAAAATACCCAATTATTATGTTGAGTCATATGCAGTTACTGCTACCATCGATTTTTTGCTTCAAACAAGCCTAACTGTATCTGTTTGCTGCGAAATATTTATATCGGCCTTTTGTAACGTCCATAATTTGAAAATATTTCGAAAAAATTTTGCGGACGTCGATCGTTTCCTTAAAGTACCGAAACTGTTGAAATACAAATGGAATTGGGACTTTTATTTAAAAATATTTGTGGTCCATCTTATGACTTTTATTTTAATTACTGTTAATTCATACGTTTGGATTCAAATCGTAGGTCTATGGGAATACATGAGATATTTCCAGAGAGAAATTTTGTTGTACTGCAACGTAATTCTGGTTTTGCTCATCCACAATTATGGGATTTCGATTAAGAAACGTTTGCAAAAACTCAATGTAAATCTCAAGTCCAGCGTTATGGAATATAAATTGAAACTACAAATTGATGTAGAAGATTTGCTTAAATACATAGAAGAAATACGAAGAACTTATTGCAAATTAATGCAAACAATAGAAATTTTTAATAAGTTATTTGGATGGCACATTTTATTTTTGTATGGACATATTTTTATGGGCTTTCTGGAAATTGTGAACTTAATAATTCAAGTTACTTTAACGGCCAACATTGGATTTCAAACTTTCGGGATTGAAATGCCTTTAGTTGCAATCGCAATTCTCTGGTTTGTTGGGCTATTAGTGAGTATATTTTTAATTTCTATTTCCACACTTGCCCAATGTAAAAAAAGTATTAGTACAAATTTTTTGTTATAAAAGTTTTTTTTCTGTAGTTTTTATATGGGTTTATTTTGAATTGAATTATCTGACGGTCTGGCATTTATGGCGTTTTTTGAGATATTATCCTACCAGATAGGAATGCGTTCAACTTAAAAAATAAGTACAGTCGAACCTCGATAAGTCGAAGTCGAAGGGACGCCAAAATTAATTCGAATTATCAATAATTCGAGTTATTAAAAAAGCTTAAAAATTAAATATATATTTATTATTATTTTTATTAATCAAAAAACCTTTTTTACCTTACGGTGTCAAGGATTAAATATATAATTGTGTATGTATATATCTTTTATGTGAAATGGTATTTTATATAACGTAATTAGAACTGTAAGTGGTTTAAAGCATACTTTAAAAATCCCGCTTTAAATAAGTCACTGTGATTGGCTCATTTTTGATGTACTATTATGGCCGTTAGCTAATTGACCAATCAGAAAGGTTAATCACTTCGTAACCATAGTTATATTAGAATAGTTTCAATTCTACTTTTTTGAAATAGGCATTTTGTCGAGAAACACTTTCCAACTTGAGTTATCAAAGAATTCGAGTTGTGGAGTTATTAAAGTTAACTGTACATAAAATTTATTAAAGTGGTTAAGCTGAAAATTTTCATATTATTTACAACAATTATTAAATGATAAAGAAAGGTGCGTGTACTTATGCACGCCCGTGAGAAGTTATACTTCTTGGCATAACTAAATTAAATGTCATCATAAATGTAAATAAATACCAGGATGTGCACATTCGAGCGAAAAGTGGCACATTTCCGAGCGAGGAAGCAAATGAAGCGCGACGCGGCGCGCGCTTCATTTTCCGAGATCGGAATGTGCCACTTGAGCTCGAATGTGCACACTGATTTTAAGCACCATTCACAAAATTTAGGCTAATAAATTATTCAAAAATTAAATAAATAATTTAATCGCTTTCTCTCACTCGCATCTACTAAATTCTCGTATCTTTTCACCCACTTCCACTCATTACTATGGCAAATACGTTTCTTGAACATAAAATTCATATTTACTTTTAATTTTTTGATTTGAAAGTGAAAAGATTAATTAAGGCAAATCAATAAATACGAGGATGTGCACATTCGAGCGAAAAGTGGCACATTTCCGAGCGAGGGAGGCAAATGAAGCGCGACGCGGAGCGGCGCGCTTCATTTTCCCGAGATCGGAATGTGCCACTTTGAGCTCGAATGTGCACACTTCGCATTAAGTACGATTCACAATACTTAACTTATTTTAAAAAAAAAATTAATTATCCTAACTAATATTATACAAGCGAAAGTAACTTTGGCTGTCTGTCTATCTGTCTGTTACCTTTTCACGCCTAAACATAAATTAGTTTTTAAATCCAATTGAAGTGCCGCCGTCAAAACAGCTTATAGTATAAAACCTTTTCATAGAATAGACCTTTTAAGCAGCAATAACACCGAACCGCACCCGTTCTTAATCCTTTCTCAGGTAGCGTAATTTTTAGAAAAGTTGTAAAATTTAACTTCGAGTCATCGACCTATTTACTAATGGAAACTTGAATTTAAAGAATTGTAAAACGCTTCGACTTATTAAATAATTCGATTTATTGACATAAAAATATTAACGTTGAGATAGGCAAATCTTAGAGAAACAGGTTCGAGTTCGAGCTATCAAAAATTCGTCTTCTCGGCGTTCGACTTATGGAAGTTCGACTGTATTTTGAAAATTTCTAGGCTTATTTTTAAATTGTCTGACTTGAAGTGAAATGTTTATTTGTATTATTTAAATTGTATTAAAACAAAAATAAATTTTTCTCAAATACATTGGGAAAAACATCTGTGCTGTAGGGAGTAAGTGGATTTATACCACTTTATTTTTTTTAAATCTATAAACATGCCCTTACTTTACTTTTATAAGGATTTAAAGGCTACGAAATTTTATAAAGCTTGCCTAAAATAATCCCTCATAAAAATAGCAAAATTAATAAATATTAATTTTTTCCATACTACGAAGCTTTCCAATTAAAACTGAAATGTTTGCTCAGATATTAAGCAACTAAATTACATTAACGGTCACAACTTTTATTAGTCTCTCCAAAGTTGCACCAAAACATTGCCATTTAAAATCATGAAAAATTTTTACAACATTGATTACATCAAACCTTTATATTTTTTGGCCCACATTTTGGCTTTGGTGCCACCTCGTGGTGTTACAAGTGGTGAAAAGTTATTCAAATATAGAGTGTACTCGGCGTTTATAATAATCATTCAAATTTCTGTAAATGCGTTCTTATTAATTTATAAAACACATAATAATTATATTGATTCAAATGCAGTTACTGCTACCATCAACTTTTTACTTCAAACAAGCCTAACTGTTGCTGTTTGTTGCGAAATATTTATATCAGCCTTTTGTAACGTCCATAATTTTGAAATATTTCGAAAAAATTTTGAGGACATCGATCGATTGCTTAATGTACCCAAATTGTTGAAAAACAAATGGAATTGGGATTTTTATTTAAAAATATTTATGGTCCATATTGTGACTGTTATTTTAATTGTTGTTAATTCATACGTTTGGATTCCAAAGATAGGTTTGTGGAAATACATGAGATGTTTACAGAAAGCATTTTTGTTGTACTGCAACGTAGTTCTGGTTTTGCTAATCCACAATTATGGGATTTCGATTAAAAAACGTTTACAAAAACTCAATGTAAATCTCAAGTCCAGCGTTATGGAATATAAATTGAAACTACAAATGGATGTAGAAGATTTGCTTAAATACATAGAAGAAATACGAGGAACTTATTGTAAATTAATACAAACAATAGAAGTTTTTAATAAGTTATTTGGATGGCACATTTTATTTTTGTATGGACATATTTTTATGGGCTTTCTGGAAATTGTGAACTTAATAATTCAAATTACTTTAACAACAAATTTTGGATTGCAAGCCTTTGGAATTGAAATGCCTTTAGTTACACTCGCAATTCTTTGGTTTGCTGGGCTATTAGTGAGTATATTTTTAATTTGTATTACAGGTAACCCTCTTAAAACACGGTAGATAGGGTGCAGGAGGGCTACCTGTACCACCTTTATTGCAATGTAAAAAAAAGTATTACTTTTTTATAGTTTTTTAAGTGGGTTTATTTTGATTTGAATTATCTGACGTTATGGCATTTTTTGGGATATTTTCCTACCAGATAGAAATGTGTCCAACTTACCCCCTTGACATACAATGACGTCTAGGAGACGTCAATCGTTTAGGGTGTCATTGTAGATTTTGACGTCTCTAAGACGTCAAGAACTGTATTCAATTTTATGTTCCGAAAAAGGTTTGTTTTCAACATTAATTTTGTCAAAAGGCACAAAATTGGCGATTTGGGAATTTTGTTATTAATATAATTCTGTAATATTTAATTGCGAATTGTCCAGAGAGTAAATTAATTCTTGTAAAGTGTGCTTAAAGCCGAGTGTGCGCGTTCGAGCTCAAAGTGGCACATTTCGATCTCGGAAAATGAAGCGCGCCGCTCCGCGTCGCGCTTCATTTGCTTCCTCGCTCGACAATGTGCCACTTTTCGCTCGAACGCGCACATCTTCGTATTTATTCAATTTGTTTAAATTACTTTTTGGATTTAAAAAGGAAATAGCAATGTATTCAAATAAAACGACATATGCGCAGTAACATATAGTTTTATAACCACTGGTCTAGCTATACACAAGCGCAACATAGCGCGTTGTTATATTTAATTTAGTCGCGCCAAAGAAGTATTACTTCTAACTTGCGTACATAAGTACATGCACCCGTTTTTTTTTACATAGAATGAAATTCAGTTTTAAACATTTACCAAATTATTAAAGTAAACTCGAAGAATAAATTATTTTAAGTTTTTAGACAACTCAAATTAAATAAATTAATAACTTGGAAAATTTTTAAAATATATTTAAGAACTTTAGAAATTTTTAATTATCAATTTTTTTTGTATAACACAAGTTGAATAAAACAAAACTTTATTCGGTAAATTTAAAAGGAAATTTTGATGAAAAAATTATTATGTATTTTCAGAAAACTCAAATAGAGTAAATACAGAATTTGTGGTTTTTCGAAAAACTTTGAAGATCATTAATTTACGCAAATAAAATTAATATTGGAGAAAACTCAATAAATAAATTATCTTAATTGTTCAGAAATATTAAATTTATAAAATTAAATACAGTCAAACCTCGATAGGTCGAAGTTGAAGAGAAACTAAAAATAATTCGCGTTATCAAAAATTCGAGCTATCGATATAAAAATATTTTTTAGTTTATGTTGTTAAAATTTACCTATTGTTTTTTTTTATTAATAATTTCCTAGTGATTTCTTGCTAAAACCTAAATCTTGTGTCTTGAACAAGTTGAAATTAGGCTTAATTTATGGAACAATTCAATTTTTAAATATAAAAAAATATTTATATGTTATATATTATATGCATCAAAATTTTAGAATGACTTAGGTGGGGAATGTTAAAAAAGATTGGGAAACACTGCTCTACATATTTCAAAATATTTAAAAACTATTAATTATTTATTTTAGGTTATTTGTGTATGCTCATAACAGTTAAGTTGAGCCAAATTAATAGTTTTTTTCGGACTCATCAAATTCGGTTTTTTTTTGTATGTCAAGGGGTTAAAAAAATAATAATTTTGAAAATTTCTAGGTTTATTTTTAAATTTTTCGACTTGAGATGAAATGTTTTTTTTCTCTTATTTAACTTTAAATAAAACAAAAGTAGATTGTTCTCAAATACATTGTTAAAAACAATTGCTTTATAAATTAACCGGATTGAATTAAAAGTTGATTAATTACGGTGGGTAAATTACGTAATTAATCCCTCGTATTTATTCTCAACATAAAACCTAAATTAATTAAAGCACTTAGTTAATTAAAAAGGGGTTAAAACTTAATGCAATGACCACCGTTCAGTAGTTCCACACTTATAGCAATGTCTGTTAATTACAAAAGTTCAATTAACTATTTGAAACCGTTACGTTCTATTGCCAATATTTTAGCAATAGTGCCTCCAAATAATATAGTTCAAATCAAATATAAATGTGTCGCATATCGATTTTATTCATTTATCATATTTTGTTGTTTCGTATCGGCTTACATCTTTTCCGTAATTGCAAAAAGATCCATGATGTATGCAAAATTATTTGATACCATAATCGTAATGGACATCCTTTCGGACGTCGCTTTGGAACTTATGATTTTGATGACCATTTATAAAAGCGCGACCAAAATGAAAGAATTCCAATATACGAAACAGCTTTTTGAGGAACTTGATAAGATTTTGAATTTTAAGACTACTTCCAATATCCAGAGAAGGTTTTATATTGAATTTGTTATCTCCCATATTTTTGTTATAGTTTTAATTTTTTACGATATTATTATGTCTGTGGATACCCTGGATTACAGTTTCGTTTTTCTGTTAAGAGAAATCGGCGAATATTACAATTTCATATTTGTTTTAGTGACTTATAATTACATTTTAAGCGTGAAAATGCGAATAACAAATTTCAACGACTACCTCAAGGACAAAGTGAAATTTTTGATTAGTTCTAAGTCTGGTTTGGCCGAAATTTGTGTGTCCAACGAGAGCGGTAAAAGCAAAATCGATACAATTGTAGAAATGAGAGCGATCTATTCCAAAATTTGTAAATTCGTCGACATGTTTAACATCATTTACGGGTGGCAAATTTTGATTTTGACTGCGACCATTTGCATCGGATTGTTGGAGGTTTTGAATTTGGGCATATTCGTTTTGACGCATCCAAATGGTTTCTATGAGGTTTTTCCCGATAAAACGATTCTGGCTTTCTTTGCACTTTCGTGGTTTGGAATACTTTTGGTAAGTTTGTATCTTTGATCAATTACATGGTGTCAAAATTTTAATAGAAGTTCAATTAAGGTAGGAGACGTAATACCCGATCAAGACGCCATACCCGATCACTTGCAGGGTTTTTCGTATTAATAAAATAGTTATGTGAAAACGGCTACATACCAACTTTGTAGTGATCGGGTACTGGGGTATATACTGATCGACTACTAATTCTCTTGATTTTAGTGTGATTGGGTATTGGGGTAACGAAGTTATTATTTTGAAATATTAATTTATTTTAATTGCTCTTGGTTTATTATTTCAAATTTTATTAATTTTATATTGAAAAACCTTTATTAATCAATAAAAAAAAAGAAAAGGGAACTTTAATAGTTAAATATATTGTTATAGGTTCATTTTGTTCAACACGACAAAATAGTGATCGGGTATTGGACCTCTTACATTAAATCAAAGATCTAAAACCAAAAGAATTGACCATATTTTATGAGTTGAAAAAATTGTAATGCTTCGAGGTATACATCACAAAAATCTTGGATGGGGGGACGGGCGAAGCAATCTTTAAGACAAAATATTTTTATTCAATTTTAAAAATTAAAAAATATTACATAGATTAATCTCTTGAATAAACATTTTTTTAATCTTTTTCTACCCCAACAATAAGCCTCTGATGATTTGATAATTAATTGGTATGATGTTGACTGTCTAAGCACTTACAGCGATTAATTTGTTTAATTCCAGGTAAAAGCGCCATAAATTAAAAGTACATACATCATTTGTAAAACAAATAGAATTACAGTTATTACAGAATGAAGTGCTTGTGCGAATATGATATTTCATACTTTAAACATATACATCGTTTCTCAAACGTTTTCGCCATGACACCTCCATATGGACCTTTAAATAAGTCCAGAATAACAAAATTTCGAATTTTCGCTACGTTTTGGATTTTAATTACGATCGTCATTTACGTCGTTTCGTCCTATAAAAAAGGAAACTATTCACGCCTGGAGGAAAATAAAATTGTCTTCGTTATTGAATCTTTATTTGATAATATTTTAATTGTTTCCATAATATCATTAACTGTGAGGGTAGCTTTTAGCAATCAGATCCATACATATGAGAAATTGGCGGAATCTTTTGATAAATTTGAGTTGCTTCTTAATAACAATTTTGAGAACATGGATATGAAGTTATCTTGTCGTAGATTTCAAATGGAATCCCTTTGTTTGACTGTATATATGGTAGTTTTTCATACATTGCACGCCATTTATTGGATGCGAACTGTGGAGCTCATAAATTATTTAAGCTTCGCTCAACGCGATTTCACAAATTTATATAATATACTCCTCGTATTACTAATCTACAATTATGGAAGATCTTTGAAAATCAGATACAAACGCCTTTGTGAGACACTGAGCAGAAATGTGACCAACTTTTATCTTCGCGAAAACACCAGAAGCCAAAAATCCGGAATCAAAATGTACAAAAAGGAAGTGCTGAGAAAACTGAGAAATATTAGGAAAGCATATAAGTGCTTGGTCGACGCATCGGAGATGTTTAATGATCTCTATGGGTGGCCCATTCTTTTTTTGTGCATGATCATGTTTATCGGATTTTTGGAGGCTATCAATTTGTTTATTCTTTTTATTAACGGGGATAGCTTCTTTGGAGTATTCGCAAGTCAATTTGAGTTGACTATACTCTACATTCTCTGGTTTATTTTTTGTGGGTAAGTGGGGTTGTTATCTGTCGGGTCGGCAAGAAAGTAATTTTGGTTTTTTAGTTTTTAGTTTTGAGGTTATACTTCTTTTGACGCGTCGAGGGTAAAATTTGAGTACTTGCGCGCGCACAGCGCAACAGTATGAAGTTAGCCGCCTAAGAAAGTCAATTAATTAATTTGAACTATGCTTAAAACCGAGTGTGCACATTCGAGCTCAAAGTGGCACATTCCGATCTCGGGAAAATGAAGCTCGCCGCTCCGCGTCGCGCTTTATTTGCCTCCCTCGCTCGGAAATGTGCCACTTTTCGCTCGAATGCGCACATCCTCGTATTTATTGCATGTATTTATATTATTTGTTACATTTGGTTATACTTAATTTAGTTTCGCCAGAGAAGTATAACTTCTAAAAGTACAAGCATCGGTTTTTTTAATACAAAGTATGGAAATTAATCAACTATAAATGTAAAATTTTGTGCAATTACCTTTTGTCGTCTTTCTGGCAACTTCATGATTTTCTGGTCCTTGTCAACAAAAAATTGGACCAAGTGCGAATTCAGGTCATTATCATCAATGAAATTGTTACCATTTAAAATAGTGCAAGATCAGTGCTATATGGTGGATGTGATATCATTTTGCAACTAAGCTTCAATAATTTTTTACCAGTTAATAGAGATATGTGAGGTCGAGCGTTGTCATGGTAGAACATAATGCCTTAACGATTAGCAGTTTATCATTGATTGCTTCTTCCAATTTTGTCAGAGGTGATACTAAACATCTTAATTGATCGTTTGGTTCTTTAGAGCCAGATCAAAATTCACAATACCTTTATAATTGCACAAAACTAAAAGCACGATACTTTTTTGATGAAATTCAGCTCTTGCTATGGCTTGTACTGATTTATTACGCTTGGACCATGATCGTTTTCCATTAAGGGGTTATACTCAGTTAGAAGGCCGAAAAAAGACGTTTTGTTTATAAATTTTTTTTGAAGATGTATTTTATTTTACAAAAACCAAAAGTATTGATAAATTTAGTGGTAACATCTAAGTTTATAATGGCACTAATGATTTGTACAAATATTGATCTGGTGTGGTCCTGCAGACGATCTCCTGAAGGTCTACCAAAAAAAAAAGGTTTTTGGCGGTGACCACGGTTTCTCTGACATAGTTCATCTGAAATCAAAGAACTAAAAAGATTGTTTTAGTGGATAGATAAAACTAGGTATTAATCGAAGGAATAAGATTTCGGATAATTATTTCTATTTAAAAAAAAATTACGTGGCAATTTTGATCGAAAATTCGATTTTCTTTCTTACGAAGCCGCCATTTTGTCAAAAATTGAAATTTTGATTATTCCTTCGATCAATACCTAGTTTTATCTATCCACTAAAAGAATATTTTTGGTTTTTTGATTTTAGATGAACTATACTGGAGAAATTTGGGTCACCGCTGAACACTTTTTGGAAGACCTTCAGGAGATCGTCTGCAGGAGCACACCAGATCAATATTTTTGCAAATGATTAGTGCCATTATAAACTTAGATGGTGCCACTAAATTTATTAATACATTTGGTTTTTGTAAAATAAAATACCTCTTCATAAAAAATTTATAAAAAAACGTCCTTTTTCGGCCTTCTAACGGCGTATAACCCCTTAATGTCATGGTAGACAACCTATTTTTCATCACCAGTGATGATTCGTTTTGAAAAAGATCGATTTCGTTCACAAATACTCATTTGTTCTGTTAAACAAATTTTAAATTCTAACGGATATATACCAAGTACTTTATTTCTAAAGTAACTTAAAAGTCCTCAATTTGTGACACCGAAATTACTTTCTTGCCAACCTAATACAAATGATTAAACTATTCTCTAAACAAAAAATAATAATAACAAATTGATACTTGCACTTAAGACTTAAAAGCCTGTAATTAAGACATAGAATTATTTATAAATCCAATTGATTGGTAAGAACATGGGATTATCGTTAAAGGAACTTAAAAAAAATAGTACCATGTCTCATCCAGGAAGTGATATCAATTCAATAAGACCCTTGTACAAAGTTGCGAATTATTTGGGTTTAGTACCACCATACAAAGCCGAAGAGGCCAAAATCAATTTTAAATATAAATGTTATTGTGCGGGTCTCACTTTAATAATAATCTGTGCCCACATTAGAAATTTTATGGCCCTTTCATCGAAATACAAAAGCACAACCTACGACGTTCTGATGATTTTTATTGCCTACAATGTCGAAACGTTCTTTTCTATTGTCAACATTCTTTTGTCTGGTTTTGGAGATTTGAAAAAATTTAAGCTGTTTATAAATCGTTTCGAGAAAATCGACGAAGATTTAAAGATGGTCCATAAAAGGAAGACGAAATTTTTTGATAAAACCATGATGCAATTTGTTGTGGTACAAGTGATTATATTTGGAATTTTCTTGTACGATTTTTTTGCGGCATTCAAAGCTATGGATATGACTTATTATTTAATATTTTTATTAAGCGATTATGAGCATTATATGAATGTGATTATGGTCCTTTTGATTTACAACTATGCTCTATCGATTAAATTGCGATTTGAGTTTTTTAATAAAAAAATTCGAAGAACCATCAAGAGTTATCTGAAAGAGCCCAATAAAGAGCTACAAAATAAGATGTGCGAGGAATTAAATAAAATAAATAGAATATATAAAAAATTAACAGAATTGGTTATTAATTTTAATGAGATCTTTGGCTGGCCTATTTTTATATTGTGTTTTTTTATTGGATTCGCTATTTTGGATTTGGTTCAACAAGAAATTACTTATAATATGGACGAAAATGGACAAATTGTAGTTTTTCTTGTAATGGTTGTAAATGCGGTAAGTTAATTTATTTTAAAAAATTATCAGACAAGAAAAATTTGAAAACAATATACGGTTATACATTTTTTTAAAAAATCGTAATCGAAAACATGAAGTGTATAATGTATTTTAAGCAGGTCACCGTGCAGTAGTAAAATTTTTAAAAATCGAAGAGAATTAATTTGAGTTTTTTTCCAGACCATTAGTTTAAACTAAAAACAACAAAAAAATAAAAGCACTCACCAGTAATTATTTGCATTTCGTTTGTATAAAACAAGAAGAGTAGTTGTTCTCTAATTGTCTCAAACAAAGTTGATTTAAACGAAATAATAATTATGCCAAGAAACGATATAAACAATATAAAAATTGTACACAAAATAGCCAACTATTTCGCGTTGGTTCCACCGTTTAATTGTCGCAATTCTAAGAAATTAGCAATGCACAAACGATTAGCCATATTTGTTGTATTAATAATAATTGCTTCAAATGCATATAAATTATTTTTAATTTTGCAATATTTTTCAAGTTCGAAAAACTTTAGAATTATCACGTTACTTTCGTATCATTGTTTTGGCGTTTCAATTATTGCAACAATCTTATTATCTTCGTTTAGAAATGCCACCAAATTTAAATTATTTTATAACAAATTAACAGAAGTCGATGCTTTTTTAAAAAAACCTCCCAAAACATTTGATAGAAACAACAAACCTATATATAAAAAATTATTATTAATACATTTGGCGGTTTTTAGTATTTTTGCTTTTGATACCTTTGCGGCAATTTATTTTAGTTTCGGAAGTTTAGATTTGTGTTTTGCCATTTCTTCAAGAGATTTTTTGAATTACCTTCACGTGCTTGTGGTGCTTTTAATTTATTATTATTGTTTAGCAATTAAAAGGAGGTTGGAACTGCTGAATGATTATCTAACAGCAGCCGTTTGTAATTATTTTGAAAAACCTGTAGGCTTTTCTAAAAGAATTAACGTTATCTCGTTATCAGGGAACGTCGAAAGTGTGTCGAACGAAATCAAGCGAGCAAAATTTATTTATAACAAATTGTCGGTTTTAGTCGATGTTTTTAATGCCATTTTTGGATGGCCGATTTTGTGCTTTTATTTTGTGGTCGGTTTAATTTTATTGGAGTTGGTAGAAGTTGAATTGACTGATACGATACCTGCTGTTGTACGGGTTCTCGTAATCCTCGTTTTAATCTTAAATGGGGTAAGTATTGTTTTATTAATCATTCAATTTTTGGTTACTTTATTTAACTAATAACTTATTAAGGGAGGTGAAAAAACGCCAAAAGACTTTTTGTCTTGGTTTTTTATCCTCTATTCGCCCTATCTGGCATGTCAACTGCTTTTAGGACACCCTGTATACAAAAAGAATTTGGTATAAGGATTACCAGCGTTACCATATTCACTTTCTATAAACGTGTGATTGTATAGTGCGTTCTGTATACAGGTGTCCCAAATTGAGGCGGCTAACATGGGCATCTTTCTTATTAGTGGAGATAGAAGTTTGGTTAAATGAGCAATGTTTTGCAGTTTTAGGTTAAGAAAATTTTAAAATTCCGAATAGTTCCGAAGTAATCGTCAAAAAACTGAAAATCGTTATTTTCTTTAATGTCAAATAACTTTGTAATTATAAAATTTACAAAAAAAAATTAATGCAAAAGTTACTAGGTTTCATAAAATACAGATAGAAATTAAGTCGATGCTGCGATCGCACTAAGGCACCTTTGCGCAGTGGTCGGACGAATGCTGGCGCTCCGGCGACCGTTTGGAACTTTGTGCGAACTTTCATTCTAAACCGATTCCGACACTCTTTCGCACTCGTGACCAATTAAAACACTAATTAAACACAGTTAAAACACTAATGTGTGCCGTTTTGCGTGGCAGCGAGCGACGAATGCAGGTTTGTTTACGAGCAACGCACAGGTCGTTGGCCTTAAACATAACGTAACAACTGGAAATTTTTGGCGATGTCGCTACCTGTTTGGGATATCTAAAAATCAATACTTTGTAGGCTTTGTGAAACATCAATACATAAACTCCGCCCCTTTACTGCGCAAATGTGCCTTAGCTTATACAAAGCTTCAATACGAAGTGCTTCGTGAACGGCTTCGTTAAAAATCAATACATAAACTCCGCCTCTTTACTTAAATCAAATTTTCCAGAACTTATACATAGGCAGCTTGAATACAACGTGCTTTGAATGTAACATATGTGCTTCAAAGAATAATTAGGAAGTTTAAATTATATCAGTCGTTAAAACATTTTTTTAAACGACTTTAATACATTACTTAAAAATTGAAAATGCATATATTTGTTTAATTGTATTATTTATTTGAACTCTTATAAATCAATTTAAAATAGTGCGTGTACCGCAGATGGCTCGCACGAGTTGATTTAAATTAGTTACAATATTTGTTTTGGTGTGTACAAACTTATAAATAATTATAAAACATCGGTACGGCCGTTTTTAGAAAGTTTCTTAATCGTATTTAACATATACCAAAAGTGAAAGAAACGGATAATGTTGCAAACTGCATACATCGTTCCCCCCCGCACCGCAGTTGTGAATCGCATGTTGAAGTGTTAAGAACGTTCTAGAAAAATTTGATTTTGACTAATTTGTGTTTGTGTGGAACAGAATAGTGTTTACCAAAGGGTTTTGGAACTCTCCGAAGTACACCCTGTATATAAATCTGAATTGTAAGCTTATTTTTAAATATTCTATGTTTTGTTGTTTTCGTTAAGTCACAAATAATACTTTAAAAATCTTTACGCCACCTTTTTCAAAAATCTCGGTTTTTTTGGTCGTAATGGCTTTCCAAAATGTTAGTTGCGAGGCCCAAAATTAATTTTCTTTTGTTCGACGTAGCGCTTTCGGCCATTTGCAAGTTGACGTTATCGCGCTTTCCGGAATCGTGGATTTGAGTTTTTAAATAGGCACACGTGTTTATCGGTTTGTAATAATAATCTCTTATAAATAATTACAAAGCCTCGTAACGATCGTTTTTGGCAATTTTTGAAAATCTTAATATTTTCTGCTTTAATACGAAACACCCTTTATAATGGAATTTGCGTTTGCACGTAATTAATTCGGAATTGACGATTACTTTGTAAAATTAAAGCAAATTAATGGGGCTGTGTTTAGAGATCATAAAAAAATTTATATACAAGGTGTTTCGCATTTTGGTGCACCACTGTAAAATTTATTGCAGTCCTTGTTCAAACGTTTTTTTCGCGATTTTAAAAGTTAAATTTAATTGACGATATATGTACGGTGTAAAAATTATGAGGTTATATTCGTCCAACACATTTTTAAAATAAACAATGTGTGGGTACAATTGAACAACCTGTTGATAACGTGCATTCATACTTTCGGGGGACCGACTATAGAAACGTTTTTATGTATAAAGTACAGTTTCTGACAAAAATAAAATAATAGGTCATTGAATATATTAAACTTTTGTTCTCAATATGGGCCTGTACTTTTAGCTCGGATTGTGACGAGTGAACTACCTTAACGTATAAATTTTTACGACTAATTAAAGTCAAAATAGGAAAAAAAATATTAGCCAATTTAATTACTACATTTACTATCAATTTATCATATCATACGACATTTTTATTTCTTTCAATTGGAGGCAACACAATTAATAAACTAATAATGTTTGCCATGTACTGTTTTCATAAATATCTCTCATTAATAATTGATGAGCTTTGGGATCGAACAAATTGGATTAATCTTATTATTTTCCCATTGGTAAATAAATTAAAATTTACTGTTTGTAAAGACAAAGGTATCCAGTATCATAATTGTGATCCCAGTGTTTGAAGCCGGTTCTAAATCGAAATAGTGTCAGAAAAATTCGAAATTGTCGAATTAAAAATGGAAGCCGATAACAACAATATCAAATATCTACAGCCTCTCTGTTTTATCGCAATTGTATTAACGATTATTCCACCATATTATTGCAAAAGGGACCTCTCCAAAGTCGTTTTTATTTTATACAAATTGTACGTTTTTCTACACTTGCTTTTATAATAGTTTTTTATATATACACGTTGTATAAAAAAGGAAAAACCGTTTATTCTTCTCAAAATTTGGTCGATATAACAATCGACGTCTTATCTAGCGTTTTCTTATTTTTTTCACTAGCTTTTCAGACTTTGCAATCGGTTTTTCGAAAAGCTACTTTTGAAAAATTTTTCGAGATTTTCTTTTTGTGGATAGTTTGTTTTTAAAGAAAAACGTTTCTTAAAAGGACGCGTTCTTTGTGTTTTGAAATAATCCTCGTTCATATTTACGTTATTGCTTTTTGTATCTGCAATAGTTACATAGGAATTAATTTTTTAGGACTGAGTTGCTATTTGATATATTTTTTCAAAATATGGCCCTTGTACACCCACATCGTTATGGTTTTATTAATTTATAATTACGTGCTTTCGTTTCGGTTGCGCTTCAAAATAACGAACGATTCCTTAATGAAATACAAAGCTCTCAAAAAGAAAACGGAAAATGATAGTTTTTCGTCGGAATTAAAAGTTAATAATTTTGTGGAAACGGAGAAAAAATTGATGTACGATGAAGTAAAACTGGCGGAAAATCTTTATACGGAATTGAGCGCTCTCGTTGAGCTTTTTAACAGTATTTTCGGTTGGCCTGTTTTATTTCTTTGCGTTAATATTGCTTTGGGGCTTTTGGAGACTGCAAACTACGTGATTACGTTTAGGTTCATCGAAAACGCTACCTTCTTTGAAAATAAATTACTGGAAGAAAGATTTATCTTGCTCATAACTTTCTGGTGTCTTACTCTTGTGGTAAGTTGTTTTTTAAATGAAAAAAATAATAAACTAAACAATAATAAGTTATTCTTTTCTTTTGGTCATTTTTGCAAAAACTTTAAATTTTAGCATCCATAATTTATAAATAGCGAAACAAATTAGTGGGAAATTGGACACTCACTTTAAAGTTTTTTAATAATTCAGCAACGTTTCGTTTTCTTTATTAGATCTTCACCAGGCCTTTAAAAGACAACATCAACACTGAATATATTGCACATATAGACTCATTACAACAATTGATAATAACTATTAAAATAACAATTATTTATTAAACAACTATTAGTAATCTCTGCGCGTTTGTTTGTTCACTTTTATAATTTTGGATCACTTCTGTCCCCCACCGTGCCCAATTTTGCCATAGTCGGTTGAACTGTGAATGACAACTTGATAAAATGAATTTCTCCAAACTTTGATCATGGTATTAAATATTATAATGAAATAATTTTATTTTGTTGAATACTTCAATTGTCAGAGTGCGCTGCTATTTTCTGCTGCCATCTTAACATAAAATAACTATAAAAAAATCTAGAAACTGTAGGCTATACTTTTAAGTTGGTATTGAAGAGTCAAACTGAGTGACAAAATTGGCGCCCATCTAATATCATTGAGTGATCACTTTCTGAGTAAAGTAAATCTATATGTGCAATAAAAGTTTTATATTGAGCGTCTAGTTTCCTGCTAATTTGTTTTATAGCTTATTAAAATTTTTCGATCTCCATAAATAATCAATTTATGTTTTTTTACACATTTAAATCATTAAAAAATAGTTTCGATTTTTAAACTGATGCTTTATTAGAAAATTTTGTTATTCGTTCTTTCCATGTAATTTTAATAATAAATTATAGAGCTTAATAAAACTTGATAAAATAATGGATTTGGTATCATACAATATTTTTATGAGTGAAATGATTTATCACTGAAACTCCACCCGGTGATTGAATTGAAAAATTCTTCACCCTCATCATTTCCAGTCTGTTTTCTTTGACACAAAAGCAATATGGCCAAATTACAAACTCTCAGCAACAAAAAGAACAACATCGCCTTTATAAAACCAATCTACACCATTGCTAATTTATTAACATTGGTCCCCCCTTTCAATATCAATAAAGTGGGTTTAAAATTTATTTTTTACAAATTCTATGTCGTCCTAATTCTTTTAATTTTGATCGTCTGGCAAGCCTTGGTGATGTATTTGAAAATAACCGAACTTTTTCCTCAAGTAATTCTCACGGTTTCCGTGATCGATGTGTTATCTTCGATTATACTCTTCATATTTTTGGCTTTTACGAATGTGCAATCGATTCAAAAAGCGGACGACTTCCAAAATTTCATTTTATTATTCAAAGAAGTAGATGTCTTTTTGGGGAGAAGGAATGTGCGATTATCTCGACGTCTCTCCTTATATTTGGAAATACTCACAGTTCATATATTTATGCTACTCTTTGTTTTTTATAACAGTTACGTTTTTGTTAAAAAATTTGGTTTAAACGTTTATTCGGTACGTACATTTAAAATTGGGGGCTTATACGCCATTATCATTATGGTTTTGTTGATTTACAATTTGGTTTTATCTTTTAGGAAACGTTTCAAAATTCTGAACGACGGCCTAATGAAAATCACTTTGAAAAAAGAATATTCTCTAACAATTCCGCTCAAATCGAAAATTTTTGTCCTTTCAAAGAAAGACGAATTGATGAACGAAGTGAAGATTGCGAAAAATCTTTACTGTCAGCTGAGCACTTTGGTGGAAATGTTTAATGGGATTTTTGGATGGCCCATATTGTTTTTGTGCACCATTATTACAATTGGCCTGTTGGAAGCTGCCAATTCGTGTCTTAGTCTTAAGTATTTAAATCCGGACATCTTTTTAAAACAAAATAATTTTCAAAAAGATTATATTTCTGTTAACATGGCTTGGTGTGTCACATTTTTGGTGAGTAGCTTGTTTATTATGTGATTTTAAAAAAAGTATATACGGGGTGTCGGACGAATAGGTACTGAAACTTAATCGGGCGATACCTGCCACCAATCTAAAGCATTTTCCGGTAAATGGCAACACAACTTTGTCCTCCATATGCTCTTAACACTAGAACCGCGGAATTGGTCATTTTGACCGTTTCGCAATTTTATCATCTCGTTACTTTTTATTAGTAGAATATATTTCTGCCATATTACATGGCTTTTTAATTTTAGTTGATAATTACTGTCCTATAATTGTTTTTTTAATTGTATTTTTTTTTCTTTAATAGAAGACATACTTTTTTCTTTCCGTTTATTCATTTGATCTGTTCTATCGTTAATTTTTTATAGCAGCAGAGAAATGTTTTATTACATAGAAAAAAGAAACCGGAAACAGTGCGTTATTATAACGAAAGCTAAATAAAAGTAGACCTTTTTGATCAAATGGCCAAATAATATTATGAAAAGGCAGCTTCTTGAAGATGATTGTTTTTAACATTTTGAATATAACAGGAATCACTCACTATATTTGCTCGAAACTAGTAGCCCACGTACTTGTTCATGGTCCAAGCTATCTCTATATTAAAATTTATCAAAATTAGTTCAGCGGTTTTGGTGTGAAAAGGTAACAGACAGACAGATAGACAGACGGAGTTACTTTCGCTTTTATAATATTAGTTTGGATCATTAAATTTTTTTAGAAAAGAAATTAACTATTGTGAATCGTGCTTAAAGTGGAGTGTGCACATTCGAGCTCAAAGTGGCACATTCCGATCTCGGGAAAATGAAGCGCGCCGCTCCGCGTCGCGCTTCATTTGCTTCCCTCGCTCGGAAATGTGCCACTTTTCGCTCGAACGTGCACATCCTCGTATTTATTGATTTACCTTAATTAATTTTATCACTTTCAAATCAAATATTAAAAGGAAATATGAATTGTATGACCAAGAAACGTATTTGCTGTAGGAATGAGTGAAAGTGAGCAATAAGATACGAGAATTTAGTAGGTGCAAGTGAGAGAAAACGATTAAATTCTTTATTTAATTTTTTGAATAATTTATTAGCCTAAATTTTGTGAATGGTGCTTAAAATCGAGTGTGCACATTCGAGCTCAAAGTGGCACATTCCGATCTCGGGAAAATGAAGCGCGCCGCTCCGCGTCGCGCTTCATTCTCCTCGCTCGGAAATGTGCCACTTTTCGCTCGAACGTGCACATCCTCGTATTTATTGATTTACCTTAATTAATTTTATCACTTTCAAATCAAAAAATTAAAAGGAAATATGAATTGTATGACCAAGAAACGTATTTGCTGTAGGAATGAGTGGAAGTGAGCAATAAGATACGAGAATTTAGTAGGTGCAAGTGAGAGAAAACGATTAAATTGTTTATTTCATTTTTTGAATAATTTATTAGCCTAAATTTCGTGAATGGTGCTTAAAATCGAGTGTGCACATTCGAGCTCAAAGTGGCACATTCCGATCTCGGGAAAATGAAGCGCGCCGCTCCGCGTCGCGCTTCATTTGCCTCCCTCGCTCGGAAATGTGCCACTTTTCGCTCGAATGCGCACATCTTCGTTTTTATTAGATTTTTACTTGAATTTATACTTTACTTGATTTTACTTAATTTTATATTCAGTGAAAGTAATGACATTTATTGTTTTTAAAAACTGTTCGAAAGCACTAAATGTGTTGCAATAAATATTTAATTGTTAAAAGGTCAATTTTTCTTAAAGGTCTAATTGACCGGTAATCGCGGTTGTAGTAAGTTCAAAATTGCCGCGGTTCTAGTGTTAAAAGAGAGCGAGGTCATTTAGTAGGTGCTTCCTTGTTAATTTAGTTTATTGTTTAAATATTGTGTCTCATAATAAACGTCAATTAAAATTGTTTATTGTACATATATTTTGTCGTTTAGTTATTGTTGTAGAACAAATATGCGGAACTTTGTTATTATAAACATGTTGTGTTTTTGTTCAGTTTAGGGTAATTTGAAGTGGGTTAAGTTCCAGTACGTATTCGTCTGACCGACTATACATATAACTATTTTGATCTCATACGATTGGAAGAATTACATAATCTTATAATTCATACACGGAGAAAAAAATATCGTTATAATAACCATACGTATCCGTATTTTAGCTATACAAATCCTCAAATTAACTATACAGTTACCTACACGACGGATACTGCACACGTTCACGAGAGCTTTTCGTTTGAATGCTTGAATCAAATAAATGAATCCTTATTATAAGTATACTATGTAGAGCTGTTTTGATCATACTATGAATTGTCAAATTGACTTATAAATATCGTTAAATTAGACATTCGAATCCTTGTCAGAACAATACGTCAATTGGGTATACGTTATATAGTTACATTAAGGATATTTTTTTCTCCGTGTACCATATAATTGAATTAAAATCGAATTTGTCGGTGGAATTATTAAAATCAAAGCTATTTGTGGCATGGTCCCAAATGAAGATATTCCCACTTGATTTGATTGAATAAATATTTAAAGATTGGTTTTGGATGACAGTCATCGATCACAAAATTAAAAAGCAATTTATTACAATACCAGTAATCATTTTGACTCCTTCATTAAATAACAATTTATGTACATTACATTTTTACTAATCACAACAGTTCGTTTTGATCTTTCGTCCGACATGGAAAACCATATCAAGAACTTGATCGCGCCACTTTACAGTTATGCAAATCTGCTCACATTAGTTTCGCCACGAAATTCAAAAATTGGAGGTCTCAAATTTGCCTTTTACAAATGTTACACTTTTATTGTCCTTTCGTGCTTAGTTTTTTCTCAAGTTTTGGCTTTTAACACTAAAATTCTGTTTGTTTATCCGAATGAAAATTACACCGCTTTCACCATGGACATAATCTCGACCACCTGTGCTCTGGTGGTTGCGATGGTACCAGTTTGAAGTCGGTTTACAACGTTGGGGACTACCAAGAGTTTTTCCAAATTCAATCAGATTTGAACAAATTCCTTCGGAGCAAAAATTTGGCCAATAACCGATCGATTTTATTTTATTTCGAAATAATATTAGTGCACATAGCGTACGTTCTATTTTGGAGCTACGAAGCCTATGTCATGGTGAACAAATTGGGAGCTCGTGTTTATTCTTCGTACTTAATCCGGAACATTTGCATCTATGAATGTTTAATAATAATTTTATTGGTTCATAATTACGCCATTTTGTTTAGAAAATACATCGAAACCATAAACGATTCGTTGATAAGCACGAACGACACGAAAGAATTCCGGTTGATCTTTCACGAAAAGCGAGCTTTGGTCAGAAATGAGCCGCAAAAAGAACTTTTAATGGTTAAAAATGCTTATTGTAAACTGAATTCGCTTTTTAAGATTTTTAATAACATTTTTGGGTGGCCCATTCTGTTGTTTTCTTGTATGGCCATTATCGGCTTACTGCAGGCCGTCAATTCTTGTCTTTCGTTCAGCAAATTCAAACCGGAGATGTACGTCGATCGTAAAAATCCCAAAATGGAAATTATTTCCGTGTCTTTGTCGTGGTTTGTTGTTTTGATGGTAAGTTAAAATGAACCCATATAAAATTGTAATTGATCATGGATATTTTCGACACATGTGCGTCAAGAGAGGGATTTCGGTAGGCTTTGATTTGACGCATTCATCACGGGATCGAATACGCAGAGTACACATACGTGCCCATAGGCGGGTATGTGTATGCGTACGCGATGGCGTGCTGAATGTTGTCAATTCAAGGCTACTGGATCGTTTTGCGCAATTATGTAGAACCTACTGTAGAAGTTTGATTTGAGAGGAGAAAAAAGTGGAAGGCAGAAAAGCGAAAGTACGCAATTTCCACAAATATGCAGAAAAGAACGTCGAAAGTACAGTAAAACCTCAATTATCCGGACCTCAGTTATACGGATTTGCGATTATTCTTACTAAATATTATATTTTTTGTATTTCGCACTAAACAGTGTTTTTTTGCTTTGTTGATTTTAAGATAATGTGCGACTGTTTTATTTAGTGATTAATTTTTGTTGTGTTTTTTGAAAAAAATATACTTAACAATTTGACCAAGTTTTTTTCTGTTAAAACGGGACGGTTTGTAATCGTGCTTAAAACCGAGTGTGCACATTCGAGCTCAAAGTGGCACATTCCGATCTCGGGAAAATGAAGCGCGCCGCTCCGCGTCGCGCTTCATTTGCCTCCCTCGCTCGGAAATGTGCCACTTTTCGCTCGAATGCGCACATCTTCGTATTTAATGCATTTTTCTATATTAATCGTCTCTCTTTTAGATCAAACAATTGAATTTATAATAGTATTAAATTCAGAAATAACTATAGCATTTATTTATTTTTTTAAATAATTTTTAAAAACACTAAATCATAGATTTGGTCTTCCCTGTGTAAATACGGTCCTGTAATTTCCAATTAAAATTTATCAGAAAGTCGATTAATTATTGTGAATCATGTTTTGAACCGAGTGTGCACATTCGAGCTCAAAGTGGCACATTCCGATCTCGGGAAAATGAAGCGCGCCGCTCCGCGTCGCGCTTCATTTGCCTCCCTCGCTCGGAAATGTGCCACTTTTCGCTCGAATGCGCACATCTTCGTATTTATCGGATTTGTCTATATTATTATTTTATTCTTCAATTCAAAAAATTAAAAGTCGAATAAATTAGATCCATTTTTTGTTTGAAAAAGGTTAGATATTTTATTCCTTTTGATAAGTTAAAATGGTGCTCTTCCGCACGCCTAATTGTAGCAAGCTTGATAAAAATATTTTCAGGTGTACTTTCGAATGTTTACTAATTTCCATTTTTGATTAATTAAAATCTAATATGAGTCAAACTTTGCGAAGTGGGCCACTAAAAATCAACTGGTTGATTTTTATATCATCTCTTGCAGATTGTTAAAGGTTTATATGTCAAAATTAATATCTCCAAATATTTTTGGGTATTTTTCATTTTTGTGACAATTATAAACAAATTAGTTTCAAGGCTCATTTTGTAGAAATTGTTGTAATTAGACTTCATTTATTTATAAAAAAATATTTATATGTTACATAGGGGGTGCATCAAAATTTTAGAATTACTTGGGCCGGGTATTTAAAAAAAAAGGTTGAGGAATAAGAGTCAAAATTCGGAAAAAGTTAAAATATTGTTTTTTCATGTACGATGAAGTCTCCCATCTCCTCCTCCTCAGTTTTCGGTCCTTAGACTGGTTTGTCGCAGCAATCCATTCTTCTCTATTCCCAGCTTTTCTTTTCATTTCTTGATAGTTTTTGCACCTGTGTCTTTAATTATTTGTTTGATGTAACTCAGCCGTGGTTTCCTTCTAGGGTTTTTTCTTTCTGCTCTTCCCTCTATTATTGTTTCCAGTAATCCTTCTCTTCGTAAAGCATGTCTTATCATGTGGTTTCTTTTTTTTTTGATAAGTTTCCATATTTTTCTTTCCTCACCCATTAGTGCTAACACTGCTTCGTTGGTTTTTCCTTCCATCCAGCTGATTCTTAGAGCTCTCCTATAGCACCACATTTCGAATGCCTCTAGCGTTCTTCTATCGCTTTTGCTTAGTGTCCAAGTTTCGCAGCCGTATAGTGGTGTACTCCATATATATGTTTGAATGAACTGTTTCCTAGTCTTTAAATCGATGTTATTGACTGTGAGTAACTGTTTTTATTATAGAAGGCTCTTTTTGCTAGGTTTATTCGGTTAGTTATTTCACTTCTACTTCTTCCATTTTTCGTGATTATGCTACCAAGGCATTTAATTTCGTTGACTTCTTTAATTGACTCGTTATCTGTGCTGATATTCTGTTCGTTTGTTCCACAGACCATTACTTTTGTCTTCTTTTTGTTTATTTTTATGTTATATTCCTCTCCAAATAGCTTGTCCATGTCCCTCATGGCTTGTGTCAATTGTTCTTCTGATTCAGCCAGCAAGGCTATGTCATCAGCATAACTAATCGTGCCGATTATATTTCCATGTATTTTTATTCCTGCGTTATTTCTTATTCTCAGTTCATCTATGGCTTTTTGTATGTACATATTGAACAACAAAGGTGATAACGGACAGCCTTGTCTAACTCCTCGTCTAATTCTCGCTTCTTCCTTTTCTCCTTCATACTCTAGCACCGCAGTTTGGTCTTTGTAAATATTGTATATAGTTCTTCTTTCTTTTCCATCTATTCCTATTTCTTTTAATATTTCGAACATTTTTCTCCAATTTATTCTATCGAATGCTTTTTCTGCGTCAATAAAAGCACTAAAATTAAAATAAAAGTACTAAATTAGAAATATGGTTTTTGGTAAAAATATCCTACTGTAATTTTTAATTAAAAGCAAAGCGAGAAGTGTTACATTATTTTATTTTGATTTAATTAATATTATTTGTAAGAGAGAAGAATAAGATAGGCAAATTCAATTATTAAGGACTATGTGCACTTTCAATCGAAAACTTTTTCCGAATAGAAAATCTGGATTTGAAGCATTTGTTATTAATATAGTCGAATCCAATTAACACGAAGATGTGCGCATTCGAGCGAAAAGTGGCACATTTCCGAGCGAGGGAGGCAAATGAAGCGCGACGCGGAGCGGCGCGCTTCATTTTCCCGAGATCGGAATGTGCCACTTTGAGCTCGAATGTGCACACTCGGTTTTTAAGCACGATTCACAATAATTTATGCCAATAGATTAGACAAAAGATCAGTTAAATAATTTTAATCGTACCTTCTCACTCGCATTCACGACATTGTCGTATCTTTTCGCTCCCTTGCACTCATTGCTATGGTAAAAACATTTTTCGAACTTAAAATTGATGTTTTGCTAAACTAAATATAAATTTATGATTTGAAAAAGGGAAGGGTAAAGTAGGCAAATACAATAACTACGAAGATGTGCGCATTCGAGCGAAAAGTGGCACATTTCCGAGCGAGGGAGGCAAATGAAGCGCGACGCGGAGCGGCGCGCTTCATTTTCCCGAGATCGGAATGTGCCACTTTGAGCTCGAATGTGCACACTCGGTTTTGAGCACGATTCACAATAAAATAGATCAAACATTACTTAAAATCAATAAGTAGTCCGGATAACCGAGTTTCCACTGTATTCTTTATTTTGATATAGGAAATCGATCATTTTACTACCACCGTAGAGCGCTCGAAAATCAAACTTTCGCAGCGGACACTAAAAAAAATCTATTTTTAACATTAAGCCTCAATCTACTAATGTCTTTATACCATTAGCTTTTCTTAGACAATTTATCAAAAAACCAACATTATTTTATGATTACAGTGCATCCTCTCAAAGTTGATTGAATTTCGAAACCACTTCAGTTCTGTTTGGTCCCTCTCCAACTTTGGCGATTTAATTCCAAAATAATGTACAAAAAATCTGTGGAAGTTAAAACATCTTCTGTCACATCAATTTATACTTTGACTACGTTTCTAACTTTGACTCCCCCGTTTAATAAAAATTACCGAAACGGTTCGGGATTTAAATATTACAAGTGTTATGCTTACGCTTTCTTGTCGTTGTTGATCACTGCTGAGATTACGATATTGATTTTTAAGATTCGAAAAGTTTATACAAAAGAGCCTTTAACGAATTGCTTGACCGATGTATCGGTAACAGTATTATTATTTTCTGGTATAGCTGTGCCTAATCTACGGTCGACTTCGAACATGGCCGTCTTCAATACATTTTTCGTGCTTTTAAAAAAGATCGATCAGTACTTCGCTAATAAAAATTCAAATCAGCAGAAATCACACTTAATAACAGTCGAACTATATGTGTCTCAACTATATTTCTTGATACTTCTTTTGTACGAAGCTTACATTTGGATTAAGTACATAGGAATTGATATGTACTGTGCGACCCTAATGAGAGACATCCCAATGTATGCAATTTTCGTGAACGGTTTACTGATCAACAACTACATCCTACTCTTTAAATCACGATTTAGAATGATAAACGATACTTTGAGAAAACAAAAGGTCTCGATCAGTTCGAAGCTCAGTTTGCAACACTCTCAGGTTTTCTACGAAGTTAAAAACATACGAAATATCTATTGCAAGCTCTGCGCTTTAATTAATTTTTTCAACGACATCTTTGGCTGGTCGATTTTTATACTTTGCGCCGCCACCTTGATGGGCCTTATCAAAATGACGGGGTGGCTAGTTTCGATCACCACGGCCGACAATTCGGTCTATGTGGGAAAAAAAATTTTAGCTGTTGATTTTATCGCCCTTGTTGTTTTATGGGGGGTTACCATTATGGTATCGTATTTTTGACGTGCGAAAATTTTGGACTGACCATTTTTCAATTTTTAGGTGATGGGGGTCGTTGTGGCTGTGACCTGCGATATGACGACGAAAGAGGCCCAAAGGACGGCCACCGTTTGCTACAATTTGTTGCTGGACGTGCCGGCAGCCAGCAATAACGTCCAAGATCGGATACTTCGAGAGGAATTGATTTTGTTGGCCCAACAGGCGACGCATCAGTGCCCTTATTTTTCGGCCGCCGGATTTTTTAGGGTTGATTATACGATGCTGTTTGGTTTACTGGGGACTGTGACTTCGTACATAATTGTTTTGATACAAATTAATAAGTAGCAATGTTCTATTATCTTAAGAAGCTGTATGTATTTTTGATACGTAGAAGATAGTCGTTTTCCGATCCACGTTTGTCTCAATATACAAAAAAATCTGATGGGAAGGACTTCAATAATTGATTTGTTGAGAAAAAGTTCATTTAAAGAAGATTTTGTTTGTGATTTATGCAAATCTATGGACATAAGTCCCGAAACATAAAAATTATAGAAATAATAATTAATAAAAATGAGAATTAGTAAAGTTTGTAATTGACAACTATTAAACTTTATTGGGTTACAGTTGAACCTCGATAAGTCGAAGTTGAAGAGAAACAAAAAATAATTCGAGTTATCGATATAAAAATATTAATGTTGAAATAGGCAAGTCCTAGGGAAACGGGTTCGAGTTATCAAAAATTCGGCTTATCGAGGTTTCACTGTATTTTCATAAATTACTTATATGAACTCACTTTGGTCATTGAGCCCTTTATTTTAAATCTTACATAGGGTAAAAGTACCGTTTTTGAACACGTTAGGCCCAGTTTTAGAAACTTGAGTAATTTTGACAAAATAAACGGATTTTTTGAATTTCTGAAAATCCAATAATGTAGAAAACAAAATTCTTTCTAAATTACAGTGCGAATTGATTTTTTTTACAAATTTGTTTAACATTTTGATAGTTATTATAAAAATATTTGCTATTCGGCTGAGTAACATTTTTAAAATTATTTTAGGGGTCTCAAATACAACTTGCCTAGGGACTCCAACCATTATTAATTTAATACGGCTGTTTATAAAGTAATTAACTCTTTACATTAGAAAAATAATAAAAAAGAATTGGATATATCCTACCAAGGGATTGTTCATAAATTTTTTACGTGATTACTATACATTAATAAAGCACTCTCCACTGAGTTGCCTAACTCACTAACTCTTTTGCATTGTGTACTAGGTATATTACATATTTATAGATTAATTTTTTTATTACAAAATTAATAAAAAAAAATGTAATCGTTAGTCCTGTAGGAAATGACAATAAGATATTTCATAACTGATAAAACATTACAATGCCAATTTAGCATTTAGAACTCAAAAAGTCAAAGTAAATACAATTAAAGTGCTGCTTCAATATTTATGACCCAATCAATAAATTAATATACTGAGCCGTATTTATGCATAAAATGCTTGAGCAAGTATGAATTAATTTAATCGTTTTCTTCGAAAGTTACGAATTAATTATATTAATTAAAACAATTATTAATTATGTTATTCTTAGTATTTATTCAATTTATTTTAATTTCTTTTAACTAACTAATAGATTGTGTTTATGTACAACACAACAATCCAAAAACAACGTAGTTAATTTAAAAAAAAGTTAATTGAATTCAATTAATTAAACAATTAACTTTTTATTACAATCACTCTGTATACCTGCAGTCATTTTTCATATTCAACACGAAAATTGATTATTATCAAACTAAATTACTTAATACACATATGTCAACGTCTGCTTAAAAGCCATTATCAACGAAAACTTCTTCGAAAAGCGTTGTAATAGAACAGCTGAAAAATTAAAATGCCTAATAACAAGTGTCCCACAAGTTTGTACAACATAAACTTACTCCGTGTTATAGGAAAGTATTTGGCCATTCTGCCTCCAGAGTGTTGCATCAATAGCGAGGAAGGAACATACTCTTTGAATGGTTTTTATAAATGGTACACGATCTCAGTTTTGGTTTTATTATCATTGGATATAGCCTATCGGTATGGGGAAGATTTAAGGAGATTTATAACACTTTTCCATCGAATACTCTTGTTGTCACAGATATTGGACTAAACGTGAGCGCCATAATAACCAACATATTATCGATAACTCTTCCATCTATGGTCTATCTCAAACAATATGGAACGTTCTTCAAGACCTTCCAAGATCTGGACATGCACTTCACCGAAAACGGGCCAGAAATGAAACGACATCGGTTTTATACATTTTTTGCAGTCACTCACATCCTCTTTATAAGTCTCTCCCTTTATAACGCTTATATTTGGAACACCAGCTATGGATTTGTAGTTTACAGATATTACATCTTCGAAAACATTCAGAATTATCACATTTTTATTATGGTCATAACAATTTTCATTTTGACTCGAGCCATCGCACAAAGATTCAAACGTATAAATACTGCCCTCGAAGAACTAACATTGAATTCTAAGATCTACGTAAGAAGTCTCCACTGCAACGCAGATTTGACCAAATGGGAGCTGTTCGAGACCGTGAGACAACTGAGCACGTTTTACGAAAAACAAATAGCACAAGTGCATCTATTTAATGAAGTTTTTGGATGGCAGATTCTGTTCCTATCTTTGTACATTATAATGGGATTGTTGAATGCTTTGGATATTTTAATTCTATTTGGAAGTCTTGATCTCTCTGAAGTGGGAAATGGCATCCATGTGGACGAACTGACTGGAATTAATATTCTGTGGGCTTGTTGGCAATTTGTGAGTAATATTGTGCGAAAACTGTTTTTTATAATTTCTTGTTTTAGAGCCTTGGAATTACTGTTGTTATATTTTGTTGCAAAGCGACTAGCGAAGCTCAAAGCACTTCGGACGTTTGTGTTAAGTTATTGTTAAATCTTCCACCGATTATTGAAAATAAATACGAGAAAGCTTTGAAGGATGAGTTGATGTTGTTGAATAACGTGGCGATGAATCGAAGTCCTTCTTTTTCAGCTGCTGGATTTTTTAATATTAATTATAGCATATTGTTGGCGATTTTAAGTTCGGTTACTTCTTATGTAATTGTTTTAGTACAATTTAATAAAGCTTAATTGTGTTTTAAGTTAGAGGTAAAGTTTTGCAAAGTATACTTCGTGCGCTATTGTTTTGTGAATATAATTAATTGATTTTTTACAGGTTTTGAAAATTATTATTCTGTATAGTAATATAATGTATAAACAAATTTTCAAAGAAGAATTCTATACACGAATAAAATTAGAAGAATTATCTATACTACTATACAGGGTGTCAGACGAATAGGTACTGATAAGGGTACAAGAAAACATTACAGTGAACCAATCCTGCTGTTATTGATATCACTTGATACCTATTAGTTGAACCCTATTATAAACATTTTATGTTATCCAGAAAGGGCTTAAGATAAGCAACTTTATTTCACGTTTCTCTATTTAAATGCATATTTGATATAAGATTATTATGGTTTTTTGATTTAAAAAAATTCTATGTGTGATTTTAATGGCAGTTAGAACAGACTTGAACAAAAATTTTGACATATTATTTCTTATTTGTCTGAAAGGCTGTATGTTCATGCATTAGTTACCTTTTTGAAATATATAAAATTATATTATTATGCCCAACTATATAACATTTTTCTTAATAAATGAAAGGTGTTACTTCGAAATCAAAATTTATAAATTTTTTGAGTTCATGGGTTGAATCTTGTAGTTATGCTCACTCATGCAAGTGCCCAATCATAATTCGTTTTGGAAAAGCTATATTTAAATTATGAGATGGTCAAGTTTAAGACAAAATTAAAATGTTAGTTGGTATTCTTAGGGGGCGTCCATAAATTACGTGAGATGTTTAAGGGGGGGAGGGGGTGAGTCAAATCTCATCTAATCTTACGTTGGAGAGGGGGGGGGTCTCGGCAAATATCACGCAATTTTTTTTCGGATTGAAACAACAAAAAATATACTATTTTGGTTCATTTAATCCAGATTGTACATGCTTAAGATTTAATCTTAAGCGTAATCGTAAACTCTCAGCAATATTGATTACTAGTCGTAACTAGTCGTAAATAAAAGCACGAAGCAATTTTTTTTTCTTTTTACAATAACAATCCAACGCGTTTACGTAAGAAACCCACATTTTGAAAAATCTCACGTGAGATTGGGGGTTGGGGGAGGGGGTTGAATAAAATCTCACGACATCTCACCAGGGGGAGAGGGAGGGAATTTAAAAAAACACCTCACGTAATTTATGGACGCCCCCTTATTAACCCTCCGCATACTAGGTGAGGTTTACCATACCCCAAAAATAAAATGAATTAAAATCCACAAAATTGTACTTCATGACAGTTAAATGATACGAAATATATTTTAATAACTAATAATGAATAGGTCTAAGTAAAAATTTTTATTTATGCCTTAGAATAGACTTTTATTAATAAAAATACAAAAACTTAACTTTTTCTTTAACTTATAAATTTTGAGTCTTTTCTTGGGTACTAAATTTCAATGACACGTGTCAATCACGATACCGAATATTAAGAAAACCTAACAAGAATTTCATTCGTGCCTCCTTATTGAAATACAAATTAATTTCACGGCAATTTCTTAATGATTCGCAATCATTTAGTCCAATAAATTACACAAAGAATTAATTGAATAATTTTAATCGTTCCCTCACACTTGCATTGACAAGATTATCGTATCTTCTCACTTTCTTCCACTCATTGCTATGGTAAATACATTTTTGAATATAAAATCGATATTTACTAAATTAAATTAAAATTTTTGATTTGAAAGAGCGCACGGTAAATCATACTAATATAATAAACACGAAGATGTGCGCATTCGAGTGAAAAGTGGCACATTTCCGAGCGAGGGAGGCAAATGAAGCGCGACGCGGAGCGGCGCGCTTCATTTTCCCGAGATCGGAATGTGCCACTTTGAGCTCGAATGCGCACACTCGGTTTTAAGCATGATTCACAATAATTAATCGACTTTCTGATAAATTTTAATTAAAAATTACAGGACCGTATTTCCACAGGAAAGACCAAATCTATGATTTAGTGCTTTTTTAAAATTATCATTAAAAAAAATAAATGCTATAGCTATTTTTGAATTTAAAACTTATAAATTCAATTGTTTGATCCAAAAGAGAGTCGATTAATATAGAAAAATTCATTAAATACGAGGATGTGCGCATTCGAGCGAAAAGTGGCACATTTCCGAGCGAGGGAGGCAAATGAAGCGCGATGCGGAGCGGCGCGCTTCATTTTCCGAGATCGGAATGTGCCACTTGACTCGAATGCGCACACTCGGTTTTAAGCACGATTCACAATAATTAATCGACTTTCTGATAAATTTTAATTAAAAATTACAGGACCGTATTTCCACAGGAAAGACCAAATCTATTATTTAGTGCTTTTTTAAAATTATCATTAAAAAAAATAAATGCTATAGCTATTTTTGAATTTAAAACTTATAAATTCAATTGTTTGATCCAAAAGAGAGTCGATTAATATAGAAAAATCCATTAAATACGAGGATGTGCGCATTCGAGCGAAAAGTGGCACATTTCCGAGCGAGGGAGGCAAATGAAGCGCGGCGCGGAGCGGCGCGCTTCATTTTCCCGAGATCGGAATGTGCCACTTTGAGCTCGAATGTGCACACACGGTTTTAAGCTCGATTACCAAACGTCCCGTTTTAACAAAAAAAAAAAATGTTAACGTTAGTTATACCCCACCTAGTACACGGAAGGTTAACCATTGCATTTTTATCTTATTTGGCAATGTTTGAATATATGGTAACTTTTTTTGAAGTTATCCCATATAATATTGAGAATTGATCTATTGGAAATAAGTTTTTTTGTATTAATCAGTTTTTAGTTCATTTAATGTTTAATGTTTATATGAAGAATTATTTAAAAAAAAATTTTTAGAAACAATAGTAGGTATATAAAAAAATTTTGAAAACCTACCAGACCACTTTAAATAAAATACTGTCATCACCTTTTATCCACTTCATTATTGAACATCCAAAATATAAATTAACACAAAAAACCAATCAACCCCAAAAAAATTATTAAAATTACTGTTATTATAACTCCCTGACTGCCAACTCCTGAAAGAGCCCCAATTACATTTATCATCGTTACGTAATTCATGTCGATAGATCTTAAACAAACAGTAATTTATTATCTAAAACATCAATACACAACCAGTATAAGTCAGTACACCTACTTTCGCTCTTTTCCAAGAAAGCAAGCCCAATTTTCGATTATCAAATAATAATTTTTAAATGAAAATGAAAACAAATCAAATGGCAAGAGACCAAGTGTACAGATGTACGATTAAGTACATAGAACCTCTTTACTGGTTGGGGGTGGTTTTGGGTGTGGTTCCTCCATACAACTTCAATCACGCAATCCGCCAAAGAAAAAAGAGCAACAAATTTTACGCAAGTTTCGCGATTCTAATTTTACTAACTGGCTATGTCTGCTCCACAATTGGGAGAATAAGAGATTCCTATCCATCTTTCAGCACCTTTACTTTGACCGTAACAGATTTAGCCCTAAATGTGATTCTAACAATTACCAACTTATCATCAATTATAGTGCCCAGTTATTTCATAAGCGCAACCCTAAAGTTCTTAAACCTCTTTTCACGCATCGACCATGTTTGTGAAACGTACAACAAAGTCATCGAGAAAAAGGCCCAAAGGGCGATGTTCGTACAATTGAGCATTGGGCACCTTCTGATAATGATCCTATTCTTTTGGGATGGATACGTTTGGATTTCCAAAACAGGATGGATCCAATTTCGCGGCTACATCTTCAGAGACGTGCAGAATTATTATTCCTACGTAACTGTCATGATTATGTACAATTTTACCTGCATCTTGAGGATACGATTCAAATCGCTAAATAAGGCTTTGGAGGCTACAAATATTTCCAATGTGTTCTGGGACGAAGTGAAAATCGTTGGGGAAAGCTGCTTAAAAGTGCTACCCGAGATGCGGTCCACACATAAGCTGCGATTTTTGGCACAACAATACGAAATGCTGCTCGAGCAAGTTTCGACCTTTAATGTGATTTTTGGCTGGCAAATTTTGTTTACGACGGCCACCATCGTGGTGGGGCTGTTGAATACTTTGGATATTTTAATGGCGTATGGTTATCTGGAGAATTCCAAGTCTGTGCAATATGAATTGATTATTCTTAGTGCTCTTTGGAGCACCCTGCAATTGGTGAGTTATTTGTTGGTAATCGATGAAGAAGAAATTATGTTGGATGATTTTTTTTTGAAATTAACTCGTTTTATTATTTAGTACATGGGCAACCATGGTTCGCTCGGTGTTTATGGGGTTTGCCGTAGTAATGTTATAATTTCCGGGTGAACAGGTATTGAAATATTGAATATTTTGCATTTTTCACTATATTTTATACATGAGAAGTGCAGTCGATTAAAAATAAAATTAAAAAATGCACATGGTTCAACACTTTATTTTAAATCATTAAATAATCAGCTATATTATGGTTATTAGTGACATTTACTTTATAGTTATCATTTATAAGTTTTATAACTTTATGTTAACAATGTCGTGTGGTGCCATGTGTTGTTGAGTAGCTAATATCAATGCCTGAATATTTCATCCTACTGGTACCTCAATATTCTATGAGATGGCAGTAGAAAAAAAAATGTAACAACAAATTTTCTGGGGGATGACACCTATCCAGTTAAACTTGGAAAGTAGAACATTATCTAAATGCAATATTTTATCCAAATTGTTAAAGCCGTTTTCGTGACATTAATATACATATGTATATAGATATACCGGGTGTCAGACGAATAAGTACTGGAACTTAACCTACTTATGAATGGTCTTAAACTGCAAAAAGCATATCTCTCACTAAAATACATTTTTTAGATTTAGGGCAGATTGCATATAACCTTTTATTGTTTAGATTGGTATCACATACCACCTTGTTAAATTTCATTTTCTATTACTCTAATTATATGTAGGTGATTCTACGATAAGAGGTAATGTGTACGGAAATCATTATAAAATAGCTTGTTTGTTCTACGTGTTGTCATTTTATGCAATAAATCACAGCATCTTAATGTATTTTATAAATAGCATTATGATTTAATGCCCAATTAAATTACATTTTTGAAATTCCATGTTTAAGTCTGAAAAAGTCACTACCCTGCTTGTCCCCATAACGTTTTTAGTTAAACATGCAAACAGTTGCCACATTAAAGTATATTTGCACAAATTTAAACAAAGTATACTTCGGCATTATAAAGAAAAAGTATAACAATATTTGTTTCTTTTCAATAATTTTCAAACTTTATTTTTTTCACGTTTTTTTGCGTATTTACCCTGGCATTCTTTATGGTTACAAAATCCCTTATTGTAGGATCACCCATATACAAGAATTGCTCGCTTAAAATATAACATGTGTAAGTCTTTACCATTAATCTATTGCTAAAGCCATTTTTATTCGTTCAAAGAAAAAAAATAAAAAACACATGCATAATTCTGATAAACATAAAATGCTAATTGGCAGCTTTTAAAAATGAAATTGTGCAAATTTATATGAACGTAAATCCGGATCATTGCGTGGTAAAGTAATATTTGGAAAAACACATCGTTCAAACACTCCAGAGTGCAATTTGATTAAAATAATTGCTTTTAATTTGATACCGATGCATTTACGAATTTTTATCAGCAAGCTGATAGTTACTCTCTGGCTTTGCTCCGTTCCAATTGAAAATGATTGTAAATTTCCATTACCGTTGCACAATAAAGTACCTTCAGTTCTTGCACAATTTGGGGGTGATTTTGGCCGTCATTCCGCCGTACGATTACAACAATGTGCCCGTCGAAATTAACGAAAATTATAAATCGTACCCCACCTTCGTGGCTTTGCTAATGCTGACGGGTTACGTTATATCAGTAATAGCAAGAATCAATAATTCTTATCCAAATTTATCATCTTTCACTTTGGTGGTAACCGATGCTTCCTTAAGTTTCGTTTTAACCATTGGAAATTTGTTATCAATCATAGCGCCTTGTTTGTGGTACTCCAAGACTGTCATCACTTTCTTGAATACGTTTTCGAAAATTGATAATTTCCACGGACTTCATCGGAAGAAAATGGAAGCCAAACAACGTAAGAACATCTTTGTGGAATTATTGATTGGCCATTCCTTTTTGATCATTTTATTCGTATGGGATGCCTTTGTTTGGGTGAAGAAGTTAGGAATCGTGGCCTTTCGGAGTTATTTTTACAGAGATCTTCAAAGTTATTATTCGTATATTATTGTTATGATCATGTATAATTTTACTTACATCATAAAGAACCGTTTTGAAAATTTAAACGTGGCTCTTGGGTCGGATACCGTCGTTTCCACCATTAACAACATAAATCTGATGTGTTCCCCCGAATTCAACAAGATGAGAGCCATCAACAAAGTGCGACAGTTATCGATGCAATACGAAATGCTGATGGATCAGATTGGGATGTTCAATCAAATTTTTGGATGGCAAATTTTATTTACAACGGCCACGATTGTGGTCGGATTGTTGAACACGTTGGATATTTTGATTTCGTATGGGAATTTTGGAAATTCTCACGCCGGTGTGGGATTTGGAATTGAATTAATCGTTTTGAGTATTTCTTGGAGCTTGTTACAACTTGTAAGTAGTTATTCATTACGAATAAGAGATTAAATCTACACCAAAAAAATTATAATTAAAGAAATGGGCCATTAGAAAAATATTATTAGGTTGAAATGGAAGTAATTTCGGTTTTCACAATTTGATCGACTTACCATTTTTTTGAATCATTTCCTGGCAATGTTATAATACGATATTAGTCGAAAACGATCATGGTCCAAGCGTGATGAACCATTACAAGCCAATTGTATCAAAAAGATTCTGCTTTCAATTCAGTGGGGCTATAAAGGTGTTGTGTATTTTGAGAGGCTACCAAAAAACTTTCAAGAACTCATAGAATTGGAGGAAACAATCAAAGATGATCGGTCAGAATTGGTTAATGGTAAAAGCATTATGTTCTACCATCACAACCCTTGACCTCGCACATCTTCAGTCGCTTGTCAAAAATTATTGGAGCTTAGTTGGAAATTGATGTAACATCCACCACATAACTCTGACCTTGTACCATCAGATCACCATTTCTTTCCATTTTTACAAAACTCTTTAAATGGAAACAATTTCACTCATGGTGATGACCTGAAACAGCACCTAGTTCAGTTTTATTCTTGAGAAAGACCGAAAGTTCTACGAACCTGGTATCATGAAGTTGCCAGAGAGATGGCAAAAGGTCATTGAACAAAGTGGTACATTTATATTTGCTTAAAATCCATTCTTTGTATTACAAACTGAAAAATCGAAATTACTTTCTTTCCAACCCAATATATCAGATTTTCCAAAGTGTCCAGATTGAATTTTGACTAAATCAATTAATTTTCAGCCCTTTAAAGTCACCCCTTAGCAACAATAATATGAACGCACACCTCAATCAGACTGAAATTAATTTCGCTTTTAATTGCTGTTGAAGGAGTAATAAAAAAATCTAATTAAACCATAAAAAGCACTCAAACACACTGTCAAGTGCAAATAATAAAAGAAAATAAAATGATAGCATTAACCCTACGGATTGCATGTTAAAAACATATGTGGATGTACCTATAAAAATAACAGTTATAAAAACTGTTCTAAATTTCCCTGAACACTCAACTATAATTATGTTAAGTTACTTAAATAATTTATGGCTCATCCAAACGTGTTCAAAAGCAATTTAATTCGCTCACACGAAACAGTTCCACGACTTTTTTCCTTCTGATAACTTTCAAAAAGAAGAACTAGTAACGACGTCTTCATTTAAAATTAACCGAATTACATTTCTAGAAAGAGCTCGTGATGGTGAAAGAATTTCGAAATCGATCTTCCTGAAGTACCTAAAATTTTTGTACCGATTAGGGGTTGGTTTGGCTCTCATCCCACCCTACGATCGCAACAACTTTTCATTACAAAAAAGTAAAATCTATAAATCTTACGCGCTTTTAGTGCTCGTTTGCATGGTAACAGGGTACCTTTTGTCGATGACCGGAAGAATTCGAGATTGTTACCCAAATTTGGCCTCATCAACTTTGGTGGTCACAGACGCTTCTCTATATTTTATTCTAACAGTTGGTAACTTGTTGTCGGTAATGGCACCGTCTTTTTTCTTTTCCAACAAAATTGCAATTTTTTTGACCGGGTTTTCGTTGATCGATAGCTACAACGGGCCGTTATGCAAAAAGCTAGAGACGAGGAAAAGAAAAAAGATGTTGATCCAATTATTGATTGGGCATCTGATGATCATCTTTTTACTAATTTGGGATGCCTATGTTTGGGTGTCGAAATTGGGGTTCACTGTTTTTCGGGGTTATATGTTCAGGGACTTGCAATCCTATTATTCTTTTATAACTGTGATGATTATTTATAATTTTTTGGACATGTTGAGATTGCGGTTTGAAACTTTGAACGAAAATTTGAAAAGTGGGGTGGGTTCTTCGGATAACAAGGAACTGATGATGGAGGGCGATGGGAATTACGTCATGAAAGAGTGCTCCTTGCAATTTGAGATGTTGGTCGATCAAATTACGATGTTCAATAAAATATTTGGGTGGCAAATTTTATTTACGACGGCCACCATTGTGATTGGGGTGCTGAACACTTTGGACATTTTGATATCTTATGGTGTCTTTGCTCATTCGCACGGAGGGGTTGGTTTTGGATACGAATTAATTATTTTGAGTGTTTGTTGGAGTTTGTTACAGATTGTAAGTAATTTTATTATTAATTTAGATTAAACCAGCAAAATATTGTCTAAATTTTCAGTGATTTGTTATTGTCCCAATGGCATTGTATTTTAACTTTAAGATAATTTAAAAATTTTCTAAACCAAAAAACGAGAAGTTCTTTAACAAAATAATTTTAACCTGAATGGATATGAAAGTTGTTTAGGTTTATATATTTTTTTTAATTTTATTAAAATGGATACCCATATACCTCGCTATACGGCCGCTCTTTATACGGCATTTTGGTCTAGAGCAGTGTTTCCCAACCTTTTTTTTTAACATGCCCCACTTAAGTCATTCTAAAATTTAAATGCCCCCCTATGTAACATAAATATTTTTGAAGTTATACTTCTTTTGGCGCTTTGACAGTAAAATATTAGCACTGCTAACAAAAATTCGACAGTTGAATTAAGAAAGTAAATTAATACTTGTGAATGAGGCTTAAAACCGAGTGCGCACGTTCGAGCTCAAAGTGGCACATTCCGATCTCGGGAAAATGAAGCGCGCCGCTCCGCGTCGCGCTTCATTTGCCTCCCTCGCTCGGAAATGTGCCACTTTTCGCTCGAACGCGCACTTTCTCGTATTTATTATATTAGTATGATTTACCTTGCGCTCCTTTAAATCAAAAATTTTAATTTAATATGGTAAATATGGAATTTATATTGGAAAAAAGTATTTACCATAGCAATGAGTGGAAGGGAGCGAAAAGATACAAGAATCTCATAAGTGCAAGTGAGAGGGAACGATTAAAATTGTTTAATTAATTTTTTGGCCTAAATGATTGTGAATGGTGCTTAAAACCGAGTGTGCACATTCGAGCTCAAAGTGGCACATTCCGATCTCGGGAAAATGAAGCGCGCCGCTTCGCGTCGCGCTTCATTTGCCTCCCTCGCTCGGAAATGTGCCACTTTTCGCTCGAACGCGCACATCCTCGTATTTATTGAACTTATCTTTGCACGTGGTTATATTTAATTTAGTTACACCAAAGAAGTATGACTTCTAATGCGTGTACGTAAGTACATGCACCGAATTTTTTAATTTTGTTTTTAAAAATTGAACTGTTTTATATATAAAGCTTAATTATATTTTGTTCAAGTCCCAAGATTTAGGTTTTAGAAAGAAATCACTAAGAAATTATTAAGAAAAAAACAATAAATAAATTTTCAACACATACCGGGTGTCTCATTTAAAGTGCCATGAGCTTATAACTCTAAAACTAATAATAATTTTAAGAAAAGTACAAGTATAAAAGTTTTTGTTTTAATTTATACGATCTAGTAACCATTTTGTTGATAAAGAGTTTTTTAAAAAATATTTTTTCTTGAGAATTCCTGAGTGTTTGGCCAAAGTGTCATGGGTCCTGTGGCGTCTTGATAAAATACTTTAGAATTACAAAAACTATATTTATCAAATAAATGGTAACTTGTAATTACTTTTAAAAAGCTCTTAATGGGCTCTATTTAATGTCCAAAAAATTAATACCATTCTATGTAAGGTAAGGTAAGGTAGTTCATACAATATTCAGCAAAATCAAAGTATTTATTTCCAGTGATATAATAATATTGGAAAAAAATATTATACTTGTACTTTTTTTAAAATTTTTATTAGTTTATGGTTTATAGATCTGTGGCACTTCGGTGCCACACCCTGAAAATACAAAAAACATTAAAAAAAATATATTTATCAACATTTATACATTTTTGGAGAGCTCTTGACGAGCTCTATCCAATTTTGGAGAAAAATTAATAGCTTTCTATTTAAAATTAAAAAAGTTACCATTGTTTTCGGTTAAAACATATGTAGCAAAAAATTTATACATATGCTCGTCGATAGATCATATATAAATTTAAAAAAAAGTATATCTGTATTTTTTTGAATTTATATTATTAGTTTCAAAGTTATAAGCTGGTGGCACTTTAAATGAGACATCCGGTATAATAGGTAGATAACTAAAAATCAAGTACGTTTTCAAATTGAATAATGATATTGCCCCCAACCTTTAAATTGCCCCCATATGGGGTGTGGGACCCATGTTGGGAAACACTGGTCTAGAGTCTATTTTTAATTATGGCACATTTTTGATTTACGGCCACAATGTCTTGTTATACGGCCAAAACAAATATTGTACCTTCTGTTTAGTTCTATCCATTCGTTATACGGTTTTTCGCTTTACGGCCAATCTTTAAATTTTTAAAATAGTTTAAAAACTGAATTTTGGGCCTCCCTTTTATTCAACCCCTAATTAGAATAATACACGAATATTCCAAAATATATAAACATTTTTACTTTAAAACTTTAGTAATTAAAAAAAGCTTTTAAATATTACTCTTTTAAATGTTTATAATGTCTTGCGTTCTACCTTTTAGATTTTTTTTATTACTTGACTTAATTTACATTAAACAACAACGAGAAGCTTTTAGGAATTAATTTTAAGTAGACGCAGAACAATAAATAATTAATCAACACATTTCGTGATCTGAAATGAATGTTTTTTAATTACAAAATGCCAAAGTGTCTCATTAGTAAATGAGTAGATTCTTTGCTTGTTTAGATCAATTTAAATGCGTATTGTTCGAAGTGATAACAGTTTTTTATTGCGTCCTCAACAGTAATGTTTGCTGCGAAGAAAAGAAAATTTTATTATCCCCATTACTTTTATCGTTTCATCAATTTATTAGCACTCGGACCTTTATTTAATTTAAAAACCGGTGATGCAATAGAAAATAGGTTGTACACTTATTACGCCGCATTTATGTGCTCTGTTACTTTTTTCTTTTACTTTTGCTCCAATTGGGGAAGGATTTCCATCTCTTATCCGCATTACCCCACTGCGACCCTGAAAATCACAGATTCAGTTTTAAATTTTACCGTGACATTAACAAATTTGACTTCGATTTTCATCCCTTGTATTGCATACCGCAGCAGTTTCGTTTCCTTTTTAAAATTATTTTATAAACCTTATTATTCGAACAAAATAATCCGCGAAGAAGAAAGGGAGCTGTTTAAAAATTTTTATGCCAGATTTTGCTTTGGCATTTCATCTTTTCACTTTTTTTTCTTTACGACGCTTATGTGTGGATCAAGTTTTTCCATTTTCAAGTTTACTTATGTTATCTCTTTAGAATCTTTCAGTATTATCAGTTGTGCGTCAATATTCAAACGGTCTTCAATTTTCTGCTGTTGCTTAAGCATCGGTTTCGAATTATCAACGACTTTTTGGAAAAGCTGGCGTTTTCGGACGAACCAAAAGATTTCACTTTGAGATACGCGAAAGTTATTAATTTTTATAATTTCGAAACGACCAAAGAGCACTCAGAACTTTACGAGAACTTAACGGTTCAAGTTGATCTGTTCAATAAAATCTTTGGTTTTCAAATTTTGTTCCTAACGGCGACCATTATAATGGCCTTCTTGAACGCTTTGGACATTTTAACGGTGTACGGTCTTTATAACGCGACAAGAATCAGTAATAAAGTAGATTTAATAATAATTATGTGCTTTTGGTCCTTTTTATTACTGGTAAATTTAGTATTGGTGCAAAAAGTGGTCAAAAAAAACCTAATACTTATTTTTTTAGATTTTGGGGACAATTGTGGCAGCCTCGTGCGATGCAACGACCAGAGAAGCGCAACGAACAGGAGAAGTTTGCTATAAGCTATTGCTGAAGCTTCCTGCAACTCCTGAAAAACCCCACGACAAAGCTCTGAAAGAGCAATTATATTTGTTGTCGCAGTTATCGACGCAACGTTGTCCTTGTTTTTCGGCCGCTGGATTTTTTAAAGTCGATTATTCGATGCTGCTGGCACTTTTTGGGTCTGTGACGTCATACGTAATTGTTGTCATTCAATTTAATAAATAAATTAATTTAATGAAACAACTGTATTAAGGAAAGTAAATAATTAAAAAACTAATTGTGTTTTTATTGAAAGGAAATTATTGGGTTGGCAAGAAAGTAATTTCGTTTTTCACAAATGGATGGCATTTGGTTTACATTTGTCAATCACCAAATTGAAGGAAAAAATCTGAATTGGCCATGTGCAATGGCATTATGTTCCACCATGACAACGCTCGACCTCACACATCTTTAGTAACTTGTCAAAAATTATTGGAGCTTGGTTGGCAACTGATGTCATATCCACGATATAGCCTTGACTTTGCACCATCAGTTATTTTGATCTATACAAAATTTCTTAAATGGTAAATATTTCACTAATGACCACCTGAAATTGAACTTGGTTAAACTTTTTCCTGATATGGCCCAGATGTTCTACGAACATGGACTCATGAAATTATCAGACACATGGCAAAAGGTTATTGAACAAAATGGTACATTTTTAGTTGATCAAAATCTATTTTTTGTATGAAAAAAAATAGTTTTCTTTAAATCAAAAAACCGATATTACTTTTTTGCCAACCCGACAGTGAAGAATTGAGATCATCTTAAATTATGTGTTGGTTAATTTTGTATTTAGCGAATTTTGAAATTTTTATCATTAATAATGTATAAAAATCAATTTTAGACACTCGGCGTTTGATCAATAATTTTTTAATTAATTTATTTTTAAGGTGAAATAAATAAATAATAAATTCCGTCATCAAATCAAAAAGAATAAATAATTCAAGTCCCAAGAGAAATCAAGCTTCTCAAATGCATACGGGATTTATTATTATAAATTCTTGTGCTTCGTCAAACAAATGGCCGAAGCTACGGAAGAGGCAAAAAAGAAGAAATTGGCGTTAGAAGAGAGAAAGAAAACAGCTTATAATTGTTCCTTTAAATTTGTGTGTTTTTCGACACAGCTGTTTGCGTTATCAGTGCCAAGTTTGTACGATTACAAAGGCCTTTCGGTGTTTTATATTCTCTACGTTTTCATTTATGTTTGCGGGCTCACGGCTTTGTTTCTATGGACGTTAATTTACAAAGCTCAAAATTATTACGGCTTTATCGATAAAACTATGGCGATCGATTTTCTCACAACGATTTTTTATACTACAACGAACGTGGTTGGAATCATATGTTTTGTAAAGGCGCATCGAAAAACCCTAATAAATGCTTTGAAACAAGCCCAAGAAATCTCGAAGAGCTTTGCAAAGGACGATAAATTGCAAACGCAAAGAAACGAAATCTGTATTTTCACATTTGCAACTTTGTTGTTTCATCTGTTGATTATTTCTTTAATTCTATGCGTGATTCTTTTGGGTATTTTTAAAGTTAAAGATTTGCTTATCCAGAATCATGTACTTAATATAATTAATTTGTATATGGTAACAGTTGTGTCTTTGCAAATCGAAAATTATGCTGCAATTATTGCAAAGCCTGTTGGACATCTCAACGAAAAACTTTTAACCTCGATCGAGCAGATCAAAAAACTAAGAAAGGAAAGCCAAAAGGGATCAACACAGAATTTCTGAGAGTCCACGATAAGATTTCAGATACCTTGGAAATGTTTAATAGTGTTTTAGGGTTGCCGTTATTGTTAATGGTTTATTTAACAATTCTTCAGGGTTTGCAGACTTTGAATTTTATTTTGGAATATATGTTGGCGCTTCCTGAGATTTCCATTAAAATTACCATAGTTGATGTTCTTCTAAGTGTGGGATGGACCATAATTTTATTGGTAAAAAGTTTTGAAGAAATTAAAAACTGAAGCACATGAAAGGACAACAGGCCATTTTGTATTGTGAGCCCAATTTCAAAATTAATATTTTAATTTGATCATCTATGATGACCTGCTACTATATCTAGAATATCTTGAATATGACACTTTCAGAGTTGGAAGATGTTGCAAAAGGACACATTTTGGCCAAGTGAAAAAGTCGGATTAATTTTATTCTGACCGCCAAGGGGCAAAAAGGTTTTATCAAATTTTGCTGAAAGTTCCGTTGAAAATAGGGCTTAATCAATGCAATGGTATGATATTCATGCAAATAGTTGATGAAAAGTTGGTCACCATGGATCATCAAATAAAAATATTGATTTTGAAATTGGATTTACAATACAAAATAGACAGTTGTCCTTCAATGCAACTTTTTGTTATTATATTGGGTTGGCCAGAAAGTAATTTGGGTTTTCACAAAAATTATTGGAGCTTTGTTGGAAGCTGATTTACCATATTACTATTTATTATATTGCCTTGATTTTTTCCCATCACATTATCATTTATTTCGATCATTACAAAACTCATTAAAGGATAAAAAAATTACTAATGATGATGACTTGAAATTGCATTTGTTTCAGTTTTTTTTGCTTATAAAGACCAAAAGTTCTGCTAATGTAAAATCATGAAAAAAAAATGGAAAAAGGTCATTGAACACAATGGTGCATTTATAGTTGTTCAGAATCCATTCTTTGTTTAAAAAAATTGAGTTTTACTTTAAACTAGAAAACCGAAATTACTTTCGTACTAACCCTATAGATCTTGATGTATTAAAGTTGATTTTATCAAGTAAATTTGTTGTTATTTTAAACAAAATTACAGTTTTAATAATCGACAAAAATGCACCTTTTTTGCTATTTTTACCAATATTTTAACTATTGGGCATATTAACATAATAAATTCTCGTATTTTAGGCTTGCGAATTACTGGTGGCTTTCTCCTGCGAGAAACTCAAAAACGAATGCCACAGGACCGAAATAATTTGTTACAAATTATTGATGGAGATACCTCTAAGAAGCAAATTAAATGGAGAACACGACCTTCGCGAAGCTTTATCACGACTATCAAATCAAGCGCAATTTCGTACGTCCAATTTGAGTGCTGCTGGTTGTTTTTCTATAGATTTTTCCATAATGCCCATGATACTTCTAACAACAGTAGCCCACACCGTAATGTTGTTGCAATTTAATTAATTAAATTAATGATTTTCGAGGGCAGAAGTAATTAAAAACCGTTCCATGTGTGTTACATGATTTTTTCATGGAAAACTATTAAATAAATGATTGTAGAAATAAACGTTTCATTACCAATATTAATCAATTCACTTTTAGGTATATCAACATGCAATAAGTACCATTATATAGAAATGGATAAATCAATGGTTCTGCTAAAGTAATTAGATATTGTTTACTTTTTCCATTCTTGATGTTTGTTTATAATGTTTAACATACATTTTTTTAATCAAAAAATAACCTCTTTATTTTTTCCAGAATCTTAGGTTTTACCATACCATACGAAAGGGGATCAATTCACTCAAATAAATTGTTCAAAATTTATAGTCTTTTCGTAATTTTAAGTAGCACAACACTAACTCTGGCAACGTGGTACTACAGATTAGTTATCAATTACAAAAAAATGCAAGCCACTGTAGTTTTGACGGACGTCTTAGAAAGTTCCACGGTGTTGATTTTGCACATAATCTTGATACTATATACAGTTTTCCTGGACGAGGATTCCAGAACAAAATTTGCCGTGTTAATGATCGATTTAAATACGGTTCTGAGTTTTTCGAAGAAGGTCAAGAAGATGTTCACTCACGAGAAGGTTTTTGTCATCGTATATTTTTGCACGATCGCTTTGTGCGTTGCCTACATCGGGATTTGGACGAAAATCGTTGGTTTCGAGATGGAAAAGTTTTTTATCGTCAAAGAAGTGCAGATTTGCGTCTGCGTCTTGGGCATAAGTCAATTTTACTATTTGAATCTGCGCTTGATCGATTTCCTTACCAATTTTAACCAGATGCTTTCCGTTTGTGCGGAGTGCCAGGAAATCGTGGTGACGCTCACCGATCAATCGAGCAAGGATAAAAAAAGGAGCGTTTCGTTAAAGATCGAGGATTTTCCGAGGATTTATCAAAAATTGTGCGACGTTGTCGATATAGCCAATGCTGTCTATGGATATCCTTTGCTGTTTTGCGTGTCTTTGATTATGATGAGGATCATCGGGACTATCAATGTTTCTGTTGTTTTCGATCGTTATCCTTTGACTATCTGTATATCGGTCCTGTGGACTCTGACGTCAACGGTAAATTTGAAAAATAAAATTAATACTGATGCTAATGGTGTTATTTTAGGTGCTTGCTGTGATGATAATCAATTCCTGCGAAGCGGTCCATGCAGAAGCAAGAAAGTCCGGCGTAATTGGATACAAATTAATTTTTAAGTTGCCCATACGTCCGATCAAATTAGAAAAGGTTGCGCTACGAGATAATATAATGTTATTGATACGGCTAGTCGAAATCCGCAATCCGCAATACTCCGCGGCCGGTTTTTTCGATTTGAACTTTGCAACTTTTCTTGCAACTCTCCATTCCGTTACGACTTACACCATTATGCTGTGTACCATTGTTAAATAAAGCAATTTATTTGCAATACGTTTTGTGAGCTATTTTTAGGTTCTGAGGCGAAATTGATTAAGCTGCTGAAGCAGTGCCAAAAGTTTTGAGTAAAAATTGATCAAAATAATGGGAAAAAATTGGAGATTTGATAGTTGATGGAAATATGGTTTGGAAAATTTCAATTAAAAAAGTAAATTGAAAATAAATTGAAAAGAAAAATTTTAAGAACGACAATGTGCACATTTTTCCCAGATTAAATTGTATATAAGCCATAGCGTCGTAATTTTTGATAAAAATTATTTAGAAAGTAAATTAATTATTGTGAATCGTGCTCAAAACTGAGTGTGCACATTCGAGCTCAAAGTGGCACATTCCGATCTCGGGAAAATGAAGCGCGCCGCTCCGCGTCGCGCTTCATTTGCCTCCCTCGCTCGGAAATGTGCCACTTTTCGCTCGAATGCGCACATCTTCGTATTTAATGGATTTTTCTATATTAATCGTCTCTCTTTTAGATCAAACAATTGAATTTATAAGTTTTAAATTTAAAAATAGCTATAGCATTTATTTTTTTTAATGATAATTTTAAAAAAGCACTAAATCATAGATTTGGTCTTTCCTGTGGAAATACGGTCCTGTAATTTTTAATTAAAATTTATCAGAAAGTCGATTAATTATTGTGAATCATGCTTAAAACCGAGTGTGCGCATTCGAGCTCAAAGTGGCACATTCCGATCTCGGGAAAATGAAGCGCGCCGCTCCGCGTCGCGCTTCATTTGCCTCCCTCGCCCGGAAATGTGCCACTTTTCGCTCGAATGCGCACATCCTCGTATTTATTGCATGTATTATATTAAATTTTACACTTGGTTATATTTAATTTAGTTTCGCCAAAGAAGTACAACTTCTAAGGTGCCTACAAAAGTACTCACCGGTTTATTTTTGAAGTAGGGGTATTAATCTACTATAAATCTATCATTTTGGGCAATTACCTTTTGCCATCTTTCTGGCAATTGCATATTTTTATGCTCCTTGTCAACAAAAAATTGAACCAAGTGCGATTTCAGGTCATTATCATGAAATTTTTACGATTTAAAATGGTAATCTGATGGTGCAAGGTCAGTGCTATATGGTTTATCAGGTATATCCGTCTCCAACTAAGCTTCAATAATTTTTGATGAGCTAATAAAGATGTGTGAGGTCAAGTGTTGTCATGGTGGAACATAATGTCTTTACTATTAGCCGTTTATTCTTGATTTTCTCTTTCAATTACGTTAGATGTTGAATTGATCGTTTGGTGCTTTGGAGGTAGCTCAAAATACACAATACCTTTATAATTCCGCCAAATTGAAAGCACGATACTGTTTCGATATAGCTTGTACCGATTTATTACGCTTGGACCATGATCGTTTTTATTAATGTCATGGAGACAATCTATTTTTCGTCACCAGTGATGACATTAATCTTCTCTTTTTATATTGAATTGAAGTAAATTATTTAATACATATTACCTGCAAGGTTAAAATTTAATATGTACTTCTAACCCTTTGCACTCGTTTGTCGCCGTAAGAGCGGCAAGATGCGTTTTAAAAAATATATTTACGAGTGCAAAGGGTTAATATTGCCTTTACAACTTTTTTTTGTTTAAAGCCAAAATTTTGACATATCGAGAAAAAAATATTTTAATGAGTTATGACTCTTTTAAGTGACTATCATAATATTGCAATCATAGTTGCAAAAATAAAGCAATGGTCATTATTTTTAATGGGAATCGGATTATGGTCTATTAATCATCTAAAAAAAAATTATTAATGAAAAATATTTTATTGCTCATTAAAATATGATATTTAAAAAGTAAATTTGTTTATTGTAAATTGTGATGAAAATTCCAGTAGGCAATTCGAGCGAAAAGTTATTAGAAAAGAAAGTCATGTGACAGCGTTCAAAAAAAAAACGTAAACACATTTTTGGATTTTTTTCAGAAAAAAACTAAAGCAAATTTTTAGTGGGGCCAATTTTTCACATCATCAAAATGACCTTTAAAAATTGTAAGAATCAATAACAAGTAATATCACAAAAGTGAAATTAAATATGTACATTGGAATGTAACAATTCTTTATCTATCTTTTTTTTAATTAAATTAAGGAAATCTATTATTGACCCAGAATATTCAGTCTTAAAAAATCTGCCGTAAAATTATGGAGCCAGAGGTGAAACCCACAAAGCTATCGAATTTAAACGAAGATTGGAAAGTCATAAAAATTTTGAACTGGACGGGGGCTGCAATCGGGGCCGCTCCCCCATACGACTTCGACATCCAGAAATTTGACAATTTAAAAGTGTACCGTTACTACGCCCTAATTCTAATTGTAATCACAATTTTTGGCTTTCTTTATTCGATAATCGGAAGACACCTGGCGGTCTACCCCAAAATGAATTTAACAACAATTACGATGGATGTCTTAACGGTGGTTGTTCTAACAATCTTCAATTTAGTCGTGATTGGGTGTTCGGCCTTTAAAACCGATCTAATCAACGATCTGTTTACTTCTCTCATTAGAAACGACATATTTTTGCAACCAAAGCAAAAGAAGAATGGGGAAGAAAGGAAAATCAGTTTTAAAACCAAATTCATCGCAATTCACGTATTATTTTTGATTTTAATAGTTTACGATTGCTACGTGTGGATCGCCATCTTCGGCAATCAAAGCCTTCGCTATTATTTTTTCAAAAACTTTCAGTATTACGTCATCATTTATGCCACTTTTCGCTTTTGCGAGTACTTAAGTTTCATAATAAATCGTGTTCAATTCAGCACGAACATCCTGATCAATTTGGTGAACGAAATGCACAAGCTCGCCGACACAGGGGTCGACGAAGAAATCTCTAACGCCCAATGGATTAGGATCAGCCAAAAAATCAAACCCAGACAAGAAGACATAATGCAATTAAATCTGTTGTCGAAAATTTTTAACGTGCTTTTTACTTCTATGGAGTTATTTAATAAGCTCTTTGAATGGCAAGTTTTATTTCTTTTGTTTACTTCTGTGATGGAGTTTTTCCAGACTTTCAATTTTCTGGTGGCTTTTGCTTCGGGATCTGCGAAACAGAAAAATTTTGCCAATTTTTATTTTATCATTTTGAGGGTTTCCTGGATGATCTTCTCAATGGTAAGTTGTCGAGTAGTTTTGTGCTGTTAGAAGTTATACTTCTTTGGCGTGACTAAATTAAATATAACCACGTGCAAAAATTAATATAAATAAATATCTATGGTACAGTAGTGTCTATGGTAACAATAAGAATATCTGATTAATAAGAATGTACAGTCATACGAAAAAGTATTCAAACACTATATGATGTTTAATTAAATTGATACCCTCTGCTATAAAAAAATTAATTATTTAAAATTTAAAAAAATGTCTTAATAGTCCATACTTTACTTTTTGACATTATTCATATTTACCTTTAAAATAAAATTTGATAATAAAACCTCAACATTTATTGAACTATCTCTGCATATACATATTTGTCAGTGAATAAAACTTTCAATTTCAAAATATATTTGTATATTCAAATTAATTAATGCAAATTAATTAGTGTGGGATTGTCGGTGTGTTCACTAGCAAATATTTAATACAACGTGTAAATTGAGGAATAAGTATAGTATTTATTGTAGATTTTGGTTAATAGCCTAGTGTGCAATGTGGTCTCGAGAAAATGTGCTCTTTTTGCTCGAATGTGCTCATAGGTCGCTTTATTTGCCTAGGTACATTACTATTTACTTTTTAAATTTCAAAATTAATTTAAACAAATTTAATAAATACGAGGATGTGCGCATTCGAGCGAAAAGTGGCACATTTCCGAGCGAGGGAGGCAAATGAAGCGCGACGCGGAGCGGCGCGCTTCATTTTCCCGAGATCGAAATGTGCCACTTTGAGCTCGAACGCGCACACTCGGTTTTAAGCATGATTCACATTAATTAATCGACTTTCTGATAAATTTTAATTAAAAATTACAGGACCGTATTTACACAGGGAAGACCAAATCTATGATTTAGTGCTTTTAAAAAATTATTATTAAAAAAAAATAAATGCTATAGCTATTTCTGAATTTAAAACTATTATAAATTAAATCGTTTGATTTAAAAGAGAGACCATTAATATAGAAAAATCCATTAAATACGAGGATGTGCGCATTCGAGCGAAAAGTGGCACATTTCCGAGCGAGGGAGGCAAATGAAGCGCGACGTGGAGCGGCGCGCTTCATTTTCCGAGATCGAAATGTGCCACTTTGAGCTCGAATGTGCACACTCGGTTCAAAGCATGATTCACAATAATTAATCGACTTTCTGATAAATTTAAATTAGAAATTACAGGACCGTATTTACACAGGGAAGACCAAATCTATGATTTAGTGTTTTTAAAAATTATTTAAAAAAATAAATAAATGCTATAATTATTTCTGAATTTAATACTATTATAAATTCAATTGTTTGATCTAAAAGAGAGACGGTTAATATAGAAAAATGCATTAAATACGAAGATGTGCGCATTCGAGCGAAAAGTGGCACATTTCCGAGCGAGGGAGGCAAATGAAGCGCGACGCGGAGCGGCGCGCTTCATTTTTCCGAGATCGGAATGTGCCACTTTGAGCTCGAATGTGCACACTCGGTTCAAAACATGATTCACAATAATTAATCGACTTTCTGATAAATTTAAATTAGAAATTACAGGACCGTATTTACACAGGGAAGACCAAATCTATGATTTAATGTTTTTAACAATTATTTAAAAAAATAAATGCTATAATTATTTCTGAATTTAATACTATTATAAATTCAATTGTTTGATCTAAAAGAGAGACGATTAATATAGAAAAATGCATTAAATACGAAGATGTGCGCACTCGAGCGAAAAGTGGCACATTTCCGAGCGAGGGAGGCAAATGAAGCGCGACGCGGAGCGGCGCGCTTCATTTTCCCGAGATCGGAATGTGCCACTTTGAGCTCGAATGTGCACACTCGGTTTTAAGCATGATTCACAATAATTATTTTACTTTCTCAATCAAAGTATCGTTAGCTGTGCGCGCGCAGCTTCCAGTTCCTCCTAAAATTTTACTCTCGAATTGCCAAAAGAAGTATAACTTCAAAAAAAATTAACAAAACTAATATTATAAACGGTTTCAGATCTTGGGCATTGCTGTCATTCGAAAAAGTGTGCATTTGCGATGTGTGTCGTACGAAATTGGCAAGCAGCTTAATAAAAGGCTATTGGGGATGCCATTGGAGGAGCTGCTAAGGGACGAGGCACAAGAAGAATTGATTATTCTCAATCAACAGTTTATGAAAAGGCCACTTCTTATTAGTGGCGTGTGTGTTTCGCCGATTTTGCCTTTATTGTTAATGTTCTTGTAACACTCACATCTTTTGCCCCTATTATTATACAATTTAATCGAGTTTAATAAGAGAAAATGATCACCGAGTTTTAATAGACAATAGATTATACTGTTTTTATTGTTTATTACACGAAAAATAAATTGTTTTTTTACTGGCCACAATTTGTGGAGGGGTGCAAATTTGCTCTCAGATTCTCTGTTTAATATGTCATGCACCCATATTCTCTTTCTTCTTTATCTTCATTTTCATTTATCTTTTATCTTCATCTTCATTTGTTTCATTATCTAAAATTGTATTGTGACGTTTTAACTAGGGTTTCAAATATTAACGGTCGATTTCTTATTTTAACAATAATTAAAAATTATTTAACAAAAGAATTAACAAATTATTGACAACAATTACTAAAATACTAGTATATTTACTTATTAATTAACTTACTAACTAATTTACTTACGGTTTTAATGCACCCAACCAATTTATTTACACTGTTTATTTATCTTTACCGCGCGTTAGAGATTACCTTGAGTTTCACCGAGAACCAGATGATTAAAGTGCACTGAAGTAAACAAATTATAATTGCTATATACAATTTAACAAATTCTTTGAAAATATTTGGCTTGTGCTATTTAAAGAGGACGAAAATAACCTAAAAAGTATTGCAATACAAGAAAGAAAGAACATTACTTTAGATATTAAGCAAAACTTACACAATTGAGTCCAAAAATCATATGACTATATAATTAATCTTCAAAAGCATCAAATTCATTGTTTATTTAAAAAGCCCTTTTTGCTAACCGAATAAAATTAACATTTATGCTAAATAAAAGGCATTAATTAAATGGAATACAGTAGACTCTCACTAATCCGGCACTATTAAAAACTAGGGGATGCCGGTTTATTGGAATGTTCGGATTACTGGATTGTATGTAATAATTCCTACACGGAGAAAAAAACATAGGGATTTTTCCTATTTTTGCATAGGAAAAATTCCTATGTCGCATAGGAATTTTTCCAATGTTAACGTAGGAATTTTTGCTATGTTAAAATTTGACCTTTTTCCGACGGAATATACGCAAATTGAAGCTTTTGCACGTATGGGGACTTATATTCCACCCAAAACATTAGAGGTTGGGCAGCGGGAAGATTTCAAATTCAAAGGTAATCGTCAAGAACTAAAAAATATTTCTGTTGCCATTGAAATGATTCTTTGGCATTAGTTTTGACAAAAACGATGGAAAATTCAATTCATTAGCACATAAGGGATTTTCAAAAGTAATTTCAGAGAGCCATAGAATTTTGATGAATTTGGTACAAGGATCTTTGTGGAGGGAAATATCTGCAAAATTTGAAAATAAGTTCGTTTTGCCGTTAGAAATTTCATTCGATGAATATGAGCCAAATAATCCTTTAGGTAGCCATCGCGGGATTACAAAGATTGGCGCGGTTTATGCAGGAATTTCATGTTTACCTGAGTTTATGCAATCTAAATTGGAAAATACATATATCTTAGCTTTATTTAATTGTCTAGATGTTAAGTCGTTAGGATTTGAAACCATTTTAAAAGATGTAATTGATGAATTGAGAGATTTACAAAGTGAGGGAGTATGGCTCAATTTTAATGAAAATAAAAAAAAAGTTTATTTTACTGTTGTTGCGGTTTTGGGTGACAATTTAGGCGTACACAGGATAAATAGATTTGTTGAGTCTTTTAAAGCAAATTTTCCCTGCAGATTTTGCTACTCTCATAGAAATAATTTAAATCTTATAAATAATGAAGAATTTTGTCTCATGATAATAGAAGAAAGTTATAAAGAGGATCTTACTACCAACAATTTTTACTATGTTAACATAGGAAAAATGCCTATGTTAATATTGGAATAATCCCTATCATAACATTGAAAAAATTCCTATGTCAACATAGAAATTTTTTCTATGTTAACATAGGAATTTTTCCTATGTCAACATAGGAATTTTTCCTATGTCAACATAGGAATTTTTCCTATGTCAACATAGGAATTTTTCTATGTCAACATAGGAATTTTTCCTATGTCAACATAGGAATTTTTCCTATGTCAACATAGGAATTTTTCTATGTCAACATAGGAATTTTTTCTATGTCAACATAGGAATTTTTCCTATGCAAAAATAAAAAAAATCCCTGTTTTTTTCTCCGTGTAATAAATAAAATAAAGCATTTCATAAAGGGAATACATTTACACCTATTAATATTTTTTTTTATAGCAGTGACATCTTACTCCACTAATTAGTCTTAAAATATGAGGTTTGTTTTTTTGCAACGTGTAGCCTTTGTTTAAAAACTTTTCGAAAAATTATTAATTGAATGGGCTGTGGGAGGCGCGGTCGGAAGTGCCGAATTAGCGAGACTCTCCTGTAATTACATTGATTTTTTGTTAATATTTTTTAAACGTAATTTGATTCATAAATACCCTAAAAAATTATTTTTGATTGTCAATTAATCGTGTTTTTTTTTTTTTTTTGATATCAACGGATCGTGTGGACGATCAGTAATTATTTTTTTATACCTCCAAAAACTTGCGCAATAATAAGCGTGCAAGTTCAAATTAATACTTTTCGTGTAAGCCATATAAATTTACGACTATAATTTGAGGACATTTTGTTTAAAAGTAACGAAAATCGTGTCTTCGAAAGGCAATAAAAGTTTCGCAAGTACATAATAACTACTGTATATTCATGAGGAAGGCGAAATTAAGGGGAACAACTGATACGAACAAAGCGTGTCTAATAAATGTTAAGAGGGCAATTTTATGGCGGTGTGTTTGCGAATAACGACGCCACATTTTCGAATAATATATAAGATTACCTACGGAAGGGTCCGCGTTCGGTTTGGCGACAGCTTTATAGCGCGCCCAGAATCTCGTGACGATGCTGAAGATTGCCGCACTGCTGGTGGTCATCTCCACGGTGGCCCCCGTTGCGTATTCGCAGGTCGGTTGGGTAGGTGTTATTTTTTGCGTTTTATTTGAAATATAAATTGTGACGGTGTTAAATGCGCCGAACCGCAAAGAAGTTGTACTTAACGATTTAAGCGCAAAAAGTCGTAACCACCGTTAGGGAAATTAACGATTTTTTTTCGCGATCGCTCTCGATAGAGATATCTCGGACGATGCATAATTTCGTAATTTATACTGACAGGACATTAAAGCAAAACTATCTGATGCGGTTTAATAAATTCAATCGGTCTTGTCACTACAAAAGAACCGAACTGTAAAAGCTCGTTCGGCGTTGTTAGCCTAGAATTGACGTTTAATTATTTCTTGCGTTGCCTTTTCAAAATTGTTCAATTAATTTACTTCCAGTTCCAGCCGTGAAATGCCTACACCCGACTCCGGTTGTTTATTTTCGGGGAAAAAATGTATGTGTTCGTCAACCGCCTCCAAAAAGGTGGGAACTTGGCTTTCGAGCATCGGAATGCTTTTTATCCAAATTGCTCGATTAATTTTGCGCTTTCCGTTCGAAAATCGCTTCTGTACAAATTCGAATACAGTGAAACCTCGATTATCCGGACCCCGGTTATACGGATTGTCAATCGCGTTCGGAAATTAAACCTCGGTAGTTCTTACTAAATATTTTATTATGTATTTTGCACTAAACAACGTTTTTTTTGCTTTGTTGATTTTAAGATAATGTGCGTTTTTTTGTAAATATATATACCTAACAATTTGGCCAATTTTTTTCGTGTTAAAACAGGACGCTTTGTAATTGTGCTTAAAGTTGAGTGTGCACATTCGAGCTCAAAGTGGCACATTCCGATCTCGGGAAAATGAAGCGCGCCGCTCCGCGTCGCGCTTCATTTGCCTCCCTCGCTCGGAAATGTGCCACTTTTCGCTCGAATGCGCACAACCTCGTATTTAGTGGATTTGCCTATATTATTATTTTATTCTTCAATTTAAAAAATTAAAAGTCGAATAAATTAGATCTATTTTTTGTATGAAAAAGGTTATATATTTTATTCCTTTCGATAAGTTATAATGGTGCTCTTTCCCACGCCTAATTGTAGCCAGCTTGATAAAAATATTTTCATGTGTAGGGGGAAAGTAGCATGAAACAGCCAGTTTTAAAAAAAGGGATAAATAATATAGAAGGCCATAAATAAATCAATTTTTTTTTAAATCTGTAATTGTTCATGCATTTATGTACGTAATGTCATAAAACATTTTTCAAAATTAACGATATTTTTCGACTTCTAATCATTTATAAGAAAATAAAATTTGGCTTTTTCATAACCTATACGTATTGATAGAGCCAACCCAAGTTTTGAAAAAGCCATGTTCTTATTACAAGATTAAAACTGCACATTAACGAAGATATTATTTAATAATAATCTTAAGCTATAATTTTAGATCTTATATAATTATAAAACGTTTTAAATAACGCAAATTCTGGATAAAATATTGACTTACATAAATCTAAGAAACTGTCAAAAAATTTGACGTTTGAGATCAATCATTGCATAAACTTAAAACGTTTTTAGCAAAAATAATGCAATTTCCCTTTTACGCCACAGGATTTATATGCCCAACCATTACAACTTTGCATCGGTACCACTCTTGATTGCTGTTACTACAATTATTATTGCATTTTATGCAATTAAAAGGTGGCTCTTTCATTACACTGCAGTCCGGTTATTTCAAAACATATTCTCTCAAGAAACAAAATCTCGAAAATTACTATGAAATCAAAGATTAGTCTACAAAATATATACGTTATTAGAAGGCCTAATATATCTATGAAATTATAGTGTAATCATATTATTATTATTTTTGTACGTATAGGCGTTAGAAAACAAATAAACTGAACTCAAAACCTTACTTTTTGACGACAAAATCTTCAATACGTCGTATCGGCGCCGTTTATTGACGGTGAACGGTCAAATTTTTGTGGGGGATATCTGGCTAGTGTTGCTATTTTAAAATAATAATACATAAACGATTCGTATGAAAACTACCGCGTAATTGATAATGGCTTTTTCAAAACTTGGCTGTTTCATGCCACTTTACCCCTACTTTCTAATATTTACTAATTCGCATTTTTGATTAATTAAAATTATATATGGGTGATTCCGTTCTAACTGTTACTTTTTTGGTTAAAAATTTTTGAATTCTATAACTAAACATTTTTTTGTTTTTTTATGCATATTATTACTCTATTTTATAGTAAAAATGAAAGTGCGAGAGGATTTTGCTACAACTTTAGAATATCGAGAATGAAAATCATATTTTATAATTTCCATGCCACGGTACTGACATAAAATAAATTTCGTAGACATTCTTCAGAAAAATTATTAAATTTATTTATGAATTGTATTGTAACATTTTAAAACTCTTTTTTATTGATTATTTAACATTTCAATAATCCATAGTAACTTATTTATAACAAAGAATACATTATAATTTATATCAAACATTAACAAACTCAAATCTAACACATTTCACAAAAATTAACATAACTAAAATTTTTTTTTGGTTTTTATCACAGAATTTTTAATTCTTAAACTTCTACACAATGACACAGTTTCAGTCATCTTTGGCAATATTTTAACTTCGTGCGATGAATTCTCAGATTTTTTTGTGTTTTGCGTCATTCTGTTATTTATTTGTCCCACCTTATCATTTGAAGAATAATCAATTTTTCTCATAGAAAAGTGTCTGCCATACATTCTTATTAGAGCAATAAAAGCAACTTAACGGATTGGATAAAATACAATTACGTTGTAATTTATTCCACCTATATACTTTCATTGTGCCTACAAAAGGCTTAAAATTGTCTGGTAATTTGGAAAAATTGTACTCTACTAGCCCCAAAGTGTACCTACTGACTGAACTTCTTTTTCATAAATAATTTTCAGTGAAGTCAATATTTATTAACAATTAAATGTATTTTTATTATTTTTTGACACGGTACTGACCGCCACGGTACTGACATTTTAAATTAAAATAGCAACTGTAATTTTTTGATTATGAATTTGGTAATATCTTTTTACCCTATAACTTAGGTTAATAATAAGTAGGGGAGACCTAGGAGAGTTGTGACATCGTCAATTTTGCGAAGCCTATGACCGTTAGCAAAATGCTAATAACACTCATATGTTACTTTTTGGCGCGCCATATTCACATAGTGCACAGAAGTGTCTTAGGACAAGTGGTTACGTGTGTACATCTTCTACCCAAAATAAATTGCTAAAAGTAACTTTTTGATTAATATTTCGATAACATGTATTTCAATAAGTGTTAATTTATTGGAGTAATGACATTTGCTATAATATACTATAACTATACAGCTTTCATTACATCATAATGTTTTTCTTTTTTTCGCCATGCGTATTGAAGATATAAAGCGTTAATTTTTAATAATCACGTTTTGTATCGAGGGATTTGAAGGGGTTTAAACTCTCCATTTCCTTTTTAATATTGAACGGTTTTCGGTTTTCTTAAGAAACCAGTGAAATTGGATTTTTGCTGGAAAAATAATCCTATATAATATGAATTCCGTCTATAAATTAAAAAAGATTTGATTCTTAAGGCAAAAAATTTTGAGTGAATTTAAAAACTAACTTGGTGTAATAGGTTATGATTATATTCCAAAGTCAATAATTAAAAAATTAAAAATATTTATATTTAAAATGGATAAAACCAGTTTTAAAAGGGATAAAATATAAAGGCCATAAATAAATCAATTTTTTTAAATCTGTAATTGTTCATGCAATTTATACGTAATGTCATAAAACATTTCAAAATTAACGATATTTTTACTCTAATCATTTATCAGAAAAAATTTGGTTTTATAACCTTACGTATTGATAGAGAACAATTTTAAAACCATGTTTTATTAAAGATTAAAACTGCACATTAACGAAGATATTATTTAATAATAATCTTAAGCTATAATTTTAGATCTTATATAATTATAAAACGTTTTAAATAACGCAAATTCTGGATAAAATATTGACTTACATAAATCTAAGAAACTGTCAAAAAATTTGACGTTTGAGATCAATCATTGCATAAACTTAAAACGTTTTTAGCAAAAATAATGCAATTTCCCTTTTACGCCACAGGATTTATATGCCCAACCATTACAACTTTGCATCGGTACCACTCTTGATTGCTGTTACTACAATTATTATTGCATTTTATGCAATTAAAAGGTGGCTCTTTCATTACACTGCAGTCCGGTTATTTCAAAACATATTCTCTCAAGAAACAAAATCTCGAAAATTACTATGAAATCAAAGATTAGTCTACAAAATATATACGTTATTAGAAGGCCTAATATATCTATGAAATTATAGTGTAATCATATTATTATTATTTTTGTACGTATAGGCGTTAGAAAACAAATAAACTGAACTCAAAACCTTACTTTTTGACGACAAAATCTTCAATACGTCGTATCGGCGCCGTTTATTGACGGTGAACGGTCAAATTTTTGTGGGGGATGTCTGGCTAGTGTTGCTATCTTAAAATAATAATACATAAACGATTCGTATGAAAACTACCGCGTAATTGATAATGGGTCTTTCACAACTTTGCTGTTTCATGCCACTTTCCCCCTACTTTCGAATGTTTACTAATTCGCATTTTTGATTAATTAAAATTATATATGGGTGATTCCGTTCTAACTGTTACTTTTTTGATTAAAATTTTTGATTTCTATAACTAAACATTTTTTGTTGTTTCATGCATATTATTACTCTATATTATAGTAAAAAGTAAAGTGCGAGAGGATTTTGCTACAACTTTAGAAAATCGAGAATGAGAATCATATTTTATAATTTCCTTGCCACGGTACTGACATAAAATAAATTTGGTAGACATTCTTCAGAAAAATGATTAAATTCGTTTATGAATTGTATTGTAACATTTTAAAACTCTTTTTGATTGATTATTTAACATTTCAATAATTCATAGTAACTTATCTGTAACAAATAATACATCATAATTTATATCAAACATTAATCAACTCAAATCTAACACATTTCACAAAAATTAACTTAACTAAAATTTCTTTTTGGTTTTCATCACAGCATTTTTAATTCTTAAACTTCTACACAGTGATACCGTTTCAGTCATCTTTGGCAATTTTTTAACTTCGTGCGATGAATTCTCAGATTTTTTTGTTTTTTGCGTCATTTTGTTATTTATTTTTCCCACCTTATCATTTAAAGAATAATCAATTTTTCTCATAGAAAAGTGTCTGCATACATTCTTATTAGAGCAATAAAAGCAACTTAACGGATTGGATAAAATACAATTACGTTGTAATTTGTTTCACGTATATGCTTTCATTGTGCCTACAAAAGGCTTAAAATTGTGTGGTAATTTGGAAAAATTGTACTCTACTGGCCCCAAAGTGTACCTAATGACTGAACTTCTGTTTCATATTTACATGAATAATTTTGAGTGAAATCAATATTATTTATTAACAATTAAATATATTTTTATTATTTTTTTAAAGGGTACTGACCGCCACGGTACTGACATTTTAAATTAAAATAGTAACTGTAATTTTTTGATTATGAATTTGGTAATATCCATTTACCTTATAACTTAGGTTAGTAATAAGTACAGAAATTCATTAATTATGAGGAAAAAATTAATCGTTAATTAAGTTTACCAATACCACGGTACTGACAAGTAAATTTATGACATCATCTTTTAAAAATTGAGTTTTAAAATGACACAAACTCGCTTGAGAATTTCACTTGTGTTATGTTTGTAAACATAACTCAGTTAACGTACTTTCAATATGGCTTATTAGTTGTTTCATTAATTTCGAGGTAAATGGCGCACGAGTCATACAAATTCAAATTTAAAAATTTGCTTAAATCTGAGGACAAAAGTTATTAAGCCGAAATTCAATCTTCAATTGATGTATTAAAAAAAATTCGTTAATTTCTTTTAAGTTTGATTATATACATTAAGATTTATCAGTTAATTGGTTTGAATTACTTATTGCAACAAAAAAATAACCGATTTATAGGTAAATTCTAGAAAAGGACATGACACGGTACTGACATTTAAGTGAGATATTGCAAGTTTTCTTTGGCCTACAATTTATATTCTACAAGAAAAGTGATGAAATATGTTCATGATGATGGTATTGATACAAAAACTTCATTAATAGATTTATAATGTATGACCAGTGAGAGCAAACAGTATAGGACACAAAAAATCACAGTTAGAATGGAATCACCCATGTGAACTTTCAAGCGAAAACTTTTTCGGAATAAAAAATCTTGATTTGAAGGATTTGTTATTAATATAGTGGAATCCAATTAACACGAAGATGTGCGCATTCGAGCGAAAAGTGGCACATTTCCGAGCGAGGGAGGCAAATGAAGCGCGACGCGGAGCGGCGCGCTTCATTTTCCCGAGATCGGAATGTGCCACTTTGAGCTCGAATGTGCACACTCGGTTTTAACGATGATTCACAATGATCAATTTACTTTAAAAATTTCAAGTGATTCTAAAACCGTAGGTGCGCTCTCAAAATGTCTCCTTTGGGGTTCGCTTATTTTTTCATTTTTATTTTTTATTAATTAATTTGTATTTAAATAAGGAGGCAAGAATGAAATTCTTGTTAGGATTTCTTGATATTTGGCATCGTAATTGACAATTTTTTGAAAATGGGACATTTTGGCGTCCCGAATGATTGATTGGAGACAACGGGACAAATGATCTGAAAACGAAACAATCCCATTCAAAACAGAAAGTATGGTCACATTATATATAGCTAAAATTTGTTTTTTTATGTATTCAATTAACCAATTTTCGATTATCCGAACGAACTGCAACAACAATTAGTCCGGATAACCGAGTTTCCACTGTAACTAAACTGCAACCTTCCACAATCACATTATCACTTAAAGTAAAAAAAAAACTCTAAAACAACCCATTTTTTTCAAGTCCTGCTCATCTTGTGACGATGAAGATCCATTGGGCGGATTATTTTGCGCATTACTCTGCAACGATGATTATGACACTGAGTTAAATCAATCAGGCGAGGAACAATGCAGTGAAGAGGAAAGCAGCGAAGAAGAAAGCAGCGAGGAAGAAAGCAGCGAAGAAAAAAGCACCAAAGAACCCGTATCGACAACGGATAAAACATCTCCAATGGCTAGCACGGCTGCAACTTCTGGAGGAAGCACCGAGGGCGGTAGCAGTCCCACAACACCAGCATCTTCGCAATCTTCTTCTGCGGCAACTGCAGCTTCCTCCATCAAGGAAACTGCCAGTTCTTCGGCGTCCACGGCCGCTTCCACGTAACCATTGCCACACCAATCTTCCTCGTCCATGTTGCAATTACATACAATTATGGATTTTGATTTGAATAATAAAAAAGCACGTTTCGCAGGTTGTTTTACAAATGTTAAGTCGCTATTTCGTAATTGTTGCGTTCTTGTACCTTTATTGAGAGGTGGTATTACGTGGCTCTCGTTGCAGCTGTTGATATATGATTCACATTTCAGAAATGCATGTGGATTTTGATTAAAAGAGAAAAGCTTTCCCGTCTAAAAATAAAGAAACGTTCAGCAAAACGCAAAACGAACATAAACAAATAAAATCATATAAACAGAGAAGAGATAGGGAAGTAAACAAGTCTAATCTCTGGTGCGTCGATTTTATTAGAGCCCGCTCCTTAGTCCGCAGTTTTATTAAGGGTACCATCGGCACGGTGGGAACGTCTCGTTTATTATAACAACTCAAGAAATCCAGAAGGTTAAAGTGACCACAAGGCAGTAACCAACTTGTCAAGAGTAAAGTAGAATAGCTCGTGACATGAGTCAGTCTTTACGTGGCCATGATCGTCATCAGGTTAGTGGTGTGTCTCGTAGTTGAACTTGTGCACCTGGACATCGTCTACGGAAGGCATCGCCAGCTCTACGACCAATACGATGCCCTCTTCGTGGCTCGCTGCGAAGCGGCCTGTTGGAACCTCAAAAATCGCAACAAGGTCGGTTCTTCCAATTTTTCCATTTTTTTTCCAAAATTTATTGCCAATAAAAAAAAATTATTGTAATTTATGTGTGCGCGGTTTTATTGTGTCTTTTGCATTGATTATAAAGTCCGATTTGGCTTATTTAAAATGCAATGAATACGAACTCTTGCATTTATTTATAAGTGTTGCAACGGGCAAGGGCGAATAGAGAACAATTTCGATTTTTTTTAAATTTCGAATGAATTACGCAATGGCAAAACGAAAATTTCGGTCTTTTGAACTTTTGAGCCATATCGCGCACAAACGCCAGTTGCTAAGCATTTAGAGCCGAAGGATGCGTCCAAGAGAAACTATTTTAAGTTCAAAAAACAACAATCGGCCTTTATAAATAATTTAATTAGATCGCTAATTTTTATTGGGATCTTTGTTATTTGTTTACGTTTAAATCTGAACCCTGCCACTCTCGATCCGACGATTGTTTATCGAATTTCGTCTTCTGGAACGTCGTGCGTGCTGTTATCACTGGTAAAATGAGGTAGAAACGGTGAAAATAATAATTAAATTGATAACATTCTCGTTTGGTAAGTTAATAGTACTGTTAGGTATGTACACATACACACACATACACACGCACACCAATAATTAATTGCAAAATCTAAGAAATATCATAAACGGGAAGACGAGTTTTACGTAAATTATACAGGTTCGTCTTCTTCGAGTCGTTTCATAAGAGGACTATAACATTTTTTAATGCATTTCCACGCGGTGGATATCAATTTCGAAATTTCCATTTTCTTGACGTTAATTAATTGGTTAATTAATGAGATATCAATTGTTGAACTTGTTCCTACGTTGGAATCTATTTTTTCATGTGCAAGAGCTATTAATATCGATGTAAATAATTAAAATTAATCCTAATGAGAGCTTTAATAATAATCGCGATAATTATAAACTCTTAATTAATTGAATTGCTGATAATCAATTTTTTATAATAAAAATAGCATCTCCAAGAAGCCAAATATTTGTCGAATTTCCTGGTTGACGATTCGCTCGCTGCTTATTTGTTTCGATTCGGGTGTTTTGTAATTTTTTTCGAGCAGATATTTGAGTCACGTATGCCGAAAGGTCTTTTTTCGAATACAAATGAACTGAAATCGAAGCGGAAGGTGGCAGGTGTTTTGCGAAGGAAATTTCTTTGGAAAAATCGAGAAAGCTAAGCGTGATAAGCGATTAATTAAAATTATAGTGGCGAGTTGTTACAAATAGCTTCAGATTAAGTGGTATTATGTAAAGTGGTATAAGTTATAACGTGTGTTATTTAATACGAATAAGAGTTCGCTATAACTAACTCCCAACCTTATTACAGGCGCACCTCGATAAGCCGCAGTTGAAGGGAAACTAAAAATAATTCGAGTTAAATACTTTTCTGTGTATATAGCATATGTATATTTATCATCTTTTACACAAATTAACTAAAATTTGGAAACAATTATTAACATTATTTACTGTCAGGTAAAAGAAATCTTAAATTTCATAATTTTTCAGAAAAAATTTAAACAAATTAGTATTAAAAACCCATTAAAGTCCTGTCGTCAAAACATCAAACTTTTGTAGTATGAAACCTTTTCATCCTAGTTTACAATAGACATTTTAACTTCGACCATTTAAACTTATAGACACGCCGTTTCTAAATGCGTCTGAAGCCAACATGATCTGCGCAAGTGACGTCAGTTGAGGGCAAGAAAAACTTATGGCTATAGGTTTTATACTGAAAGAATGAACTGAAATTCATACTATTGTTTTATTAGCTTCAAAATATTCAAATATTATTTGTGAATCTTGTAGATAGTACATGGTAAAATATAGTCAAACAATATAACTGTAAAATTTTAGTTATTTCAAGAGTTTTTTAAAAGAAACAAGTGGTATTTATCAATAATTCTAATACAGATTTTTATTGATGAAAAAACTAAAAACAATACATTTATTATATACAAATATAATTATTGACCATAAAACAAAACTGTTTTAGTCAGTTTATTACGAACTCTATTTAAATTGCCATTATTACATTTTCCTTGATGGCATAATCTAAGATTGCAATAGTAAAAACTAATAAGTTTTATTAAGTTTATAATAATATTACTTTCGACATTGTGTTCATACATGTGTTGTTTGTAATCATCAAAAACTGAACCGCTAAGATTGTTCATAATATTTATAATCAACTTTGTCATCAATTTTTTTTTGTTAAAGCATTTGTTACATTAAATATTCTAATTTCGCTTTCAGCCACTTTACATATAAGAATTACATCTTTAAAATGCTGAATTAAGCATTGATTAACACTACTATAATTTTTCTCAAGTATCAAAGTTGATCGTAAGGGTAATTCTCATTTTTTATTAGAAAAATATGTCATAAAATGAAAACGTCTTTCTAATAAAAGTGATGATGGATCTTAATAGTTTTGATCTTTTTCTTCAAGGGAAAAATATTCAGCGAGCTTGCAGCCCCCAATTTAGACAATTATAGGGGTTTGAAAAAATGTCCTCCATGGTAGTGACCTCATATCCGTGTATGTGACATTCCTTACATTAATGTAATCCATGAGGATGACATGCTACAAGAAGGTGACACTTTTTAGAAATAAATTGTACCTACCATCAACTTTATTTACCTTTCATAATAAAAAAAGTCACTTCCATAGACGATAAAAATTTACCCATGGAAGTGACTTTTTTTATTATTATAAATGTTAAGTTTATTGTCTAAATTGGGGGCTGGAAGCTCTGTGAATATTTTTCCCTTGAAGAAAAAGACCAAAACTATTAAAATGTATCATCACTTTTATTAGACAGACGTTTTCATTTTATGACATATTTTTCTAATAAAAAATGAGAATTGCCCTTAATACATTAGACTGAATCGCAGCTAAACAGATGTCACAATCAACAATCTCTTTTATCTTCTTGACCACGAATCCAGCTATATATTCCACAACATCCGAAACATACTCCGACTTAAAGTTTTCATGTCGCATTACAATAATCCATTGCTTTTTCAAGATTAAATTTTTGGGAAATCTGTAAATTATTGTTTTTGTTAAGTAGAATTATATTTATATTGCTTTTGTATTTCATCATATGAATTAATTATACTAATGGTATATTTTTGAGGTTATACAAGTTAAAAGTTGAATACATATTTATTTAACAAATACTTACTTATGAAATGATGTTCCCGTCCCAGGTTTGGATTGTTCCTCACAATTATATTGCACCATAATTAAAAATATAAACTTAAAACAATTTTACTACAAAATGCACACGTACGCGTATGTATTTTAAAAAGTTTTGCCCTTATCTGGCGTCATGCGCAAGAGCTTTATGTTGGCTTCATTTACTAAGCAGCGTAGAATAGCAAACACCGTGTCCATAAGTTTAAATGGTCGAAGCATTTTAACCAGCAATAACACCGAACCGAGCCGTTCTTTAATCCCACCAGGTAGTGTACTTTTATGAAAAGTTGTAAAATTTAACTTCCGAGTTATCGAAATATTTACTAATAGAAGTTCGAATTTAGGAGTTGTAAAACGCTTCGACTTATCAAAAAATTCGAGTTATCGATATGAAAATATTAAAGTTCTAGGGAAACAGGTTCGAGTTCAAGTCATTAAAAATTCGGCTTATCGAGGTTCGACTGTACAACGTCTTGCATTTCTAAAAGTAGCCTGTTAACGCCATTAAATATTAATCATCGAACACGTTTCGGAGTGTTTAGACGTAACAACAATGCCGAGAGATTATTATTAAATAAATGTAATAAGTCTACTGCTATACATAAGTGCAACGAACTGCTGAATAGTTAATCCTTTTGTAACACCTATAAAAATTTTTGAAAGCTTCGCCTGCTTATATTTGTTAAAGGATTCGAAGGCCATCGACATAATAAAATGAGTATTATATAGCGGTCACGTGCATTTCTATTGTTACACTACAAATTAAACTTGTGCACCATTGCTGCTCTTTCTGAGCTTTCGAAAGGGCTTTTTCTTGAAAGCACGGGAGCGAAATGTTGGCAGAAAAACCTATACCAGAATTGACTTTTTTCTAAATAAAATGTTGAATGGGTTTCTCAAAGAATTGAACTGGATTGTAAAAAAATGTGAGGACTCCTGTAATTAATTGTCTAAATCTGTGTTTTACAAAAACGAGGGGGTTTTCGGGGAGTCGCGGACTAGTGCAAAGGGGCATAAAAGTTTTTAAAAAAATTTAAGAACGACTTTTGTGTACATTTTTTCGAAATTAAATTGTATACTAGGCATGGCATCGTAATTTTTAATAAAAATTATTTCAAAAGTAAATTAATTGTTGTGAATCATGCTTAAAACCGAGTGTGCACATTCGAGCTCAAAGTGGCACATTTCGATCTCGGGAAAATGAAGCGCGCCGCTCCGCGTCGCGCTTCATTTGCCTCCCTCGCTCGGAAATGTGCCACTTTTCGCTCGAATGCGCACATCTTTGTGTTTATTAAGTTTGTCTACTTTATCCTATGCTCTTTCAAATAAAAATAATTAATTTAGTTTAGTAAATATCAATTTTATGTTCAATAAATGTATTTACCATAGCAATGAGTGGAAGGGAGCGAAAAGATACAAGTATCTCGTAAGTGCAAGTGAGAGGGAACTATTAAAATTGCGTAATTAATTTTTTGATCTAAATTATTGTTAATGGTGCTTAAAACCGAGTGTGCGCATTCGAGCTCAAAGTGGCACATTCCGATCTCGGGAAAATGAAGCGCGCCGCTCCGCGTCGCGCTTCATTTGCCTCCCTCGCTCGGAAATGTGCCACTTTTCGCTCGAATGCGCACATCCTTGTATTTATTGAATTTGTTTAAATTAATTTTGGAATTTAAAAAGTCAATAGTAATGTACCTAGCCAAATAAAGCGACCTATGAGCACATTCGAGCAAAAAGAGCACATTTTGTCGAGACCACATTGCACATTAGGCTGTTAACCAAAATCTACAATAAATACTATACTTATTTCTCAATTTACACGTTGTATTAAATATTTGCTAGTGAACACACCGACAATCCTACACTAATTATTTTGCATTAATTAATTTGAATATACATATATATTTTGAAATTGAAAGTTTTATTCACTGACAAATTTGTATATGCAGAGATAGTTCAATAAATGTTAAGGTTTTATTATTATCAAAATTTATTTTAGAAGTAAATATGAATAATTTCAAAGCGTAAAGTATGGACTATTAAAAAACATTTTTAAAAGTTTTAAATAATTAATTTTTTTATAGTAGGGGAAGGTGGCCTAAAGCGGGTAGGTAGCCTAAAGCGGGTAACGGCCGTTTTATGGATATGTTATATATTAGCTGAAATTTATATATTTATTTACAATGCCAGTATTCAGCCTTATTGATGTCATACTACTTTTGACACCTAAGTTGTTGAATAACGTCAAAAAATTAAAAAACAAAAAATTTAATAATTTTGTAAAATGTTTGAAATTAATTTAACTTCAATTGCTACTAAAACCCTTCACATTAACCCATTTTTTATAATGGGGTTTTCTTTTACAATAAACTAGTTTTATTATTTGACTTAATATTTTAATATCCATCCATTATTTTTTACGTTAATGTATCAAACCTAAGAAATGTGTGTTTGGGCAAAGCGGGTAGGTACCCCCTTTGCTTGTACCAGTAGGAGTAATTTTATTATAATTAATAGGAACCTATCGGGGTTTATGAGAGCCTACCCGCTTTAGGCCCCACTGTCGGGCAAAGCGGTTAATTTCTGACATTTTATATTTTTGAATTTATTTATACAATTAAAGCAAAAATGTAATTATTTTTTTTTATAAAATTAAAGTTTAATAATTATATTACGTAAATCTAAAAAAGAAGCACTTTTTTTTAGCCGAAGTGGTTCATATTAATCGATGAACCTTAACCTACCCGCTTTAGGCCACCTTTTCCTATAGGGTATCAGTTTAATTGAACATCATATAGTGTTTGAATACTTTTTCGTTTGACTGTACACTCTTATTAATCAGATATTCTTACTGTTGCCATAGATACCACTGTAGGTACCATAGATACATAGTATTTTTTGATGAAAGGTGGCCCTAAACAAATTACAACTATTTAACCTAAAAAAATTAATTAACTTCTATAAGTAACTGGCCAATTTATGCAAATTTAGGTTTGTTTTCGGTTTACACGATTTTTTCCCGAATCTATTTACCGTGTAAATCGGGAAATGGGTGTACTGTGGGGATGCACCAGATTTTTATAAGGGAGGCGCAGTAACAATAAATTTGGAAACCACTGATGTAAATTAAATTGATCTAATATTTAATTAGTTCGTAATTTAATAATTTTTAGATTTCTAATGGTTTCTAATTAAAATAAGGTAATCACAAAAGCTGTGCCGAAAAAATATTAAATTCTTTGCGATTAATTTTAGTGAGCGCAATTTTTTTTCGAAAACTACACAACAGATTTTAATTATTTTTTCCCACATTATTTAAGAACAAAATATAAGGAGGCTTTTTTAATTTTATATTTGTAAACCTACAAATAAATTTATTTTGATCAATTTTCGACTTTGGAAATTCGATATTTTATTTAAAAAAATTTTAGTCATTTTATTGAAAATTTCTATTAGTTTTTTGAGTGTTTTGGACTAAAAAATGCCAAGTTTTTAATTTGAACCAGTTTTTAATTTTTTTTCAAAAAGCACACAGTTGTAAATTTTTTTGAGACAAACTTTAACATAAATAACTTAATTTTCTCAAAAATAAATTGGGCCCTTGGTGAGAGACATTCAAATTTGGAACTTCGAGAAATAAGAATGATCTGTTTTCAGTGCACCAAAGCGTGTCTTTTGAAAGATGCGACGAAACCCGGTAAGTGCCCAGGATTGGATTCGGTCGTATCGCCTTTTGCAGCAATTTGTCTAAATACGTGTAAACAAGATACCCAATGTCCCGGCCTAACCAAGTGTTGCAAGCACAAATGTGGGATCACCTGCCAGTTTCCTGAAGACCTCACCACTGAAAAAGGTAGGGTAAGTTAATATTGTCTCTTTTCAAATTCGATTAATTAGACTTAGTTTGCACAAAAAAAAATTATAATTAACAGCCGATGATCAACTTAATATTTACAGTTATATTAAGCAGAAGATTAATAACAGGATATCGATCTACATGGTGGTCCCTCGTATATTTAACACATTTCTATCTTCAAATGAGAAAGTGTTATGAATGATTAATGCGCACTAATTATATTAAACAAGAGGTTTTTCTATATAAGGAAATGTCATCGACTGCATTTACAACCGTCTAAATTCGATTTTAGAAAAAAAAAAAAAATAGCCGTACTCCACTGTTAACATGGAGTGAATTTCCTAAGGAACAGGTTTAGATGTCGAAATAATGGCCTAGTTTTTGTGACTTGGGTCCTGAACTGCATTTCAATAGGACCACCAAGATCTTCAAAAGGCTGCAATAATTTGACGGTATAATGAGTCATTCGATCGACCAACCACTCGTGTTAACTTAAAAATATAAATATGATAATATATTTAACAACGCCGCCATTTTTCATACTATTTGCGCTCTGTAATTATTGTAATTGTTAAATTACATATCGCATATCTTGATTTAGATGCAAATATTTGTACTATTACCAATAACCATAATCAGGTGCTTCGCCTTCGAACGAAAATTATTTGGCAATTTTGATAATTCCTTAAAGACCCAACCGCAATTACAAGAATATTAATTTTTCGATCATTATAATTATTTACTTTTCAGATATTCCAGACATTCCAACCGAACTAACGGTAACCGAACGAAGAAAAAAGCGCACGCTCCAACTGAAATGGATACCAGGAAAGTCGCCTCCAGGATCAACCGTCATTTACTTAATTGAAAAACGCCAATACACGGGTCAGCATTTCATAGAAAATCGCATGGGCGAATGGATGGCTTGTCTACGAACAATCAAATCGCAAGTCGTCCTAAAGAAGGCCGTCAAAAGGGGACGTTGGTACCAGTTCCGCGTGGTGGCGGTCAACAAAAACGGAACAAAAGGATATTCGGAAAATTCCCTAAGATTCATTACTTCTGAAGGCAAGTAAGCTCCAAGTTAATACATTTCATTAATATGCATTTTATGAAGTAGGTCCTCGACCGCCCAAACTTCCTCAAAACGTTACCTATGGGCCGTTGCTACAAGTCAATGGGACTTTGAGTACCGAGCTGCATTGGAAGGCTCCCAATTCCGATTTACCCATCGATAGATATAAAGTTTATTGGAGCAGAAGGCTACATGGGGCTTCTGCCTTAGATTCGGTTCTTGTTCACCAACAAGTTATTCCAAAGGTAATGATTAGTATTTTGGGCAACACGTGCAGGAAGTTGCCGCTTGCCCGCACGAATTGCACATAGGGGAGATGGGGGTTAGAAGTCACAATTTTTCTTCTTTTGCATTTATAGAGCCCATGGTCTTAATTTATCAATGACATTTATATATCAATAGATAGTGTATTTATTCTAGTTTAAGAAAAAATAAAGACTTTTTCTCTACTATTATCTAATGAGAACATATTATAATTTTTATGAAAAAAGAGAAGTGTGACTTTTAACCTCGCGTCTGGGGTAAGTAGTCACATACTAAATAAAAGGTGAAATACAAAACGACAAAACAAATGCCTATTTTTATTAAAGGTAAAATGTTGTTTGTAAGTAATTTTACCTAAAAAAGGAACGAAAAATATCTTATTCATAATTAAAAGAAATAAACAATATTTGCTGTGAGCGAATAGTAACTTCTATCTAACGAACTTAGGTTATGTTAACAAAAATGACACAAATATAATTACAGCCAATCGTTTATGTAGTAAAACCCCTAGAAACCAATAAAAAAGACCGCACATATTTATGGTGTTGCTTCGCACGTGTGACAACTAGCCCCCGTTAACTTGAGACAACTTTTCCTAAAACAGTTTTAGACAATTAACTCCCAAAATAAATTTAAATCAATGGTCATTTAAGAAACCATATGAATGATATCATGAAGCATATCTTAAACATCATAAATACACGAAAAGGTATATCACTATGCAAAATTTAAATATACTTACGAGATTCAACACAGATTAATAACAAATTACTTTCACTGTACAAAAAAAACGAACGCATATATTTATTTTACGGTATTTCAGAGCGAACTGAAGTGAAGTACGCAAGGAGGTATTGTGCTCGGGCTTCTTTGACACGGGTAAACAAATTTATTAATTTATTAGGTTTGCTGTTATGGCTTTTGTGACAACTTACCCGTGAGACAACTATACCCGGCCTCTCCTACTATTTTTTTATCACTCGTGCAGTAATGATAATAATTATTCTAGTATTTAAAATCAAGAGAATTGCATGTTTTTTTTTAACGTTTGCGTTTTTTATTGTCAATGGCGTGCGGAAATCGTGATTTACGCATAGGAACGGTTGAATGGCTAAAGAGCTACTTTTTGCACGCAATAGCTTGCGCCAAGATAGTACTTTTGAGGCACGAGTGATGAAGAACACATATCGGCTGCTCAATTTCAAAAACCCGTAACTGACAAAATTTTAGGAAATCGATTTTTTGACATTTTTGGTTCTAATGGGATCTTTACAAATAATTCAATACACATTATATAAAAATTTGATTTTTTTTCGTAGAGCTAATAATTTTTTTAAACCTAGTAAGTCCATTGAGTGCGTCTTAACTAAAATATGTTTCAGTGATTTTATGGCGAATTTTATTTTTCTGAGTTGCTGGGTTTTGAAATTGGGCAGCGTATATATTAACTATACAGGGTGTCCAGGCGCTTACTCCCAACTTGATTTTTTAATATCTAGACAATTATTAAAGATAATTTAATCAAATAAAAAGCATTTTCTAGACAAAAGTTGGGAAATTTATTTTAATAAATTAAATTTTCAAAATGTCCCCCTCCTTTAAGGATAACGTGACGAAGCCTAACCTCGCAGTTTTGAGCCACTCTTTCCAACATTTCGGGCTCTATAGCCTGAAAGTGACGATTAATTTGGTCTCTCAGTTCTTCAATTGTTTGAGGCCTATCTGGATAACATTTTCCTTTATGAAATCCCCATAACAAATAGTCGCAGAGATTTAAATCGGGGGAATAAGGTGGTCACTCAATTTCGCCCTCACCTTAGCAATGTTCTCAAGAGTGGCCATAGTTGAATCAACATTGGCTGTGTATGACTTATCGTCACCAACATTGCCTGTCCTCTTAAACTTATCCAACAAACTAATTAAAAAACCAAAATAAATATGAAAATTTGGAAATTTTATTTGACCTAAATTTCAGGTCAAAATGTAAATTTGAGGATATGTTGTTCTCGCGGTGGCCATTGTGTGTGATGTGAAAGCAAAAACATGTGTAAATAAATTTCCATGCTTTTATAACTCCATCTATGTTAAAATAATTTTGGTATGTCTAATAGTTTTTATTTAACAAGAATATCTTTGGGAGTAAGCGGCTGGACACCCTGTATAAGCATTTATACTAATAAATGTTTAAATAGATGCCTTTATACATTTTTACTTTTTTAAGCTATTTTCTAATTAGATATTTTTAAAGTAGTGTTTTATTGAAATTATCTAAAAAATTAAAGATTAAATATTTTATTGCGGTTTGTTTATTTAGGCCAAAAGTAAAGATTTAAATGTATGAAGAGAATTTAAAAAATATTTTTAATTCAAAATCATATTCAGATACTTAAAGAAGTTATTTTTGAATTTTAATTTTAAACTTGTATACCTCTTTAACTATTCACACCATTTTATATTGTCAGAAGATCTTGTCAGCTATTAAAAAAGAATGTTTAATTTGAAATTGCAGGGCGTTATTTCTTCTTAGAACTAAATTTTGGATTTAATGCTATATTTAAACAAATTTAATAAACAAAAGCACTATAGCGACTGCAATTTATTGGACTAAATTTAATTTTTCGATTTGGAAGTGTGAAAATTAGTGCAAAAAATCCAATAAAACGAAGATGTGCGCATTTGAGCGAAAAGTGGCACATTTCCGAGCGAGGGAGGCAAATGAAGCGCGACGCGGAGCGGCGCGCTTCATTTTCCCGAGATCGGAATGTGCCACTTTGAGCTCAAATGTGCACACTCGGCTTTAAGCGTAATTCACATTAATTAATTTACTTCCTTATATAAGTAACTTTGTTAGCTGTGCCAAAATTAGAAGAAGTATAACTTCAATAGGTAGAAAAATATAAGTAAATGAAATATACATCTTCTGTTGCAAATATTTTTTAATATAAATAATATCCATCTTTAGTAAATATGTGGATTCACATTAAATGACATTTTATATTTTTTCGGAGCCCATATCATGCGTCAGATTGTCGATTTTCGTTTAAGGAGCACATTCGCATGCCACAACAACTGTAACAGATTCCGAAAGAAACGAATCTTTCAAATTTTCGGGAATAAAAACGGAATCTGTTTCGTTGGTGTCGTCTTCCTCTGATTGTTTCTCTTTCAATACACGAACTTTGTATTCGATGGGGTGGCATTTGTACGGACCTCCCAAACAACCCCCCGGTTTGCAAATAGCCGTTGGTACATATCTAAAACAAATTAATCGACGAGAAACACGAAATTAATTAATTAAAACAAACATAGTGGATATATCAGAAACGCTAATAACGAAATGAAAAAAAAAACGATATACACGTAGCCATTCAATAACTAATCATAGACATCAACAAGGTATTATGAAATATTAGCATAAATTAAAGATCTTTATCTATAATGATATAGGAAAGCATGCATCTTGATATTGTATAAATTAAAACAAACAAGTTTAATTAATTGTTGGGATAAACGAAAGTTTCCTTTAATGACTAAAATGTTTTAGCGTCATTTACCTTGGATAATAAACGATTCCTAAATCCAAAAGACGATGCTCCATACTACAAGAGCAAGAAAACGATCTTTTGGGATGCACAAACGGTACGATGCGATAAAATTTTTGATTTGTCGCCTACAAATATTTATTTTTATTTAAAATTAATAAAACAACCAATATTGTTTTTTTAATCACATTTTGATCACTTTGAAAAATCAACATATCATAAATAATGAAATCTACCACCTAGAATTAAATAAATAATATTGTTTATAGTTAACTGGAAATGGACACTTTCAATAAAACAACAATTGTTAAATTTGCAACGTTTCTTTTCTTTGTTGAAACTTTCTCAAGCAACTTAACAGCACAACAAAATGTTTTAACCATCAAAACTCAAAAATAGTACTATTTTTGAGTTTTTGGGAAACGAAACGTTGCAAATTTAACAGTAGTTGTTTTATTGAAAGTATCAAATCCAGTTAACTTTAATCAATATTAAAAGATATTATGATTAAATAAATAATTTTGGACTATATTCTGTCCGGCCAACAGAAATAGTTAAGCCACGCCCCACTAAATTGAACCGATGTATGCAGTGCCTAGTTTCACACGGTACAAATTAATAATCAAGTTTGTCCCCGTTCTTGCAGGACATAAATGCTTATATGGTTGCTTGTGTTACGTGCTTTAAAAATTAAGCCAATAGAAAAAATTCTATTTAAATTTAGCGCACATTTGTGGAGTGGCTTAACTATTTCTGTTGGCCGGACAGAGTATAGGTCACTTAGTCAATATTTTAATATTTAAATGAGCAAACATGGCTGTACTTACTGGAAGAATGGTTCTATTCAAATTTGTGATACGATTCGGTTTGGGTTTAAAAAGTTGTCGCAGATAGGCAATCTCATTGCGTTCTTCTTCGCATTCTTCGAGCGCGTTATTCGGGCAGAGAATTCTTTTGGCGTAGAGGTCATCCAAACTGTTTTTTTTCATTTCGTTAAAATCCATGTCCCAATGGGGATATTTATCTTTCTCGTTGTTAATACAGACGACGCACGAAGCGATCATTAATTGTACCAAAATTAACAAACATTTCTGTCGAAACGCATTCAACATTAATCCTAACAAAAAATTGCAAAGCCAAACTCACCTTATCAAAATACATTACCTTCATGTCGACTATTTAGTGGCTAATACCTTTTTCTGACCTTTCCAACACTTTTATATGTTTCATTAACAATATGTCCATTAAAATAGGGTATCGAATTGAAACTTTTATGGTTTTATCTTACACAAATAAGTAACAAAAAAAATGTGTCAAAGCATGATATAAAAATAACATTTTCTTTTTAAGGATCACACCAAGTTTCTCATACAGAATCTGCAACCGAATTCTTTGTATTTTTTGCAAGTACAAGCTTTGGCCCAATTCGGCAAGGAACGCCTGATTGGAGAGAAGTCGGGGCTGGTGTTGAACACCTCGAATTACATAAATGGTAAGTGCGATGAGAAGGCTCCCCCAATCCTATCCTTATTTGGTCCCGGTTATTGTAGCAACTGATAATTTTATAAGCATAGACAATAATCAGCAGAATAAGATCGAAGATCTTCGTTTGCAAAAGATCTACTGGGCCCATGGAGAATTGAGAGCTCGAATCATTTGGAAATTTAGGAACGGAGTTAAACGTTATACTGTCACTTGGTGGAGGATTGGTTCTTGCGCTAAGGATGATAATGGCAATTTAACTCTAACAGCTACAACGAAAGTAATGTTTAAGTCAAAAAATATTTTTTTTGCTTTATTGATTTTTTTAGGTGTCCTACTTTGATTTGTACGATTTACAATTTAAATGTCGATATAGAATAAGCGTGAGAGAAGCAAGCAACGAACATGCTAAACCATCTCAAGAAAGTACCATTACTATTAGTACTCCATCGTGTAGAGAAATGAAGAAACGTTATGAATTGGAATGTGATTGAATATTCAGTATTTTTAAAATATAATTTTATTGTATAAAATTATTTAATTATAGATATTTTTTAAATAATTGTTAGTTTTTATTGTTTTCCCTCTATATGGGGGGAAAGGTTCCTTATCAAACTTGAGTGAAGAAATACATTTTACTTTTTTGCTTTACCTCAATCTGTGGGGATAAAGGTTCTCTATATAAATCTGTGGTTTTATATTTTATTTCGTTATTTGTAAGTATGGGTAGCGAGTGGGCACTCTTTTCGATCCTGGGAAAGGAGAGGCCCACTTCAGGGATTGGCGTCCTTGCCCACGCGAGCTCTTGGTTTCTCCTAAATTTCTAAATCTGTGGAGAAACCATGTCCTTAAACTTTATCATATCCTTTTGCCTTCATTTTATAGTTTTCCTATCCTAAACCCTGAACTTGGTCTTTAAAACTTTAAACACCTCTTCAAAAGGTATCTTTTGTCTAAAAGTGGATGGTTCAATTTAAGAACCTTTGAAGAAATTGTTTCTTAAGCTTTTTTAAGTATTACATATCTCAAAAAAGATTAACCCTCCGCATACTAGGTGACTAAATGTTACATGCCATACTAGGTGGGGTTTGCCATACCTCAAAAATAAAATGAAATAAAATCCATAAAATTGTACTTTATGATACTTAAATGATAAGAAATATATTTTAATAACCAATAACATATTTATTTATGCATTTAATAGATTTTCATTAATAAAAATACAAAAACTTAACTTTTTCTTTAACTTATAAACTATTGAGTCTTTTCTTGAGTAGGGGAAGTTAACCGGTTGTGGGCACAGTTAGCTGTTTACGCCATAACTTTTGACCAACTCAATATTTATGCAGAATGAGCATATTATCGGGAAGCTAGAGACCTTAGCTAACTACTGGCAAAGGAATTAATTTTATATCAATTTAAAAAAAAACATTTTTAACTTTTCATAAAGTAGTCATTTTTCATCATGCAATTTTTTTTAACCGGTTGTGGGCACATCAGGAAAATCTCCTCAAAATGGGAAAATATGGAGTAAAACGCCACTATATAGAGAAAAAACACAATTTATTCATATTCAAAGCCTTCAGTTATGAAAATAGATGAAAATAAAATGTAAAATAGGCTTTCGCAGTGGACTTCACGGGATCATCGTCAAATGGCTCCAATGTACGCATCAAAATTGATTTTTGAAATCGACATGGCTAAAAATGCACTAAAAAATCCGCAAAAATTTCGTAAATATATTATTTACAATTTTCAAGTCATATGAATTGGTCTGTCAAAGATGCTCGACAATCGAAAATCTGATTTTCAATAGTCGAGTTGTGAAAAGAAGTCTGTTTGAAATCCAAAACCAAAAATGTTTAATTTCCTTTTTAATTATTGTGAAAAGTTTTGATATCTTTACATTTTGTCGTACATGATAATCGAGCGGGTCTTTGTCCGCCCCTCGAAATCAGGCCGCGGCTACACCCTAGACTCCGCAGGGGGTTATGTTAACATGAACAACAATATTCGACAAATTGTCAGCGAAATACAAGGTTTAAATGGCAAAAACTTAAGTGCCCACAACTAGTAAAATGTAGGTGCCCACAACTGGAAAATTCATAGCTGTCGACAAATGACTGGCAAATTTATTTCGCGAAGATTTTGATTGAATCGAAATTAAAATTATAAAATATATTTAATTTCCTGCATATATTTACATTAAACCAACCTTTTGCAATAAGTTACTTTTATTTATTGCACTTTAAACACAATAAACGATTACATCGCGGTACATTTTTAGAGATGAAAACATGGAATAACGCGTAGCTCCTACGCATATGCGTCTGTTCGCTTTATATTAGCAATAAAACATAGTGCCGACATTGCGAACAAATGACGATCGTGAAAACACCTGTATCTGATCACGATCAAAAGTTATTCGGGGGTGCCCACAACCGGACAATGCCCACAACCGGTTAACTTCCCCTACTAATATAATAAACATGAGGATGTGCGCATTGAGCGAAAGTGGCACATTCTAGCGAGGAAGAATGAAGCGCGACGCGGGCGCTTTATTTTCGGATCGGAATGTGCCACTTGATCGAATGTAATTCGGCGTTAAGCATGATTTACATTAATTTAGGCCAATCAATTAGACGAAAACGCAGTTGAATAATTTTAATTGTTTCATCTCGCTCGCACTAACGAGATTGCCGTGTCTTTTCGCTCCCTTTCACTCATTGCTATGGCACATACATTTTTGGAATATAAAATCGATATTTACTATATTAAATTAAAATTTTTGATTTGAAAGAGCGCACGATAAATTATACTAATATAATAAACACGAAGATGTGCGCATTCGAGCGAAAAGTGGCACATTTCCGAGCGAGGGAGGCAAATGAAGCGCGACGCGGAGCGGCGCGCTTTATTTTCCCGAGATCGGAATGTGCCACTTTGAGCTCGAATGTGCACACTCGGTTCAAAGCATGATTCACAATAATTAATAGACTTTCTGATAAATTTTAATTAGAAATTACAGGACTGTATTTACACAGGGAAGACCAAATCTATGATTTAGTGTTTTTAAAAATTATTTAAAAAAATATATAAATGCTATAGTTATTTCTGAATTTAATACTATTTTAAATTCAATTGTTTGACCTAAAAGAGAGACGATTAATATAGAAAAATGCATTAAATACGAGGATGTGCGCATTCGAGCGAAAAGTGGCACATTTCCGAGCGAGGGAGGCAAATGAAGCGCGACGCGGAGCGGCGCGCTTCATTTTCCCGAGATCGGAATGTGCCACTTTGAGCTCGAATGTGCACACTCGGCTTTAAGCTATATTACCAAACGTGCCGTTTTAACAAAAAAAAATTGTTCACGTTAGTTATACCCCACCTAGTATACGGAAGGTTAAAACCAAATACACTATTGTAAAACTGTTAATGTAGTAGAGCAGTATTCCACTAGATGGCGATAGCATTAACTTCACTCAAAAAATGAATTAAACAGAATGAAATGATGTTTACCAAAAACTAAACGATATTTTATGTTAATAGTATTAAACAAGATAAGAATTAAAATTTGTTAATTTTAATTATACACTAGTCAAATGTGTACACAAATTTAGCAAGTAATTCAATACACATAAAAGTCAGAAACTATTTAAATAACAATCCTATTAGAACTTAATCACTCATAGGTCAAAAGTTAATTTATTAAATAGTTGTATTTTAAACTAGGAATTCTACTGCATTCAAATTGTTGATGAACCGCAGCAGACTTATTTTCTAAACAAATCCAGCTTTGTAAAAGTAATTATTTAGTCTCGCATGACTATGGACAAAACCAATCAAACTTCGTGTTAATCCTAAGAGTCATTAGTCGTTTATTAATAGTAAAAGATTTGTAGTATTAAGTATCACAGATATGTCTATTATATTTATAATTAGGACTATCTTTTTGGTTTCATCCCTCGGTGGACTGGAAGCTCTTCCATCTATAGCTAAAAAAAACCGATTTATTTTTATTTTACTTCTTTCTAAACAAAACAACTCACCGAAAAGTGTCTCAAATCGTCAGTTACTGGAAAGTCGTCTTCGTTAACCAACATCTCTATTTCCATAACGATTTCTAAAAATAAATGCAAACCATATTGAGTCACGATTTAATTACAAAGAAATGTGATTTGGAAATTTCCTAACAGAAATACCGAGCAATTAAATGTGAACGGTGCTCGGCGATTGGAATTAATAAGAGATGGATGAATCATATTAAGTTTGTGATGTAAGGAGGCTAATTAGAGGTCAATTTACGTACTCCAAATATCTCCTCCAGAACAACAAAGCCGCATATCCGAACACAGCTATTAATATGAGGACCCCGGCAGAAATAGCGGCGAGTTGACTGTGGACGACGGGCATTTTGGCCCCATAAGAATCCCGTTCACCCACCGTCTTAATGGAGCTTCGAGTCGTGTTACTCCTCCATCTCATGTCTTCGGTGTCGGAGCCGTCCTGAAGCCACTGAGCGTCTTCGGCATTAACTTCCGATAGTCCCACTGAATTATTTGAATCGAGACCATGGTCGTTAAATTGTCCTCCGTGGAGGAGGTCATCCACTTCCGTGTCATTCCTAGTTTGGGACGCCAACGCCTTCAAGATCGTCGTGTTGTGGAGGAAATGATATTGAGACTCATTTTTGGGGAATTCGATGGGGGCGTTCGCTTCCAGGCTCTTCGTCACATCTTCGGATCGAGCTGGCACTAAAATTAAAATTCATCAAAATAAGTAGTGCATCGCATACATATTTACATAAACATCTTATTTATTACAAAGCTCGGCGATAAAGGAATTATTAGTTCACTCACTAAATCTAAAAATAGTATGTTTATTCTTTGTGTTCAAAGACCCGATAAATGTCGAAGAGAAAAAATCAAGTACAATTTCGGTGTGTGCATAATGGAAAAGCAGTATGTAAATGAAAGTTATTAAAAAGAAGACTTACCAAACAAGTTTTCGAATAGCAACAATAATAAGAGAAACACATTAGAGAATGTATTAAAATGTATTTTGCGAAGCATATCTGTTCGGTTGGACTTTTAATGTAGGAAAAGGTGTGGGATTTTTTCTCGCAGTAGGTAAATCGCAATTAACATCACAAGATAACGTTGTTATCTCTCAGATAAAAACACGCTCCACTTTTGAACAAATCGTCACTTTTAAAGCATGTTTATTAGAAATGGTATTAAACACCTCTGAACTCGAATAGAAACTACATTCTACTATCTCTTCGAGTAATTATTAAGTGTAGCCCTCTCCTACTGTTTCGAATCCCAAATGACGTGTATTTTCACATTTTTTAAGCTCAACTGGTTAATGAATTTAATGAAGTAGCTTCATTAAGCAAAATTGGTTTGTTGTTAATTATTATGGTATTTTTTAAAATATTTATTTATAGAACCACATTTGTAAACACATTTTCTAAGATAAACACTTTATAAATACCTAGATGTTTCGCCTATTTTACAATTTCACTAAAAGTAACTTGGAAAACTAAATAATATAAAAAAATGGATTTTGTCAGGTGTGGGGTTCGAACCCACGCTCTCATATGAGAACCAGAGCTTAAATCTGGCGCCTTAGACCGCTCGGCCAACCTGACTTGTAGTAGTACGAATTAACTTTACCAAATAAGCTGATATGTAACATATACCTAAAGCTGTGTTTACACTGGGTAAGCTTACTGGCGGAAAGTACCCAGTGCCCTTAATCTTTGGTATTTTATTTTCAACTTTACTGGCTCGATAGTAATAAAAAAAAATTGTTCCAAATGTCGTAGTACTTGCCCCATATATATAACATGCAACAAGTCAGCGGTGTGTACGGTGTGACAGACGAATAGGTACTGACATAGATTAAACAGAGTAAGATGTTCCGATTAACATTAAAAAAAGGGAAACAAAATTCGACTACCACGCCGCAATTGTCAGTGCAAGAGAACTACATATAATCAGCGGCAGATTCAAATTTATTATTTGATATTCTCATTGAAAAACATATACATAAAAGATGTAAATAAAACAAACTTATTATTTTTAACATACAAGGATATTTTATAAACCATTTGTTATGCTTTTTTGTCATCATTAAGCCTAAAAGAAAAGTTTGAATCCAAAATCGAAATGTAAACAATTGTGTTACAAGAATTTACCAAGATTTTGAAATAAAACTAACCTTATGGTAATAATAACAATATACATAAAAATGGCTTACAAAATAGCCCTATTAATTCTATATTATTAGAAAAATTGATATGTATTACAACTAGAACTTACAAATTAATTCACAACAATCAAATAAATAGGTTAAAGATTAAAAATTATGAACTTTTTAGACATAAAAAAATAAATTAAATTATAACAATGAGTAAATATATGAAAAAAAATTCAACTTTGTCAATCATTAAAAATTATTTACCTAAATTAAATGACAAAATAAATACTTAAATAATTAAAAACATTCTAAATAAAATAACTAAATAATAAGAAATGTATATACAATATGAATATACTAAAAATCATCCTCTTTCTGGCAAACTAGCAAAAGTTTCCTCGATCTAAACATTTAAAACTAACTCTAATTTCTCCTATAAAATTCATTTTCGTATTTTAATGGTTGCTTGTACGTATTATGTGCCTTTATATTAAGGGTCCAGTCTACCAAATTTCACCCACTAATCCTAATAAATCACTTAACACTTAAACACCACGGTTATTACAGTTAATCTCAAACAATAATAAACACAGATTTTAAATTTGCACGCCCTTGGCAGTGCAAAGAACTACATAAATAAAGATTTTGTTTGTTTGGTGTTGAACTTTACTGAGTAATTCAGCTGCACTGCCGGTCGCGTCGCGTCGTTTGCTCTTTCCAGGTTTCCCTATTCAATTGGAACATCTTAACTGCATTTATCTATGGGTACTGATATTGAACCAGGCAATACCTGACACCATTCAAAATATCAAACTTTTTCCACTCATGTACTTTTGGCTCCCATCGATACGAGTGCACCCCCAAAAGATTTTTTAATTGGAACTTTGCGACGTCAAGCACTTCTTATTTTGGTGTGCGCGCGCGCGTGTGTGTAGCAATAAAGATTTTTTTCAAAACGTCCGCACGAAACGAATATAAATACACAGTAATTATAAATTATACTTTAGTCCTTAGTACATGTCATACTAATTCTTAGGATCTAGATCAGTTTAGTATCCATGTGTTACGTAAAAGAATTTTACTCTAGTCTATAATGAACTTTTAAAGGCGAGCCGACTCGTTCAAAACTCGATGGCGGTCCGAAGAGATTAAACTTTTTAAATTGCCGAAACTCCTCTTTGCAAAACTAATAAGCAGGGACGAACTTTAGCCACTTCGAATTGCCACCAAGTTTTGTGCCCCCTCGATCGCTTTATTAAATTAGATAAATTTTGACTCTTTCCTAGATAAAAAAAAAGAATAAATATTAACGATAGACATTTTCGAGAGAATATTAATGTAGCTCGTGTTGTCATGAAAAAAAAAATTACCGTTGAGGTAGTTCTTGTCTATTCTCTATTTCTTATACTGACAGTATTTAAATTTAATTATTAACTAACTATAAACTTATTCTTGTAAAAGCTGCATAAATCATGGCGTTCGAAAAATGTAAAAAATAAATTCGTTTCCATTAAGCGTGGACCGACAACAATCCCAAATCAAAAAAATTTGGGGGGTTGAAATTCGATTTACTTAAAAAAAAAATAGTTAAAATATAAATGTACATAATTGAAGAAAAAAAAAGTTAATTGTTGTCGTTCCACGTCGATTCGGATGAAAGATGGGGCGTTCCACAAATCATGAAAATTTTCTGTAAAAAAATATGAAAGAAAAACACAAAAAATATTTTCAAATAATTTTTCATCGAAGAAATATTTGAATTTATTATTTAATTTATAAAGGAAAGAAAAACACCCGGATTTGGCTTGTTTACGTTAATGTTGCATAATTTAAATTCGAGAACATTTTCAGAAAATTATAATTAAAAATGTATAGAATTAATTTTTTGAATTCATAATTCATCTTTTTAGAAAATTATTTTTATATAGGCACTACAGATTTGAGATCTCTGAACTATTGGAAAAAACAAATCTGTTTTTAATGAATTATTTTTGGGATTAAAAAAATTAATAAAGAAGTCCCATCTTTCTCGAGCTTTCACTGCATTTGATGTATTTTTACACAAAACACACATAAATCGATTTATGGTCTCTGGCTATTAAATTAAAAATATTTCTATCGATGGAAATCGTAGATAATTAATTTTCCAAAAGAAAAATCTTTACGATTTCCAAATTGCAATGAAATCGGACAATTTTTTAATTCTTAAATCTCAAATTTTGATTATTTAATTTAATAGACATTACCTAGTCATTATCGAAAATAAAAAGAAGAGTTTTTCTTAATTTTCGACACAGTTTCATATTAGATATTGGTTAAATTTTTGAAAAACAAATTTTCAAAATATTTTTCAGGGAATTGTTTGATTTTTGATTTTTTTGGAAAAGGTGTTGGACATTTAAGAGAGCAATATCAAGTCGCTTTCGACACAATTTTAATTCTTATTTTTAAACCGGCGCCCCCATGATTTTTCAGTTTTTTCAAATTAACTTGAAGCTTCAAAAAAGCTTTTTTGTTCTTTCAAAAATCACTAAAAAAATTTTGTTCACGTAGTACGGTACCCCTGATATTTAATTTTTCTGAAACCAATAAATTAATGTCCAGAGACCCCAAATAATTTAATTCTTGGTAGTTTCTTAGGGCTTTCGCTTTGTATCATTATTAAGAAATCGCCACTCATTTAATTTAAGACTGCTGTACTAACACTATTTGTTATTTCTAATTACTTTCAAGGCTACAAAAGTAAATTAAAACAATTCACACCACATTATCTAAAAGATATTGTATATTTTTTAAAATCAAAAAAAAATGTTGTTAATATAATAATAATAATTAAGAGTTAAATATCGTAAAAAAAAAAGCTTATCAACAATTCTTAATTAATCATAATTCTTTGTATTCCATATCCAAATCAATTTTTTTAATTTGATCTGTCCCATTTACCAAAAAAAAATAATTTTCATTAAGCTCGTAAAGTTCAAGACTTTTTTGACTTTTGAAGCAATGGGAATGCAAAGGATTATATTTTAGATTGTTTCCTGCAGGTCAGTTAACAATAAAGCACACGATTATATAAAAATTATTATAAAAAAAAAATAACGTACGACCGATTTCGATCTGAGCCGTTCCGCCCGACGACGCCATGGATTTTTCGGCGCGAAACGAGCGCTGATCGAAGTGAGCTCGCACGTGTTTTTCAGTTACAAAGTAAGGTGGCCTAATAAATATATTTATGTATGATATATGTATTGTTGTGCGCGATGATTTTTGTAAATTTGACTGTAGCATTTGCGCTGAATTTATGTTACCAACTTTCTGTGATAATCACAATCATTATATCGCAATAATGAAATGCTGTGTCTTGTATTGCAGTAGGCTGTTCTCATTGTTGGTTGATTTTTAATATTTTTCAAAAGAAAAAAAAAGTAAGGTCGTTCGTTTCCATACTGTTTGTTGTTATATAAGCGAATACATAATAATTATTATGTGTTTTTGTAACATTTAAATCAATGTACAAATATATAGCGTAAATCATTTTTGGGGTCGTTGTTACTATTTATTTTTTATTTTCTGTTTTGAATGGTTGCGATTTATTTTTTGGTTTTATACTGAACTTTCGAAACTGACCACGCTTTTGGAATGCTCGATGGTTACTCCCAGGACCGACTGCTGGAGTAGATGTCGCTTTAACTTTCCCGCCGTCGTCTTGGGAAAGCTGTCCATGAATTTTATTCTGGTCGGTTTTTTTCCATGTAAAATCCTGTCGTCGATGTATCTAAAATTAAATCAAAATTTTGATTAATTCCCATTTTTAAACAAACGGATTTGTTGTAGGATTCGTGTAGATATACACAAAGACATGTTTTTGGTCTTTTGTGTTACATTGGCAGCAATTGAAAAATTTTTTTTTATTAGTACAGTCGAACTTCCATAAGTCGAACGCCGATAAGACGAATTTTTGATAGTTCGAACTCGAACCTGTTTCTCTAAGATTTGCCTATCTCAACGTTAATATTTTTATGTCAATAAATCGAATTATTTAATAAGTCGAAGCGTTTTACAATTCTTTAAATTCAAGTTTCCATTAATAAATAGGTCGATGACTCGAAGTTAAATTTTAAAACTTTTCTAAAAATTACGCTACCTGAGAGAGGATTAAGGACGGGTTGGGTTCGGTGTTATTGCTGCTTAAAAGGTCTATTCTATGAAAAGGTTTTATACTAGAAGCTGTTTTGACGGCGGCACTTCAATTGGATTTAAAAACTAATTTATATTTAGGCGTGAAAAGGTAACAGACAGACAGCCAGAGTTACTTTCGCTTTTATAATATTTGTTAGCATAATTAAATTTTTTTAGAAAATAAGTTAAATATTGTGAATTGTGCTGAATGTGAAGTGTGCACATTCGAGCTCAAAGTGGCACACTCCGATCTCGGGAAAATGAAGCGCGCCGCTCCGCGTCGCGCTTCATTTGCCTCCCTCGCTCGGAAATGTGCCACTTTTCGCTCGAACGTGCACATCCTCGTATTTATTGACTTGCCTTAATTAATCTTTCCACTTTCAAATTAAAAAATTAAAAGTAAATATTAATTTTATATTCAAGAAACGTATTTGGCATAGTAATGAGTGGAAGTGGGCGAAAAGATACGAGAATTTAGTAGATGCGAGTGAGAGAAAACGATTAAATTATTTATTTAATTTTTGAATAATGTGTTAGCCTAAATTTTGTGAATTGTGCTTAAAATCGAGTGTGCACATTCGAGCTCAAAGTGGCACATTTCCGATCTCGGGAAAATGAAGCGCGCCGCTCCGCGTCGCGCTTCATTTGCTTCCCTCGCTCGGAAATGTGCCACTTTTCGCTCGAATGTGCACATCCTGGTATTTATTTACATTTATGATTACATTTAATTTAGTTATGCCAAGAAGTATAACTTCTCACGGGCGTGCATAAGTACACGCACCTTTCTTTATCATTTAATAATTGTTGTAAATAATATGAAAATTTTCAGCTTCACCACTTTAATAAATTCTATGTACAGTTAACTTTAATAACTCCACAACTCGAATTTTTTGATAACTCAAGTTGAAAAGTGTTCCTCGACAAAATGCCTATTTCAAAAAGGTAGAATTGAAACTATTCTAATATAACTATGGTTACGAAGTGATTAACCTTTCTGATTGGTCAATTAGCTAACGGCCATCATGGTGTATCAAAAATGAGCCAATCACAGTGACTTATTTAAAGCGGGATTTTTAACGTATGCTTGAAACCAGTTACAGTTCTAATTACGTTATATAAAATACCATTTTACATAAAAGATATATACATACACAAATATATATTTAATTTTTAAGCTTTTTAATAACTCGAATTATTGATAATTCGAATTAATTTTGGTGTCCCTTCGACTTCGACTTATCGAGGTTCGACTGTATTTACTTATAAGTAATTCATTTTAGGGGGATGTTTGTATGGACCCGTTGTGTCCATAGACTGAGCCATGTGGCTCTGCTTTCCCGTTAACGCAAAAAAATTTCGACATTTTTCAGCGTCAATTTTTCTTTAAAATCAAAACTTTAAATTAACGGTTTAACTTAAATAAAGTAGAAACATACGTTTGTAATACCCTGTATTATGTTTTTCTTTACATAAAATAAATCGATAATTTTATTTAAAATAATCGAAGCAATTTTAATTGGCTTTATCGTTTTTGATATCAGGTAACTTGGCTTTGGGGGTCTACGGATATGACTTATATCCGCACTTACATAAAAATTTCGATTTCTGAATCATTTTTGAATAGACAACAAAGTCGAACGGTCATGTGTTATTTATTATTATAAATTAGTGCATCTCATTCGCATTACAACCCTTCATTTAAGGTAAATAGTACTTCTAACAATTTCTTTTGAAATTTCCACATTTCGTAAAAGATTTCATCTAATAATTATTTCTTTCTTTTGCAGACACGAATTTAAATACAGAAATACCATGCATTGCAGGACACCACCTTCAACCCTCTTTTGAACTAAAATTTTGAAAATTGCCAATCTAGCAAAGGGTTGCTCATCATGAACTGATGTAAGTATGAAGGTCTTATTTTTTTCACTCCATGGGTAGCCTTTGTTAAATTAAAGGGTTGTTAGTTGCTGTAGTTGGTGATTAATATAATAATCCTTTGTTTTCTTAATTAAAATCTAGATCCCCACGATTTTTTTTTTAATTCTCAAAGTCCCACCGATTTTTAGAATCGATTAGTTTATCACCTCTTCATCACTTTAAATCCAAATCGTTAGTTTTAGTATTTTTTAAAAACATTTTATAAATATTCAAAAAACAAATAAAAATATACATATCAATTAATCAGATTTGTTTTTAACTATTCTTTTAGTAGGAGGTACTAAGCACTTTAAGAAATCAGTGGCGTAACTAGGTAACCGAGAGCCCCTGTGCGAAAAATAAATCGGGGCCCTATAAAAACTGCTTAGAGCTGAGGGGCCTTCTGGGCTTGCTGCCCTCCGATAAGTACGCCAGTGGCTCCAATTATTTAACCACCTGCTTAGTTTTAGCTGTTTTGCTCATTTTATTAATTTTATTATCTTATGTGTTTTAGGAGAAACGCAATTTCACCGTCAGTAGTGCGAAGGCAATTCCCGGCGAGCCAAGCAGAGGTACCGGCCAAAGTCGCCACATGTGCAATCGGACTTTTTTCAGTGGGATCGTTGAACGATGCTTTCCAGCTGTTTACAGAACTCAAAGGTAGGTCCCAGCTATTTGGGTTTATATATCTTTTTTCTTCTGTAATTGTTTTTGCCTATGGATTGAATTTGTAACATTGCCACTCGAACTTTTATTATAATTTTTCGGACATTTGACTTTGAAAATTCGTTGCTCGGTTATTTGTGAGCCTATCTTTAAAAACTTTTTAGATTCTGAAAGCTTGTTTACGCGAGCAATAGACGAACTGAAAATATTAAGTTTTGGAGAAAAACGCGATCACAGCTTCCGAAATGTAAATGTGGCGAAAAATTTTAATTTTAAAAATGTTGTAAGTCCGCTATTTTTGAGAATCTCGCAAAATCCTATAGTACCGAAGCCATTTGGCTCTGCTTCCCTTTTAGCGTCAAAAATTTTCAAAATTTGTTAGCGTCAATTTTTTTCAAAATCAAAAATTTAAATTGCCCAAACTATTTTATTTTTGATTATTTTTGAAAATCCTTTTACTTCCGAACATATTGGACTTTATTCTATCGAAATCCAGTGCTAATTTAAAACGCCCTCGATCGCCAAAATCGAGGAAAAAGGTTAACAACTTTGCATTTGCGAAAAAAAATTTTTTTAATAACTTCATATTGTCATGAGACCTTTTATAAACTCCAAATGTCCATAACCGAAGCCATTTAACCTCGCTACCCTTTCAACCCCAAAAATTTTCGACGAAACCTGAAATTTCGCATGATTTACTTTTTGACTAGAAAACGAAGCTGTAACTTTTTTATTTTTTCTCCAATCATTAGAAAGAAGCCACATTTGAAATGCAAACACTTTTTCCCTTTTAAAATACGTGCAAAATGAGCGGTAGGGCGTGATGTTAATTTTTTGAGCAACTAAGGGCTCAAAAATTTTTTCTACCAAAAAGTGACCATTAAAAATATCGTAGTTCGATTATTTGTGAACAGATATTTAATATTTTTACGCATTCGATCCCCTTGGATTTTTTTTGGCTTTACATAGCCCTAAAAAAACTTCAGAAGTCTTCTTCTTTATCTTCGCCTTTAATGCAATTGTTCCAACTGCTCCCTTATCGGGGTAGGCGTGTTCTTAAGGAGTATTCTCTTCTATTATAAACCATTTCCGGAGGTATGTCATAATCACATTGAAGCTTCACGGAAGACCTATTCCAGGTACTTTTTGGCCTGCCTGGTTTTCTTTTACGTTCATCTATTGCCAAAACTCGGTGCACTATGTGGTTCTGATTTCGACGTTGAACATGTCCATACCACTTCAATTGAGATTCATCCATAAAATCCTTAATTGATTGAACATTTAATGAACCTCGGATATGTTCATTACGTACATGACCTTTCTTCGTGACACCCACACACCATCGTAGCATTCTCATCTCTGCCACGTGCATCTGTTGATTGTGTTTAGCCAGTCTCGCCCATGTTTTTGCACTGTATGCCAAAGCAGGCCTAACGACTGTTTTATAAATCTTGCCTTTTAATCGTATGGGCATTCGTTTTGAAAATCAAAAAAGCATGGATTTTAACCCATGGTATTTGGCGATTTTGGCCGATTTTGGGGATTTTGAGTTAGGACCGGATTCTGGCCTATTAAGGCCTAAAACATTCCAGAATAAAAGATTTCCGGGCGCTGCTCAAAGATAAAAAAGATATTGCGTTTTAAAAGTTGCACTTTAAAGCCAAATTTAATTTTTCAAAAAGGCCTAAAATTTCTGTTTTAGAAGAGAAGCGCGGGGAAATGACACCACCTATAGTTAGTAGGGGTACGTAGGAACACCCCCTTGCAATATAAAGCAATTCTATTTTTTTCATTTTTAAGCCAAAATCAATGGGTTAAAATCCATGCTTTTTCAATTTTAAAAAAATTGTAGCGCCGTTATTTGCGGATGGATCTTTAAAAACTATACAGATTCGGATTCGGCAGCCTTTTTGGCTTCGGATAGGCCTAAGAAACCATAGGCGTGCTATTTCAGAGCTTTGCAAAAACGTTTTGAAAATCAAAAAAGCATGGATTTTAACCCATGGTATTTGGCGATTTTGGCCGATTTTGGGGGTTTTGAGTTAGGACCGGATTCTGGCGTATTAAGGCCTAAAACATTCCAGAATAAAAGATTTCCGGGCGCTGCTCAAAGATAAAAAAGTTATTGCGTTTTAAAAGTTGCACTTTAAAGCCAAATTTAATTTTTCAAAAAGGCCTAAAATTTCTGTTTTAGAGGAGAAGCGCGGGGAAATGACACCACCTATAGTTAGTAGGGGTACGTAGGAACACCCCCTTGCAATATAAAGCAATTCTATTTTTTTCATTTTTAAGCCAAAATTAATGGGTTAAAATCCATGCTTTTTCAATTTTAAAAAAATTGTAGCGCCGTTATTTGCGGATGGATCTTTAAAAACTATACAGATTCGGATTCGGCAGCCTTTTTGGCTTCGGATAGGCCTAAGAAACCATAGGCGTGCTATTTCAGAGCTTTGCAAAAACGTTTTGAAAATCAAAAAAGCATGGATTTTAACCCATGGTATTTGGCGATTTTGGCCGATTTTGGGGGTTTTGAGTTAGGACCGGATTCTGGCGTATTAAGGCCTAAAACATTCCAGAATAAAAGATTTCCGGGCGCTGCTCAAAGATAAAAAAGATATTACGTTTTAAAAGTTGCACTTTAAAGCCAAATTTAATTTTTCAAAAAGGCCTAAAATTTCTGTTTTAGAAGAGAAGCGCGGGGAAATGACACCACCTATAGTTAGTAGGGGTACGTAGGAACACCCCCTTGCAATATAAAGCAATTCTATTTTTTTCATTTTTAAGCCAAAATTAATGGGTTAAAATCCATGCTTTTTCAATTTTAAAAAAATTGTAGCGCCCTTATTTGCGGATGGATCTTTAAAAACTATACAGATTCGTATTCGGCAGCCTTTTTAGCTTCGGATAGGCCTAAGAAACCATAGGCATGCTATTTCAGAGCTTGGAAAAACGTTTTGAAAATCAAAAAAGCATGGATTTTAACCCATGGTATGTGGCGATTTTGGCCGATTTTGGGGGTTTTGAGTTAGGACCGGATTCTGGCGTATTAAGGCCTAAAACATTCCAGAATAAAAGATTTCCGGGCGCTGCTCAAAGATAAAAAAGTTATTGCGTTTTAAAAGTTGCACTTTAAAGCCAAATTTAATTTTTCAAAAAGGCCTAAAATTTCTGTTTTAGAGGAGAAGCGCGGGGAAATGACACCACCTATAGTTAGTAGGGGTACGTAGGAACACCCCCTTGCAATATAAAGCAATTCTATTTTTTTCATTTTTAAGCCAAAATCAATGGGTTAAAATCCATGCTTTTTCAATTTTAAAAAAATTGTAGCGCCGTTATTTGCGGATGGATCTTTAAAAACTATACAGATTCGGATTCGGCAGCCTTTTTGGCTTCGGATAGGCCTAAGAAACCATAGGCGTGCTATTTCAGAGCTTTGCAAAAACGTTTTGAAAATCAAAAAAGCATGGATTTTAACCCATGGTATTTGGCGATTTTGGCCGATTTTGGGGGTTTTGAGTTAGGACCGGATTCTGGCGTATTAAGGCCTAAAACATTCCAGAATAAAAGATTTCCGGGCGCTGCTCAAAGATAAAAAAGTTATTGCGTTTTAAAAGTTGCACTTTAAAGCCAAATTTAATTTTTCAAAAAGGCCTAAAATTTCTGTTTTAGAGGAGAAGCGCGGGAAATGACACCACCTATAGTTAGTAGGGTACGTAGGAACACCCCTTGCAATATAAAGCAATTCTATTTTTTCATTTTAAGCCAAAATCAATGGGTTAAAATCCATGCTTTTTCAATTTTAAAAAAATTGTAGCGCCGTTATTTGCGGATGGATCTTTAAAAACTATACAGATTCGGATTCGGCAGCCTTTTTGGCTTCGGATAGGCCTAAGAAACCATAGGCGTGCTATTTCAGAGCTTTGCAAAAACGTTTTGAAAATCAAAAAAGCATGGATTTTAACCCATGGTATTTGGCGATTTTGGCGAATTTTGGGGGTTTTGAGTTAGGACCGGATTCTGGCGTATTAAGGCCTAAAACATTCCAGAATAAAAGATTTCCGGGCGCTGCTCAAAGATAAAAAAGATATTGCGTTTTAAAAGTTGCACTTTAAAGCCAAATTTAATTTTTCAAAAAGGCCTAAAATTTCTGTTTTAGAGGAGAAGCGCGGGGAAATGACACCACCTATAGTTAGTAGGGGTACGTAGGAACACCCCCTTGCAATATAAAGCAATTCTATTTTTTTCATTTTTAAGCCAAAATAAATGGGTTAAAATCCATGCTTTTTCATTTTTAAAAAAATTGTAGCGCCGTTATTTGCGGATGGATCTTTAAAAACTATGCAGATTCGGATTCGGCAGCCTTTTTGGCTTCGGATAGGCCTAAGAAACCATAGGCGTGCTATTTCAGAGCTTTGCAAAAACGTTTTGAAAATCAAAAAAGCATGGATTTTAACCCATGGTATTTGGCGATTTTGGCGAATTTTGGGGGTTTTGAGTTAGGACCGGATTCTGGCGTATTAAGGCCTAAAACATTCCAGAATAAAAGATTTCCGGGCGCTGCTCAAAGATAAAAAAGATATTGCGTTTTAAAAGTTGCACTTTAAAGCCAAATTTAATTTTTCAAAAAGGCCTAAAATTTCTGTTTTAGAGGAGAAGCGCGGGGAAATGACACCACCTATAGTTAGTAGGGGTACGTAGGAACACCCCCTTGCAATATAAAGCAATTCTATTTTTTTCATTTTTAAGCCAAAATTAATGGGTTAAAATCCATGCTTTTCAATTTTAAAAAATTGTAGCGCCGTTATTTGCGGATGGATCTTTAAAACTATACAGATTCGTATTCGGCAGCCTTTTTGGCTTCGGATAGGCCTAAGAAACCATAGGCGTGCTATTTCAGAGCTTTGCAAAAACGTTTTGAAAATCAAAAAAGCATGGATTTTAACCCATGGTATTTGGCGATTTTGGCCGATTTTGGGGGTTTTGAGTTAGGACCGGATTCTGGCGTATTAAGGCCTAAAACATTCCAGAATAAAAGATTTCCGGGCGCTGCTCAAAGATAAAAAAGTTATTGCGTTTTAAAAGTTGCACTTTAAAGCCAAATTTAATTTTTCAAAAAGGCCTAAAATTTCTGTTTTAGAGGAGAAGCGCGGGGAAATGACACCACCTATAGTTAGTAGGGGTACGTAGGAACACCCCCTTGCAATATAAAGCAATTCTATTTTTTTCATTTTTAAGCCAAAATTAATGGGTTAAAATCCATGCTTTTTCAATTTTAAAAAAATTGTAGCGCCGTTATTTGCGGATGGATCTTTAAAAACTATACAGATTCGTATTCGGCAGCCTTTTTGGCTTCGGATAGGCCTAAGAAACCATAGGCGTGCTATTTCAGAGCTTTGCAAAAACGTTTTGAAAATCAAAAAAGCATGGATTTTAACCCATGGTATTTGGCGATTTTGGCGAATTTTGGGGGTTTTGAGTTAGGACCGGATTCTGGCGTATTAAGGCCTAAAACATTCCAGAATAAAAGATTTCCGGGCGCTGCTCAAAGATAAAAAAGTTATTGCGTTTTAAAAGTTGCACTTTAAAGCCAAATTTAATTTTTCAAAAGGCCAAAATTTCTGTTTTAGAGGAAAGCGTCGGGAAATGACACCACCTATAGTTAGTAGGGGTACGTAGGAACACCCCTTGCAATATAAAGCAATTCTATTTTTTCATTTTAAGCCAAAATCAATGGGTTAAAATCCATGCTTTTCAATTTTAAAAAATTGTAGCGCCGTTATTTGTGGATGGATCTTTAAAACTATACAGATTCGGATTCGGCAGCCTTTTGGCTTCGGATAGGCCTAAGAAACCATAGGCGTGCTATTCCCGAGCTTTGCAAAAACGTTTTGAAAATCAAAAAGCATGGATTTTAACCCATGGTATTTGGCGATTTTGGCGATTTTGGGGTTTTGAGTTAGGACCGGATTCTGGCGTATTAAGGCCTAAAACATTCCAGAATAAAAGATTTCCGGGCGCTGCTCAAAGATAAAAAGTTATTGCGTTTTAAAAGTTGCACTTTAAAGCCAAATTTAATTTTTCAAAAGGCCAAAATTTCTGTTTTAGAGGAAAGCGTCGGGAAATGACACCACCTATAGTTAGTAGGGGGACGTAGGAACACCCCTTGCAATATAAAGCAATTCTATTTTTTCATTTTAAGCCAAAATCAATGGGTTAAAATCCATGCTTTTTCAATTTTAAAAAATTGTAGCGCCGTTATTTGTGGACGGATCTTTAAAAACTATACAGATTCGGATTCGGCAGCCTTTTGGCTTCGGATAGGCCTAAGAAACCATAGGCGTGCTATTCAGAGCTTTGCAAAAACGTTTTGAAAATCAAAAAGCATGGATTTTAACCCATGGTATTTGGCGATTTTGGCCGATTTTGGGGTTTTGAGTTAGGACCGGATTCTGGCGTATTAAGGCCTAAAACATTCCAGAATAAAAGATTTCCGGGCGCTGCTCAAAGATAAAAAGTTATTGCGTTTTAAAAGTTGCACTTTAAAGCCAAATTTAATTTTTCAAAAGGCCTAAAATTTCTGTTTTAGAGGAAAGCGCGGGAAATGACACCACCTATAGTTAGTAGGGGTACGTAGGAACACCCCTTGCAATATAAAGCAATTCTATTTTTTCATTTTAAGCCAAAATCAATGGGTTAAAATCCATGCTTTTCAATTTTAAAAAATTGTAGCGCCGTTATTTGTGGATGGATCTTTAAAACTATACAGATTCGGATTCGGCAGCCTTTTGGCTTCGGATAGGCCTAAGAAACCATAGGCGTGCTATTCCAGAGCTTTGCAAAAACGTTTTGAAAATCAAAAAGCATGGATTTTAACCCATGGTATTTGGCGATTTTGGCCGATTTTGGGGTTTTGAGTTAGGACCGGATTCTGGCGTATTAAGGCCTAAAACATTCCAGAATAAAAGATTTCCGGGCGCTGCTCAAAGATAAAAAGTTATTGCGTTTTAAAAGTTGCACTTTAAAGCCAAATTTAATTTTTCAAAAGGCCTAAAATTTCTGTTTTAGAGGAAAGCGTCGGGAAATGACACCACCTATAGTTAGTAGGGTACGTAGGAACACCCCTTGCAATATAAAGCAATTCTATTTTTTCATTTTTAAGCCAAAATCAATGGGTTAAAATCCATGCTTTTTCAATTTTAAAAAAATTGTAGCGCCGTTATTTGTGGACGGATCTTTAATAACTATACAGATTTGGATTCGGCGGCCTTTTTGGCTTCGGATAGGCTTAAAAAACCATAAGCGTGCTATTCCAGAGCTTTGCAAAAACGTTTTGAAAATCAAAAAAGCATGGATTTTAACCCATGGTATTTGGCGATTTTGGCCGATTTTGGGGGTTTTGAGTTAGGACCGGATTCTGGCGTATTAAGGCCTAAAACATTCCAGAATAAAAGATTTCCGGGCGCTGCTCAAAGATAAAAAAGATATTGCGTTTTAAAAGTTGCACTTTAAAGCCAAATTTAATTTTTCAAAAGGCCAAAATTTCTGTTTTAGAGGAAAGCGTCGGGAAATGACACCACCTATAGTTAGTAGGGGTACGTAGGAACACCCCTTGCAATATAAAGCAATTCTATTTTTTCATTTTAAGCCAAAATCAATGGGTTAAAATCCATGCTTTTCAATTTTAAAAAATTGTAGCGCCGTTATTTGTGGACGGATCTTTAAAAAATATACAGATTCGGATTCGGCAGCCTTTTGGCTTCGGATAGGCCTAAGAAACCATAGGCGTGCTATTCCAGAGCTTTGCAAAAACGTTTTGAAAATCAAAAAGCATGGATTTTAACCCATGGTATTTGGCGATTTTGGCCGATTTTGGGGTTTTGAGTTAGGACCGGATTCTGGCGTATTAAGGCCTAAAACATTCCAGAATAAAAGATTTCCGGGCGCTGCTCAAAGATAAAAAGTTATTGCGTTTTAAAAGTTGCACTTTAAAGCCAAATTTAATTTTTCAAAAGGCCAAAATTTCTGTTTTAGAGGAAAGCGTCGGGAAATGACACCACCTATAGTTAGTAGGGTACGTAGGAACACCCCTTGCAATATAAAGCAATTCTATTTTTTCATTTTAAGCCAAAATCAATGGGTTAAAATCCATGCTTTTTTAATTTTAAAAAATTGTAGCGCCGTTATTTGTGGATGGATCTTTAAAAACTATACAGATTCGGATTCGGCAGCCTTTTGGCTTCGGATAGGCCTAAGAAACCATAGGCGTGCTATTCCAGAGCTTTGCAAAAACGTTTTGAAAATCAAAAAGCATGGATTTTAACCCATGGTATTTGGCGATTTTGGCGATTTTGGGGTTTTGAGTTAGGACCGGATTCTGGCGTATTAAGGCCTAATACATTCCAGAATAAAAGATTTCCGGGCGCTGCTCAAAGATAAAAAGTTATTGCGTTTTAAAAGTTGCACTTTAAAGCCAAATTTAATTTTTCAAAAGGCCAAAATTTCTGTTTTAGAGGAAAGCGTCGGGAAATGACACCACCTATAGTTAGTAGGGGTACGTAGGAACACCCCTTGCAATATAAAGCAATTCTATTTTTTCATTTTAAGCCAAAATCAATGGGTTAAAATCCATGCTTTTCAATTTTAAAAAATTGTAGCGCCGTTATTTGTGGACGGATCTTTAAAAACTATACAGATTCGGATTCGGCAGCCTTTTGGCTTCGGATAGGCCTAAGAAACCATAGGCGTGCTATTCCAGAGCTTTGCAAAAACGTTTTGAAAATCAAAAAGCATGGATTTTAACCCATGGTATTTGGCGATTTTGGCCGATTTTGGGGTTTTGAGTTAGGACCGGATTCTGGCGTATTAAGGCCTAAAACATTCCAGAATAAAAGATTTCCGGGCGCTGCTCAAAGATAAAAAGTTATTGCGTTTTAAAAGTTGCACTTTAAAGCCAAATTTAATTTTTCAAAAGGCCAAAATTTCTGTTTTAGAGGAAAGCGTCGGAAATGACACCACCTATAGTTAGTAGGGTACGTAGGAACACCCCTTGCAATATAAAGCAATTCTATTTTTTCATTTTAAGCCAAAATCAATGGGTTAAAATCCATGCTTTTCAATTTTAAAAAAATTTTAGCGCCGTTATTTGTGGACGGATCTTTAAAACTATACAGATTCGGATTCGGCAGCCTTTTGGCTTCGGATAGGCCTAAGAAACCATAGGCGTGCTATTCCAGAGCTTTGCAAAAACGTTTTGAAAATCAAAAAGCATGGATTTTAACCCATGGTATTTGGCGATTTTGGTCGATTTTGGGGTTTTGAGTTAGGACCGTATTCTGGCGTATTAAGGCCTAATACATTCCAGAATAAAAGATTTCCGGGGGCTGCTCAAAGATAAAAAAGTTATTGCGTTTTAAAAGTTGCACTTTAAAGCCAAATTTAATTTTTCAAAAGGCCAAAATTTCTGTTTTAGAGGAAAGCGTCGGAAATGACACCACCTATAGTTAGTAGGGGTACGTAGGAACACCCCTTGCAATATAAAGCAATTCTATTTTTTCATTTTTTAAACCAAAATCAATGGGTTAAAATCCATGCTTTTCAATTTTAAAAAATTGTAGCGCCGTTATTTGTGGACGGATCTTTAAAAACTATACAGATTCGGATTCGGCAGCCTTTTGGCTTCGGATAGGCCTAAGAAACCATAGGCGTGCTATTCCAGAGCTTTGCAAAAAAGTTTTGAAAATCAAAAAGCATGGATTTTAACCCATGGTATTTGGCGATTTTGGTCGATTTTGGGGTTTTGAGTTAGGACCGGATTCTGGCGTATTAAGGCCTAATACATTCCAGAATAAAAGATTTCCGGGCGCTGCTCAAAGATAAAAAGTTATTGCGTTTTAAAAGTTGCACTTTAAAGCCAAATTTAATTTTTCAAAAGGCCAAAATTTCTGTTTTAGAGGAAAGCGTCGGGAAATGACACCACCTATAGTTAGTAGGGGTACGTAGGAACACCCCTTGCAATATAAAGCAATTCTATTTTTTCATTTTAAGCCAAAATCAATGGGTTAAAATCCATGCTTTTCAATTTTAAAAAATTGTAGCGCCGTTATTTGTGGACGGATCTTTAAAAACTATACAGATTCGGATTCGGCAGCCTTTTGGCTTCGGATAGGCCTAAGAAACCATAGGCGTGCTATTCCAGAGCTTTGCAAAAACGTTTTGAAAATCAAAAAGCATGGATTTTAACCCATGGTATTTGGCGATTTTGGCGATTTTGGGGTTTTGAGTTAGGACCGGATTCTGGCGTATTAAGGCCTAATACATTCCAGAATAAAAGATTTCCGGGCGCTGCTCAAAGATAAAAAGTTATTGCGTTTTAAAAGTTGCACTTTAAAGCCAAATTTAATTTTTCAAAAGGCCAAAATTTCTGTTTTAGAGGAAAGCGTCGGAAATGACACCACCTATAGTTAGTAGGGGTACGTAGGAACACCCCTTGCAATATAAAGCAATTCTATTTTTTCATTTTAAGCCAAAATCAATGGGTTAAAATCCATGCTTTTTCAATTTTAAAAAAATTGTAGCGCCGTTATTTGTGGACGGATCTTTAAAAACTATACAGATTCGGATTCGGCAGCCTTTTTGGCTTCGGATAGGCCTAAGAAACCATAGGCGTGCTATTCCAGAGCTTTGCAAAAACGTTTTGAAAATCAAAAAAGCATGGATTTTAACCCATGGTATTTGGCGATTTTGGTCGATTTTGGGGGTTTTGAGTTAGGACCGGATTCTGGCGTATTAAGGCCTAAAACATTCCAGAATAAAAGATTTCCGGGCGCTGCTCAAAGATAAAAAGTTATTGCGTTTTAAAAGTTGCACTTTAAAGCCAAATTTAATTTTTCAAAAGGCCAAAATTTCTGTTTTAGAGGAAAGCGTCGGGAAATGACACCACCTATAGTTAGTAGGGGTACGTAGGAACACCCCTTGCAATATAAAGCAATTCTATTTTTTCATTTTAAGCCAAAATCAATGGGTTAAAATCCATGCTTTTCAATTTTAAAAAATTGTAGCGCCGTTATTTGTGGACGGATCTTTAAAACTATACAGATTCGGATTCGGCAGCCTTTTGGCTTCGGATAGGCCTAAGAAACCATAGGCGTGCTATTCCAGAGCTTTGCAAAACGTTTTGAAAATCAAAAAGCATGGATTTTAACCCATGGTATTTGGCGATTTTGGCCGATTTTGGGGTTTTGAGTTAGGACCGGATTCTGGCGTATTAAGGCCTAATACATTCCAGAATAAAAGATTTCCGGGCGCTGCTCAAAGATAAAAAGTTATTGCGTTTTAAAAGTTGCACTTTAAAGCCAAATTTAATTTTTCAAAAGGCCAAAATTTCTGTTTTAGAGGAAAGCGTCGGGAAATGACACCACCTATAGTTAGTAGGGGTACGTAGGAACACCCCTTGCAATATAAAGCAATTCTATTTTTTCATTTTAAGCCAAAATCAATGGGTTAAAATCCATGCTTTTCAATTTTAAAAAATTGTAGCGCCGTTATTTGTGGACGGATCTTTAAAACTATACAGATTCGGATTCGGCAGCCTTTTGGCTTCGGATAGGCCTAAGAAACCATAGGCGTGCTATTCCAGAGCTTTGCAAAAACGTTTTGGAAATCAAAAAAGCATGGATTTTAACCCATGGTATTTGGCGATTTTGGTCGACTTTGGGGGTTTTGAGTTAGGACCGGATTCTGGCGTATTAAGGCCTAAAACATTCCAGAATAAAAGATTTCCGGGCGCTGCTCAAAGATAAAAAGTTATTGCGTTTTAAAAGTTGCACTTTAAAGCCAAATTTAATTTTTCAAAAGGCCAAAATTTCTGTTTTAGAGGAAAGCGTCGGGAAATGACACCACCTATAGTTAGTAGGGGTACGTAGGAACACCCCTTGCAATATAAAGCAATTCTATTTTTTCATTTTAAGCCAAAATCAATGGGTTAAAATCCATGCTTTTCAATTTTAAAAAATTGTAGCGCCGTTATTTGTGGACGGATCTTTAAAAACTATACAGATTCGGATTCGGCAGCCTTTTGGCTTCGGATAGGCCTAAGAAACCATAGGCGTGCTATTCCAGAGCTTTGCAAAACGTTTTGAAAATCAAAAAGCATGGATTTTAACCCATGGTATTTGGCGATTTTGGTCGACTTTGGGGTTTTGAGTTAGGACCGGATTCTGGCGTATTAAGGCCTAAAACATTCCAGAATAAAAGATTTCCGGGCGCTGCTCAAAGATAAAAAGTTATTGCGTTTTAAAAGTTGCACTTTAAAGCCAAATTTAATTTTTCAAAAGGCCAAAATTTCTGTTTTAGAGGAAAGCGTCGGGAAATGACACCACCTATAGTTAGTAGGGGTACGTAGGAACACCCCTTGCAATATAAAGCAATTCTATTTTTTCATTTTAAGCCAAAATCAATGGGTTAAAATCCATGCTTTTTTAATTTTAAAAAATTGTAGCGCCGTTATTTGTGGACGGATCTTTAAAAACTATACAGATTCGGATTCGGCAGCCTTTTTGGCTTCGGATAGGCCTAAGAAACCATAGGCGTGCTATTCCAGAGCTTTGCAAAAACGTTTTGAAAATCAAAAAAGCATGGATTTTAACCCATGGTATTTGGCGATTTTGGTCGACTTTGGGGGTTTTGAGTTAGGACCGGATTCTGGCGTATTAAGGCCTAAAACATTCCAGAATAAAAGATTTCCGGGCGCTGCTCAAAGATAAAAAAGTTATTGCGTTTTAAAAGTTGCACTTTAAAGCCAAATTTAATTTTTCAAAAGGCCAAAATTTCTGTTTTAGAGGAAAGCGTCGGGAAATGACACCACCTATAGTTAGTAGGGGTACGTAGGAACACCCCTTGCAATATAAAGCAATTCTATTTTTTCATTTTAAGCCAAAATCAATGGGTTAAAATCCATGCTTTTTTAATTTTAAAAAATTGTAGCGCCGTTATTTGTGGACGGATCTTTAAAACTATACAGATTCGGATTCGGCAGCCTTTTTGGCTTCGGATAGGCTTAAAAAACCATAAGCGTGCTATTCCAGAGCTTTGCAAAAACGTTTTGAAAATCAAAAAAGCATGGATTTTAACCCATGGTATTTGGCGATTTTGGCCGATTTTGGGGGTTTTGAGTTAGGACCGGATTCTGGCGTATTAAGGCCTAAAACATTCCAGAATAAAAGATTTCCGGGCGCTGCTCAAAGATAAAAAAGATATTGCGTTTTAAAAGTTGCACTTTAAAGCCAAATTTAATTTTTCAAAAAGGCCTAAAATTTCTGTTTTAAAGGAGAAGCGCGGGGAAATGACACCACCTATAGTTAGTAGGGGTACGTAGGAACACCCCCTTGCAATATAAAGCAATTCTATTTTTTTCATTTTTAAGCCAAAATAAATGGGTTAAAATCCATGCTTTTTCATTTTTAAAAAAATTGTAGCGCCGTTATTTGCGGATGGATCTTTAAAAACTATACAGATTCGGATTCGGCAGCCTTTTTGGCTTCGGATAGGCCTAAGAAACCATAGGCGTGCTATTTCAGAGCTTTGCAAAAACGTTTTGAAAATCAAAAAAGCATGGATTTTAACCCATGGTATTTGGCGATTTTGGCCGATTTTGGGGATTTTGAGTTAGGACCGGATTCTGGCCTATTAAGGCCTAAAACATTCCAGAATAAAAGATTTCCGGGCGCTGCTCAAAGATAAAAAAGATATTGCGTTTTAAAAGTTGCACTTTAAAGCCAAATTTAATTTTTCAAGAAGGCCTAAAATTTCTGTTTTAGAGGAGAAGCGCGGGGAAATGACACCACCTATAGTTAGTAGGGGTACGTAGGAACACCCCCTTGCAATATAAAGCAATTCTATTTTTTTCATTTTTAAGCCAAAATCAATGGGTTAAAATCCATGCTTTTTCAATTTTAAAAAAATTGTAGCGCCGTTATTTGCGGATGGATCTTTAAAAATTATACAGATTCGGATTCGGCAGCCTTTTTGGCCTCGGATAGGCCTAAGAAACCATAGGCGTGCTATTTCAAAGCTTTAAAAAAAACGTTTTTCATTTTGAAAAAACATGGGTTTTAACCCATGTTTTTTTGGTAAAAAATGAAAAAAATAGAATTGCTTTATATTGCAAGGGGATGTTCCTACGTACCCCTAGCGACTATAGCCGGTGTCATTTTTTGGCGCTTCGCTCTAAAATAAAAATTTTTGTTAAAACTAAATAAATAAAAAAAAATACCCCTTTACTCAAAAAAAAAAATCGTAGCGCCGGTATTTTAGACGCAATCATTACAAGCGAGACGGATTCGGAATTCAGGGACTTTTTTACATAAGATACATGTAAAATATGTATAGGGCGCGACGTAAATTTTTCGAAAATTAAAAATTGCAATTTTAGGTCCTCTTTTTTGCAGAATTTTGCAATATACAACAAAGTCGTACGGTTGTGTCTTATTTATTATTATAAATTAGTGCATATAATTCACATTACAACTCTTCATTTAAGGTGAATAGTAATTCTAACGATTTCTTTTAAAATTCACACATTTCTTAAATTAAAGGGTTAATTTAACCACCAGATTATTTTCAGATCTGTTGTTCAATTTATTAATTCTATTTTCTTATGTGTTTAGGGGTGAGCGAATTTCGCCGTGATTAGTAAGAAGGCAATTGCGGACGAGTGAAGCGGAGCTATCGGCCAAAGTCACCACTTCTGCGATCGGGCTTCTTTCGGTAGAACTTCCAGCTGCGTATGGAACTCAAAGGTAGGTCCCAGTTACATGGGTTTGTTAACATCTCCTTTTTTTTTTAATTGTTTTTGTATATCGACACTCGGACTTGTGTTATAATTTTTCGAACAATTGACTTTGAAAATTCGTTTCTATTACCGCAATTAACTCTTGAGTTACAAACCAAATTGTACCATTGTGTGTTTTTAATAAGATATCATTGAAGATAAAGTATCACAGATATTTAATTCGGTCGATAACTACTAATACTTTTAATATTAAATAAGATAATTAATTATTTTCGAACATTATTATATATTTTGCGCAATACAACTAATTCGTTCTTTTTTTGAATCTAAATAAATAATAAAGATCAAACTGCAACCTATTTTATTAATAAAACTTTATTTTAATTATAAAAAAATTAACGTACTTTGCAGTAGCGTGGAAGTCCTTTTGGTATTTGTATTTCGAAACGTCGATTTCAGCATTATTAACAGTTAACTTTAAAAGTATTTGCGCTATCTTGGGCTGTAAGTACAGCCTTCAAAATTTAATATGTTATTAATAAAGCTTTATTTTATTTATAAACAAATCAACATTTTTGTCAATAGCGTACAAGTCTTTTTGGTATTTGTAATTATTAAATTCGCGTGTACAGTTGTAAATGTCCTTAAATAAAGTCCAAAGTAAATTTTTTTTTAAGATTTTGCTTAGTGTTTTTAGTTTTTATAAACTACATTTTTTATTAACAATTATATTAAAGGGTTACCAAAGTAATGTGTTTTAATATTTGCAAAATAAGAGCACTGATGGTGATTGAAGAGCGGTTAAATTCTATTCAAGAACTGACCACTTTATTTAATATTCGTTTTTTCAAATCTTGTTAATTGTTAATACTTTTTTATGATTTTATTTTATACAAAAAAAGTATGATTACCAATTTCTGTCGTTCATATTTAAACATATTCTTCTTTTTGTTTGTTATTAAGAATATTGGGACACATATTATGTTATACATATTTATTAATTAAAATAACGTAAGTTTTAATTATTTATTGTTTTTATTACATTTATATAAATTTTGCCGCCTGATCGTTAGGCAACAAACGGTGATTGCATAGTTAGTTGCATATGCTACTTTCGTAAATTTAGAATATTTGTTAATTATGTTTATTGTTCTTCTTAGTATTTGAGGGTAACTTTATTTGTATTTTCCACTTGTGAATTGTTGTTCTTATGCATGTAACACTTTATAAATATTTCCATCTACATCATAGGTCAAGCGTTAAGTATTACATGCAGTGCATAAAAAGAAATTTCAATTTTATGAATTAATCTTACATTATATAAATTAAAGCTACTTACTGGTTCTTTATATTATACTATCAATTCTATATTAGTATAATTGTTTGTTTCATCTCCCGATGTACTGCTTATACATACACAAAATATTTGTTAATTATGTTTATTGTTCTTAGTATTTGGGTGTGCCTCTATATGTATTTTCCACTTGTGAATTGTTATTGTTATGCATGTAACAGTTTATAAAAACCACATCCTATAGTTTTTTATGGCTCATAAAATGCTCTTAAAGCAGTATGCCTAACCATTTCCAGTTTGGAGGCTACAAAAGTAATTTAACAGATATGTCTCAAAGGTACTTCTATTAAATATATTAAAGGTACTTACTGTTCCTATAGCTGTTAATAACTCTTCATTAATATTATTTGATTTATACTTTACCTCAATTATTTCACTTTAATTAGAATTGTAACGGTTAAGATTGAAATTGTTTGTTGACACTTGACGTAGGGTAAAATTAATATAAACAGATTTTAATTAATTTTTCGGGGGTTGGTTAATCTGGGGCCGCCATCTTTAGGTGTATTATTTGAACTAAAAATAGTTCATATAATATAATGGCCGAGTTCTAATCTTATTGTGTGTCATTAATTTGTCTGAATCGTCTTAAAACAGATTAAATCCATGATGTGATGATCTTGTAAATATAAATAAAAGGATTGAATTTCAGTGGGAGCTAATATTTGAAGTGAAAGTTTTATTTAATGTTTGTTAAAAGATAGAAAAGTAACCGCACTGGTCAGTAAAGGGGTAAAGTACTTTCAAAATATTTAAGATCAATAAAATCTTTACGTTTATATTTCTAATTATGTCTTAATAATTTAATAAAATGTATAGTGGTATTAAGTACCAGTGCAAAAGGACATTCATGAGGAAATGATACCAAAGACAATAAGTTTTTTTGTAGCAGCAACTAACTTCTCTTCATTTATCGTCGATCTTCTTAGCACATTTTGGAGGATGTTTTGAACTGTAAAGAACAGCTTTACTCAATTCAGTAAGAGTAAGAAATAGTTAACATTACTAGTTAATGGTTTAATTTAATTGCAATTTGTCATAGATGGTCCCTAGCCGTTTTGAGAAAGTAGGAAGGTCAGCTTCTGATCGATAGTAAAATTCAAGAAAGGCTATGGTGTCGATGGAACATTAAGTATTAGCATGGAATTGAATAAGACGAACTTTTAAAACAGGATAGAGGAAGAAGACATTCAAGGTGTTACATATTTTGTGAAAATAACGTAAGAGATTTAATTATGTAGTTTTTATTAATATTTATGTAAATTTTGCGCCTGATCGTTATGCAACAAATGGTGACTGCATAGTTAGTTGCATATGTTGCTTTCTTAAATTTAGAATATTTGTTAACTATATTTATTGTTCTTCTTAGTATTTGAAGGTGCTTTTATTTGTATTTTCTACTTGTGAATTGTTGTTCTTATGCATGTAACACTTTATAAATATTTCCATCTACATCATAGGTCAAGCGTTAAGTATTACATGCAGTGCATAAAAAGAAATTTCAATTTTATGAATTAATCTTACATTATATAAATTAAAGCTACTTACTGGTTCTTTATATTATACTATCAATTCTATAATAGTATAATTGTTTGTTTCATCTCCCGATGTACTGCTTATACATACACAAAATATTTGTTAATTATGTTTATTGTTTTTAGTATTTGGGTGTGCCTCTATATGTATTTTCCACTTGTGAATTGTTATTGTTATGCATGTAACAGTTTATAAAAACCACATCCTATAGTTTTTTATGGCTCATAAAATGCTCTTAAAGCAGTATGCCTAACCATTTCCAGTTTGGAGGCTACAAAAGTAATTTAACAGATATGTCTCAAAGGTACTTCTATTAAATATATTAAAGGTACTTACTGTTCCTATAGCTGTTAATAACTCTTCATTAATATTATTTGATTTATACTTTACCTCAATTATTTCACTTTAATTAGAATTGTAACGGTTAAGATTGAAATTGTTTGTTGACACTTGACGTAGGGTAAAATTAATATAAACAGATTTTAATTAATTTTTCGGGGGTTGGTTAATCTGGGGCCGCCATCTTTAGGTGTATTATTTGAACTAAAAATAGTTCATATAATTTAATGGCCGAATTCTAATCTTATTGTGTGTCATTAAATTGTCTGAATCGTCTTAAAACAGATTAAATCCATGATGTGATGATCTTGTAAATATAAATAAAAGGATTGAATTTCAGTGGGAGCTAATATTTGAAGCGAAAGTTTTATTTAATGTTTGTTAAAAGATAGAAAAGTAACCGCACTGGTCAGTAAAGGGGTAAAGTACTTTCAAAATATTTAAGATCAATAAAATCTTTACGTTTATATTTCTAATTATGTATTAATAATTTAATAAAATGTATAGTGGTATTAAGTACCAGTGCAAAAGGACATTCATGAGGAAATGATACCAAAGACAATAAGTTTTTTTGTAGCAGCAACTAACTTCTCTTCATTTATCGTCGATCTTCTTAGCACATTTTGGAGGATGTTTTGAACTGTAAAGAACAGCTTTACTCAATTCAGTAAGAGTAAGAAATAGTTAACATTACTAGTTAATGGTTTAATTTAATTGCAATTTGTCATAGATGGTCCCTAGCCTTTTTGAGAAAGGAGGAAGGTCAGCTTCTGATCGATAGTAAAATTCAAGAAAGGCTATGGTGTCGATGGAACATTAAGTATTAGCATGGAATTGAATAAGACGAACTTTTAAAACAGGATAGAGGAAGAAGACATTCAAGGTGTTACATATTTTGTGAAAATAACGTAAGAGATTTAATTATGTAGTTTTTATTACTATTTATGTAAATTTTGCGCCTGATCGTTATGCAACAAATGGTGACTGCATAGTTAGTTGCATATGTTGCTTTCTTAAATTTAGAATATTTGTTAACTATATTTATTGTTCTTCTTAGTATTTGAAGGTGCTTTTATTTGTATTTTCCACTTGTGAATTGTTGTTCTTATGCATGTAACACTTAATACATATTTCCATCTACATCGTAGGTCAAGCGTTAAGTATTAAATGCAGTACCTAAAAAACAATTTCAAATTTATGGATTAATCTTACATTATACCTATAAATTAAAGCTACTTACTGGTTCTTTATATTATACTATTAATTTTATGTGAACGTAATTGTTTATGTTTATATACTTAACGAATAAAATATAATAGAAAATTTGTATTAATTATGGGAACAATGTTTTACAGGTTTGGAATCATCGATCTTTTTGGCTTCGAATAGGCGTAGGTGGGGACAGGCGTGCCCTTTGGAATTTCGAGAAAGTCGGGATTAAAGGCGCTTACTTATTTAGAATTTTTGGAAAAGATTGTAAGCATATTTATGTAAATTAATTTTAGTATTGATTTTAATTTGCCAACGGTACTACTATGGCCACCTAGTAATGAATTGCTAAACTAGAAGGTTTATTTCCAGACTAGTAGCAGATTTATCTATTAGTTTGACCTTTCAACGATAGATGGCTAGAGTAGTACTGTTTTCGAATTTAATTATAAAGTTATTTATTTTTTATTGGTCCATGTGTAGTAGTTATGTTTGTGGCACATTAACCTACATTGTATATTATTTAATAATGCGATTAACCTCGACGTTTAATTTCTTTACTTGTGCAGGTTATGCGGGTTTGGTATTGAAGTGCAAGCAATGACAGTTTGCAGAGGAAGTTGGTCTGATGCAGACTTTTCCCATCGAAGGCTAGTTCAGTTGTTCATTTCTATAGGAGGCATTTCTGGAGGTTGAAAGGCATCATGCTTCATGGACTAAGAATTAATGTAAGTAATATGTGCATTTAGTTTATCACTTAACTTTAAGTTAGTGTAATTGTAATGTGTTGTTTTTTTAGGTATGGAAAATGATTTGGAAACTAAATTGTAGCATTTCATTAATGTACAACTGGAACATATTATAAGAGGAGTCATTTCATTCCAGAAGGAAACTAAAGGAAGAAATTGAATGCGAAAAGCTGTCGCAAGACATTGTCAAGCAACTTTTTCCTACCGACAGACTGAAGGATATCTTACGTAAGTAATAGTCTTATGTTGTTCCTCAGAGAGTGTTCATTGTATGGTTTAGTTCCAGGGCCCGAACATAAAAAGAGAGCCTGATGAAGTTTTAAAAACAGTATTACTACTAAAATAAGGAGTTTACTAAGGTTGGTTACTTATAGCACTAATTTTATAAATGTAATGCAGCTCTTAATTATAGGTTTTACAAGTACACTGTTTATATCAGATTTTCTGTTTTGTATTAGTGTTAATTTTTTTTTTTACATAGAATGTAAACTGTTTTATGTTTTAGGTTCTATGTGTGTGTATTATATGTTTTCTGGATGCTTTGGAAGAGCACCAGTTCAGAATTATTGTTCTCTAAGATTTTTTATCGGGGCAGTGTTGCTTCATTTTTAGGAAATTGTTTTGTGCGTAACTAATTCTCAAGTCTTACTAACATGTAAACTTGGGAATTAATTGCGCATTTGAGATAGTCTTTAAATTAGGTATTAAAAAATATTTCTAGAATTAAGAATAACTGTTTTTAGTTTTTAATTAATTTGCGCCTGAAAGTAGGCAACTTGGTAACCCTTTCATGCTTGCGCCTATAGAAAATCAATACTTTCAAGATCATCATTTCGACCAATAGCGAGCGAGCTTTTGGCTTCCCTTGGTAGTCCTCACTACACTATCTCTCAAAGTCAGTTGAGGTATAATCGAGTTGGGGTGTACATCTCTGGCCGGAAAAAAATAATTTTTATCGGATGGTAGTTCTGCGGGGGATTTCGAGAGGAGCGGCTCTTCTTCTGGGATCCACGGCCACAGATAATAATATGGGTTGCAATTCTTTATTGTGTATAATAGATTATACATTTTATTACAGGTTTAAGTTTAGGGTAGGTCTGTGGGTGAAGTAGGTGCTTCACATCTACTTCCTCCATCAGGGGTAGCTCAAGACCGCAGACATTCGAATGCGAATGTCCGCGCTTTTGATCTCTTATCGTAGACGTAGTTAATAAGTAAGGGGATGTATAGGGGGAAAATTGGGAAAATAAATGTAATTTATGTACACGTCTTCTTTTTTAATTTAAAATTTACCTAATTAAAAAAATATAAAAATTAGAGGAAACTTTGTCAAAACGATTCAAAAAATTTTTGATTTCGAATACCTCTTCATATATCATGTGATCCTAATACAAATTGAAAAAATTTCGTTCGGTTTGCAAAGTTAAGAAAATTATAGCCGCAGGCTACAAAAAATTTTGAAGAAAACTTGGGCAAAATGCACTAAATTTTGTCGATTTGTAACAGGAGTACAGAAGTAAAAAAAGGTAAGTTGAAACTTTTGGCGGTAATAAAAGAAAAGTTTGCACGTTAATACGGTTAGGCAAAATAATTTTTTGATTTCGAATACCTCTTCATATATCATGTGATCCTAATACAAATTGAAAAAATTTTGTTCGGTTTGCAAAGTTAAGAAAATTATAGCCGCAGGCTACAAAAAATTTTGAAGAAAACTTGGGCAAAATGCACTAAATTTTGTCGATTTGTAACAGGAGTACAGAAGTGAAAAAAGGTAAGTTGAAACTTTTGGCGGAAATAAAAGAAAAGTTTGCACGTTAATACGGTTAGGCAAAATAATTTTTTGATTTCGAATACCTCTTCATATATCATGTGATCCTAATACAAATTGAAAAAAATTTGTTCGGTTTGCAAAGTTAAGAAAATTATAGCCGCAGGCTACAAAAAATTTTGAAGAAAACTTGGGCAAAATGCACTAAATTTTGTCGATTTGTAACAGGACTACAGAAGTGAAAAAAGGTAAGTTGAAACTTTTGGCGGAAATAAAAGAAAAGTTTGCACGTTAATACGGTTAGGCAAAATAATTTTTTGATTTCGAATACCTCTTCATATATCATGTGATCCTAATACAAATTGAAAAAATTTTGTTCGGTTTGCAAAGTTAAGCAAATTATAGCCGCAGGCTACAAAAAATTTTGAAGAAAACTTGGGCAAAATGCACTAAATTTTGTCGATTTGTAACAGGAGTACAGAAGTGAGAAAAGGTAAGTCGAAACTTTTGGCGGGAATAAAAGAAAAGGTTTGCACGTTAATAAAGTTAGGCAAAATAAATTTGTGCAAAAATGTAATTTTAAATCGCGAGTGGCAGTCGGCCGAGTCGGCCGAGTCGGCCGAGGGTTTATCTTAGAGATTTTTAAAAATATTTTTCAAATCAGGAGTATCCTACAGTCATTCGTCATTCGTCATTCGTCTCGTTCGGCTCGTTGCTCGTTGGATTTTTCTTAAAGATTTTTAAAAATTTTCGACCGGTATGGGACTCGAACCCGAGACCTTTTGAACAACAAACAACCGATCGCTAACCAACTGAGCTATGGCGTTCTTATAGCAAGTTTGTGTTTTAAATTATATAAATATTAATGTTTCCAGACTATTAGTTTAATATTTATAGGACCGGATTCTGGCGTATTAAGGCCTAATACATTCCAGAATAAAAGATTTCCGGGCGCAGCTCAAAGATAAAAAAGTTATTGCGTTTTAAAAGTTTAATTCTATAGCCAAATTTAATTTTTCAAAAAGACCACAAATTTATGTTTTAGAGGGAAAGCGTCGGGAAATAACACCACCTATAGTTAGTAGGGGTACGTAGGAACACCCCCATGCAATATAAAGCAATTCTATTTTTTTCATTTTTAAGCCAAAATCAATGGGTTAAAATCCATGCTTTTTCAATTTTAAAAAAATTGTAGCGCCGTTATTTGCGGATGGATCTTTAAAAACTATACAGATTCGGATTCGGCAGCCTTTTTGGCTTCGGATAGGCCTAAGAAACCCTAGGCGTGCTATTTCAGAGCTTTGCAAAAACGTTTTGAAAATCAAAAAAGCATGGATTTTAACCCATGGTATTTGGCGATTTTGGCCGATTTTGGGGGTTTTGAGTTAGGACCGGATTCTGGCGTATTAAGGCCTAATACATTCCAGAATAAAAGATTTCCGGGCGCAGCTCAAAGATAAAAAAGTTATTGCGTTTTAAAAGTTTAATTCTATAGCTAAATTTAATTTTTCAAAAAGACCAAAAATTTCTGTTTTAGAGGGAAAGCGTCGGGAAATAAGACCACCTATAGTTAGTAGGGGTACGTAGCAACACCCCCATGCAATATAAAGCAATTCTATTTTTTTCATTTTTAAGCCAAAATCAATGGGTTAAAATCCATGCTTTTTCAATTTTAAAAAAATTGTAGCGCCGTTATTTGCGGATGGATCTTTAAAAACTATACAGATTCGGATTCGGCAGCCTTTTTGGCTTCGGATAGGCCTAAGAAACCCTAGGCGTGCTATTTCAGAGCTTTGCAAAAACGTTTTGAAAATCAAAAAAGCATGGATTTTAACCCATGGTATTTGGCGATTTTGGCCGATTTTGGGGGTTTTGAGTTAGGACCGGATTCTGGCGTATTAAGGCCTAATACATTCCAGAATAAAAGATTTCCGGGCGCAGCTCAAAGATAAAAAAGTTATTGCGTTTTAAAAGTTTAATTCTATAGCTAAATTTAATTTTTCAAAAAGACCAAAAATTTCTGTTTTAGAGGGAAAGCGTCGGGAAATAAGACCACCTATAGTTAGTAGGGGTACGTAGGAACACCCCCATGCAATATAAAGCAATTCTATTTTTTCATTTTTTAAACCAAAATCAATGGGTTAAAATCCATGCTTTTCAATTTTAAAAAATTGTAGCGCCGTTATTTGCGGATGGATCTTTAAAAACTATACAGATTCGGATTCGGCAGCCTTTTTGGCTTCGGATAGGCCTAAGAAACCATAGGCGTGCTATTTCAGAGCTTTGCAAAAACGTTTTGAAAATCAAAAAAGCATGGATTTTAACCCATGGTATTTGGCGATTTTGGCCGATTTTGGGGGTTTTGAGTTAGGACCGGATTCTGGCGTATTAAGGCCTAATACATTCCAGAATAAAAGATTTCCGGGCGCAGCTCAAAGATAAAAAAGTTATTGCGTTTTAAAAGTTTAATTCTATAGCCAAATTTAATTTTTCAAAAAGACCAAAAATTTCTGTTTTAGAGGGAAAGCGTCGGGAAATAACACCACCTATAGTTAGTAGGGGTACGTAGGAACACCCCCTTGCAATATAAAGCAATTCTATTTTTTTCATTTTTAAGCCAAAATCAATGGGTTAAAATCCATGCTTTTTCAATTTTAAAAAAATTGTAGCGCCGTTATTTGCGGACAAATCTTTAAAAACTATACAGATTCGGATTTGGCAGCCTTTTTGGCCTCGGATAGGCCTAAGAAACCATAGGCGTGCTATTCCAGAGCTTTGCAAAAACGTTTTGAAAATCAAAAAAGCATGGATTTTAACCCATGGTATTTGGCGATTTTGGTCGACTTTGGGGGTTTTGAGTTAGGACCGGATTCTGGCGTATTAAGGCCTAATACATTCCAGAATAAAAGATTTCCGGGCGCAGCTCAAAGATAAAAAAGTTATTGCGTTTTAAAAGTTGCACTTTAAAGCCAAATTTAATTTTTCAAAAAGGCCTAAAATTTCTGTTTTAGAGGAGAAGCGCGGGGAAATGGCACCACCTATAGTTAGTAGGGGTACGTAGGAACACCCCCTTGCAATATAAAGCAATTCTATTTTTTTAATTTTTTTGACAAAATCAATGGGTTAAAAGCCATGCTTTTTCAATTTTAAAAAAATAGTGGCGCCGTTATTTGCGGACGGATCTTTAAAAACTATACAGATTCGGATACGGCAGCCTTTTTGGCTAAATGGGGCATAACTACTTAGTTGTTATTGAAATTGTCAATAATATAATAGATAAACTATAACTTAAAAGAAATGGAAAAGACCGGATACGGGTCATAGAATAGTGAAGTCGGTTTTCCAACATTATATCAGGTTTTTATTGGTTTTCCGACATAGTTGGCGAATGTACTGCGATTTTCCGACTTGTGGCTAGATTTTCGCGGTAGCTTAATTACTTATATAAAACAGATTTAATTGCAATGATCAAACTTATTTTAAAACGGTTATTGCTATTACAAACATTTTTAAATTAGGAATAATATAACTTGATGCAACAGTTTATACTTACCTCCATAGATACCGCCATGTGTCTTGAAACTTAATTTAATTCTTTGTTTATTTTTCAAAATCATCCCCATAAATGTTGCAAATTTTGATTCAGTATAGAAATCATTTTTTCAAAAATATTTATTAAAAACAATGTAAATTAAGGTACAAGGCAGTATATTTTACTATTAAGTGAATAACTAAAACGTATATATAAAGATATATAGGTATGTATTAAATACATTATAAAAAGCTGATATTTTACTACATAAAGGCTTTTTTGTACAATCACAGGTGCAATTTAACGTAAATCTAATACTTCAAGAGGCGCATTAGGAACCACCTTTACATGCTCTGCATTCTAAAATAAACTTTGATCAGATATGCATCGACCAAGAAAATACAACTTACCATAAAGAGTGGCGGATCTGTGGGGTGAGGATGAAAACCTGAATGCTTGCAGTTAGCAATAAATTGTAGACCATAATTCGGCGTTAAGACATAAAAGCCAGTTCTAAAATAATCACAATCAAAATACTGTTTTCGAGCGATTCAAAGAACTTACTCTTCATATTTTGGAGCACACACTATTGCAATAGCTTCAGGCATCAAAAGCTGGTATGGGCAATGTGTATGCAGATCAACACTTGACAAAAAAGCTGTTTGCGTTGGATGAGTCTAGAAACTACAAATTTAATTTAAAACTAAAATTAATTTTTACTAAAATTACATGTATCCATCCAATGGTAATCAAATTATGTTGATCTTGATAATCAAAGATTTCTTCCTCATTCATTGTAGTGCACGAATCCGATGTTCCTTTTTGTTTTGGCAGTATCACATGTGTAATAATCAAATGATTTTTCTCCTACAATGGTATGTTAATAATCAATGAATAACATTAAACCAAATTACCAATTTTCCAGCTAAAATGCCACAGGTTTCAATATTCTGCATAGTACTTTTTTGTGATAGAGTTAAGAAATGCGTCATCACTTTTCCAGGAGTAACAACAGTCCTTAAGCCAGGTTTAACTAAACTATTTGTTGTACTGATTGTTGCTGGGGGCTTTGTGCCTCTATCAATTGAAGGTGTCTTAGAAGTGCTACAAAATTACTTTTAGATTAATTTAAAAATACTCAAAGTGCTTAAGACCTTTGACTTGTATCATCTGGCAAATTATATTCAGGAGGAGCCGAAGGCATGTTCGGATCTGGATAAGTGATCTCACCCAAATCAGTAGATGGATGTAATATTAAAGACTGAGACCAATCTTCCCTCGAAGATGGTGTGATAGAAGCATTCTTTAATCTTTCTTGTTTTTCTGCTTCTCTTTTTCTCCTTTCTTGGTCCTGCTTCTCTCTTTGTTTCTAAATCATATTATAATGAGTTTAGGGTATAAAAAAATTGATATATACTAACAACTTCCAAAAGGTGTCTATTGTAATCTTTTGTGAACTGCTGAAGTAAGTGTGCCTTTAAGTTTTCAGCTTTAGGTAACACTTCTCTCAGTTTTGCTTGATTGATAGTCTTCTCAGTGGCTGGTACTGTAGAATACTCTGGGTGCTTGCGTATTTTTTCCAGAAACAAGGTCATAAACTTCATGTATAAAACGTAGGCGTTTTCATAACTACCTTCTTCATAGTAAACATTAGCCATTCTCACCATTTCAAGACCAGATCGATAATATCTGCAATTATCGTTTTTAACTAATTATATTATGTTCCTTATGCAATACACTACCTTCTAGGAGGTACACTAGGATCTATTTCAACAGAACTGCTGAAATTAGTTAATACTTTTAACCTTTCTTGAGGCTCCAAGATACCCATTGCTTGTGCCTGTTTCTTGGCATCCATTGGCATATTTCGATGTTACAAATACTATTAAGGTATCAAAATTTAAATTGATCATTTATTTAAACATAGGTATGCTTTACAATTGCATGTTTTAATAAATAATTTATCACTTTAATGATCCTAGTGTCATAAGGATAACCAACATTACCAAACCAATTTGTTACTACAATTAACTATTTGCAAAATATAAATTATTTATTTAGATCAAAGTCAAACATCTTATTATAGTTTAATGAATAATTTGGAATTGATATATTTCACTACAAATTTTTTCAGAAGATAAACTAATCTTTTAAGATTTTGTAGTGGTACATTGCATCTTAATGGCAACCAAAGTTCAATATGTGTGCTTATGAAGAGTTTTTAATCAGTTTATATAAATATTTATTGAATAAAGAAGACTACAACAACAATATAATAAGAAGACACAGCAGAAACTTATCTAAAATAGGTGAATTAAGTTTTTCAGATAAGTTACTGAAACGTGTAGAAGATTATAGGAGCTTCCAATACTCAGAAGAAAATATCACAAACTTAACCACAGAGAGCAAAAATTGGAGTTTACATATCCTTAAACTAGTTGAAATAGAACAGAATTACCATATTTTTATAGAAAAATTATTCACATTTAAATCTGTAATTGAAAGAGTCTTAAAAGAAGGCAATAAGTATGGAGCACAGATGTTACATTTTAAAGATAATTTTAATTTACAATCTGAAGTTAACGAAGAAGATTTACTCAATGCACCTTTAACACAGCTAAGAATATTTTTATTAAAAGACACCACTGGGAGGTTATTAGAATATAACAACTATGAACAGAAAAGTGGCGGCAACATAGATATATGGTTTTCTTCAGATGTAAATAAATTTAAGGGTAGAACAATACATTGTGGACCTGTCTTAACCTTTCAGGAAAAACAAAAACTCAGAATAACTTCTCAAGAGTTTTATAAGTAAAACATGTACAATAGTTTACTAAATACGGTGTTAATGAGTTTTAATGATTGCAGTAAACGTATTGTTGATATGAGACTGATGTCGGAACACAAATATGGCTTAAGAGTTGCCTCCAAACCAGGCTGGCAAGAAATATTTAAGAAATTAGGCGAAGCTGCTGTAAGAATTGAATTGTTACAAAACAAACCTAATAGTGCTTTACACATCAATATAAATGACCCGATGTCTTCAAGTAGCAAAGGTAGAAAACGTAGTTTGTTATACTAATAACAATTATACCAATATCTTTGAAGGGGCATCGTTTATTTTGTATAACTGCGCTAGATTGGCTACTTTATTTAAAGAATTTGATAAGAGAGTTGAATCAAAGTTATATCCGCCTTTACCAGCTTTAGAACAGATTGATTTTAGTCTTCTAAGTGAGCCTGTAGGTTTTTTGGTACAATTATATGCGTTCTGACACTTTTAAACCAATTACTCTTTTAGGAAGAATGGGAGCTTCTGTATGTTTATATCTTACAATTCCCTTTCGTTTTGGCTTCGTGTATTCACCATATTTTGGATTATCGCCTGAATCTACATAATTTGTGCAATATGTTGTCGTCGATGTGTTCCGTTTTCAGCGTCTACTATCGAAGGATTCGAGTACTTACAGTAAGTAGAGTAGATTTTAGGATGCTTTCAATGTAGGATTGGTTTTTTGAGTTACGAGATCCATAGCTTCGAAAATTGTTGCAGGAACCTAGGAGTCACTTATTTGCAACAGTTCATGCTCGCATTTTTTTATTAAGGGCTTTGGAACAAGTATTGCATAATGGATTGTATATTTTGGATATACAACCAGTGACTCAGATGTAAATTTTATATTCGAGTTGTGATAAGAAATTTTATAAGTATCTTTTGGAATAAAGATTTATTGGTATGTGTGTGTGTGTGTGTGTGTGTTGTAAGGATAGCATGTTTTCCTAGAACGGGTAGTAGTAGCGAGGTTTTGGGATCGAGGAATGTCCCCATATGGAGCCCAGATCCGGAGTATGGTGTTATTGAATTTTTTTATGTAATGAAGGGGCATGGTCCTGTTGTTGCGTGTACGTGATGTAAACAGTACCCAGCTGTTCGTAGCTAAACATACGGATTTGTTTTGCTCCGAATCATGCTCGGAGTTTTTCGAAGAGTGCGCATCAGAAGCTAGCGCAATTGTAGAGAGCAGGTCCTGTGTTCAGAACAGCCGACGTCGATAAATTATTATACGGTACGGGAGTTTGCTGGTGTAGTTTGTGTGGAAAAGTAGTGCTGTGGGTGTCGGGCGAACACTTTAAAAATTGTTCTTTAGTGTTTTATAAATACCTTATTGTTCTAAATATGAGCATTGCTGCACTGCTAGAAGCCGCAGAGTACTTAGAAAGACGTGAAAGGGGTCTGTATTTTTCTAAGTCCTTTTGTTTATGTGGCTCCCATCTCATCTCACTTGTGTTCGTTTACATCATCAGCTGTTGTTTTCATTACCTTCTGATCCTTTCTTTGTTGTTGTAGAAGCCGAACACGGTTATGCCTCTACATTACCCATGCCCGATGATATTAGAAGTGTTTCAAAAAGGCCAAAGACGAAGAAATCTCAGGGAAACAGGTGAGCAAAATTTTCCCAAGTTTTTCCCGTTTTTCGGCTTTGTTTATTATTTATTCGGATGCCCGTCCATCAGTACTAACTCTTTACGACCGTTTCGGGCTAAAAATTTTGTTCATTTGGACGTGGGTGGTGCGTAACAACATGTTTCTTTGTTCTCCGTACCCACCAGCTGGTTGTACCGTCGTGCTCCTCGTAACGACCTTCACTTTATATCCAATACAATCATCAAACCACTGACCTTATCTGTAGTTTGATTATTTTTTTTGTTACAGGACATCTCATAACGAATTGGAAAAAAACAGGTGAGTCGTTTTTTTTTTTTTTGGATCGAACTCGTGATGAAGTGCTTCGGGTCAGTACTTTGATGAGATTGTTGTGTGCGTGACTTTGGAAGTGACAAAGGGTAATCTTACGGATCTACCCTTCGGCTTTTTTTTGATACGGGAAGAGGGATTAGTGATAAAGTACAAATCGGAGAAGTACACATGAAGGTGATACGATGCAACGCATACTGCAACAAGGCTGTTCTCTTTCGCTTGGCAACAAAACATTTGTCCTTTACTACTGCAATCTTTCTATTATACCACACCGTTTACAAACAGTCTGATGATGACGTGGATCTCGATCCTCCTTCTCTATAATTGCCCTATTCAGATGATTGTGAATACACTTAACATTAGTGTAACGAGTTATTAGATTTTGTAATCCATTGCATGCGTCTACTACGTACAATTTTAAATTGACGTGCAGCCAACTCTGTTGGCACCGGAGAGAGCTCCTTCAGAAGTGTGCATTATCTACCACGCGTGCTTTCAATTGGTACCAATAAACGTGCATATTAATATTTTTGGATTGTCAGTTCCATCTCAATCGGATTGATTAGTTAAATGATCTTGCAAAATATACTTACCTAATTCGAGAAATGTTGCCCCTAGAATAGGGTCATTGGGTTCTTGCGTTATTATCCACTCAGTTGAACAAATTGTATGGTTCCTGAATGTCAATTTTTTTTAAAACATTTGTGATTTGTCATAAATATTCTAAGGTAACCTTAGGTACTTTTCTGGATATTTATAATACTTTTTAAGGTGCCCCATATATTTTTGTATGGGTACCGAAACTGGTTCAATATTCTATTGGTGATTTAAAGAAGGACTTGACTTTCCGATTAAAAAAAACTAATGGTTTTAATTAATCAAAAAAATTTAAAGGGCCTCTTGTTTTGGTAAACAATCCAAAAAACTTGATTTGTAACAATCTATTAATTAATTAAGGATTTGCGAGAAAACTTAAATTAATTAAAATGGCAAAAAGGATTTTTATAATAAAATCTATGGGCGAGCGCAAAATTTTGTCGGAAACTGCTCAATCGATTTAAACAATTTTTATCAAATCATTTAAGATCAAAATATAAGCAGGTTTTTCCCGTTTTTTTTTTGTAGATCCACAAACAAATTTGTTATCCGAAAAATTCTAAATTTGATACGCAAACTTTTTCGTTTTGACAAATTACTTAATTTGGAATTTTTTTTGCCATTATTTCAAGTTTTTATTATATTTTTGTTCAAAAGAGGGTTGCCTTTTCAATCCCCGTTGGCTTTTAACATTTATTTCGGTGCCTAAAGACGGCCCTGGCGGGTGCTTAAGCTACTTTACAAGATAGTTTTGTATCTTAATAGGTATTTTATTACCGTACTTCTATGTAATGGAAATTTGATAATCGGTGTTGTTGGTAATTTATTATTATTACTATACAAGATCTTTCGTTTAGAGTTTGAAATTTACGACAATAACATAAGTCGCATTATGTTAATTGTGTAATTTTTAAGGGCATTTGTTTATTGCTTTATGAGGAGAAAAACAACTTACATTCTAAAAGATTTAATGAAGACAACGAACGTGATGGATAATAAAAAACATTTTCCATTAAGGATATTAATATAAAAGAAGGGGATGAAGCATTGTTTGTCAAAAGAAAGCGGGATCATATTAATTTAAATTATATTAAAAAATGTTTCGAAGCGGAGGATGAAAACTAAAAAGTAATTTATATTAAACAAGACGGTTTATTAAATTTTTTTGTTAATTTTCTATTTTATCAACAGTATTTCGTTTTGCTTATTAATAACTATTAGATCATTTCTATTTTATTTTCAAACAATAGGAAACAAAGTTATTAGAAATTAGCATATTGTTTTTAGGATGTTCCTTATTTCCCAAAATCAAAAATCTTATGTTTGATCAATGGAAAGAGCCAAGTGATTTTGGCACAGTTTAAATGAAATTAAAAAAAAATTGTTTTGGGAAATAACGCACACCCTCGTATACGGGCCCCTATTTATTAATAATAATTGCAAACCTTTCACGGCAATATTATAAATTAAAAAAAAATAACAATTAGAGGGTTGTTTAATTTTCACAGCCAAACTGCTTTAATTAGATTTATTTTTAGAAATTAAAACGCATATTTTTATTGTTCGAACAATGCATTTGTTGGTAATTCAAACCATTTATTTAAATCTCAATTCCAATGTATTTCTTTAAAACGCATTTTTGCATGCAGTATCTAGAAAGTTGACCTTTCGATTTTGATAAGAGTCCCGTTTCTCCGCTACGTCACAATACTGCACGTGGACTTGATATGCACCTGCCAAGTTTTTTGATTGAGGTTTTGCGAATTTCCGAGCAATTTTATTGGAGAATTAAAAATGGGGGCCGACTTTATCTGATATATTATTAAATTTCGTTAGTAGTGCGTTGGTCTTACGATAGTGCAAACGTGTGCCCGAAATTTTGGATTTTGCCCATGGTTTTCGACCAATTTCTGATGTGTAGCTACTCGAGTCTTTGATTGGGGATCTCATGGTAGGATTTATAATTTTTTGCCTTCACAAGTGCACCCATACTTCGCTTTACGGCCTTGATACGTTCCGTCCGTACATCATTTTTTTTTGGCCGTATAACGAAACATTTTGGGTGTTATTATAACGAAACGCCGTATAAAGTGCGGTCGTATAGCGAGGTATAGTTGTATTAACCTAATTCGTTTGTATTATTTATTTTTAAATTGCAATAATTTTGGATTAGTTATGGTCATGGGTGTAGCTATGGGGGGAGATCGAGTGGACGGAAAAATCGACAATATTCGAAAACTCCATAGCTACGCTCATGGTTATGTTATAAAGTAATTTGATTAAAATACGATGAGGTTGATTCATGTATTTATTTTGATTTCTGATGGCCCATATCGTGATGTGTAATGAAGCAATATGCATAGGAAATTATTATCTAATGGCGTTCTTTGATTTTTAAAAGTTTTTGTTATTGTATTTCGACTCGCCCGTGCCGAGCTATAGAATACTTATAATTACCGAACGTCTTACGAAATGAAAAAGGTCGAAAATCGCTGATCTCAAAGGTCCTTCAAACGCCCAAACATGCAGGAAAGAAAAAAAGTTACTTGATATTCGAGTCACGTGTCTGTTTTGTATCTATTGTTAGGGCTATGTTTTTGAACGCGTTTCCTTTCAGCAATGTTGTAATACAGAAAAGTAAGTCATTGTTACCTCTTCTTCTTCGGCGAGCTTTTCCATACTACATTAGGCTCATAATCGGAAAATGTCAATTTCAAAAAATAGCGTTTCATAACTGTGAAATTTGCTTTTTGGATATTTATTTCTTTGAGTTTGGAACGACCGCAGTTCCAACTGCTCGCCCATGCGTTTCTTACGTATTGAATTATTTTAACGTTTTTTTTGCCTACCCAAAGCGTGACATAAATTCTGTTTTATCTTCGAGCGAGTGTTTAATATCGAATTAACGTTAATCCTTAATTTAATCATTTATTAAGAACTAGTTAGAAGGACCTTCGCCTAATTTGGGCGTTTGATTAAATTCTTATCGTCGCATTTTGAGAATTGATACTAACTGAAACAAAGTTCTATTTTATTTTCATATTAAGGCTCACCTAAAAAATTCTAAATAACTGAAAAGCAGGGATCTTCAAACTTTTAAAGTTGCGGGCCATAGAGAATAAATTATTTATAAGACTTCTGAGTTAATGACAATTGCCCCGCTTTTTTGCTGGGCAAAATAAAGCCATTTTAACACCATACCAAATATTCAAAAATAATACAATGAATTTTTTTTTAAATTATTGTTTATTAATACTTAAACGGACAATAGAAAATAATGTACTTCTAGAACTTTTTCGTAAATGCTTTTTTTTCTATTTTGTGGAAATTGAAGTATGATATTGAGTTTCGTGTATACATGTTTTGAAAACTTTTTATAGATTTTTTTTAAATAATTGGACCTTATTACTGCGCTGCATTTTATTAATTTTTCTATTCTAAAAAACATTCTTGCTCAATACTTGATGCATTCAATTCAACAAACGAATTTTGACCCAATGGGGAAGGGGTACCAAAAAAACTACCTTCATGACTTAACAGTTTATAAAGAAAATTACGTCAGATAAGATTGCATAATCAACCAATAAATCGACAATATTTATGACAGAAAGTTATTAAAAAAATTTAACGTTTCAATGCAAGTCCGTAATTATTGAGAAAAGGCATCCAATTTTGCATTGAAGGCGCCCTATTGCTTTTTTACGCTTTTAGAAAGGCACAGTTCAGAGAAAAAGTACACACGCCGTGTTTTCCTTGTTACACCTTTAATAAACGTAAAAGGCGGAACATTTCTGACGCTCCCATATGCAAAGATAATATTTATTATAGATAATAATAATAAAAATTAGAATCTACGCCTTTTTCGAGTCGGAAAAGCGCATAATTTAATTTCAACTTAATTAGTTTCGCTTCGAGGATGAAGATCTGCGTATATTTATAGAAAATATGGAGCACAGATATCCTTTTAATATCTCAAAACCAATAACCTTGCTCACAAAATTGCTCAAAGGTAAATAAATAAATAATACAAATGCCCGGCAATTATGAAACGAGCAGATGTTTAAAAAAACTTTTGCAACTTTAGAATAAACAAAAAGCCTTTAACGCAGTTTACGAGGAGCATTAACTTTGCTTTAAATAAAGAAGTTATACTTCTTTGTCGTTACTACATTAAATGTTGCGTTCAATTATAGCTAGACCACTGGTTTTCAAATTATGTTACTGCGATCTTCTTGGAAAAATCTACTATACACCTATTTCCTAATTTACACGGTAAACCGTGTTAATCAAAATCATAATTTTTTATACGGAGAACCGTGTAAAACGAAAACGGGGCGAAATATGCCAAAATTAAAGTAAACAAATTGGATAAATGCGAGGATGTGCGCGTTCGAGCGAAAAGTGGCACATTTCCGAGCGAGGGAGGCAAATGAAGCGCGACGCGGAGCGGCGCGCTTCATTTTCCCGAGATCGGAATGTGCCACTTTGAGCTCGAATGTGCACACTCGGTTTTAAGCACCATACACAATAATTTAGGCCGAAAAATTAATTAAACAATTTTAATCGTTCCCTCTCGCTCGCATTCACGCGGTTTTCGTATCTTTGCGCTCCCTTCCACTCGTTGCTATGGTAAACACGTTTTTCGACCGCCAATCGATATTTACTATACCCAAATTAGCTGTGCGCGCGCAACCTCCGTTGCCTACTATAATTTTACCCTCGCCCCGACGCCAAAAGAAGTATAACTTCAAAAAAACAAACGGCAACGTGTTGATGTTTCATTTTCCTCCAAACTACTGCCGACTAAAATTGAGCTTTTTTTAAATAAAAAGAACGCCCAATCCCAATAAAAAAGCATATAAAAAGGAATAATCGTACGCCGGAGAGCGATTCTTCATCAAAGTGATTGTAAAAGGCCTTCATAAAATAAAAAATAAATTCCGCTGCCAAATTCGAAACGCGCCGTTCGCGCAAAAAACACACAGTTTCTCTAAATTAGTAAGCCTGCAATAATTGAGTCGAATTTCGAAGATGCATGAACGTGCTCTTTGGTAGCAATCATGTGGGCGCTTCTCTCACATCCATACGCCGTTTCGTGCTTCGAATTAATTATTGCAACATTCTAATGCAATTGACAGCAAAGCGAATTTGCCAAATTATTTTAACAATCGCCTTGACAATCTAATCCTTGGAGAATGAAAGGAGAGTTTTTTTAGGTGCGCGGAACTCGGACCAATTTCTTTGGCCGAAAGCGTCCGGCGTGCGAGAGCGGGGTTGCCAGATTGGGCGATCTATCGCCAATTGGGCGATTTTCTTTATTAAATTTGAGCGACAAATCGCAAATTAGGGTCTTTGGGCTTTTTTCATTCTTTAACGTTGGCAATCATTTCATTGCAACGGTAACTACGATTTAATCACCTTATAAAATTATATTAAAATACATTTTAAATTACGCGCTAAATTCAAGTGCCACCCATTGAATTTTTTCAAGCTTACGATTGGGCAAATTTTGCAGAATATTTTGCGGCCTTTCGATCACAGATGGGGCGACTCGAAGAAAAATTTTCTGGCAACCCTGCGCGAGAGCGATTAAACTTTTTGACTTTGGTATTTTGACAAATTTTGATCGTCTTCAAAATGTTTCGTACCGCCACGTACTATCCAGAAATGTTTAGAAATGGACAAAGGAGCTCGGGAAACGGGTTAGTCTAGCGATCAAGTGAAAAAACCGGCTTTTCTTGATATCCTTACATTCATGTTAATGTAAATAAATACGTGCGATTTAATGGTATCGTAATTTTCGAAAAACACAAGGCTCCCCATTATTTTTCGACGTTTTCGGGAAAGCTTCGCCGTCGAAAGGTTTTTTCTATCTACACATTTGCGCGTATTAATTAATTATTTGACATTAAAAGTGCTTTGAAGTTGCATTACGGTTCGGAAATAGCGATTAGGGGATGGGATTTAGGCAGGGAGTAATGTTATAAAACGATTTTCATTGACGACATTAAATGTTAACGAATAATCGGGAGTTGGCTTTGGGTGAACTTAATCCTTTTGCGTGTTACGTTAAAATCGATTCTAAACATAGATTGATGTGTAATCTCATTTAATTATACACATTTATTCAAAACACATAATTTTTGATTAAGCCCCATCGGCATAGATTATGGCTCCCTCTGATCTTTCGTTTGAATTATTTACAATTTTTACCGAAAACACTGATAACAAAACCACATTTCCGTAAATCTCATAAACTATTTAAATGGGTCATATGTGGTGATTAAAAATGGGTCTTGGTTCGACTAAAATTGATTGAAAAGCCCATCCTTTGTTTCTGTGAAAGGGTGCAAAGATTCTACAAAATGTATTTTTAGCCCGTTGCGATATTTGCTAGCCATATTTTTTTTCTTGGGGCACTATAGCTAACATAGTTTATACAGGGTGTCAGACGAATAGGTACTGAAACTTAACTGGGCGATACGTGACATAAATCTAAACAATAAATGTTTATATGATATATGCTCTAAATCTAAAGAATTTTGAGGCATTGTTGCCAAGTCCATCTTCTCAATTTCAATGCGTATGTGATAAACGATTTCTATAGTTATTTAAGGCAACGGAGCCAAATAAGGCCCACCTTAAGTTTATAAAGGCATAATTAATAGGTTTTTAAAAAAATGCATCAATACTTCGTAATCAAAGTGTTTAATTATATTAAACTTCAAAATAAAAGTAACAATCTTTCTCTTGTAACATATACGAGCTCTGACAATGATGCGAAATGAGGAAGCGGAAAATTTGACAACTGGGCCTTATTCGGCACTGGGCCTTATTTACATCAGTTACCTTACATTTAAAAAAAAAATCTACATTTGACTTTATTATAATCGTTAAAACAGACTTGAACTAAAACTTTCGGAATATGTTAAATAATAAGGTATTTGTTACACATTTTTAAATTGAAGTTTATGATACCGTAACTCAAAAATATCACACATAGGGTTACTTGATTTGTGTTCAGTTTAGGGTCATTTATAAATGGGTTAAGTTCCAGTACTTATTCGTCTGGCAGGCTGTATATGAATTTCCATGATTTAGAATGTCACAAATTGCAGAAAAGCAATATCTTAATATTTTTCAATTACTTTTGAGGAATTTTAATCAAAATAGGCCTCACACTTAAATATACTGTTTGACTAGCTTTAAAACTATTGTCGCTCAGTTCCAAAATTATCTCGAACTGCGGTGCTTCAAAGAATCTAGAATCTAAATATTAACTAAAGACGACGAAAAAATTGCAGATAAGCAAACATTTACAAAAGCCAATGCACGTCGTAAAACGAGCTTTTTAAAAACTGAAAAACGCAAAACGGTCATGGAAAATTCACGTTTCCGAAGGCTTCGCTAAACTTCCATCTTAGTAAACATAATCGAATTAGATAAGCAAGCACTTAGGAAAATCAAGGGGCGAAGGGGGCGCCTCCGGAGTTAATAAACATTTAAACTAACCAAAGATCAATTTCGTGTCAATAGCGAAAGCGAAACTGCTTCCTAAATAAACAATTCGAAATGTTCGATTCGAATTAATCCTAAAAATTGAAGGGGCGCAGGGGCCATCGGCCTTCGTTTTTCGATAAATAAACTTAATATCTGGTCGGTAATGTAAAGGCAATTAAAGCGCATTTATTTTTAATGTTTTTTCGATAAAATCGCAGTCGATAAATGAGATATGCGGAAAGCGGGGGAGGCACACGAAAATGACACTTTATTTGTGGGCATTGTAGGAAATCCCTTTGATTTTGTTGAATTTATAATTGAAGCAGTTTTATAAATAGTTCGTTACGTATACATTCCTTTCATCTAGAAATAAGACAATAGGTTATTATTTCTTATCGTCTAGCTTTATACGTTGTGGAAAATTCAATTACTTCCACCCACTAAGGATGTTTTAATTATAGATTAATTTTAATGAACCTGACATGCCGTGTTACTTCACTGATTGCTTTTCCAATGTATCTTTTTTCTTAATAAGGATTTAACACACACACACACTTTTACACCCGATTTGGGCGCCACGAAACGCTCGATTTTCTTGTAACACTGGAAAACCATATTTAAAAACTTCTTTAATTTTCTATTAAAGGCAAAACAATGATATAAAAATAAGAACTTATAAAAAAATTGCAGTTTTGACAGGGCTGAACCAATTTGGATGAGGTTTTCAGTGATGTATTGAGATAAGGTTGGGCTAACTTTTAGTATTTGTTAAATATTATTTAAAATATTTAAATTATTTAATATAAATATTATTTAACCATCCGCATACTCGTTGACTAAATGTCACATGCCATACTAGGTGGGGTTTTCTATACCCTGAAAATAAAATGAAATAAAATCCACAAAATTGTACTTTATGGCAGTTTAATGATAAGAAATATATTTTAATAACCAATAATGAATGGGTTAAGTAAAAAACATTTAATTATGCATTAGAATAGACTTTTATTAATAAAAATACAAAAATTAACTTTTTCTTCAACTTATAAACTATTGAGTCTTTTCTTGAGTACTAAATTCCAATGACACGTGTCAATTACGATAACGAATATTAAGAAAACTTAACAAGAATTTCATTATTGCCTTTTTATTTAAATATAAATTAATTGCACGGCAATTTCTTAATGATTCGCAATAATTTAGGCCAATCAATTACACGAAAAATTAATTGAATAATTTTAATTGTTCCCTCTCACTTGCATCGACGAGATTATCGTATCTTCTCGCTCCCTTCCACTTATTGCTATGGTAAATAGGTTTTTCGAATATAAAATCGATAAGGTAAAAGACCCAGTTATTGACACTTTAGGAGTGACAGCTGAGGTTATAACAGGATAACTTATAAAAATTTTAATTTAAATAATTAATTTTTTTTTATATATAAGTTCACGATTTTTAGAAAAGGTCATATGCGTAAAACATTTATTTGAAGCAGATTAATAATTTAAATTAATGTTTTAAAAAATAATGTTTGAATCTCAATTTCTGACACTTAAAATTTTATTGATGTAGTTTCTGACACTCCATATGTCAAAATTATTCGTCATTTATTAGGTTATACACTATCAAATTTAAATTTATTATAATCAAACATAATTTGTTATCATGTATCATTTATTATAAATAAAATGTTAATTTTTTCAACACAAAAATAATTAAAATAATAAAATTAAATATTATAAAAACAAATACGTACACATAACATAGGTTAGAATTTGAGTGTCAATAACTGTAACATACCTATAAAATTGAGCCTAGTTATTGACACTCTTATTTTAATAATAAAATATAATTTACTACGATGTTTTAATATTTAAAAATAAGGAGTAGTTAATTATTAATCCAACCATATATTTTTTATAATATTTTTATACTTACATGATGATTAAATCACTAATTCAATAGTCGAACGCTCTTTTGTCAATTGCTTAGACTATAACCAAAAAATGGCTTTCACAGTCACTCTGCGCTTAAATATTATTTTATATTAAGTGAGTTTTTTTTGTAACTGATATCGTCATCAAATAGGTACGCGATGAATTTATTTTAATTTTGAAAAAATTAATTTATCAATTTGAGGTAATTTTTTTTATTAATTCAAAGTGAAGTTGAAAGTGTCGGAAACCGGCTCAGTGTCAATAACAGGTCTTTTACCTTATTTACTAAATTAAATTAAGATTTTTGAATTGAAGGGGCACACAGTAAATTATACTAATATAATAAACACGAGGATGTGCGCATTCGAGCGAAAAGTGGCACATTGCCGAGCGAGGGAGGCAAATGAAGCGCGACGCGGAGCGGCGCGTTTCATTTTCCCGAGATCGGAATGTGCCACTTTGAGCTCCAATGCGCACACTCGGTTTTAAGCGCGATTCACAATAATTAATATAAGGAGAGAATAAATAAATTATCTAGAGACGTTAAATTTTAAATTGCAGGGCCGTATTTTTACTTGGAACTACATTTTTAATTTAATGCTATATTTTTAACAAATTTAATAACAAAAAGCGTTATAGCCACTGCAATTTGTTGTATTAAAATTAATTTTTCGATGTGAAAGTGTGAAAATTAGTGCAAAAAATGCAATAAAACGAAGATGTGCGCATTCGAGCGAAAAGTGGCACATTTCCGAGCGAGGGAGGCAAATGAAGCGCGACGCGGAGCGGCGCGCTTCATTTTCCCGAGATCGGAATGTGCCACTTTGAGCTCGAATGTGCACACTCGGTTTTAAGCACGATTACCAATCGTCCGTTTTATCAAAAAAAAATTGTTCACGTTAGTTATACCCACCTAGTACACGGAAGGTGATGTATCGAGATAAGCTTGGGCTAACTTTTAGTATTTGTTTCATCGCAATAGCCGTGCGCAGCTGGGGCAGGCCAGCAAGTACAAAATAAAAATTGTCATAAATAATATTATTTAAAACCAATAAATAATTTTTGCTCACCACGAAGCAAATACAATGCGTTATTGGCGAGGACTTTTCGGCATTTTTTTAAAATATTGAAATTAAGTTATTCAAAAAACAAGTCCGAAGCGGATACAGTTACGAGAAAACCGCAGAAGAAGACATTGTTTTTCGTTTTGTAACCAACCCATCGACCACGACTTCTTTCAAAATTAACTCATGCGCCTAAAATTTAAATAATAAAAGAATTATCCTCGAAGAAATTTCGTGTAGTAACATCGAAAAGAAAGTGGCTTACGAAATTTAAAATTTAAATGCGTTACCTAACTCTAACGAAAATGATAATTGAGCGTATTTCCTAATTTCCAATTTTCTCAACTTAATGATTGTTTTGCGCAAAAAAAAGAGGCATAGAAGCGCACCGCACCTCAGAAATTTAGAAATTCGACGGTTATTAATTTTATTTCGTTCGCTTAATGAATGCTTTCTACCAAAACCTAGTTTTTATGTAATTTTTTAAGCTTCCAATTGCCGTTAAAATTTGAATAAACGGCAGCGAATATTTTTCAATTAATTAAGGCGGATGCGCGCATTTAGAAAAAGGACGAACAAAGGACGAGGAAAAGCTCGCCCGTTTCGAGAAAAAAAAAAATTTTTAATGCAAAATTTTTGCACAAACAAGATGTTAGCATCTCGAAATAAATTGAGACGATTATTAAATACATAAATTTTCTTCCGAGTCCAAATGAAGATTAAACTAATGCGCCTCGTTTATTCCTTTGGCAAAAATATCTCTCGTTTTGAAAAGGGGCGGGGAGGGCGGCCGAAATTTAGGTCCTTTTCGTCTCCCGTTAATTATTAATTAATTTTAATTCCGAGATCTGAAAGTGTAACGTTTTTCTTGAAAGAAGAAACATTTTTAATTGGAAGCTTGTGCAATATTTACTTCTTGCAGAAGACTAGTTTTATCCCTTCTTCGCTTGTTAACAGCATGCAATGTTTAATAATAATCGTAACATTAATTAAAACGTCCAACTCACTAAACCAGATTTACTTCCCTGGTGAACTTTGTAATCTTCTAAATCTGGTCTAAGTGTTATTGGGAGCCGTTTTCTAGCTCGATATAGTTTTTTTTATTAAGCTCGGGAGATGATGTGCTTATGTAATAAATAACAAATTTGAGATCTACACAGAAGATTTATATATCAAAACTAATTTTGAATGTTGTCTAACAAGTTATTCTATTTATAAAAACCGGATCGGTGGAATTTAATAGTTTTCAGCTGGAGGAACCACACCTTTCGAATTGTGTAATATTTATAGTGTTGTGGAGGTTAGTGTTTTACCACAAGAACCGGTCTGCTCTGTTCGATTCTGGGTACACGTACCCCCAAATTCTCGGTATTTATTTAAATGCCACTTCAACCCCATCTCGAGACTCCTCGAGCTTTAAATTTCAACGAGACGTCTACTTAAAATACAACTAGAAAATTTACAAGTCGCTTTTTGGGACACCCTGTATAAGAAACTCGAATTTTTGGTTGCGTGCTAGAACAGTCGATTTAATCATTTTAAATTAAATTTAAAAAACCAAATTGATCAAAATAAAATTAAATAAATGGAAAGGAGGGGGTGCCTCAAAAAAACGGATCATTTGATCAGAATTTAAGTTGGCTCACTTGTAAATTAATTTGATGAATTTGAAAAATAATATTGAGCCGTGCTATTTGTTTCATAAAAAAAATGTAATTTTTTGATCGATTCTGAAGCTAGATGTTATTAATCGAAATGTACAGTCAAACTAAAAAGTAATCAACACCCCTAGAAACAGACCTACAGTAAACGTACTATTCCAAGAGACAAAATCTGGCGCTAAAACCTAGAACTAAAGGTACTAAAATTACAAAGATCAATCTCAATTGTTTTTTAACCATGCAGCGCCAGATTTTGTCTCTTGGAATAGTGCGTTTACTGTAGGTCCGTTTCTAGGGTGTTGATTACTTCTTAGTTTGACTGTACATTTTTAACATGCAATTGGTCAAAGATGTATGTCAAAAAGACAGTTCGTGTATAGCTCGGAAATTTTTCTTACCGAATTTTTTCAAAACTAATTTGTTGTAAAACGAAAAATTAGCAAATTTTTGGAAGAAACGTGACTTTTTTCGATTGGCTAAATTAAACTAATATATAAATATTCAAAATTAAATTATTTAATACAATACACGCGTAGTGGAAGGATAATCGTCATAGCTTGGCAACACTGCGTGCCTTTATTCTTTATGTCGCAATTAATCATGATCAAATGGTATTTTCAAATAGCAATAACACGGGTAAAAGGGCATATATAAACAAAGCATAATATATGCACGATAAATCTACATATAGAGTATTGGTAGAGCAATCTCTATATATTGACAGCGTTGCCACATTTATTTTCTTTATAACTGTGGGTATATGAGTGCGTTCTTTATACCGGGTGTCAGAGGAATAAGTACTAGAACTTGACCCATTTATATATGACCCTAAACTGAACAAAAACATATGGAAACGATGCAGTGTTGCCATTTGCTGGAAAATTAAAATGCATTATTCTCGAAATTCTTTAAATTTATGATATATTGCATATAAATTATTATTATTATTAAAATTAGTGTCATATATTACCCGGTTAAGTTTCAGTACCTATTCGTCTGACACTCTGGATAGACGTTTTTGTGTATCAAGTACAGTCTCTGACAAAAATAAAATACTCGGCCATTGAATAGGTATATTGAACTGTAGATCTATATTTTTAGCCCCCGATTTAATTGAATTTCCAATTACAAAGTCAAAAAAGTAAAATAAGAAAATGTGGTTTTTCCAGCCGAATAAAGAAGCGTTTTCCAGGTGTGATGCAGAAAGATAACTTCTGTCGCACGGATGTTTATTCATTTCGTTGGATTCGAGGGCTCAAGTATTAAGTTATGCGAATGGAAGCGAAAATAAAATTGATAACGCGAATTGCTTTTCGAGTGTTACTTCGTTTTATTTATTTTCCAATCCTTCCGAAATTGAAGAAGGTGCCTGTGTATGTGTGCACTCGTCATTTTCTTAAGCCGTACCTCGAAATTTCGCGCTCCGTCGTTCCCGCGCGAGCGTGTCTTCTCCCCGGGAAAATCGCACTAGTTGGGGAGATCAATTTTTTCGGTCCTCGGAACATATAAAAATGGGAAATCGATGCGGTGGCCACAAACAAAGCAAACTAACAACAATAAAAAATAACAGAATTTCTGTTCCGCTTTTATATGTATTAACAAAGGAATTAGAACAAATGTCCGATGCTATCGCGAAGAATTTAAGCTTTGCATTCACAATGGCGTATTTACATAATTCACTTCGTCAAGAAAAATAATTAACATCTAAATTTTGAGTTATTACGCCATTGTGCGTTGGTGAAGCTCATGCGGCAACAACAAAAATACTGGTTGGGCAACATGTAACATGTTCTTCTAATGCAGGGGTCGGGAAAAGATACGATAATGTTGTCAGTACGAATGAGAGGGAACAATTAAAATTAATCGTCATTATTTATTGGCCTAAATTATTGTGAATCGTGCTTAAAACCGAGTGTGCACATTCGAGCTCAAAGTGGCACATTCCGATCTCGGGAAAATGAAGCGCGCCGCTCCGCGTCGCGCTTCATTTGCCTCCCTCGCTCGGAAATGTGCCACTTTTCGCTCGAATGCGCACATCCTCGTATTTAATGGATTTTTCTATATTAATCGTCTCTCTTTCAGATCAAACAATTGAATTTTTCATAGTTTTAAATTCAGAAATAGCTATAGCATTTATTTTTTTAAAGAATAATTTTTAAAAGCACTAAATCATAGATTTGGTCTTCCCTGCGTAAATACGGTCCTGTAATTTTTAATTAAAATTTATCAGAAAGTCGATTAATTATTGTGAATCATGCTTAAAACCGAGTGTGCACATTCGAGCTCAAAGTGGCACATTCCGATCTCGGGAAAATGAAGCGCGCCGCTCCGCGTCGCGCTTCATTTGCCTCCCTCGCTCGGAAATGTGCCACTTTTCGCTCGAATGCGCACATCCTTGTATTTATTGCATTTGTCTACTTTATCCTACGCCTTTTCAAATCATAAATTTCAATTCAATTGAGTAAATGGGTGATTCTCAAATAACTGTGATTTTTTATGTCCAGTATTTTATTTATCATCCAACATAGTTTTTTCTTATTAAGAAGTCATTAACATCAGAAATCTGATCGTTTTCTGCAACCTACATTAGATATTAGAACATAAGTGGTCTTAGATTATTCATAACGTACGAAAATATATTGGAAATGTCAGTACCGTGGCATGTCCGATTCGCATTTTTCAAACTAAATGTAAAAATTTCCATTGATATTCGTTTTGTAATTTAAAAGTTACTTCTCATAACTTAAGTCTAATATATACACCAATACCTCACTTTGCGTCGGGGTTACGTTCCAAAAAAACACGACGCAAATTGAAAGGACGCAATGTGAATTAAGAAAAAATTAGAAAAAAAAGTGGAGCCATCTGTTAAAAAACAAAAAAAAAATTAAAGACTGGAACCCAAAACAACGCAACCTCGAAAACCTAACGACGCACAGTGAAAATTAGTACTAATTAAGCAGCGACGCAACTTCGAAGAAACGCAAAAAGAAACGACGCAAAGCGAGGTACGGGTGTACTCCATTAAATTATATTGCAATTATACGAAAATAATGTTTTGTAGAAAAAATAATCGTCTTTGATTTATGTCCGGCAATTTTATTCAATTTTTAAGTTTGAAATATTTGCCGCCTAATCGCCGTCTTAATTTAGTTTCATCCACTCCTTCTCGCAGCAATTTCAGGAGGGACTATTTGTGCAACGTTTACAGTTGTGTATTTATTTTGAAGTTTCACAAATATAATTAAAATAATTTGTTTTATTTTGAAAAAGATAAGCCATATAATTACATGTCAGTACCGTGGTATTGAAATTTACGGTTATCAATACGGCGTTTGAATTCATTATAGTAAATTTTTATTTACTTTTACGCAAACAATCGAAATTATTTAGGAAATTATTTTATTTATCCGCATTATAAAGTTAGGCGAATTATAAATTCAAATGTCAGTACCATGGCAAAAATAAGAAATAACATTTAATTTATTTTTTCCTCAATGTTTTAACTTATTTGTGTATTTATTTGTTATAGTTTTGTTAAAAAATTTTGACAGAATAAGAATTGAATGTAAATTTTGCAAAAAAACAAAAGAAAACTGGCGCTCAACAAGTAGCAACAAAAGACTTTCTAAATCGTGGTCTAGTGGAATTTTGGTCAAGTATTAATGTGCCAGACCAATTCTATTCAAAAGAGGGATAAAAAACAGAAGTTTTGGCGTTTAATTTTTTCTTATACCTTATATAGAAAATTTATCATTGCAATAAATATTTTGAGGGTAGTCTGGCAAACAGTTGTGTCAAGAATAGGGGCGCTAGACTTAAATTTTTATATTCTACTGATCGAAACTTCTTCTAATAGTAAAACATTGTACGTATGTCTTATACATCATTGTTACAAAAAATTATAAAAAAAAAACAGTTGGACAAGTTACAGATCGCCGGACAGTTGGTTTATTTTTTGTCGAATATCTAAAAAGTAATAAAGTCCATTTTGTACTTATTCTGGTTCACCACCCTTTTAACGGTCGCCGCTTGGACTATTATATGTCAGTACCGTGGCATTAAAATTTTCAAATTTTGTCATAGTTTTCGTTTTGTTGTAGTTGTAGTAGAACTACGGCACAGGCTTAGTTCTGTGTATAATTGGAGACAGAAATAACCCAAAACACGCGTTTTAAAACATTTTTAATTTCAAAAAATTTTAGTTATAAAAATCACAGTTATCTAGGAATCACCCAAATATCGATTTTATGTCCAAAACTCATATTACCATAGCAATGAGTGGAAGGGAGCGAAAAGATACAGCAATCTCGTCATTGCAAGCGAGAGAGAATAATTAAAATTATTTAACTGCTTTTTCGTCTAATGCAGGGGTCGGCAACCTGCGGCTCGCGAGCCACATGCGGCTCTTTAACTCCTCGAATGCGGCTCTTCCACACTGTGGATTAATTTGAAAACAAATTGAGAAAGCACAATTCCAAAATCGAAATTTGGTGAAAATAAATCTTGGGAGTCAAAGGATGTATTTATAGTTGTAATTATGGCTCTTTGAATAAATTTTAATTGTGTATCGTCTATATTTGGCTAATTTTGGATTACAAGGTTGCCGACTACTGTTCTAATGGAAAAACAAACACTTCTTGAGAAAATTTCAGATAAAATAAAGCGAGTCGAATAATTTAATTATTGTAAATGTGTATCTTAGATAATTGAAAAACTTTAGTGAACAATATAATAATTAAAAATTAATTATTAAACTATTTAAAATCGAGAAAGGTTTGCTTAATAAAATCCATCCAAACACAACTTAGCGGTTTAGTACATCGGACAAATACTACATTGTCTTTAAATATCAAGCAAAGTCATAAGTATCTCGAAACACACTTTCAATGAACAAATAAACTTACTATTCTAAACAAAATACATATCATTCACAATTTGTTAATTCGTATAAATAACAATTAGACAAATAATAATCAGCCGACTTGTATATGTTCCTTGAGATTAAAACGGTGTCATTTTATCTTAGAATTAGAGCCAAGTAGTGATGAGCAAAGCAAGACCAAGACCAAGACGGTAATAGTCTTGGTATCGGTCTTGGTCTTGCTTATTCGGTCTTGGTCTTGGTCTTGGTCTTGCAAAAATGCAAGTCCAAGTCCAATTTTTATCATCACTAATTAAACGACAGTCGAACCTCCATAAGTCGAACCTCGATAAGCCGAATTATTTTTATTTTCCTTCAACTTCAACTTATCGAGGTTCGACTGTATTTAAAATAGAGAAAGGTTTACTTAATAAAATCCATCTAAACACAACTTGGCGATTTATTTCATCGGACAAATACTACATTGTCTTTAAATATCAAGCAAAGTCATAAGTATCTCGACACACTTTCAATGAACAAATAAACTTATTATTCTAAAAAAAATACATATTCGCAATTAGTAAATTCATATAAATAACAATTAGACAAATAATCAGCTGACTTGTATATTTTCCTTGCGATAAAAACGGTGTTATTTTATCTTAGAATTAGAGCAAAGTTATGGTTTTTTATCCATCTACGATAAACATTTTAAAATGGAACTTGGTGACAATCAAAATTGTACTTTTTTGGGAAAAAATGAGGTTTTTCTTAGTGCGCTGAATTTTTGATTAATTCATCTTTAATTTTTCCCCTAAACACCTTTCGTAACCTCAAATAGTGTCTCAATCACACAAGAAACGAATCGACAAAAAGGTATACACTTTTTGTTCGACCAACGAGCTTTCATTCTACAGTTTTGATCACAAAACGTCTCTATTATTTTAGTTGCCCAAAAATGCCGTCCCAATACATTTTGACTTTCGCTAAGTTTTTTACAATTTACATAACGGTGTACGAATCTTCGATTTGTACGTTGCCCAAATTCGTTATTTGAACAAGCTTCATTTTTCAGATGATGTGTATTTAATGTTAATTATGTTTGGTTTTAATTATGCCAATTGGAACGGAAAGACTTTTGCCCCGCGCTAAATCGAAAAAAAAACTTATATTTTTGCCCGAGGGAAAATCGTTGAATTTTGGATAGTTTTTTTCCGAAATTCGTCCTTGTGATTGTTGTTAATAATGGATTAGTTTATGTGTATCGCTAGTTATTAAGTCTATTGAATTTTGCTAAACGGAGCACTTGGTATTGATCTGTAAAACCGGAAACGTGGACGTTGTGCGTGTGCTCAGGCGCGTGGGCGAAATCGCACCGTCAAACACCTTTTTCCACCCCCCGCAAAATGCACCTATTCGTATGCAATTTAATCCGAAATCATTTTTTCCCCTTAATTTATTGCGACTCGACGAATTTTAACTTCAATAAAACGCCTCTTCTTTTTTTGGCTTCGGAGATTTTTTTTCGTATGCAGGAATTTGTTTTGTTTTTTTTTTTGAAAACGTATCAGAATTTAAAATTCAAAACGATGGGCTTTGGCGTTTGATATATGCACCTTTGTTCCAAACAAAAATGGATTCTATTGTGCTTTTGGAGACATGGGATTAGGAGAAATGAATGAGATATTGATCAATTTCGGGAGATATGCTTTGTTTTGTGTCCATTAAATTTTGGGTCGCTTTATAAGTTTACAAATTGGTTGTTCGCAAAGTGAAAACACACCTACACCATTTTTCTTAATTTTCTTGGCCACTCAGGCAAAAGCTATTCTACAGGTGAAGTTGATTGATAACTTTCTCCTAAAGTCAACGCTTATTTTACGAAAAACCTTACACCTATTAACACAACAAATTGAGTACATTTTGTATACATCTTGAGCCTTAAACTAAATACCCTCCACTTAGACCTTCGGGCTTTCTTTTCTTTTATTTTTAATTAAATTAGGGCAAAGTAGTCAATTTGTTAGGGGAAAATTGATATCTCATTCATATCTATGAAATGATTTTCATTTTTGGCTTTTGCATTTTGGAACAAATGTGGGTTATCTCAAAATTAAAAAAATGGACGGAGGTACAGTAGAACTTGAACTATCCGAACTCCAGCTATCCGGGTCGCCTACGATCTGGATAGATTTGAGAAAGAAAATCATTTTATTAAATCAATGGGTTATTAGTTGTTACTGTACGTGCAGTTTTGCGCGCCGCATTGGGACCGACTCCTACCGAAATGATTTAATAAATGATAATTTATGTATGTACTAGGATATTCAATATAATTATTCGATATTATTTTGTAAGAAATTAGCTCTTCCATGATTATCCAATTATCCGGATGTTTTGTTATCCGGTTTGGGCCAGGTCTCCATTGTTCCGAATAATTGGAGTTCTACTGTACGATTGTCTGTCTAAAACTAATGGGATATGTTAAAATTTATTTTTAGATTATCTATCTATCTAGCCCTCATTCGTCCATTTTTGGACAAAGGCCTCCCCCATTCTCCTCCAGTTTTCTCGGTCTTCGTTGTTCCTCCACCCTATTCCTGCTACATTCTTAATGTCGTCAGCCCATCTGTGTTGTGGCCTTCCTCTACTGCGTTTAGCTTCCCATGACCTCCATAGCTGTATTTTTTTGTTCCACCTGTTGTCTTTTTGTCTCATGGTGTGGCCACAGAATCTCCACTTTAGTGAAGCTACTTGTTTTGCAATGTCCATTACCTTAGTTTTTTGTCTTATCCATTATATTTTCTTTCGGTCTATTAGTTTGATGTTCAGCATTTGGCGTTCCATTGCTCTTTGTGTTTTGACGCATTTATCCACATTTGCTTTTGTAAGTGCTCATGTTTGGGCGCCATATGTCAATACCGGGAGGATGCATTGATTATATACTTTGCTTCGAAGTTCTAACGGTATCTTTTGATTTTTTAGTATGTAAGATAATTTTCGAAATGCAGCTCATCCCAATCGGATCCTTCTGTGTATTTCTTCAGTTTGGTTTTCTTTGTTTATTTTTATCACCTGTCCAAGATATGTATATATATTCATTTTAGACTATTTGTCACAAAAATATAAGAGCTTTTACGTTTAATTTTGCACTATTGCATAGAACTCAAAGATTAACAATTTTTTTTGAGGTCTATTTAAAAATTAAATATTTCAAAAGTTCGACAATTATTAGTTGTTACTGTACTTCCATTTATGCGCGCCATATTGGATTGACTCGCGTAAATGTTTAAGAAATGGTAATTTAAGTATGTACTATGGCATACCGTACAAATATTTAGATTTTTTTTAAGAAATTAATTTTTTTCTATTACTATCCAATTATCCAAATATTTTGTTATCCGCATCGTGTCGAGTCCCAACTAATCTGTTTAATTGGGGCTTTACTGTACGGTTATTTTCTTAAAACCAATGGAGTAAATTTAAATATATTTTTTTACATTATTTGAGACTAAAATATAAGACCTTTTACGTTTACTTTTATACTCGTGCATAGAACTGAAATATTAACAATTTTTTTGAGGTTATATTTAAAATTTTAGTGTGTATCTTGTTAATTTTTTTAACCCTGTCTTATGCTAAAAAGTCTGAGGTGCAAATCTATGGCGTTTTGCATATTATTTAAATAAACTCAGTCGATCATAAAATTATTTTTGACATAGCCAAATTTAATAGGTGAAAGTGATTTTGGTAGTTGGAATATTGATTGTTTTTCGAATAGGTTTTTTTGTCGAAATTATTTGGGAATTAGCGGAATTAGTGAATTTGTCTATAGCAACGGTTTCGAATCTTTATGTCATTGCGCCACCCTAAAAACAAAGCTTATTATGGCACTGCATATCTATTCTTCGATTTACACGGTAGATAGGTTCCGGAGAAAACCGTGTAAATAGAAATCAGAATTTTTTGAATGAAAAACCGTGTAAATCGAAAACAAAGCAAAGTATGCATATATGGGCCAGTAACTTTTAGAGATTAATTAATTTTTTTAACGTAAAATTGTTTTAGTGCATCCGTTCATTAAAAATATACTACCTCTCGCTCGCACTGACGAGATGTCGTATCTTTTCGCTCCCTTCCACTCATTGCTATGGTAAATATCTTTTTCCAACATAAAATCGATATTTACCAATCTAAATTGAATTTTTTGATTTGCAAGAGTTAAGGATAAAATAGATAGATCTAATAATTACGAAGATGTGTGCATTCGAGCGAAAAGTGGCACATTTCCGAGCGAGGGAAGCAAATGAAGCGCGACGCGGAGCGGCGCGCTTCATTTTCCCGAGATCGGAATGTGCCACTTTGAGCTCGAATGTGCACACTCGGTTTTAAGCATGATTCACAATAATTAATCGACTTTCTGATAAATTTTAATTAAAAATTACAGGACCGTATTTACGCAGGGAAGACCAAATCTAGGATTTAGTGCTTTTAAAAATTATTCTTAAAAAAAATAAATGCTATAGCTATTTCTGAATTTAAAACTATTAAAAATTCAATTGTTTGATCTGAAAGAGAGACGATTAATATAGAAAAATCCATTAAATACGAGGATGTGCGCATTCGAGCGAAAAGTGGCACATTTCCGAGCGAGGGAGGCAAATGAAGCGCGACGCGGAGCGGCGCGCTTCATTTTCCCGAGATCGGAATGTGCCACTTTGAGCTCGAATGTGCACACTCGGTTTTAAGCAAGATTCGCAATAAAAATCCTAATATAAAAAAAAAATGATTGAAAATTGCAGGACCGTATTTCTACCGAGAAGCTTTTTAATTTTTGACTCCCCGAGAAAAAAATTATATATTATTATATATAAGTTAAACGGGCCTATACATATTTTTTTTTCTCGGGTCTAAACATTTTTGTGAATTTACCAGTACTTTTTAGGGATCGTAGTTGGCATTATTTTCATTGATATCTTCCTTGTTGATTTTCACAAAATTATGTAATTATAATTATCTTTTTTTGGCTCTTTGCAATTCTAAAACGTCAGGGTCCAATTTCATGTCGTTTTTAACCTAACTTTAAAAAAACAAGATACAAATTTGTACATACAAAATTTTGAAAAAACCCTCACCGATTCATGTCTTCTTTCTCGATTTACTGAATTTTTTTTACTAAAAACATCATTTTTCTAAATCTCTCGAAAAAACAACCACAGCCAACGATATCGTTTCTAAATCCCAATAAGGAATCGTACAAATTACGCAAAAGAAGTCTTTTATCGTTTAAAGGCCATTTGCTGGGAGTTGTGGTACCATTTCGGGAGACGCGTGGGCGCCCATTAATTTTTTTCAAATGCAAAAACGCAATCCGAAAGGTGTATCAATTAGAAAAAAACCCATGTTCCACAAATAAATTAATTTGTGAAAAAAAAGGTCGTTGCAAAAATTAACAGCTGTGTTGGAAGGAATTCAATTGAGCGTCTCAGCAAAAAATAAGCGTTTCACAAGCAAAACGTAACAATTCGGATTACAAAATGCGAACGTTTAATTCTATTTTAAGCTTTCCGATAAATCCGACAAATCCACAATTAAAACGATCGAATTAAAATTCTCGGCCACGGCCCTTTTGTCCCTTCTTTTCCAAAACTTAAAACAAACTAACATTAATAAATATGCGCTAATTAAATTTGGAGCGAGGCTCAGTTCAGCTCCCGTTTTTTGCACGCAATTTTCGAAGCTGTTTTGAATTCCGAAATCGCGGAATTTGCGAAAGAATTTTTGCGAACATAAATCTTTTCTTGCTGCGCTCTGACGGACGTTTTTGAACGCGCTGCGAAAGCGAACGACGAGCGGTCGGTTTTTGGGAAATTTTCGAAAAAGTAACGCGTCGAAAACGTAGAGGCATCCAAACGGATCGATCAAAGCGGAAGATAACTGCCACTTTTACATAATTTTCTAATAAAATTTTATGCATCGTAATTTCAACTTGCGATATGAATTGTAATTTTTTAACCGATTTTTGTCGTTCGAAATTGAAAAAAAAGCGCCCTTAACGAGTCGGGCACAAATCGAATTGGGCTCTCCCAAAGTTAAATTCCACTATTTTTTTTAATTTTAATTTTTAATTAAGGCGAGGACCAATAAGTCACTTAATTACATTGGAAGACGTAGACGGTTGGGGTCCATAAATAAATCACCTGAAACCTAAAAAAAAATGACTCGTCGAAAGCGAAATATTGGCATTGGACATGAACTGTTTTAATACGAATTTATTTTTAGTTCTCCGCACTATCGCAATCCAATAATAAAAATTTCTAGCTCGTTACGATCGAATAATCCGCAAGGTTCTTCTTATTTTCTTCATCTCGTGGGTGGGTAATGAACCGTCTTCAAAGTTGAAGGCCATCTCTCGGAGAAATTCTCGCGCCTCAATTTTTTCTCTTGTCCTCGAACACCTTCGTCGTCCAGCAATTTCGAAAACGACGCCGAATTGCTTCGGGCCGGAATTCAACTCGAGGCGAATAATTAAAAAAAGCTCTGAAGCATTTTGTCTTGAACGTTTGTATCCGGTTCTTGATGATCTTTTCGGGCCGTGCAAACTTATCGGAGATCTTTCTACTTTTTCGAATTAGTTCGTAATCTTGGGGGTGGGGGTGGGGGGCCAGTAACTTATTTATTTAAAATCAATTTGTAGGGTGTGTTTATTTTTTATACAGTTACTCGCATAAAAAGTCGGACACTTATAATGTTTTGCATAAATTCACTAAAAATGATTTAAAACATAGCGTTTGCTATTTAAAATAATATAGGGGAGACCGGGTATGGTTGTCTCACGGGTAGGTTGTCACATTAACCATAACAGAAAACCTAATGAATTAATAAATTTGTTTATCCGTGTCAAAGAAGCCCGAGCACAATACCTCCTTGCGTACTTCACTTCAGTTCGCTCTGAAATACCGTTAAAGAAATATATGCCTTTGTTTTTTTTTGTACAGTGAAAGTAATTTTTTGTGCATCTCTGTTGAGTCTCATAAGTATAATTAAATTTTGCATAGTGATATACCTATTCGTGTATTTATGATGTTTAAGATATGTTTCATGATATCATTATATGGTTTTTTAAATGACCATTGATTTAAATTTATTTTGGGAGTTAATTGTCTAAAATTGTTTTGGGGAAGGTTGTCTAAAGTTAGCGGGGGCTAGTAGTCACAAGTGCAAAGCAACCATGAATATGTGCGGCCTTTTTTATTGGTTTCTAGGGGTTTTACTACATAAACGATTGGCTGTAATTATACATTTGTCATTTTTGTTACCATAACCTAAGTTCGTTAGATAGAATAGGTTAGAATAGAATAGGTATTTGTTTTCTCGTTTTGTATTTTACCTTTTATTTAACGTCTGACAACCATCCCTGACACCGGGTTAAAAGTCACACTTCTCTTTTTATAAATTATAATATGTTCTCTCTAGATAATGATAGAGAAAAAGTCTTTATTTTTTCTTAAAGTAGAATAATTACATTATCTATTGATATATAAATGTCATTGATAAATTAAGACAATGGGCTCTATAAATGCAAAAGAAAAACATTGTGACCTCCAACCCCGGTCTCCCCTACAGAATTATTTACTATTACAAACAAAGTAACAATAAATTCCAGTAATAACATTTAATATTTAATTTTGACGTGTTAGGTTGGAAAAAACTGCTCACAAAAATAAGTTGGACAGCTAATTAGTTTCTCATATCTAAAAAGAAATAAGTTTTTTTGGAGCGATGTGTTACAAATTTTCCCATTTGTTGTAATTGATTTGGGGTTGACAAAACTTTTTTTTTTAAAATGTAACGAAATGTTTTAGATCACTTTTAATGGAAATATATTGTTTTTTTACACTTCTATCTAATTGATGTCAAAGATTTTTAATTGGGTTTGCATCTGGCGAATGCGGGGGTGTCTGAATAACCTTTCAAGAAATATAAAACAACCACCCTTTAACCACGCGAGCAGTGTGTTTAGGATCGTTGTCTTGGTAAAAGCAAAACGATCCTTTGTGCCCATTTTAGTAACAGTTTGTTTTAAATTTTGTTTCAACATTGTCAGTTTTATCCATTATACCGCCAATAAATACTATATTTTCAATACCATGATAAGACAAGCAGCTCCATGCCATTGTGCTTTATGGGAAGACAAATGTTTTTTTTTGCAACTCTGTATTTGTCTTTCGCCATACCATTTCGTGCCCATCGGAACCAACAATATCAAATTTGCATCCATCCACGCGTTGCTAAAAATTTCCATCAACATTTTGGTAGTCTTTTACAAAATACAATCGTTTAAAATGGCTTGCTTTATTAATGAACTTTCTTTTACGCAATATACGACCTTTGTATTTCTATTTTCTTCTTACTCTCCTCATAGTTTCTGTACTCACCGGTTTACCATTTTCAATATTGACTTCTATTGTAATTTTAGGCGAACTTGTTTAATTTTGCGGATTATACTTCTTCCATCAACAATTTAGGTCTTCCAGATTTTTCATTAAAATTCGGTCTATTTTCGTTGGTAAAGCGCTTAAACTTAAATGTTTTTATTTTTAATTCATTAAGACAGTCTTTTTCACATTGATAAGGGGTACTATCAAGTATTTTATTCAAATGTAATTATGTAAGTTAACTGACAGTAAATACCAAAACGAACTGTAGTGTTTTAGAGTGCAGAAGGGGAACACTTTCCACACGCGGGCCAAATGGAACGGCATGGAGATATTAGACACTTTACTACCGCCCCACCGTGCTTGAAAATTAAACGTGTGAAACGGGTGTAAATTGAATGTTTAAAGCCTGTTAATCAAAAGGAATTTTTTTCAAAATTTTGTCAAGTTTGAACGATTAAATATTACTTATATTGGCATTGCTTTGGAACGGCGACATTTAATTTGCCTCTGACTATACAACAAATATAAACTGAAAAGAGACATGTTTTTATATTTAAAAAAAAATCAATTATCAACAGAATAATTTAAAAACATAAGTTTCAGAAATTGGACAACTAACTAATGTATTGCATATATGGTATTTTTTGTTGTGTTTTAAAGTTGCAATTTTTCTAACAATTTCAAACAAAGTAAATGTCTTCAAAGTAAACACAAAGTAACACGAAGATGTGCGCATTCGAGCGAAAAGTGGCACATTTCCGAGCGAGGGAGGCAAATGAAGCGCGACGCGGAGCGGCGCGCTTCATTTTCCCGAGATCGGAATGTGCCACTTTGAGCTCGAATGTGCACACTCGGTTTTAAGCACCATTAACAAAAATTTAGGCCAAAAAATTAATTACGCAATTTGAGTAGTTCCCTCTCACTTGCACTTACGAGATACTTGTATCTTTTCGCTCCCTTCCACTCATTGCTATGGTAAATACATTTATTGAACATAAAATTGAAATTTACTAAACTAAATTAGTTATTTTTAATTGAAAAGGATAAAGTAGACAAACTTAATAAACACAAAGATGTGCGCATTCGAGCGAAAAGTGGCACATTTCCGAGCGAGGGAGGCAAATGAAGCGCGACGCGGAGCGGCGCGCTTCATTTTCCCGAGATCGGAATGTGCCACTTTGAGCTCGAATGTGCACACTCGGTTTTAAGCTAGATTACCAAGTAGGCTGTTTTAACAAAAAAAATTGTTCACGTTAGTTATACCCCACCTAGTACACGGAATGTTAATAATATTATATGCTTTTGGTATAGTGATGTATATTATCTTCAACATTGAACATATGTTTTATATCATTTTTAGTGATTTTATGCAAAACGTTGAAAGTGTCCAACTTTGCACTATATCTTCTTCCTCGCCCATGGAACAGGTTCGCATTATATTAAAAGACGTGCTATTATTAACTCAATAACACGATTGGCGTTTGCATCGAATTATTTTTCAACAGGGGGGCCATGCACTAATTATTTTTAAATCAAATCCCTACAGTGTGTTTCCCACATTGCGCTCCTGCTCCCACGAAATGGAGGCCGCGCAAGCTAAAAGGGGCTCGACCCGGTTAAATCCGTTATTTTTAGTTCATTTTGAACTTAAACAACAAATAGGGCTGTAGTGAAACCAAGAACGGCGTAACCGAGAAAATGCCCTTGACCTTAAGGGAAAAACGCAGGCGCGGGACGGCAGGTACACGAACACAAAGGGATCGATATCCTGGACACACTTTTCCTAAACATCCATCCAGAATTCAGTTTTCAAACAAAAGCATGAATCAAATCGGTTTAAAGCACAAGCGATGGAGAGACTTTTCTTTTTTCCTCGCACGCTTGGGCGGAAGCTTTCTTCTTCTTCTTCTTCTTCTCTTCATCGATTTTATTTCATCCGGCCGCTCTTCGCGAAAAATGTGCAGGGTTGCTTTCGCTTATGTAATTAAAATTGATTGAGGTCCTTGGCGCAACAACCGATTCATGCTTTTTGCGAAAAAGAACCAGTTTCTTTGTGGAATTGCGAGGAAAAAAATTAGCGATCCGTCATAGGGAAACGGGGCTAAACCTTCGAAGATGAGTAGCTAAGGGTCGATACAAGGAAAACTTGTTCTTTTCAATTTCTCGTCGGTTGCCGAGGGCTTTGGGGAATAAGCGAGTTGAGTTGCTTAAATAACGGATGCCTTTTAATTTCGAAAAATCGATTTTCGAAAAAACAAATGCGTTTCGGAAAATCTGCGTATGAAAAGAAATTGCGGAAAAGCGTATAATAAACTTCCTGTTTTTAACGTTCCGGTCCGCGTGCATTTTTGCATTTAAATCCTGTACGTTTCCGCGTCGCGGTTTGCTTTTTATTTATTGTACCGAAATTTAAAGAAATTCCTAATTAGAATGCTAATTAATTCCTCGCTTTATTTTTGGGGTTTGTTTTAGGCGAGCGTTTACTGGAAATGTGTTACGGTTTGAGGGGCGCGGTTGCGTTGGGGGAAAATTTTTTTAAAGGTGCAGGAAGAAGTCTTTTCGGGATTTTAGGTGTGCGATCATTGATCGAGAGTAATTTTATTAAATTATATGCGAAGGAAAATGCAATGGTTGCCGATAAGAACAAATATGGTAATGGCATTACGTTTATCGGACATGCCATCGAGTTTTCTAACAGATTGCGTTACATTTTACTCGGTGCTTTTCCTCACTTCTTGATTATATTATTAACGTAGCAGGAGCACTAACAAAGGCGAAAAATCTGTTCGTTTTTGACTTGTTCTTCCTGGGCTATTAATTTCTTTGAAAAAAAAATAGTTTAAAAATCAATATGTGCAAATGTTAAAAACACTTTTTTTATAAGGAAAAAATCCATAGCTTCAGAAGCTTTCATCAAAATGTTTTTGCAAATACAATGCGCAAATTTAATCCTATATCGTGCTAAAAAGATCAATAATTTTTATACGTGTGATCTATTTAAAATATTTATCACTCAATAGAAATCTTAATAACAAAATCTTATTAAATCAAAAAGATTCTTTTATTTTTTTAATTAAAGCCCAGAAGTGGTCCCCTAATTTTTCGGAGTGGCACTTGATTTTTGATAAAATTGAATTTTTTTAATTTAATTTCTTTAAAAAAAAATAGTTTAAAAATCAATATGTGCAAATCTTAAAAGCATTTCTTTATAAGAAAAAAATCCATATCTTCAGAAGCTTTCGTCGAAATATTTTTGCAAATACAATGCGCAATTTTAATACTATATCGTGTTAAAAAGATCAATAATTTTCTTTTTGGGATCTATTTAAATTATTTATCACTCAATAGCCCAAAGAAGAAATCTTAAAATCAAAATCTTATTAAATCAAATATATTTTTTTATTCCTTTAATTAAAGCTCAGAAATGGTCCCCTAATTTTTTGGCGGGGCACTTGATTTTTTATGAAATTGTATTTTTTTAATTTACTTTTTAATGATTTTTATTAATGATAGTATTTTATTTCAGGTGAGTTTGAAATTTGCCGAAGAACTAGAATATCGGTTTTTCATTTGTAAGAGTGAGGGGTGAGTTTTTTTATTTTTCTTGACATAGAAGGCCAAATTTAGATCACAAATTAGGCGAAAGTGATTTTGGTAGTTGGCATATTGATTATTTTTCTAATAGGATATTTTGCCGAAATTATTTGGGAATTATTGGAAATCTATGGTAGATTGGACTATAGCAGGGGTCGGCAACCTTTCGGCGACAAAGAGCCAAATCTATATTGAATAAAAAAAACAAAAACATCGAAGAGCCGCTAAAAAGACTGCATCTAAAATTTGAGATGGTTTTATACGGAAATATTTAATATTCAGGGAGCCACAAAATTTTCTAAAAGGGCCGCATGCGGCTCCGGAGCCACAGGTTGCCGACCCCTGGTCTGTTGCAATGGTTTATAATCTTTATGTCATTGCGCCACCCTAAAAACAAATCTTATCATGGCACAGCGGAGAAAACCGTGTAAATAGAAATCAGAATTGTTTGTATGAAAAACCGTGTAAATCGAAAACAAAGCGAAGTATACATATATTTTAAAAGTTTGACAATTATTAGTTGTTACTGTACTTCAATTTATGCGGGCCGTATTGGATTTATTTGCGTAAATGTTTAAGAAATGGTAATTTGAGTATGTACTATGGCATACCGTAAAACTATTTTGATTTTTTAAGAAATTAATTTTTCTCCATTGCTATCCAATTATCTAAATATTTTGTTATCCGGATCGGGTCGAGTCCCAACTAATCTGTTTAATTGGGACTTTACTGTACGATTATTTTCCTAAACCCACTGGAGTAAATTTAAATATTTTTTTTTACATTATTTGAGACGAAAATATAAGACCTTTTACATTTACTTTTGTACTCGTGCATAGAACTGAAATATTAACAATTCTTTTGAGGTTATATTTAAAATTTTAGTGTGTATTTTGTTAATTATTTCAACCCGTCTTATGCTAAAAAGTCTGAGGTGAAAATCTATGTCGTTTTGAATATTATTTAAATAAACTCAGTCGATCATAAAATTATTTTTGACATAGCCAAATTTAATAGGTGAAAGTGATTTTGGCAGTTGGAATATTGATTATTTTTCGAATAGGTTTTTTTGTCGAAATTATTTGGGAATTAGTGGAATTAGTGGATTTATCTATAGCAATGGTTTCCAATCTTTATGTCATTGCGCCACCATAAAGACAAAGCTTATTATGGCACTGCACATCTATTCTTCGATTTACACGGTAGATAGCTTCCGGAGAAATCCGTGTAAATAGAAATCAGAATTTTTTGTATGACAAACCGTGTAAATCGAAAACTAAGCAAAGTATGCATATACGGGCCAGTAACTTTAGAGATTAATTAATTTTTTTAACGCAAAATTGTTTTAGTGCATCCGTTCATTAAAAATATACTACCTCTCGCTCGCACTCACGAGATTGTCATATCTTTTCGCTCCCTTCCACTCATTGCTATGGTAAATATTTTTTTTCAACATAAAATCGATATTTACCAAACTAAATTGAATTTTTTGATTTGCAAGAGTTAAGGATAAATATAGACAAATCTAATAATTGCGAAGATGTGCACATTCGAGCGAAAAGTGGCACATTTCCGAGCGAGGGATGCAAATGAAGCGCGACGCGGAGCGGCGCGCTTCATTTTCCCGAGATCGGAATGTGCCACTTTGAGCTCGAATGTGCACACTCGGTTTTAAACACGATTCACAATAATTTAGGCCAATAAATCAGACGAAAAGTCAGTCGAATAACTTTAATCGTTCCTTCTCGCTCGCATTCAAGAGATTTTCATATCTTTTCGCTCTTTTGCATTTATTGCTATGGTAAATTCGTTTTTCCAACATAAAAGCGATATTCACCAAACTAAATTGATTTTTTTGATTTTAGACAAATCTAATAAGTACGAAGATGTGCGCATTCGAGCGAAAAGTGGCACATTTCCGAGCGAGGGAGGCAAATGAAGCGCGACGCGGAGCGGCGCGCTTCATTTTCCCGAGATCGGAATGTGCCACTTTGAGCTCGAATGTGCACACTCGGTTTTAAGCACGATTCACAATAATTAATTTAATTATAAATTACAAGACTGCATTTAAATATATCAGTAACACCAAATTCGATACTTTTTCGTGAATTTTCGCAAATTGTAGCCTCCCCAGCAAAGAAGCTTCACTTCAAACGCATTCGGCTTTAATTGTATTCTCGTATAATGTTCGATTAATTTTCGCTCCCATGTCACAAAATTGTTCGAATTGAATAAAACATTACCGTTTCTGTGTAAGAATAAATTATTTATACGGACGACATTTCTACAATAATAAAGGTCAACGGCACAGATAAAACTTATTATTCTGTTTGATAACAACTTTTATTTATATCGCATAGTTCAAACATATTTATAAAACGTACGAAATCTCGCTCGCCTCTTATTTTCGCGTCGATTTATTAAGTTTTCTCTTGCAAAAAAACAACAACAAAAACAAATATTCGCCATGTCTTATTTTTAGCCGATTTTCTAAAAATACAAACAGACAGTGTGGCAATCGACGATTTTCTTCAAAAATAAAAACACCCTAGCCATAGATTTTTTCCATCAAATTAGAAATAGGCTTGCGTATGTGCGCGAACGTCTACCCCAGAAGAAAAAAAGAAAAAGCGGGCACAATTGATAAACGTTGTGCTCAAAGCAAGAAACGTAGGACCCGTAAATACAATTTGGAGCGTTTAGGTGTAGCGATAATTACTTTGGCCCACAAAAACTAATAAAATTAATTTAGATCTACAATCGCAATTGGAAGAAAAAAAGAAATAACAACGTTAAACGGGCAAAGGAAACGAGCGGCCAACCTTCTTATCGAAACGGGAGAGGAAATTTCGTGATAAAAACAGGCCACTTTGCAATTATGGCGGTATTTATTTATAAATGCATCTGCGGTTTAATTAATTTATTTATTAAAAATGATTAATAGAATTCATTTGTGGGTTAATTATAGACGGTCGCGCAGAATTGGATCAATCAGAATGGGGGGACCAAATTGCTAAATAATGGCATCGAAGGACGTTTACATTTAAATTGAAACGACTCGATTAGAAATGCATTTTTTTAGCCTCTCGAAAAAAAAAATACGAATCATCCGATGTGTGTTGCGTTGGCTCGGGATGATTTTTCTAGGTCAGTGATTCTTCTCGTTTTTTTTTTTTTCTATAAAAGATCCCAATTTTTTGTGGCTCGATTTGTATTAATCGTAGATCGAAAGAGCCGATTACAAAATTGCATGAGTCAACAACTAAAAGCAACTCATTGTGGACTTTGCTTTTGAAATTTGCAATTTCGAAGTGGGACTGCGACACAACCGAATCCGATGATTAAAACGAAACATTCGGCAACCTTCGGTTTTTGAGAAATTGTGTTGGATTTGTAAAAAATGGTAACTTGCGTATTTTCTCTTTATTACCATTATTATGGTAGATGTTAAATTAGCATCGTTCCACTCTGATTATTTTTCATAAGTAACACAAAGACGAGGAAAACGTTTTTTACCCATGGCCTTTTCTTAATTCAAAACGTTATTTTAGTTACAAATAAAATTTTTATGTTGGCATTAAGTGTTAGAAACGTCAATGTAAACTCGATCCGGACGTTTGGGACTAGGCATTTTATTTTATTTTGCATGTACAGCTTTATTATTAACTTTTAAAAAATATAAAATCGAAATCGCAAAGAAATTCAAATTATGTTTTCTTTTTAATAAGAAACGTGTAACGCTCCGAGAAATTTTTCGGCAAAGTAACTCTAAATGAAATATTTAAGGCGACATAAACTGCTCGAAAAACGAACAGAAAAAAAGGAAAACCGTATTAAATAACAGAAAAGCTTTTTCTTTATTCCGAAAACGAAATAAATATTTATTTTTGAGCCCCGGCTTTCGCGTTTTGGGGGGCTTCGGCGGGAATGTGCGGCTTCTATAAAAAAGTGTCTGCGTGGTGGGCGCGCACGGCAGAAGTGAAACTTCTTGCTTATTCGGTCTAAATAGACGAATTATTAGTTTTTTTTGTTTATTCAACAACAGATAACGATTTATTTTTATTTGGGTCTCGTTTATTAAAAAAAATAGTTAAAGTAAAAAATGATTACTGTATTTCATTCAACAATTTCAATACAAAATTGTTTAATAATCATTCAAAGTCATTTAAAAAGTAATAAAATAAATTGTATTAATTTTTTTATCATTTTATTTATTTTTTTAGATCACATTTTATATCAGGGATGAGCAACTCGCGGCCCGCCAAGCATTTCTAAAATTGAATTCATTTTTTTTTAATTATATATTTTTTTATTCTATTGTTTATTATAAATAAAGTTTTGTAAATGATTAACAAGTGTTACTTTATGTGCGGCCCGCCAAAAAATTTTAAAATTTAAATTGGCCCGTTGATTAAAAAGGTTGCTCACCCCTGATTTAGATCATTTTAGATCACATTTATTATGCGTTGACATGGCATCGCTGCCGACGCACTCCCTCACCCACTGATTGCCCCACCACGTACTTAACTATTCCCCGCGTGCGATCGGAATTTTCGTAACGCTCGAAAATTGTAGCCCTCTCTCGGCAATTATTTTAAAATGTTGTACCAAAATCTTAAGCTTTTTTTACTTAATTTTAGCCTCAACAAAACTAAATTGCCCTTTTTAATTCTGACAGAACAAAATGTTAATTTTATAAATTTAATAAATGGAAATTTTGACACAGTAAAACTAAATTTCCCTATTTTTTGTGTCTTAATTAAACCGATTGTTTTTGAGATAATTTTTCGTTCCACGCATTGAAGCTTTCTGAGCTGATCTAAAGCTCGAAATTGAAGCTTGTGGGTAATGCCCTAAAAATTAATAAAGGGTATAAAAAGCAAACAATCGATGTAATTAATGGGCTGGTGTCATATATGAGAATGTGCAACGCCTAAGGGACCTATCGTCCTTTCTTCTTATTAGCTGTTATTTGAGAACAAGTCTTTCTAAGAGAAGACGTGATCGGTCATTGATTTTGGCCTCGAAACGTGATCAATAGGCATATGTAAGAAAAAACCCTTTTTTTTTCGAAAATAACACACTTTCCAACTCATTATCATTTCCTCTCTCAAATGTGAGTAATTTTCTTGTCTCGCGCAAGATTAATTATACGCGCGTTCGTGGAAATTTGGCATTGGTTTAATAAATTTGTTTACAAAGTTGCTAAAATAGCAACATTAATATTGCAATTTGCTTGATTCCAAATAAAATTAGACGGATTTAATTAGAAGGAAGAGAAAAAAAAAAGGCAACACAAATGTGAGAGGTTTTAAAGTCAACTTTATAACGTTTTTATAGAAATGCGCCCGAATATTTCCCACGATGAATATAAATTTCCTACATTACGTTTACAGGGAAATTGAGAAAATTGTACACGTAGAGGATTTTTGTAAAAAGAACCCGGCAACATTTTCTAATGCGGTTTGTACTTACGTTCGGAATAATTTTTATATTTTACGTTAAGAATTCGAAAAAGCAAAAATTAACATAACTTAATTTCGACGTTTCTGCGCTTCGGAAAAATCAAAATAAAAAGCAGATGCGATCGGACTAAATCTTCTCGTTAATTTCGACGAAATTAATTTTGGGACGCTTAGAAAAAAATGGCAAGCGCGTGTAAGAGTTCCCACCGACATTTATTACCCATTGTAAATATTTAATAAGCTCAGATAATTCGTTTTATTATTGACATTTACATTCTAAAATTATTCGAATTATATATTTTGGAGATTGGCGCAAATATTGTGGGGATACGTTTTATAAACAGGTTTATCGATTAACCAATTACAGTCGAACGCCTATAAGTCGAATTTTTGATAGCTCGAACTCGAACCAGTTTCCCTAGGACTTGCCTATCTCAACGTTAATATTTTTATATTGATAAATCGAATTTATCGTTAATTCGAAGCGTTTAACAATTCATTAAATTCAAGTTTCCATTAGTAAATATGTCGATAACTCGAAGTTAAATTTTATAACTTTTTTTAAAATTACGCTACCTGGGAGGATTGAGGACGGGTCGGTTCGGGGTTATTAGTGGTTAAAAGCTCACTTTTTTTACTAACTCGAATTAATTTTGGTGTCCTTTAGAACTCGACTTATCGAGGTTCGACTGTATATGCTACTAATTCCCCTTCTTTTCCGTCCCAACAAGTTTGTCGTTTCGATTTTGCAAAAATTCGTTAAAAATTGTGTTTGAAGTGAAGCTTCTTTGCTGAGAGGGCTACAATTTTCGAGCGTTACGAAAATTCCGATCGCGTGAGGGGAATAGTTAGGTTCGTGGTGGGGAAACCACTAGAAGAGGAGAGTGACTCGGCGGCGATGCCGTTATAGACTACAATTTGTACTCTCAAGCTTAGAAAACATTTTTTTCGAGCCACCCTCGAATTTTTTAATTACTGTTTTCGTCAATTTTTTAAATTTTATATATTACTAAAAAGACCAAGGATTCCAAATTTTTAATACAGGTACGACACTGTTCTTTCGAACAACCGACTTGCAACTTAAAGAACTAAAAAGCAATACAAATTAAAAAACCAACAAGGAAGAGCCTCGCCAAAAATTCCTTCTGTGTATATTAAAAAATCCTAAGCAAGAAAAAAAAAGATAGAATAGAATTTTAAGCAGTTTTACACATATAATGCATGCAATAATGCCATAAATAATGTATTATGGTTTCGTGTACGAACAACATTTTAAAGTTAAGTAGAAACACGCGCTTTGCTTACTCTTATCGTCACGTTATTTCGATTAGTTTTAAACTTTTCTTGGGGCGGTAATTAGAAAAGAATCGGCGAAGAAAAAAAAACCCCCCTCCGACCATACATTAAAATTGGGCAGCCCCCGAAGGGGTCTCGACGCAATTCTATGGGCTTCGTCCGAAAAAACATTTCTCCTTTTGCCAAATCTGAATTAAAGCAAATAAATCGATAAAACTAAAAAAAATGGCACACGCTTACTCACGTCCAGTCTGTGAAGGCATTGACTGCCAAAATGAATCAACAAAGGTGTATAAAAACATAAAAAAAAACAAATTTATCTGTTATTTATTTAATTTTATTGCTTTCGTAGTTTTTTAGGTAATTTATGTAAATTTTATTCGCGAGCATTAAAGTTCGAAGCGAAACAGTAAACGCGTAACAACTTTTTGGTACCGCACGAAAACGTATATTTTAATAATTTTAGGTCGTTGATTTTTGTGTCGGAGCGAAAGTCCTCGTCTTTATTTATTAATAATAATTAAAAATGACGATCACACATTTTTTTAGAACGTGTTCTTAAAATAGTCATCGTCAACACAAAGCTTTCACTTGTAACACACTTTTTTTTTCGAACCTTGATTTTCATTTTTGGCGCATGCAAATGTTGTTTTTTTTTTTTGGGGATAAACATTTCGATTAATGGCTTTCTGCATTCTTCCCTGCTCTCGATTAATCTTCCGCTGCTCCACGTAAGATCTAATTTGATTAATGATTTTTTCCTAAGACAAATTGTTCGTTTGATTGACAAAAATCTAATATTCGAAAATGAACGAGACGTTCTTCTTTTTTGTGTTTTGCACAATTACGAACCTAAATTAGTTTTTACGCAAATTGATTATTTCAAATTGCACCTAGCTATTTTTATTTATAATTTAAAAAAAATTGATAAAGTTTATCGACATTAATTTTACTCCACTTCGTAAATACAAACATTTTTTATTGATAACTTTTCAAGATTAATTATCGCAATTATGTTGTTTGTTGATAAACTTTTTTTTTCGCTCATTAAAAATATGTTTTCAATCAGTAGGGGGGCTCGTGATTAACCTTCCGTGTACTGGGCGGGGTACAACTAACGTGAACATTTTTTTTTTTGTTAAAACGGTAATTGAGCTTAAAACCGAGTGTGCGCATTCGAGCTCAAAGTGGCACATTCCGATCTCGGGAAAATGAAGCGCGCCGCTCCGCGTCGCGCTTCATTTGCCTCCCTCGCTCGGAAATGTGCCACTTTTCGCTCGAATGCGCACATCTTCGTAACTATTAGATTTGTCTATCTTTATCCTTAACTCTTTTAAATCAAAAAATTCAATTTAGTTTGGTAAATATCGATTTTATGTTGGAAAAATATATTTACCATAGCAATAAGTGGAAAAGAGTGAAAAGATATGAAATTCTCTTGCGTGCGAGCGAGAGGGAATGATTAAAGTTATTCGACTGACTTTTCGTCTAATTTATTGGACTAAATTATTGTGAATTGTGCTTAAAACCAAGTGTGCACATTCGAGCTCAAAGTGGCACATTCCGATCTCGGGAAAATGAAGCGCGCCGCTCCGCGTCGCGCTTCATTTGCCTCCCTCGCTCGGAAATGTGCCACTTTTCGCTCGAATGCGCACATCCTCGTACTTATTAGATTTGTCTATCTTTATCCTTAACTCTTTCAAATCAAAAAATTCAATTTAGTTTGGTAAATATCGATTTTATGTGGGAAAAATATATTTACCATAGCAATAAGTGGAAAAGAGCGAAAAGATATGAAATTCTCTGGAGTGCGAGCGAGAGGGAATGATTAAAGTTATTCGACTGACTTTTCGTCTAATTTATTGGACTAAATTATTGTGAATTGTGCTTAAAACCGAGTGTGCACATTCGAGCTCAAAGTGGCACATTCCGATCTCGGGAAAATGAAGCGCGCCGCTCCGCGTCGCGCTTCATTTGCCTCCCTCGCTCGGAAATGTGCCACTTTTCGCTCGAATGCGCACATCCTCGTACTTATTAGATTTGTCTATCTTTATCCTTAACTCTTTCAAATCAAAAATTAATTTAGTTTGGTAAATATCGATTTTATGTGGGAAAATATATTTACCATAGCAATAAGTGGAAAGAGCGAAAAGATATGAAATTCTCTGGAGTGCGAGCGAGAGGAATGATTAAAGTTATTCGACTGACTTTTCGTCTAATTTATTGACTAAATTATTGTGAATTGTGCTTAAAACCAGTGTGCACATTCGAGCTCAAAGTGGCACATTCCGATCTCGGAATGAAGCGCGCCGCCCGCGTCGCGCTTCATTTGCCTCCCTCGCTCGGAAATGTGCCACTTTTCGCTCGAATGCGCACATCCTCGTACTTATTAGATTTGTCTATCTTTATCCTTAACTCTTTCAAATCAAAAATTCAATTTAGTTTGGTAAATATCGATTTTATGTGGGAAAATATATTTACCATAGCAATAAGTGGAAAAGAGCGAAAAGATATGAAATTCTCTTGAGTGCGAGCGAGAGGGAATGATTAAAGTTATTCGACTGACTTTTCGTCTAATTTATTGGACTAAATTATTGTGAATTGTGCTTAAAACCGAGTGTGCACATTCGAGCTCAAAGTGGCACATTCCGATCTCGGGAAAATGAAGCGCGCCGCTCCGCGTCGCGCTTCATTTGCCTCCCTCGCTCGGAAATGTGCCACTTTTCGCTCGAATGCGCACATCTTCGTGTTTATTATATTAGTATTATTTACCGCGCGCTCCTCCAATTCAAAAATTTTAATTTAATTTAGTAAATATCGATTTTGTATTCAAAAAACGTATTTACCATAGCAATAAGTGGAAGGGAGCGAGAATATACGATAATCTTGTCGATGCAAGCGAGAGGGAACGATTAAAATTATTCAATTAATTTTTCGTGTAATTTATTGGTCTAAATTATTGCGAATTATTAAGAAATTTCCGTGAAATTAATTTGTATTTCAATATGGAGGCAAGAATGAAATTCTCGTTAGGTTTTCTTAATATTCGGTATCGTAATTGACACGTGTCATTGGAATTTTGTACTCAAGGCAAAAGACTCAATAGTTTATAAGTTGAAGAAAAAGTTAAGTTTTTGTGTTTTTATTAATCAAAAATTTATTCTAATAAGGTACAGGACCGAAATAAGGCCCACCTTAAGTTTATAAAGGCATAATTAATAGGTTTTTGAAAAAAAATGCACCAATACTTCGTAATCAATTTGTTTATTTATATTAAACTTTAAAATAAAAGTAACAATCTTTCTTTTGTAACAAAAGAAGGAACCTTGAGTAAATATAAAAAATATCTCGTTTGGACCTTATTGGGGCACCTATGTCCCAATAAGGCCCAAGGATTTCTTTATATATAAATCAACTTAATATCAATTTTAATAATCATTATTATATTTATATTAAATTATTATTAGTGTTATTAAACTTAAAATAAAAAAATATTTGGTTATAATTTAATATTTTTAATAAGAATTGACTTGTAAATTTTTAACAACTTTTAGTTAGGTTTTTTCTATCTTTATCTTTAAACAGTTTCCTGAACAATAAAATTTTTTGTCTGCGTCTGTAAGAACATTATTATTTTCAAATAAACTTAAAACTGAATATGTTACAAATCAGGCCCACAAGGTTTTTTAGTGGGCCTTATTAGGACATATCATACATGTAATAGAAACATTTGTCACACAACATATACTGATAGGATGGTTTTGAAATACATATAGGAGGGTTAGTAAACATATAATAAACAATAAACAAAAGAAAAACTAGACGACGCGTGCATATAATAAAAAATATTCACCCTTTTTTGTGCAAAAAATTTATAAAATCCAGCCTGCACTTCGCGTCATAGTACGTTTCCCACTACAAGTCCCGACACACTCAAGACCCGGGGCTCGCGTTATGCAATTGTGCGTAAGTTATTGTCACGTACATTAATACGAGCTTTGACTATGATTCGAAATCAGGAAGCGGGAAATTTAAAAACTGGGCCTTATTGGGCACTGGGCCATATTTGAGTCAGCTACCTTACGTAAATAAATATGTTTTACTCAAACCTATTCATTATTGGTTCTTAAAATAGATTTCTTATCATTTAACTGTAATAAAGTACAATTTCGTGGGTTTTATTTAATTTTATTTTCGGAGTATGGCATGTGACATTTAGTCACCTGGTATGCGGAAGGTTAAAATCGTCGAGGACTTGGTCTTTTAAGGCAGTTTTTTTAAAGTGTGCGATAACGCTACCCTGTGGGCGCTGGGGGCTGTCAGGGGGCGATAGAAGGCCTAGAAAAAATTAGGGCTTGCCGAGGAGTTCTAGGGGGGCGAGGGCAAATTAATAAATGGCGAAAAATTCTGTTTTTCTGATATGTATTTCGGCAGATTTTGTGGCGTCGCTATTTGACGACGGATTTTAATTGTTTAGATAATATTAAGAGTAAATAAAGAATGTAAAATAAGTTAACAAAGTCTTAAATAAAACGTTAAAGTAATGTAGGTACCTATTGACTGCAAAAAGTGTATAAGTTTTTTTTTTTCAAAAATCGTTACTCTCACGATTTATAAATTTGCAATCTATAGGCACATATATTATTTTAACATTGTTTTTTTTAATTTGTTAACTTATTTTTTTATATTACTTAAAACTAAATTTTGTCACACTATTTTAAATTTATTTCACTCCTATTATTTTTGGTTTTTTTAATATAATTTTTTTTTAATTTTTCCTGCCTTCCACGTGCTTGATTTTCTTTTAGAGAATTAATTTATGCTTAAAAAAATTAAAATTTTTAACAATTACCATTTTTTAATACCAAAAAACTAAAATTTCCTTTCAACGCTAATAATTCCAATTTTTTTTTAAAATAAAAAGTAATTGGTTTAATTTATATGCGTTTCACTTGGTCTCAAAAAAATAGGATATGGGCCATACCCCATCTATCCCATTCGTATCATATGGCACATTTAAAAATAATATTTGCAATATCTATTTTTAAAATGCGCAACAGTTACAAAATTTTGGGGGACTCTACGAAAATTTTTATTTTCGAAGTGGGGAGCAAAATAAGTTCGAGAACCCGCGATTTAAGGCACGCTTTTTAAACAAAGACGCTCGAGAAACGTGGAATTTCGTGTTTCGTTTGAAAAATTACAATTCTATCGTTCGAGTCGGTGTTATTTTTAAATTTTTCATATCCCACATGGCTTCGAGCTGTATTTCTTGAGGACTGCCAGAAGCTAAATAAATCATTTTTGATTTACATGTAAATTTCTCAGCTCCGTCGAGGATATGTGAAAATTAAAAACATCTTAGGGAGAGAAGGGCTAAAAATTTCCAAAACGAATCGGCTTTAATTAGAATAAACAAAGTGTTAAGCAAGCGTGCTGCAAATAAAACTTTGAGCTACAAAAGGTTTTTCGAAAAGTTCCTTTTAGACGTACAAAACAATCAAGCCCTTTTATACAAATTTATAAGGGTTATAAAGTTACACAACAAAAGGATTAAATTGAAATGGGGAATATTTGGGTGAAATTTATGAAAGCGGCGTGTGCTTCCTTCCATATTATAATAATATTTTTCGAGCTTTTCTTGTTGTTCGAAAGCTCACAGCTTAGGGGGATGTTTTGCGTTTTTTTCAATGGAGCATCTCTAGGAAAATAGCGGAAAATGGAAACTGTTGCCTAGTGGAAGGTTCTTTCCGAAACAATTGGACGCTTTACATCTCTTGAGAGTGCATTTCGCGAACGAATCCGGTAACAAAGCGGAGTCTTGTCCGGGTAAGGGCCTTAGCGCGAGCCCTCGTCTTCTCCGGCCCCCGAATTCATGAATTATTCATTCGACGAGTTCCTCCTTTTTTTTTTAAACGGTTGTAAATAAACACAAACGTAGCGTATTTTACTTTTGCTGCCTCTCTTTTTTTTTTTTTTTTTTTTTTTTGAAGAAGTCTATCTGCAATCCGCGCTTCACAATTTCTTTGATGACGTCCTTTTTAATAATAAACCCCGCTTCGCGATACGATCGGCTTTAGTTTTAATGGGGGGTCCTCTGGAGAACCGTTGTTGGCGATTTTTGCGAAAGGGCGAAATCGAAAATGGTTTTATTTTATTTTGAAATTAGGATCGAGCAGAATAAAGTGGAAAGTGAGTCTCATGTTTAGTGAACCGCAAACGAATTACTTAGGTGCGGTATAAGGGTGGGTCACATTTAGATGAATCAACTTTAGACACGCTTAAGGCTCTCTTTGCTTTTTATTAGTTCGCCCCAAAAAAAAAAAGATAGCGTTGGAAAAAAACCACCGAATGCTGGTACGTTTTTTGTTGATCGTGTTGTATTAAAACAGTGGTCGTTCTCTTAATGGGGTACTTTGATGTTTTAAAGTACAGTAAAACCTCGATTATCCGGACTCGTTGCGAAAAGTAAACTTCGGTATTTCTTACTAAACATTTTATTATTTTATTTTATATTTCGCACTAAACTGTTTTTTTGCTTTGTTGATTTTAAGATAATATGCAATTGATTTATTTAGTGATTAATATTTGTTGTGTTTTTTGTAAACATATACCTAACAATTTCACTAAGTTTTTTTTTGTTAAAACGGGACGCTTTGTAATTGTGCTTAAAACCGAGTGTGCACATTCGAGCTCAAAGTGGCACATTCCGATCTCGGGAAAATGAAGCGCGCCGCTCCGCGTCGCGCTTCATTTGCTTCCCTCGCTCGGAAATGTGCCACTTTTCGCTCGAATGCGCACATCTTCGTAATTATTCGATTTGTCTACATTATCCCTCGCTCTTTCCGATCAAAAAATTTAATTTAGTTAAGTAAATATCGATTTTATGTCCGAAAAACAAATTTACCATAGCAATAAGTGGAACAGAGCGAAAAGATATGTAAATCTCTTGAGTGCGAGCGAGATAGAACGATTAAAGTTAATTAATTGATTTTTCGTCTAATTTATTGGCCTAAACTATTGTGAATCATGCTTAAAACCGAGTGTGCACATTCGAGCTCAAAGTGGCACATTCCGATCTCGGGAAAATGAAGCGCGCCGCTCCGCGTCGCGCTTCATTTGCCTCCCTCGCTCGGAAATGTGCCACTTTTCGCTCGAATGCGCACTTCTTCGTAATTATTCGATTTGTCTACATTATCCCTCGCTCTTTTCGATCAGAAAATTTAATTTAGTTAAGTAAATATCGATTTTATGTCCGAAAAACGAATTTACCATAGCAATAAGTGGAAAAGAGCGAAAAGATATGGAAATCTCTTGAATGCGAGCGAGATAGAACGATTAAAGTTAGTTAATTGATTTTTCGTCTAATTTATTGGCATAAACTATTGTGAATCATGCTTAAAACCGAGTGTGCACATTCGAGCTCAAAGTGGCACATTCCGATCTCGGGAAAATGAAGCGCGCCGCTCCGCGTCGCGCTTCATTTGCCTCCCTCGCTCGGAAATGTGCCACTTTTCGCTCGAATGCGCACATCCTCGTATTTATCGAATTTGCCTATATTCTTATTTTATTCTTCAATTAAAAAAATTAAAAGTTGAATAAAGTAGATCTACAGTCGAACGCCGATAAGTCGAATTTTTGATAGCTCGAACTGGAACCTGTTTCCTTAAGATTTGCCTAACTCAACGTTAATATTTATATGTAAATAACTCGAGTTTCAATAAATCGAATTATTTAATAAGTCGAAGCGTTTTACAATTCTTTATATGCAAGTTTCCATTAGTAAATAAGTCGATGACTCGAAGTTAAATTTTACAATTTTTCTAAAAATTACGCTACCTGAGAGAGGATTAAGAACGGGTGCGGTTCGGTGTTATTGGCTGCTTAAAAGGTCTATTCTATGAAAAGGTTTTATACTACAAGCTGTTTTGACGGCGGCACTTCAATTGGATTTAAAAACTAATTTATGTTTAAATGCCTTATGAACAGTTATAAATTTTGAGATGGTTTTACCGTTTATTTTACAAAAAATGAAACTATTTTTGCATTTTAGTTTTCAATTTGCTAGTTATTCGTCGACTACGAAGACTAACAAATGTGTTTTACGTTCTTTATAGTTTGTAACAGAGTATAACAGAAAATCTAAAAATGTTTAATACTTTTTCTAAAATTATTTACGTATTAACATGGAGTGTAAACGAAAATTAAAACGTTTAAGCATAAGTGAGAAAATTAATCATATAAAAGAAGTGGAACGTGGGCTCAAAAGAAAAAAGGATATAGCTAAAGATTTTGGTATTCCCGCAAACACTTTATCAATCATTTAAAAAAACAAAGACTAATTGTAGCCGCTCAAGATACAAATGACCACCATTCTAAAAAAAGGCTAAAGGAGTCGCTTTTTCTCGATCTGGAGCAAGCTATGATTGAATGGTTTCGGTATGCACGTAATAAAAATATTCCGATTTCGGGACCTGTACTGTTACAAAAATCAGAAGAGTTTGCGCGCCTATTACATTATGATAATTTGAAAGCAAGTCAGGGTTGGCTGGAGAATTTTTTTAATAACTCGAATTAATTTTGGTGTCCCTTCGACTTATCGAGGTTTGACTGTAGTTTGGTGTCACTAATTCGATGCATTTTAGCTTTATAAAAAGGGTACTGTATTAAAATCTGACATTTCCATTTACAAATAGTGATTATATAGGCCAGTATTATACAGGATGTCCAAAAGTTGGGGACCATATTTTAAGGGTAAATAGGGGATGGAATTTTAAGCCGAACATTTTTTAGCGTTTTTGTACCTGACGCACAGGTATTGAGATATTAATTAATTTCAATAGCCAATCAGAAGCAAGCGAGCTTCTGCCAAGTTTCGCTAGGGGGCATTCAAGTATTACTCGAGCAACCTTTTAATATTTGTAGAGTCCTACTTTTGTATAAGCGAAAATTTATAAATTGTAACATCCTTGTACATTTTTTTGACTTCGAAGATTTATTATGGATTTTTTTATACTTCAAAACAATACTTTTGAATTGAATTGATTTTAGACGGTTTTTTACTCTGAAAACAGATTTCTTCTTTTATGATCTTTTTAGATTCTTTTAATTGTTAGAAATTTTTAGCTTTATAAGCGATTTTAAAATTCTCATTTTTATGTCAATGATTAAATACATATCAATTTAAATAGTGGTTTTTGTTCTATTCATCAATAGCTTACTGAATATTAAATTGTTATCATCCCGGATGTCTAATAAATAAGAGATACCTCCAGTAAACCCGTATACCTCGATAGTCCATACATTGCCCCGAACGATATGTGCTCGCACTATCGAAGTTGTGCTGTACTGAATAAACAAAACGGGGAATCGCTCATAGCGCGACCAACGAAGGTTATGCAGATAAAAACCATCGTCTTGATGGAGCACTTGGAAATTTATGCCAAACGGGCAATTCTGAATCAGTTTACTGAAAAAGTCGGTGTTTTGAAAAAGAGAAGAGCCGAAGAGATCGATGAAACCAGAAAGGGGGCGGTTTATCGGTGGTAAATCGAAGAATTAGCGGTTTCGTGAAGATTGATGCGTAACTTGATGATGTTGCATGTGACAGTGAACCAGAAGGGGTTCAAGGGGGCGAAAATATAATTAATCCGGCGACATATGTCCAAAGTGTTGGACTGTTGTGACGGGTGCGTGACCTCTTTCGACCTTTCAGCGCGAGTCCGACATTCGTATACTCTCTAATAATTATACGATACGTCCGTTTTGTAAATAGGTTCAAAGACCTCCAAGATACGACATCAAATTTGTTTCATACGTCGTCGATTACGCTCAAGTTAAAGCAATTCACCGCGAAAATTCGAGAGGGATGTTTTCCGGGGGACGCGAATCATATTTAATATGCGAATCCGTAACAACCCTTCCGCCAAATCATCATCTAATCTCTTCATTTATCTATCCACTCGTGTTCCGATTTGCTTTTGAGATTTTCGCCACCTTCTCCACACTTTCGGTACCATTTTGGTAACGGTGCCCAAAAAAAACTTTACATAACCGAACAATAAAAACCAATTACGCAAGCCTTTCCGAATGTAGATCAAACGTTTTTTTTTCTTCCAGTCACCTTCACGACAATTAATTTTGCAACGAGCATTTTAAGAAAACAAATTGTTTACTAATTACAAAATCAACGTAAAAATTAAACAAAAGCGACCCATAAAAAGCGCCTTACTTTTGCATTAATAAAAGTCGCGTGCGTTTCTTGCATATGTATTTTTTTAAATGTTAATTAATGCTAATTATTGGTATCTAAGTAGGTCTTTGTTTTTTTTTAATTGCAAAAGTTGCCCTGAAATGGTCCCCCATTTTTTTTGGAGCAGTACTTGAATTTTGATAAAATTGTATTTTTTCGATTTACTCCGATCGTTTTATTGATGAATAATATTTTGTTTCAGGTGAGTTTGAAATTTGCTGAAGAAATGGAATGTTGGTGTTTCTTTTGTAAGAGTGGGGTGAGTTTTTTTATTTTTCTTTAAATAGATGAGCAAAACATTGATCACAGATTAAATGAAAGTGATTTTGGTAGTTGGGATATCGATTATTTTTCTAATAGGTTTTTTTTTGTGGGAATTAGTGTAAATCTATGGTAGATTTGTCTATGGCAGTGGTCGAAAAACAAATAGTTTATATTGAGTAAAAGAAGTAGCGTGTAAATGCAGGTATAGCCTTATTTTATAAAATATTACAGTACAAAATTTATTAATACAAAAAATTATATTTTTTTGCGCCCCCTATTCGCGCTAAACAGCGACTCCCCAGTGCGGCACCCCGTTCCCCAGTTTGGAAACCACTGGCCTATAGATAATTAGCGTTGGACTTGTGTATTAGTTGGAAGAAGGAACTTCTAAACAAGTTTCAGAATAAAATGGTTTAAGCGAACACTTCTATTTTGGGATCCGTTTTATTTTTGGTAAAATTCATTACGTGACCTTCACACCGTCGTGTTTGCAAGTGTTTGGTAATTTATATATGTATAAGTTTGCGGGTCTTGTTAAACGAGCAATAATTTGCGTAATTACCGTACAAAACTGGAACGTAATTATACATTAAACACGTTTCGGTTTCGTTTTCAGCAATTTCGAAAGTCATCGTTTGTTTCTTCTTCTGAATTTTTTAATGGTTACATTCTTTCGCTCTTTTTTTTTCGAAATAGCTTTACGCAATTCAACTCGCATAAATCAATTACAAATTGTCGTAGAAGATATATTCAGTATCGATTTTAATACAGTAAAACCTCTCTTCAACGGACAGTCGCGTGACCAACTATATTGCCCGTTGCAGAGGGGCGTCCGCTGAACAGGGGGCCTTAATACATTGTTGTCCTATACTTTTCTCAACTGGGACAAAATTGTCCGTTAAAGAGGGGTGTCCATTAAGAGAGGTTTTACTGTAGATAAAAAGTTAGAAAAACATTTGAGGAAACGTAATGCCATATAGGTACCTATACCTATTTTCAAATAGAGAAACATGGATTTTTTCAATTTTAAAAATGTGCTTTTTATTTATCTTCTGTATATTTAAATTAAATTCCTAAGTGTAGGTCGAACCAGGGCCGTAACTAGGCAAGGGCAACAGGGGCACATGCTCAGGACCCAGACGGAAGGGGGGCCTCAGAAAAAACGAAAAATTGGCATTATATCAAAAAACAATTATCCACCATTTAACAATTTTTTGGGAACCTGTCCGAAAATAGGAACCCACTTCTCCCTCCCTACTACTCTCCTATCACCATAGTAACTAACCTTCAGACATTTGTTTTTCTGGTTGTATTACTGGTTAAAACCATTATTTTAATAAGTACACGGAGAAAAAAATATCCTTATAATAAGCATACGTATCCTTATTATAGCTATCCGTTGGATAGTTATCTTTCGCAAGGATACGCCGTATAGCTAATTTAGCTATCCAGTGAATCCTTATTGCGGATCGTTATAGTAACGATCCGTATTACTGTTTTAGACATTCAAAAGATTCTTGTCATAGTGATTTAACGGATATGCACGGAGAACATAATATCGTTATAATAACCATACGTATCCCTATTATAGCTATTCAAATCCTCAAATTAACTATCCAGTTACCTACACGACGGATACTGCACACGTTCACGAGAGCTTTTCGTTTGAATGCTTGAATCAAATAAATGAATCCTTATTATAAGTATACTATGTAAAGCTGTTTTGATCATACTATGGATTGTCAAATTGACTTATAAATATCGTTAAATTAGACATTCGAATCCTTGTCAGAACAATACGTCAATTGGGTATACGTTAGATAGTTATATTAAGGATATTTTTTTCTTCGTGTAGCTTTATTTAATTTAAAAAAATTTAGTGTATGGGGGGCCCAACGACGAGGACTCGTCCAGCGTCCCAAAAAAACCTAGTTACGGCCCTGCGTCGAACCATATCCAAGTCTTTTACGAGGAGATTCTCGTTAGAAAAGCGGTAGCACATCCAACTAGGCAATTTTCAACCTTATTTTCTGTTTACAACACTTAAAAAGAAAACCTAGACAAGTTTCCCATTGAAAATGGCGATGGGCGAGCTCGTTAAGAAATTCTTTAATGAAAATTGACATTGCAATTTTCTTTTCTTGCGCACAAAAGAAAAAACCAATTTCCATTTATTACAAACATAAAAATCAATTAGGAAAATAAATTTATTTTATTCCTTCCATGTTTCGTTTCGAGCGAAAAAAAAAACCAAACCGATACAAAAGAAGGTGTAAATTAATTAAATTCACGGGATGGCGTGACTCCGAAGTCAAATCGGGATTTTATATTTATTCCCCTCAACAATAAATCGCGTTAATTGGCCCCGAGCATTTTATTGTAATTAATTTATTTTTCCCTTTTTTTTTGCGAAATCGGCAAAAATTGGAAAAAGCCCGAATACGAATCGGATTTGGCCGCGCACACACAGCACGGCAATAAATAAAAGTAAAGAATTGTCGTGGAGGCGAAGCTTAGGTTCGATTTTTCTTAGTCCTGGAAGCAAAAGGACATTAAGATGTAATGGAAACGATAAAAGGTACAAGTTTGCTTTGTTAAAGCTCGTTGACCAATATAAATAACATCGTCCATTGTATTCTCTTCAATGAGAAGCTTTAGTTAACATTTCGAATATCAAAATAGATTTTGATAACGAAATACGCAGAGAAGTCGAGGGGCCCAAACACACATCGACGTTACGGCTCGTTCAATGCACGAAATCTTAAAAAGATGTGTGGGGGTGTCGGACGAATAGGTACCGAAACTTAACTGGGTCACACCTGACAAATCGAAACAATAAAAGTTTGTTTGCAATATGCGTTAAATCTAAAGAATTTCGAGAAAAATGCATTTTAATTTTTAGTAAATGGCAACACAGCATCGTTTCCATAAGCTCTTAGTACGCGGTTCTTTGCTAAATTATTTTATTTTTTTAATATTATGTTTCACAATAAGCGTCGATTGAGCTTGTTTATTGCACATTTTTTTATCGTTTGGATATGATGTTTCAGAATAAATGCGTGGAACTATTATAAACATCTTATGTTACCCATGAAGTGATTAAAATAAGCCACTTTATTTTAGGTTTTAATTTTGAGGCGATTTCTGTGGTTTGTTGATTTAAAAAAATCTGCATATGACTTTAATGGATCGTTATGGCAGACTTAACCCCTTGACATAGAAAAAAAACCGAATTTGATGAGTCCAAAAAAAAACTATTAATTTGGCTCAACTTAACTGTTATGAGCATACACAAATAACATAAAATAAACAATTAATAGTTTTAAAATATTTTGAAATATGTAGAGCAGTGTTTCCCAATCTTTTTTTCCCCACCTAAGTCATTCTAAAATTTTGATGCATATAATATATAACATATAAATATTTTTTTATATTTAAAAATTGAATTATTCCATAAATGAAGTCTAATTACAACTTGTTCAAGACACAAGATTTAGGTTTTAGCAAGAAATCACTAGGAAATTATTAAGAAAAAAAAAACAATAAGTAAATTTTAATAACATAAACTAAAAAATATTTTTATATCGATAGCTCGAATTTTTGACAACGCGAATTATTTTTAGTTTTTCTTCAACTTCGACCTATCGAGGTTTGACTGTATTTAATTTTATAAATTTAATATTTCTGAACAATTAAGATAATTTATTTATTGAGTTTTCTCCAATATTAATTTTATTTGCGTAAATTAATGATCTTCAAAGTTTTTTGAAAAACCAAAAATTCTGTATTTACTCTATTTGAGTTTTCTGAAAATACATAATGATTTTTTCATCAAAATTTCCTTTTAAATTTACCGAATAAAGTTTTGTTTTATTCAATTTGTGTTATACAAAAAAAATTGATAATTCAAAATTTCTAAAGTTCTTAAATATATTTTAAAAATTTTCCAAGTTATTAATTTATTTAATTTGAGTTGTCTAAAACTTAAAATAATTTATTCTTCGAGTTTACTTTAATAATTTTGCTAAATGTTTAAAACTGTATTTCATTCTATGTAAAAAAACCGGTGCATGTACTTATGTACGCACGTTAGAAGTAATACTTCTTTGGCGCGACTAAATTAAATATAACAACGCGCTATGTTGCGCTTTGCATAGCTAGACCAGTGGTTATCAAACTATATGTTACTGCGCATATGTCGTTTTATTTGAATACATTGCTATTTCTTTTAAATCCAAAAAGTAATTTAAACAAATTGAATAAATACGAAAGGGTGTGCGCGTTCGAGCGAAAAGTGGCACATTTTCGAGCGAGGAAGCAAATGAAGCGCGACGCGGAGCGGCGCGCTTCATTTTCCCGAGATCGGAAATGTGCCACTTTGAGCTCGAATGCGCACACTCGGCTTTAAGCAAACTTTACAAGAATTAATTTGCTCTGACAATTCGCAATTAAATATTACAGAATTATATTAATAACAAAATTCGCAAATCGCCAATTTTGTGCCTTTTAACAAAATTATTGTTGAAAACAAACCTTTTTCGAAACATAAAATTGAATACAGTTCTTGACGTCTTAGAGACGTCAAAATCTAGTGCAAAAAATGCAATAAAACGAAGATGTGCGCGTTCGAGCGAAAAGTGGCACATTTTCGAGCGAGGGAGGCAAATGAAGCGCGGCGCGGAGCGGCGCGCTTCATTTTCCCGAGATCGGAAATGTGCCACTTTGAGCTCGAATGCGCACACTCGGCTTTAAGCACACTTTACATGAATTAATTTACTCTCTGGACAATTCTCAATTAAATATTACAGAATAATATTAATAACAAAATTCGCAAATCGCCAATTTTGTGTCTTTTAACAAAATTATTGTTGAAAACAAACCTTTTTCGGAACATACAGTTTTTGACGTCTTAGAGACGTCAAAATCTACAAAGACACCCTAAACGATTGACGTCTCCTAGACGTCATTGTATGTCAAGGGGTTTAAACCAAAATTTCGAAATATTCCAAAAAATAAGGTATTTATTACACATTTTTAAATTGAAGTTTACGATACCATATCTCAAAAATATTACACATAAGGCCACTTGATTTTATTCACCTTAAAGTCATTTATAAGTGGGTTAAGTTGCAGTACTTATTCGTCTTACAAGCCTACCATTTCGAGGAACAAAATTAGATTAAATTACATGGAGTATTTTTTTTTTTGTTAAATTAAAGGAACCCAATAAATAGTGTCGCAAAAAGGAACCGATAAGTCACTCGAAATTTTTTCTAGGAATTTCAGAAAGGATATCTTGCGCCTTTCTTATCTCTTAATCCGAACTTATTAAGTTACGAGGAGGATTAATCCTTGTTTACGGTTTCGCGGCTCGGCAAAGACCGAACAAAAAATATGGAAAGCTCGCCTTTGCCTAAGCTTTTTAATTGGAATTCGAGCTTGACGAATGCGCCGCGACGAAACCCAACAATGGGGGCTATCTGTTTACAATCGGCTCGAATTTTCCACATAGAAAATTGACACAAATTCGCTCGAGCCCCATTAAATTAATTAAAAGCTTAACTGAAATCTAAAAATTAATTTGTTTAAATAAATTTAATTAAAGGCTCCTTTAAAATTGTCGACGCTTCTATTTATAATTAATTATCTAATGAGGGGGTGCTCCTTTTTCTCTTAATTAACTTCGTGGGCGCCTTCGGGGGTTTTTCGCGGAGGAGGCAGTTTGTCGCCCGTTTATAAAATGTTTGAGGATCCTTACGTAATTAATTTTTGTTAAAATTGATTTGCTGAACCGAATTTGTTTCTTTTTTGAAGTTATACTTCTACTGTCTAATATTTTTTAGTTATGGTATCGCAAATTTTAATTTAAAAATGTTTAATAAATACTTTATTATCCATTTAATATATTTAAAAAAAATTTATCTGTTATAACGATGTCATTAAAGCCAATTTAAAAAAAAAATGACTTCTAACCCCGGTCTCCCCTACTAGGTGGGGTATAACTAACGTGAACAATTTTTTTTTGTTAAAACGGCACGCTTGGTAATCTAGCTTAAAACCGAGTGTGCACATTCGAGCTCAAAGTGGCACATTCCGATCTCGGGAAAATGAAGCGCGCCGCTCCGCGTCGCGCTTCATTTGCCTCCCTCGCTCGGAAATGTGCCACTTTTCGCTCGAATGCGCACATCCTCGTATTTATTACATTACTATAATTTACCGTGCGCTCCTTTAAATAAAAATTTTTAATTTAATTTAGTAAATATCGAATTTATATTGTAAAAAGGTATTTAGCATAGCAATGAGTGGAAGGGAGCGAAAAGATACTATAATCTTGTCATTGGAAGTGAGAGGGAACCATTAAAATTATTAAATTAATTTTTCGTGTAATTGATTGGTCTAAATTATTGCGAATCATTAAGAAATTGTCGTGAAATTAATTTGTATTTCAATAATTTCAATAATTAAATTCTTGTTAGGATTTCTTAATATTCGGCATCGTAATTGACACATGCCTTTGGAATTTAATATTCAAGAAAAGACTCAATAGTTTATAAAATGAAAAAAAAAGTTTTTGTATTTTTATTAATAAGTCTATTCAAATGCATATGAGTGATTCTATAAAAGTTGGGCAACTTTTGACCTAATTTTGTTTCTATAGTTTTGGGTGAAAATTTTCTAGTATTTTATTATAAAGATATAAGTAATCTAACAAATACACTGTTCCAAACAGGGCCAGTGATTTTTTCAAACTATTTTTGAGATATTTGGATTTTTCTAAATTTAAATGCCAGGGAACTGACGAGGTTACCAGGGTACAAATGAAATATATCATTTATTAAGAAATACAAGATTTATTGCGACTTTGATACAACTATCTTAAAATTTTACATTGCACACATTTTTATGAATAAAGTCATATTAGAAAGAATTATTCATTATATTAGAAAGTATTAAAATTAATGGATGAATGTATGTACTATATATCAGTACCATGGTAATACGTCAGTCTTCTGTCAAAATTTCGGACATAAAACTGACGACACGGAACTGATGAATGAGACACAATTTTAAGATTATAATTCAAAGTAAAATTTCTACCGGATTTTCCATTAATTGGATGATATATTTTAACAAATCACATTTTGTCATAAATAAATTACAACGAAATACATCTACGTAAAGAAATTATTACTCGCCATAGAACTGACATTTTGTCTGGAACTGCACGTGCTTACACGATAATAACGCCGTTTTCACTGTTTTCAAAATGCCTGTCGTATAAAGGGAGTGCTTTTTAGCTAACTTTACTACCAATATTAAAATCTGAATAAGGATTTAACGTTTGAATTTCTATAATTGGGGGCAATTTCAAATTTTAAAGTTGGACACAGCACTGACGGATAAAAGTGAACACAGAGTTCATCATTTTTTTTTAATTACTGTATTCGATTTTAGGATAACTATGGTAAATTAATTAGTTAATACTTTATAATTTATAGTAGAATAGTAAAATTTACAATTAATTGAATATATTTTAACATACAATCACTCAATTATGGAATTCGGGAGTTGTGTCACACCAAGGTACTGACGTTTTGAACATTTAAAGTGTTATTTTACAAACTCGCCTTTAAAAAAATACATCCAAATTGGGTGAGCAGGCAAAAGGACCATTAGTTTTTTGGAATGTAATGAAATATTTGCAAAAAATGATAAAATTCTTTCTCTATTGAATGATGGCATCAAATTGCCCAACTTTTGTAGAATCACTCATAAATAAATATGTTTTACTTAAACCTATTCATTATTGGTTATTAAAATATATTTTTTATCATTTAACTGTCATAAAGTACAATTTTGAGGATTTTATATTATATTATTTTCGTGGTATGGCAAACCCCACCTACTATGGCATGTGACATTTAGTCACCTAGTAAGCGGAAGGTTAAGAACGTATGCAGACAATACCGTGTTACCATTTTATAGGAAATCAAAATGCATTTTTTTCACAATTCTTTAAATGGGGGCATATATCACCCGGATAAGTTTCAGTACCTATTCGTCTGACACCCTGCATTTAGTTTTTACTGTAAAATATTTATTTTTACGTTTACAAATCAAAATGCTAGTCCATATTTGTTCTTTAACGTGAAAATTCCAAAATCGCCAAAATCCGTAGCGGCCCAAATTTAACCCTCCGAAAACTCCATTTAAATTAGACCATCCGTTTTCGCGCTACAATTTGTCACATCCATTTGTATATTTCGGATACATGTGCAATCAAATTATCAATGCTTTTCCGAACACAATGGGTTCGTTTTAAATTTCTATTAAAATTACGAGTTAAGAAATTAAAATCGAGCACGTGCCATAAATCTATTTATAAACACGCTTTTCTAAGTGTACCTGGTACCTACACATTCGTAACAAATAAAATGCTAATGCACAAGTTCATAACATTATTATTATTAAACGTTATTATTTCGTCTTGGTTTAAAAAGAAAAAAAAACCGAAGAAAACCTCTACCTTCGAATGAAGAAGGGCGTGACAGATTAATTTTCTAAAATAGTAAAGAGGCAATAAATAGATGCTAAAATCGTTTGATGTGTAGATAGTAATTAGCGGAAGACATTGAAGAAGGTTGTTAAGGGGTTGGAAGCGACGCGGAGAAGATTTTCTCGACTTTGTTTCTTATTCGTCTTTGCCTTATTACCGTATTCATTCACAACTGATTGCACGTCTTTGTACAGTTCAAATGCAGTAAATTACTTCGCAGTTCCGTTTCCTGCCCTACAAGATATGAATTCCTAATGACAACTAAATATCCAACCGACATGCTCGGGCTTTTATTCCTTTTCCCAACATTGCTCTTCCCTAATTACCCAAAACTTCTATTTTAGACCCGAGACCCCTTCAAATCCGATGGGCAGACATTATTGACCTTTTATCTAGAATTAACATTAATAAAATATCGATGAGTCTCCCCTTGAAGTCGTAATTAAGCATGGGCGCCCGCAGTTTAGGTCAAGGGGGATCGTACGGCCCCCTCTGGAATTTTAAATTATTAAGTTGTAGTGAGGACAAACGCTGAATCAACGCCACTTCAAAACGAAGTATTTATTATGTTGTCGTGTAACCTCACAAATCTGGCATTCATTAATTGGAAATAAAATCAACAGAGGTCGGTAGAAGAATAAGTCGTAAATACGTATCGGACTCTCTTGCTAAAAGCGTGCGCGTTTGTGAGGTTAAAATAGGGGTGAGTTTAACCTAGAATACTTGTTTTATGCATAGTTTTCGTAGGAACGTAAAATTAAGCTACAGTTGAACCTTGATAACTCGAATTTCAAGGGAAATACTAAAAACTTCGAGTTAGCGAGTATTTCGAAATTCAAAAGATTTTAAGGCTACAATTTTCAATTACAAGGGCACACTTTTTAAGTATATTTTTCGAGTTATATAGTCATAACAAAATAAAAATTCAACTTAAGTAAATTTATTTTATTTAAGTAAATTATAACATATAATTATATGCATGATTACAAAAAGTTAAAAATGATCTGTTAACTTCTTTTGAGTTAAGGAATTCGAAAATTGTTTATCCATAGTTTTTTTAATATTAAACAATGAACGGTATACATAATCCTCGATATTGTTTCATTTTTTAATGTATGGTCGTAGTATGTTCATCGCTTCTCGGGCCTGTTTATTTAATATTACTGGTTCTGATAAATCAGTGTTTCCCAACGTGGGGCCCACGCCGCACAGGGGGGCAATTCGATTGCTTAAGGGGACAATTAAAAAAAATCGATTTTTCCAGAATGTAAATTCAACCATATGGCGACTCTTAGCCTCTTAGTTTTTTTAAGAACTTCCTTGTGATTTCTTCCTAAAGTCCATCATTCAAGCTACTTAGTGAATAATTAAAATTTCGAATATTAAAAATTATGCATGTGTTACATGGGGGGACATAATAAATTTTTAAAAGTTTAGGTGGGGCATGGCACGAAAAAAGTTGGGAAACACTGTGATAGATCGTCATTTATTATTTATTATTAATTTTTTAGCGTAAAACTCGTTAAAAAAATTAAAATCATACTTTTTTAAAGCTAGATCATGGAAGGGGGTTACTTAGAAATATAAATATGTATTAATGGTACCTCATAGGGAAATAATATTTTTTTCGAGTTACAGAGTCAAAATAATTTGAGATTTCGCGTATTTAGGGGCTTCGACGGAAGGGAATGACCTCTTTCTTGGACTTATCGAGGTTCGAGTTATCGAGATTTCTCTGTATTTTGATTTTAGACTTACCGCAATACTCGTGCAATCTAATCAGTTATTACGTTAATTTATTGTTATGAATTCGTTCCTGTACCTTTTATTTGTTTAGCTATCAAATTAATATAATTCTGTTGCTATTTTTGCAACTTATTATTAATTAATAATTCGTTACACCTTTCTTAAAAAAAACCGGTGCGTTTACATAAGTATGTACGCGCCTTAGAAGTTATACTTCTTCGTCCTGACTATATTAAATATAACCATTAGGGTGGCGCAAAAAACCGACTATTTTTTTTTAAAGTCTTGAGTGAAAAAATGTTAGTTTTTGATGTTTTAAGATCTACCTCACAAGGACAGCTGAAAAAAATTTAAGAGGTCGCTCAAAATTTGTTAAAATTTCAAAAACCGTCAAAAATCGATTTTTTTTAAATTATTTTTCTCGTTTCAGTATAATTTTATAAGCAAACAAAAAAAGTTTCAATTTAAAATTTGAGTTATAAAAGATCGCTCATAATTTTTATTTATTTATTAGTACATTACTTTGGATTATATACCAATGCTAATAAAGCAAATTTAATACGCACTTTAACAAAACAATAAATGATATTAGTGTAAATAAAGTTAAAACCTTCAAAATTTAAAATTTGTTATTAGAATTAACAACAAAGTTTATTTAAATATTGTTAAAATGTTGTAGTTGATTAAATAAAATTATTGAGTTTTAATAAAATTATGTTTTTTTGTCATTTGTTTCATTTTTAGTTCATCTCGTGGTGAATTTTTGTTGATTATTTTACTAAATAATAGAAAAAAAATGTATGAAATTGCAATTTGAATATTAAAGTGTCGCTCGAAAAAATCCAAAGTGATGCACTAATAAATAAAAAAAATTCTGAGCGACCTTTTAATTTTAAATTGAATCTTTCCGAAACTTATTTTTTGTTTGTCTATAAAATTATACTGTAACGAGAAAAAAAATCGATTTTTGGCGGATTTTGAAATTTAAAAAAATTTTGAGCGACCTCTTAAAATTCTTTTTTTGAGCTGTCTTTTGGAGGTAGCTGTTAAAACATCAAAAACTAACATTTTTTCACTCGAGACTCGAAAATAAAAAGTAGTCTGTTTTTACTTGGAACTACATTTTTAATTTAACGCTATATTTAAACAAATTTAATAACAAAAAGCGGTATAGCCACTGCAATTCGTTGTATTAAAATTATTTTTTCGATGTGAAAGTGTGAAAATTAGTGCAAAAAATCCAATAAAACGAAGATGTGCGCATTCGAGCGAAAAGTGGCACATTTCCGAGCGAGGGAGGCAAACGAAGCGCGACGCGGAGCGGCGCGCTTCGTTTTCCCGAGATCGGAATGTGCCACTTTGAGCTCGAATGCGCACACTCGGTTTTAAGCGCGATTTACAATAATTAATATAAGCAGAGAATAAATAAACTATCTAGAGACGTTTAATTTGAAATTGCAGGGCCGTATTTTTACTGGGAACTACATTTTTAATTTAACGCTATATTTAAACAAATTTAATAACAAAAAGCGGTATAGCCACTGCAATTCGTTGTATTAAAATTATTTTTTCGATGTGAAAGTGTGAAAATTAGTGCAAAAAATCCAATAAAACGAAGATGTGCGCATTCGAGCGAAAAGTGGCACATTTCCGAGCGAGGGAGGCAAACGAAGCGCGACGCGGAGCGGCGCGCTTCGTTTTCCCGAGATCGGAATGTGCCACTTTGAGCTCGAATGCGCACACTCGACTTAAAGCACGATTCACAATAATTAAATTAACTTCAACTGTCGACTTTTCATCAGCTGTGCGCGCGCAACCGCCACATAGCCACTTTAACATTTTTTCTTCGAAATTTGGGGCGATATGTCCTAATGCCTTTCAATTTAAATAACGTTAAAGGATTCGCAAAAAGTTTTTAATTAAGATTAAAGATTTAATCAAGATCAATTGAGTCATTAATGAAATTAGGCATCTCGTCCTTTAAGTTCAAGCGAACTCGGTCATCGCCGAACTTGCTTTTAATTGACAAATAAATCTAGATTTATAATGGGAAATAATTGCGTTACGATCGCCAAATTTATTCGAACGTTTTCTGCTTGGAATATTAGCCGAAGGGGGAATGTTTTATTTGCGATAAGAACAATGTAGTTTCTGGCGCAAAGCTATAACTTTTTTGTCCATCTGCGATAAAGATAAAGGCGCAAATTCTAGAACCGAATGCATTAAAACAGTTTTGTGTTTGCTTTCGCTTTGTGATCTTGCGTTTTAATTTGTGCAAATAATTCATTAATAATAAACTCATTTCGCGACTGTAAATACATTGTTTGTGTGTGTGTGTGTGTGTTTTTTTTTAATTGAAGAAGAAATAAATCACCGAAAAGGTAGAATTTTTTAAATAGTTTTCTGTCTTCTTTTCGTGTAATTGCATTTATTTTTGATGTGCACCGAAAGGTGAAAAAACACTTGCAATTTTTGCCATTTTTTTAAATAAAAACTCGATTACAGTAGCACCTGTACCTATTACGAAATTACCAAATTATAAAATAATTTTTTGGGGAGCTTTATACGTTTTTAAATAATACAGGGTGTTTACAATTAGTTGTTCGAGCCGGGCATGGGCGGAGGGGGTGATTTTTTAGAAGGGCAGCAATAAAAGGCTTCGGGTAGCCAAAAATAATTTTTTTAGGGGTTTAGGGTTGAGCGAAGACCATCAAAATGTTTAAATTTATACGAGGTCGTAACATACACAGGTGGTACTGTACTTTATATTGCAAGCCCACGATTTAAAAATCGAATTTTGGCAATCGAAACGCAAAAGGCTCGCCATAAACAAGTTCGAATATTGGACGCGGATAATAAAATAATTTCCAAACGTTCAACATGATAAATTTATGTAGAACAACATCTTAGATAACGGATTAGTGCGTGAGTTACTATAGGAAGAAGAAGATAAAGAAGTGGAAGGCTCCGTCATTAAATTATAAAAGGGAAAGGCGGTTTAAAAGTTTGTCTTGTTAAGAAGCAAACGTTTCCTTCTTTTCTTTGAAAGTTTTCGTACAAATAAGCCAAGTTTTAACTTCAAATGTAATCGTTCGGAAATTATTTCTACATTAAGGGCTTTATTTTCGGCATAACTTGAATGCGCGCTGTATTTACTTTTTGAAGTTGTACTTCTTTTGGCGCCGTCGAGAGTAACGGAAGTTGCGCGCGCAAAGGTAGCGAAAATTTGACAGTTGAAGTTAGCCGTCTAAAAAATGCTTAAAACGGAGTGTGCGCATTTGAGCTCAAAGTATTAATTTTTTCTGCGCTTTTTAGGGGAGTTACAACAAATTGTTATATAAATAAAATGCTCCCGAAAGTCCCAATTAAATAGCCCTTGCATTAGTTTTATTAAATTCAAAAAAAAAATGTTTTGCTCTTTTGGGAATAATTTAGAACAAGTAGAAAAGTTATTAATTTTTTCTGGGCTTATTAGAAGATGTACAACAAATTGCTACATAAATAAAATGCGTCCGAAAGTCCCAATTAAATAGTCCTTGTATTAGTTTTATTAAAACCGAAAAAAAAAATTGTCTTTTTTGGGAATAATTTAGAACAAGTGGAAAAGTTATTAATTTTTTCTGGGCTTATTAGAAGATGTACAACAAATTGCTAAATAAATAAAATGCGTCCGAAAGTCCCAATTAAATAGCCATTACATTAGTTTTATTAAATTTCGAAAATTTTTTTTTGTTTTTTTGAGATTAATTTAGAACAAGTAGAAAAGTTATTAATTTTTTCTGGGCTTATTAGAAGATGTACAACAAATTGTTAAATAAATAAAATGCGTCCGAAAGTCCCAATTAAATAGCCCTTGCATTAGTTTTATTAAATTCCGAAAAAAATTTTTGTTTTTTTGAGATTAATTTAGAACAAGTAGAAAAGTTATTAATTTTTTCTGGGCTTATTAGAAGAGTTACAACAAATTGCTACATAAATAAAATGCTCATGAAGGTCCCAATCAAACAGCCCTTACATTAGTTTTATTAAATTTCGAAAAAAAAATTGTTTTTTTGAGATTAATTTAGAACAAGTGGAAAAGTTATTAATTTTTTCTGGACTTATTAGAAGAGTTACAGCAAATTGCTATATATATAAAATGCTCCCGAAAGTCCCAATTAAATAGCCCTCACATTAGTTTTATTAAATTCCGAAAAAAAAATTTGTCTTTTTTGAGAACAATTTAAAACAAGTAGAAAAGTTATTAATTTTTTCTGGACTTATTAGAAGAGTTACAGCAAATTGCTATATATATAAAATGCTCCCGAAAGTCCCAATTAAATAGCCCTCACATTAGTTTTATTAAATTCCGAAAAAAAAATTTGTCTTTTTTGAGAACAATTTAGAACAAGTAGAAAAGTTATTAATTTTTTCTGGGCTTATTAGAAAAGTTACAACAAATTGCTACATAAATAAAATGCTCCCGAAAGTCCCAATTAAACAGCCCTTGCATTAGTTCTATTAAATTCCGAAAAAACAATTTTGCTTTTTTGAGAATAATTTAGAACAAGTGGAAAAGTTATTAATTTTTTCTGGGCTTATTAGAAGATGTACAACAAATTGCTAAATAAATAAAATGCGCCCGAAAGTCCCAATTAAACAGCCCTTGCATTAGTTTTTTTTAATTCTAAAAAATTTTTGCCTTTTTGAGAAACATTTTCGAACAAGTAGAAAAGTTATTAATTTTTTCTGGGTTTATTAGAAGAGTTACAACAAATTGCTACATAAATAAAAAGCTCATGAAGGTCCCAATTAAACAGCCCTCACATTAGTTTTATTAAATTCCGAAAAAAAAAATTGTCTTTTTTGAGAACAATTTAGAACAAGTAGAAAAGTTATTAATTTTTTCTGGGCTTATTAGAAAAGTTACAACAAATTGCTACATAAATAAAATGCTCCCGAAAGTCCCAATTAAATAGCCCTCACATTAGTTTTATTAAATTCCGAAAAAAATTTGTCTTTTTTGAGAACAATTTAGAACAAGTAGAAAAGTTATTAATTTTTTCTGGGCTTATTAGAAAAGTTACAACAAATTGCTACATAAATAAAATGCTCCCGAAAGTCCCAATTAAACAGCCCTTGCATTAGTTCTATTAAATTCCGGAAAAACAATTTTGCTTTTTGAGAATAATTTAGAACAAGTGGAAAAGTTATTAATTTTTTCTGGGCTTATTAGAAGATGTACAACAAATTGCTAAATAAATAAAATGCGCCCGAAAGTCCCAATTAAATAGCCCTTGCATTAGTTTTATTAAATTCCGAAAAAAAATTTTTGTTTTTTGAGATTAATTTAGAACAAGTAGAAAAGTTATTAATTTTTTCTGGGCTTATTAGAAGAGTTACAACAAATTGCTACATAAATAAAAAGCTCATGAAGGTCCCAATTAAACAGCCCTCACATTAGTTTTATTAAATTCCGAAAAAAAATTGTCTTTTTTGAGAACAATTTAGAACAAGTAGAAAAGTTATTAATTTTTTCTGGGCTTATTAGAAAAGTTACAACAAATTGCTACATAAATAAAATGCTCCCGAAAGTCCCAATTAAATAGCCCTCACATTAGTTTTATTAAATTCCGAAAAAAAAATTTGTCTTTTTTGAGAACAATTTAGAACAAGTAGAAAAGTTATTAATTTTTTCTGGGCTTATTAGAAAAGTTACAACAAATTGCTACATAAATAAAATGCTCCCGAAAGTCCCAATTAAACAGCCCTTGCATTAGTTCTATTAAATTCCGAAAAAACAATTTTGCTTTTTTGAGAATAATTTAGAACAAGTGGAAAAGTTATTAATTTTTTCTGGGCTTATTAGAAGATGTACAACAAATTGCTAAATAAATAAAATGCGCCCGAAAGTCCCAATTAAATAGCCCTTGCATTAGTTTTATTAAATTCCGAAAAAAAATTTTTGTTTTTTTGAGATTAATTTAGAACAAGTAGAAAAGTTATTAATTTTTTCTGGGCTTATTAGAAGAGTTACAACAAATTGCTACATAAATAAAAAGCTCATGAAGGTCCCAATTAAACAGCCCTCACATTAGTTTTATTAAATTCCGAAAAAAAAATTTTGTCTTTTTTGAGAATAATTCAGAACAAGTAGAAAAGTTATTAATTTTTTCTGAGCTTATTAGAAGAGTTACAACAAATTGCTACATAAATAAAATGCTCCCGAAAGTCCCAATTAAACAGCCCTTGCATTAGTTCTATTAAATTCCGAAAAAACAATTTTGCTTTTTTGAGAATAATTTGGAACAAGTAGCAAAGTTATCACTTCTAACGCCCGTACATACACGCACCGGTTTTTTAAATTAAACAACGCTCGTCGTTGGGCTACAAACGTATTTCGGGGCTTGGACAATGATTAAAAAAAAATTGTGTACGTTAATATTGGTTGGCACCAAAGGACAGATGTTGGCGTTAAAAATACCGACTTTGTCGAATGCTGTTTTGAATGGGAGCGGAGGCAGAAAAAAAAATTATAACATTCTACAATTTCTTTATTAACTTACGCAATAAGGCTGAACTTTTTTGAGTTACGTATCGCTATTATTAGATAGTGTAAGGTCGTTTATACCAGTTTTTTCCACATGGTTGGTCAAGGTTGTTCTTCGCTTCTTGTATTGTACACGCGTTTTTATTAAGCCCACACTTTCAAGCTCCCAAAAGAACGTCCAGATGCTTTCGACATCAAATGATCCTCTCGAATCGCGAATGCCCCCCAAAAAAAATTAAATCAGGTCCTTACGGCTCGTTATTAGAGTAAAGGATGTGCTTTTAAAAGGAAGCTCGTTACTTAAAGTTTTCGGCGAAGCACAACAATTTATCGAGAAAATATGCCCTCCAGAATGGATCTTAACAAATCATTCGGCATAAGTGTATGCTAACTTGGGCGAATTCCAAATAAATAACATTTCTTCCCGGTCTTCTCTTTTGAAGATGTACGTTGCACGATTCATGATCTACAATCCCCATTTATTATTATTTTTTTTGCTCGCCTTTTGTGACACGAAAAACTTTTGAAATTGATTCAAACGCGATACGGTGGGAACTCGGTTATCCGGACCAATTATTGTTACAGCTCATTCGGATAATCGAAAATTCGGTTAATTGAATGTATAGAAAAAAATTGTTGAACTATTTTCAAACAGATCGAGTTATATCGAATTGAGGAAGCGTTAAACGAGGTCTTACTGTAACTCAAATTGGTCATTATTGTGAATGATGTGTAAAACCGAGTGTGCACATTCGAGCTCAAAGTGGCACATTCCGATCTCGGGAAAATGAAGCGCGCCGCTCCGCGTCGCGCTTCATTTGCCTCCCTCGCTCGGAAATGTGCCACTTTTCGCTCGAATGCGCACATCGTCGTGTTTACTGAATTGGTCTACTTTATTCTTTACTTTTTCAAATCCTATATTTAAATTCAGTTTACGAAATATCAATTGTATATATTTTACTATAGCAATGAGTGGAAGGGAGCGAAAAGATACGATGATCTTGTCGATGCGAGCGAGAGGGAACGAGTAAAATTATGCAATTGAATTTTTGTCTAATTTATTGGCTTGAATTATCGTGAATCGTGCTTAAAACCGAGTGTGCACATTCGAGCTCAAAGTGGCACATTCCGATCTCGGGAAAATGAAGCGCGCCGCTCCGCGTCGCGCTTCATTTGCCTCCCTCGCTCGGAAATGTGCCACTTTTCGCTCGAATGCGCACATCCTCGTGTTTACTGAGGGAACAAGAGGGAACGAGAAAAATGAAAATTACCCAAAAATATTTGGAGACATTAATTTTGACATATAAACCTTCAACAATCTGCAAAAGATGATATAAAAATCAACTAAGGTAACTGCGGGTAATAAGGCCTAGCTAAGGGAAACTGGAAATTGAATGAAAAAACATCGAATTTAATCAACAGGTTTTAATAGTAATAATTATTAAGATTCAGTTACTATAAAATATAAAAAAATGGCAACTTTCACCATAAACAAAACCAAAATTAACATTTTAAAAACCTTGTCAGTAGGCCTTATTATACTACTGACGGGTAATAAGCCCTACAGCTTTAAAAAATTTAAGTAATCAAACTGGACATAATATATTTGATAACTAAGTTTAATAAATACATGAATACAGCAATTGGAATAAATTTTTTTAAAAAAATTACAAATTGCCTCTTCTAGTAGTCATTAGCGCACTCAAAGTCATTAGTACAATCCACTGACATAATTTATATTACCTAATAATAACTTATCGTAGCCAGGAAGATTATTTATTAACATTTGCATAGTAGTAGTCTGATTTTAACACAACATAATCTTTAATTTTGTTCTTGTGATGATTAAACATCAAGGGCCGGTGTCATGTACCTCGGTCATTGTCGATCAGTTGTATCTTGACTCTAGGATCAACGTGTAATAAATAAAAATGTAGGAGTATATTTGTTATATATTCTTCTTTATTTTATTTTATTTTGCTTTAGATAATATGCCTAGCAAGTCAAATCACAAGTTAAATTTTTTTAAAGTTTTTGAATAGTTAAATTTCAGTATACGAGAAATGTTTTGTTAATTTTTGAAACAATTTTAGTGTTTTATCAAAGAAGAACATTAATAGTTCGTATAATCTAAAAATAAATAATAAATATATACTTTTCATGAGACGGGTCTAGGTACATAACCCCTGTTATACCTAAGCCATAGTTCCACGAATTTTTAAATCTTAAAACAATGTGAATAAACAGTTGCTAATGCTTTTAATTTTTTTATGAAGTGCACGTTATTAGTGCCCCAATACGGTGCAAATTATTTTATTAACAAATTGTTACATATACATTTTGAAAAAAATTACAAATAAAAAAAGAGTCAAAGTACAACAAGTTTCTTTACATATTTATATCCGTAAGACCTTAAAAGTAATGTAAAATGCTTTAGAAAACAATTAAACTTTGATACAAAAGTAGGAGTATAATAAGGCCTATGGTAAAATTTAGAAGGCCTTAATAACCGCCGACCACGTATGTAAGAAAATCGAAATAAAAAATATTTGGTCCATGATACGTCATTCAAACATTTAAAATCATCGAAGCTTGAATGAATAAAGAAAATAAATGTGAATTTACATAGCTAAGTGTAATATTTCAAAAAATACTAACGATTGATTCGGACCGATTTTTATTATTCGTGTTGCCTGGCCGCGTTTTACGATATATGATGCTACATTTGGGGCAGGAAGCGGAATATGCCGCCTCCACAAACTTGTAGAGACATCTTTGTTCAATAGGTGTTTGTGTGTGTGGCCTTAAGCCAAAGCGGTTATTTTAAATACGATTTTTGTTAATTAGGCATATTAGCCGACAGGCCTTATTACCCGCAAGAACCTTAGATCTAATTTATTCGACTTTTAATTTTTTGAATTGAAGGATAAAATAATGATATAGGCAAATCCGATAAATACGAAGATGTGCGCATTCGAGCGAAAAGTGGCACATTTCCGAGCGAGGGAGGCAAATGAAGCGCGACGCGGAGCGGCGCGCTTCATTTTCCCGAGATCGGAATGTGCCACTTTGAGCTCGAATGTGCACACTCGGCTTTAAGCACGATTACAAAACGTCCCGTTTAAACATGAAAAAACTTTGTGAAATTGTTAGGTAAATGTTTACAAAAAACGCAACAAATATTAATAACTAAATAAAACAGTCGCACAATATCTTAAAATCAACAAAGCAAAAAAACACTGTTTAGTGCGAAATACAAAATAAAATATTTAGTAAGAAATACCGAGGTTTAATTTTCGCAACCAGTTCGAACGCTTTGACAAATCGTATAACTGAGGTACGGATAATTGAGGTTCCACTGTACTTTTATTTGGAAAGCTCCCTTTTGAGTCGTCAAATTTTTTTTTGGGGGCGAACAAAATTCGAACATCTAAATTTACGGGGGGCGAAGTTCGAGAGAAAACAGCGAGTCGAAAAAGTCCTACCGGTTTTCCAACGGTTTAAAGGAGCGTCGAAAACTTTCTGGCGGTTTTCCAAAAGGATTGCTAATTTAGTTTTGGTTTCGCTTTGCAATTTAATTCACGGTCACGTGTGTGCATGTTTGTTTACTATCGTAATTGGCAACGCTCACTATTTATAAATACTAATTTTAATCTTGATCTTATAATTAATGAAGTAATAATATTATTAAATGTGTCATAGGTCGCGTATCGGCGCAGATTTAAAATGTGGTCGGAGTCAAATTTCAAAATTAAAAATGATTCGTATAAAATATGGCAAACAAATGAAGCTTACGCAAAGGGCGCAGGGGGATAATGGCCCCAGGGGAATATTAAATCGCCAGCGTGGCGATATGTAAAAATACTCATTAAATACTAATATCCTGAAAGTGACAGATCTTCAACTTAAGAAATGCATTCTCTTAGGTTTTTTAAAATATTTTGAAAGATTATTTAAATGATTTTTAATCGAATTTGAGAAAAATTTTAAAATGTTTGTTTCAGAAGTTTTATACCCTATTAAATAATACAGGGCGTTTACAATTAGTTGTTTGAGTCGGGAATGGGTGGCGGAGGTGATTTTTTTAGAAAAGCTTTTATTGTTTTATAAATAGGAAAGGGCTAGAGGTCCCAAAACGGTTTTTATGGAAAAATTGAATTTTTGCAACTTCTTCAAAGTTAGTTTTGATGTGTCGCCGATATATCTTCCGAAACACCCTGTATATATTTTTTTTAATTAATTTGAAGTGGTTCACCATACTAAAAAAAATAAAAACTATTTTTTGTGTAATTATAGTATGGAATATTATAAATGTTTTAATTATATCAAGCAGTAATTAGTTTTGTTAGTATTTGTCTAAATTATTTAATGATTGTATAATGAATACCGTTGATTATTCAATAATTAATTGGGTATATAAAAACACTCGTTGTTTGTTTTTGAATTAATAAAAATAAACAGTTTACGATTGAATTTTTTTTACATATTTTAATAAAATAATTTAAATTGTTCTCATCTCAAATTTTTAATATCGATTGTTGTATTTATAAAATAATTATTAACAATTACCCAAAAAAATATTATTAATTTCATAATTTTGCCCAAAATATATATTTAAAAAATTTTTTTTGAAAACTTTATGGGATAATTATTTATCCCATACGACTATTATTTTGCCCTTAGTTGGTTTTTATATGCCCTTATAACAAACTAAAATTATATTAAGATTTATTAAGCCGTTTCTGACTTATTTTTTGTTTTTCTATTTTTCAGTATTTTTTGATTTTTTTCGGAAACACGTTGAGTTAGAAATCTGAAACTTTCAGGATCTGGGTACTTCATCGGTCCCCGTTAGTGGCGATTAAATAATCCGCGGGACAATTTTACCGTGTTTATCTCTATGCCTTTTGTCCCAAAAATTTAGTGCAAAAATGAATGTTTTTTTTTTTTATATAATTCTCATTTCTTTACTTTTTTTGGAATTATTTTCTTTTGTATTAAATTAATTAACATTGAGTTTTCTAAGTAGAAGTCTATCTCATATATTTTCAAAATGGCACATGCGACTTAATTAAAACTTTCCTTAAATTGATTTACTGATAGACTCCGAGAGATTCTAATAAAACTTTTTTCTTCTTCTCTTTTCGTTCTGTTTCTGCTTCGAAAGGAAGAGCGTCCTTTAATTGTGTATAAGATTTCGTTCTTGTAATTTATTATCAAACGTTTGATTAGGGGGTTTGCTTTTTAATTATATTTATTGTATTCCATCGAGAAAAGCCTTCGAGGCGCACCGAAGGAATTAAAAGTTTGCTTTTCGAAAACAAATACAAAAAGTATCGCGTTCCATTTGTCGCTTTAATTAAACGAATTTTTTCGACGTACAAAAATTGATTTCGCACCTCGGTTTATAACCCGAAAAAAATTGATTGCTTCTCTTCTCCTCGTTTATTTGCATATAAATACGTCCTCGGTGATAAATCGTCTTCGTTGATTTTTGATTCTTGTTATGACATAAATTTTTTACTTCTTCGAGATAAGACTCCCGCTTTATTTCGTGCAATATTTCACACCTTTATTTCGCCCGTGAGTGGTCGACATTATTTTTGGAGTTGCGATCATTCTTCTTGCGAGGAAGAAGATTCCTCCTCGATGGAATTGGCGTTATAATTAATGAAGGTGCGAGATGACCGATAGATATTCGTCGGTTATTAAACTTTGGAAAATCTACGCTTGGGGCTCTCTCAGACCTTTGCCATTTTACAAAAAAAAACGGTTATACTTTTTTGGCGTAACTAAATCAAATATGCCCTCGTGTAAAAATTAATATAAATACATCCGAAGGTGTGCCCAAAATTGAGTACATTTTGTATACATCTTGAGCCTTAAACTAAATACCCCCCACTTAGACTTTTGGCCTTCTTTTATTTTATTTTTAATTAAATTAGGGCAAAGTAGTAAATTTGTTAGGGGAAAAATTGATATCTCGTTCACATCTATTTCCCTATGAAAGGATTTTCATTTTTGGCTTTTGCATTTTGGAACAAATGTGGGTTATCTCAAAATAAAAAAAAATGGACGGAGGTACAGTAGAACTTGAACTATCCGAACTCCAGCTATCCGGATCGCCTATGATCTGGATGGCTTTGAGAAAGAAAATTATTTTATTAAAGCAATGGGTTATTAGTTGTTACTGTACGTGCTGTTTTGCGCGCCGCATTGGGACCGACTCCCTACCGAAATGTTTAATAAATGATAATTTATGTATGTACTAGGATATTCAATATAATTATTCTATATTATTTTTTAAGAAGTTAGCTCTTCCATTATTAGCCAATTATCCGGATATTTTGTTATCCGGTTTGGGCCAAGTCTCCATTATTCCGAATAATTGGAGTTCTACTGTACGATTATCTATCTAAAACTAATAGGATATGTTAAAATTTATTTTTAGATTATTTGTGACAAAAATATAAGACGTTTTAGGTTTACTTTTGCACTATTGCATAGAACTCAAAGATTAACAATTTTTTTTTGAGGTATATTTAAAATTTTAATATTTTAAAAGTTCGCCAGTTATTAGTTGGTACTGTACTTCAATTTATCCGCGCCGTATTGGATTGACTGGCGTAAATGTTTAAGAAATGGTAATTTAAGTATGTAACCTGTGCGGAAGATATTTTGGACTAAATTCAAAGCTTTATTTCTATTATTATCTTTTAACAAAATGTATCAAATTTAGTATCAACACATCTTAATCTATCAAAATCTTTTAGTGGTTAATCGAGAAAACGCCATAATTAGCTGCTCCCTAAATTTAGCTGAAGCATTACCCATAAGTGCCCGGAAAAAATTTCCGTCAAAACTTTTTATTTTTAATTCTATTCTTTTTTTTAAATTATCTATATTTTTAGGCTGCCCACCTTCTGCATAAACCTTTCTCTTTAATTGGCCAAAAAGTCCTCAATTGGCCTTCCCTGGGGAAAATTAGGCGGATTGTGGATTTTAGGAACAAACATTTACATTTACATTTTTTTCTTTTTATTCCAATACTTGTTAGCATTTTTTTAATTGTCTTGTCACTTACATTGAATTTTTTAGCCAGACATCTGTAACTAACAGCGCGTTTTCCAATCGAAAGTTTAACCAGTCTTGTTCTTAGTTTATTATTCATATTTTCTGTGATGCTATCATTTCTAGTTTTTCTTTTTATTTCACAACCCATCTTTACACTATTAAAAATATTATAGCAAGTTTGTTTTGATAAATTTAAATCTTTAAATTTTTTATTTACATCACAGCCGCGAACCACTTTTTTTTCTAAAATATAATTTCGGACTAGCTGACGCACATGGTCTTGTTTACAAGGTGCCACGGTTACTGTTGCGCAACCCTTCTTTCTGGCCTTTACACTGTTAGTTAACAACAAAGGAGGCTTTTATTAATTCCAATCTCCATTAAGAAATATTTAAAAACAAAAAAGTTATAACAATTTAAAATTTGTCCAAAATATCTTCCGCACAGGTTACTATGGCATACTGTACAAATATTTTGATTTTTTTTAAGAAATTAATTTTTTTCCATTACTATCCAATTATCCAAATATTTTGTTATCCGAATCGGGTCGAGTCCCAACTAATCTGTTTAATTGGGGCTTTACTGTACGATTATTTTCCTAAAACCAATGGAGTAAATTTAAATATATTTTTTTACATTATTTGAAACGAAAATATAAGACCTTTTACGTTTACTTTTGTACTCGTGCATAGAACTGAAATATTAACAATTCTTTTGAGGTTATATTTAAAATTTTAGTGTGTATCTTGTTAATTTTTTCAACCCTATCTTATGCTAAAAAGTCTGAGGTGCAAATCTATGGCGTTTTGAATATTATTTTAATAAACTCAGTCGATCATAAAATTATTTTTGACATAGCCAAATTTAATAGGTGAAAGTGATTTTGGTAGTTGGAATATTGATTATTTTTCGAATGGGTTTTTTTGTCGAAATTATTTGGGAATTAGTGGATTTGTCTATAGCAATGGTTTCCAATCTTTATGTCATTGCGCCACCCTAAAAACAAAGCTTATTATGGCACTGCATATCTATTCTTCGATTTACACGGTAGATATGTTCCGGAAAAAACCGTGTAAATCGAAAACAAAGCAAAATATGCATATATGGACTAGTAACTTTTAGAGATTAATTAATTTTTTACACGTAAAATTGTTTTAGTGCATCCGTCCATTAAAAATATACTACCTCTCGCTCGCACTTACGAGATGTCGTATCTTTTCGCTCCCTTCCACTCATATCTATGGTAAATATCTTTTTCCAACATAAAATCGATATTTACCTATCTAAATTGAATTTTTTGATTTGCAAAGTCTAATAAGTACAAAGATGTGCGCATTCGAGCGAAAAGTGGCACATTTCCGAGCGAGGGAGGCAAATGAAGCGCGACGCGGAGCGGCGCGCTTTATTTTCCCGAGATCGGAATGTGCCACTTTGAGCTCGAATGTGCACACTCGGTTTTAAGCACAATTCACAATAATTTAGTCCAATAAATTAGACGAAAAGTCAGTCAAATAACTTTAATCATTCTCTCTCGCTCGCACTCAAGAGAATTTCATATCTTTTTGCTCTTTTCCACTTATGGTAAATATATTTTTCCCACATAAAATCGATATTTACCAAACTAAATTGATTTTTTGATTTAAAAGAGTTAAGGATAAAGTAGACAAATCTAATAAGTACGAAGATGTGCGCATTCGAGCGAAAAGTGGCACATTTCCGAGCGAGGGAGGCAAATGAAGCGCGACGCGGAGCGGCGCGCTTCATTTTCCCGAGATCGGAATGTGCCACTTTGAGCTCGAATGTGCACACTCTCTTTTAAGCGTGATTCACAATTATTAATTTACTTTGTAAATAATTTTAATTAAAAATTACAATACTGTACCGAGTGTACAATTTAATCTGCGAAAAATTATTTTTAAATTCAAAAAGTAATTTGATTAAATTCAATAAATACGAGGATGTGCGCATTCGAGCGAAAAGTGGCACATTTCCGAGCGAGGGAGGCAAATGAAGCGCGACGCGAAGCGGCGCGCTTTATTTTCCCGAGATCGGAAATGTGCCACTTTGAGCTCTAATGCGCACACTCGGTGTTAAGCACGATTTACAATAACTACCGTACTTTCTTAAACGGCCAACTTGTTAAATTAGCAGTGCGCGCGCAACTTCCATTGCCGACTACGATTTCAGTCTCAACGCACCAAAAGAAGTATAACTTTAAAAAAAGAACACGACTGTGATCTTCATCTTCGTCTCTACCGTTTCGAATTGAAAATTTATTTCACCTGGCATATCAAACCCATCTTCATTGCATATCCATGGGGGTATGGCGGGGTTAGAAAAAATTTGAACGTGCAAACTTTTGATGGAAATTAATTGGTTTTGTAAGAGTGTAACAACCTTTATGCAGGTCGAATGCACTTTGTATGAGTGTGTGAACGAACATGTGTTCTTTACTGCATTTGTATCTGTAATTTCATGGATAACTTCTTAGTAGAAACATTGCAGGTAGTAATTTTTTAAATTATTTCTAAGTAAGGACGATTGTTGATCATTTAATAATTTAATAATTAACTAATAAGTCGAGGTTAAACTTAATTCGAGCCAAGGTAGGGGGAACGTGGAACATAAACAAAGGCGCGAGGTGCGTAAATATTTTAGTCGCAACCGGAACTGAAAATTGGAGAAAATTATTGGCTTTCTAATAAATATTTATTGCGATTTCTCTCATTGTAAGGCTGTTGTTTAATTTAAATCTAATGTTGCTTTATGAGAAAAGGCAACACCGGTAGTTACGGACTTCGAAATAGGAAATTCAGTTAAACATTTTAAATATGGGCGCGCTTTCTTCCTATAAGGAAAGGCCCAGAATTCCAAATCGCAGATTTTGTTTATATTTACAGAATTTCAACATTAATTTGCACTACTCAGAAATACGGGGGACGAAAGGGCTTTAAAGCCTAGTGGGGGCGGTTGGTCCCTCCGAAAATTTATGTTTTCGTAAGGAACAACTCTGTAGTCGAAAGATTAACGCAACTGACTACGAAGCGGCAGGTGTTTGGTTCGAGGCTCGCCGAATGTCGTTTTTCGCATCATTTTCAATTATTTTTTTTGGTTTTTGTTTTTGTTTTTAATTCTTATTTATTTAAAAACACTGGTAGCGGGTGGACACCCTTCTATGATCCCGATAGGAGACAGGTTCACTTCAGGGAAGCGACCCTGCCGACGCGAGCCTTGATTTTCTCCCTTCCCTACACTGGGCAGAAAATCATGTCACATCCCTTATATCCCATCCATACCAAAAATTCAAAATCGTTCCTAAAGAAGGTCCCAAAAATTTAAGGGGGGGGGGGCAAAATTTCACTATGGATTTATATGCTGAATATGAATTAATAACACAAAACAAATATTTTTGAAATATCTTTGAAACTCGAACAAAAAACCTGCTGCTTCGTAATTGTGTTAACCCTTCGGGTACCGAGCTGTTTGATACGAGCACGGCAATTTACGGAGGGATAGCAATCAAAAGAAAAAGAATTTGATACAAATTCGCTCGGATCGGAATTTTGTAACGCTCGGAAATTGTAGCCACCTCGGCAAAGAAGCTTCACTTCAAAATTTAACAAACCTTTTGATTTTATTTTATACACAGAAATTTGAGGCTGCAATTACACGATACATATTTTTAGGAATAAGATTTTAATTAAAATTAATAGTTTTATATGATTAAAAAAAATATATTTTTGACTTTATTACTTTTGCGTCTTTGTCTTATGTTAAAAATTTTGTTTTAATTTTGAAATTTTTTGCTATGCATATATAAAAATAATAAACGCGACATAGGGATTTCGACCGATTAAAATGTGCAAAAGGCGCTTTTGGGAAAACTTGTGCGGGGAGCGAAAAATTATCTCAAAATCTATTCAAGGGATTTAAATAAATTTTTAACACGTGCTTTAAAACTAAAATACGAGACCTTTTTGATTCTATCTTTGTAACTTAACACTAGAACCGCGAAATCGATCATTTTGGCCGTTTCCAAAATTTTATCGTCTTGTTACTTTTTATTAGTAGAATATATTTCTGCCATATTACATGACTTTTTCTAATTTTAGTTGATAATTGGATAATTAAATTTATTTAGAAAATAACTTATCTATTGTGAATCATGCTTAAAGTGGAGTTGACATTCGAGCCCAAAGTGGCACATTCCGATCTCAAAATGAAGCGCGCCGGTCCGCGTCGCGCTTCATTTGCCTCCCTCGCTCGGAAATGTGCCACTTTTCGCTCGAATGCGCACATCTTCGTAATTATTAGATTTGTCTACTTTATCCCTCCCTCTTTCAGATCAAAAATTTTATTTAGTTTAGTAAATATTGATTTTATGTTCGCAAAACGAATTTACCATAGCAATGAGTGGAAGGGAGCGAAAAGATATGAAAATCTCTTGAATGCGAGCGAGAGGGAACGATTAAAGTTATTCTACTGACTTTTTGTCTAATTTATTGGCTTAAATTATCGTCAATCATGCTTAAAACCGAGTGTGCACATTCGAGCTCAAAGTGGCACATTCCGATCTCGGGAAAATGAAGCGCGCCGCTCCGCGTCGCGCTTCATTTGCCTCCCTCGCTCGGAAATGTGCCACTTTTTCGAATGCGCACATCTTCAATTATTAGATTTGTCTGCTTTATCTCCTCTTTCAGATCAAAAATTTTATTTATTTGTAAATATTGATTTTATGTTCAAAACGAATTTACCATAGCAATGAGTAGAAGGACGAAAGATATGAAAATCTCTTGAATGCGAGCGAGAGGAACGATTAAAGTTATTTTACTGACTTTTTGTCTAATTTATTGGCTTAAATTATCGTCAATCATGCTTAAAACCGGTGTGACATTCAGCTCAAAGTGGCACATTCCGATCTCGAAAATGGGCGCGCTCCGCGTCGCTTCATTTGCTTTCTCGCTCGGAAATGTGCCACTTTTCGCTAATGCGCACATCTTTCAATTATTAGATTGTCTGCTTTATCCTCCTCTTTCAGATCAAAAATTTATTTAGTTTAGTAAATATTGATTTTATGTTCGCAAAACGAATTTACCATAGCAATGAGTAGAAGGAGCGAAAAGATATGAAAATCTCTTGAATGCGAGGAGAGGAACGATTAAAGTTATTCTACTGACTTTTTGTCTAATTTATTGGCTTTAAATTATCGTCAATCATGCTTAAAACGAGTGTACATTCGAGCTCAAAGTGGCACATTCCGATCTCGGAAAATGAAGCGCGCCGCTCGCGTCGCGCTTCATTTGCTCCCTCGCTCGAAATGTGCCACTTTTCGCTCGAATGCGCACATCTTCGTATTATTAGATTTTCTGACTTTTTTTTTAATCAAAAATTAAATTTAATAATATTGTTTTATTTCGAAAAGTTAATAGCAAAAAGAGCAAAAGATTAAAATCTCTTGAATAAAAAATTAAATTTTTACTAAACATTTTTCTAATTTAGGTTGGTAAATTATCGCAATCATGTTAAAAAAGTGTATTTTTGGTAAATTTTCAAAACTTGTCGATTAACTGAATTTTTTTCTAAATCCCAGCCTTCCACTACAAAACACGCTAATTCGATTTTTTTAATTTAATATTTAACTTTCGTAAGGGAACTTAATTAATTTTAATCCTATCTCATGTCGAATTATTGGAGGACTTGAAATCTTCGAAACTTTTATCTATATCTTCATAAATAGTGGAAACACATATTTAAAAAAATTTAATTCAATGATAAATCGCATCGATCTCTTTCAAAAACTATTCTATTGAAACGCTCCCAAGAACTCCATTAGTGTTTTGGCTTCGAAATGCGATTATAAATGTGTATAGTTTTTAAATCTGTGCCATACATTTCGGTGTGTGTGCATCGACTGTTCTTGCGTGGCTATTTTAAAAGATAAAAAGCAACGCGTCCCACAAATTGACAGGTTCATCGATCCAACAGACGATTTAATCGAGATCTCATAATTTCAACCCAAAATTGATCATATTTAATTACCAGAATGGCGGTTACGACATTAACAATAAATTAAATTGGCGATACTCCATTACACAATACGGGTTAGTGCGATTTCGACAACAATAAAAATTAAAATCGAGATTAATATGTGTAAGTTCAAAACAAAACTTTTAATTATGTACTTTGTTTATTTTTGGCTTTGTAAATATTTTATTTTAAGTTTAAAATATTGTCGATATCGAAGGTCGAGTTGTTTACTCGTTTTTCTGTTGTTCGTACAACTTTTGCCCATCGAAAACCGAAAATAGGTCATTTCTGCTTTGGTATAGGTGTACAGTAAGCCCTCGGTTAACGCTGATTCGGTATAACGCGGTTTGCTTGAAGCCTCAAAATAGCTCAAAATTGCCGTTTATTCGGCTTATTGCGGAATTTCACAATGACCTGTTTCGTTTAGCGCGCTTAAACTCATTGGAACGTATCACCCACGTTAACCGGGGTCTTACTGTATGTATTGGAAATATGTGCCAATATCAACTTTCATTAATCTTTCTATATTTAACAATAATCAATGTTCTATTATTTTTAATTGAACAATTTTAATTAACCATGCTTCGATTAAAGGACGAAGTGAAAATCCTCGCCCTGAAAACGTAATACATAATTTATTTAATTGATTTCTAGAAATATTTCGACTCTGACAACGAGTGCAATTTATCGAGAGACCAAAATTAATGAGTTGCTTTTTTTAATCGATAAAGAGAATTGTTTATAATTATAATTATTTAAAAAAAAAGAGCAAACGTGATTAATCTGAAAATCCGTACAAATATTTTGGTGTTGGTGCGAGCTTATCAGCAAACATTATTTTATTGTTAAATCTTTCGATTTGCGTCACAATTGTTGTTGCAAAAATAGTAAACAATAATAGCGGTTCGATTTTGTTGGCCACGATTCGATTTCTAAAAGCGAGGCGACGAAAGAATTTTGTGCCGAACATCTTCTCGTCGTCTTTCGAGTTTTCGAAGTATGTTCCAAGCCGTTAAACAGTTCGAAATTTCGAACAAGAGCCGAAAGGCGCTCGTTGGAAATTAGTAAAATTACTGAGGGTTTCTGAACATGTACAACATACCATCTACACTATTTCCTATTTGAAACTTGCAGAAGCGACGAACTTCAAAGCTCGCTCACGGCCCAGTCACTTCAGACTTTAAGTTCGGAAAAAGTTTGACGTTATTACTTGTTTTTCTTCGTTTTATAACTACTCTAATTTTTTGGGGTTAAAACAAAAATACTTAACTATTCTGTTTTACAAATATATTCGAAAATAATTTTTTTATTATAATGGGGGTCCTACTGTATAGGAAAAACATATTGATCGAATTAGAAAGGGCACACAGTAGTGTGAATAAATAAATGGAAATTACAAATTCAGTTGAAAAAACGTTAATAATAAAATTATTTAAACATATAAAAAAAATATTCTTATTATATATCAATAACATACATAAAAATACAAAATATGTGTATTGAATTTAAATATTAAAAATTAAACACATTTATTTTACTTCTCTTGATAATTCTTTAAAATTTGGTGAATAATTGGTGACACCACTTCTTTTTTAAAATATAATAGCAGAAAAATGAAAGGACAACTCGGGTACATTTACCGAGAGCCACAGGTTGGCCACCTTTGTTATATATTAATGGGTTAACAATATTAAACATATTATACACTAATAATTTAAACATATTACTTAACTATTATTGCAAAAATTAAATATAAGGTTTAAGCGCTACTTGAATCTTCAATATTACCTTTTTTAAAATAATGGCAACATATGTACTGTAGTTATTTTTAATTGAAACATATCCGCTATTGAAAAAAGGGGTTTTTCTTTTTTCCTTATTAAAAATGACAAGAGATTTAATATTAATGTCGGTATTAACAATTTTAATTTTTTTGCACAGTTTGAAAAAATATTTCTCGTCGCTTTAATTGCAAAAACAAACTACCTTACTCCAACAGCCCGTGGTCTATTTTTGAAATAATAATATTGCATTTTTATTTTGGCTTGCACATTTTTAACTAAATGGTTATTGCGATTTCTAAAAACTTTTTCACAGCCTCTTTCAATGTCTTTGTGTTTCAGATTTTATTTGCGTAAACAATTTTTATTTATGTTTTGATCAAAATAAATCAATCGTGTAGACGAATATTTCATCCAACTTATAATTAACAAATTTTAATACCATAAACACACTTTATGTGATATTTTATTGTTCTAGGAAGCATTTCCAAAAACTTATTCACACTACTGTATATTAAAGTATCATTTCGGGAAGCACGCGTATCAAATTACAAAAGTAATTTAAAACTTATACATTCATCGTTTTTCATTAAATTCAAAAAATCTTGTTGGGACCACTAAATTTTTTTTTGTTTGGAAACACTATGAATATGTTTCGTACAAGAGTGGAGCCATTTAACATTCATTGTATCTTATGTCTTTCGGTGTAAATACGGTATTAATATGTCTTTATTTTAAGCAGAAAAATTTTTAATCGTGCGTCTCACTCGCACTGACTAATTTGTCGTATCTTTTCGCTCTTTTCCACTTATTGCTGTGGTAAATTCGTTTTTCGAACATAAAATCGATATTTACTAAACTAAATTAAATTTTTTGATCTGAAAGAGCGAGGGATAAAGTAGACAAATCTAATAAATGCAAAGATGTGCGCATTCGAGCGAAAAGTGGCACATTTCCGAGCGAGGGAGGCAAATGAAGCGCGGCGCTGCGCGTCGCGCTTCATTTTCCCGAGATCTGAATGTGCCACTTTGAGCTCGAATGTGCACACTCGGTTTTAAGCACGATTCACAATAATTTAGGCCGATAAATTAGACAAAAAGTCAATGGAACAACTTTAATCGTTCCCTCTCGCTCGCACTCAAGAAATTCTCGTATCTTTTCGCTCTCTTCCACTCATTGCTATGGTAAATTCGTTTTTCCAACATAAAATCGATATTTACCAATCTAAATTGAATTTTTTGATTTGCAAAGTTAAGGATAAAGATAGACAAATCTAATAAGTACAAAGATGTGCGCATTCGAGCGAAAGTGGCACATTTCCGAGCGAGGGAGGCAAATGAAGCGCGACGCGGAGCGGCGCGCTTCATTTTCCCGAGATCGGAATGTGCCACTTTGAGCTCGAATGTGCACACTCGGTTTTAAGCACGATTCACAATAATTTAGACCGATAAATTAGACAAAAAGTCAGTGGAACAACGTTAATCGTTCCCTCTCGCTCGCATTCAAGAGATTTTCATATCTTTTCGCTCTTTTCTACTCATTGCTATGGTAAATTCGTTTTTCGAACATAAAATCGATATTTACTAAACTAAATTAAATTTTTTGATCTGAAAGAGCGAAGGATAAAGTAGACAAATCGAATAATTACGATGTGCCACTTTGAGCTCGAATGTGTACACTCGGTTTTAAGCATGATTCACAATTATTAATTAAACGACAAACTTGCCAAATTAGCTGTGCGCGCGCAACTTCCGTTGCTGACTAAAATTTTACGCTAACTTTGCTCTCAAAGCGCCAAAAGAAGTATTACTTCAAAAATTCAAAAACGGTCGAAGACCGACACTTCCAATTCGCGTTACTTTGCGAAAAATCGCGTTTTGAAATAAATTAGATACAGGGTGTCCGAAAAGTAGTACACACGTTGTAATTTTGGACGAATCCGTACGAATTAGGAAAGAAAAAAAGGTAACCATCAACGATGCATGCAACTAAATAGAAACCAGGAAATAACGGGCTCGATTTCGTAATAAAAGCAAGTATTTATACTTACTTTTTAAAATATAATTTTGTAACACTTGTAGTTCGTTGAACTAATGCATTGTTCTATATTGATTTTTCGAAATAAATTACCTTTAATTATTATTACGTCTAAATTATTCACGATAATTATCTTTATTTTAATTTAAAGCGAAATTGGATTAAGCGTTGCCACGGGCAAACGAGCCCCAAAGTCGTCCGACAATGAGCAATCAATTTTTGAATCTCCTTCGCCTCGTCAAATAAACAAATAAACAATTATCGAGGCACTTACGTAATAATTTCCTCGCAAACAAAAAGAAAGAAATGCCCCAGAAGAGGACAAAACGCATTTCAGCGCTACCGTGCGGCGGACGGCGTATTTAATTAAAACTAATAAGCGAGTAAAAAAAGGGTATTTGCGATACATTGTACGAAATAATTACATAGTTTTTGTCGCGACTGCACAACAATGCTCTGCGCTTAAAAATTGCTTAATTACAATTCGGTTTACGCCACCCCACGTTACTTTTGTGTCACGCTCTTTGCCTTCGAATTAAGCGCAAAATAAACCGAGCCGAAAACGGCAACGATTGCGTCCATTTCAAAAACGAAAAGCGATTTGTGAAGAATCGGATCCGATCTATCGCAGAAAAATAGTTTCGTGTTATGGTCCTTTTACGGCTCGCAAATAATTGAGGAAAAAAAGAAAAACTTCTTTTCCAAAATCTTGAATAAGGTATTCGCTTTCGACTTTTTTAAATTAATTTAATATTTCTTGTTTAAGAAAATTCATTATTGGAGATAAATATATTGGTTCTATTTTCAACCACCGTAAATTTCAATTTTCTAAAAAAAAAAAATACTTTTTGGACCCATTCTGAAGCAAGATAGTGTACATAATTAACATCAAATAGTTCAGAGATGTATACAGGGTGGTTGCTAACTGCGGGATAAAACTTCTAGGGCTTATTTGGTGTAATAATGGAATACATTTTAGTAGAAAAACCCATGGCCGAAAATGTCCTCCTACGGCACTATGGCCCTAAAACAGTTATGTGCAAAAATGCGTTTTATCCAGTATTGGTGCAATTTATTTTAATTTTTGTTCAAAATGACGTGCTTGGACATGAAAAAAGTTCAAAATGATTATCGAATTTTTAGCCAAGTCCGCATTCTGCAGAAAATTGTTGGCTGTGTGAAATTTTGCGCGCCAGGTTAAATACACTTGTAAATAATAATTTTTTTGTTCTTTGTTCTTAGTATCTTTTTAAATAATAATTATGTACAAGGCCTTCATTTACAAGCACCTGAAAAAAATTTGGGCTATTTTTATTTTTAAATGATTTCTAAACGATTTCGTTTTTTGATTGTTCATCGTGCCAAAATTAACTGTATGTCCGATACATCTATAGGCCATTCGGTATAAGCATCTTAATGCCACATTTATTTTCTTTAAAGGTGTGATTGTATTAGTGTGTTTTGTCTATGGGTGATTCTACGATAAGAGGTTTTAAAATCATAGAGAATGCGCCAAGGAGAAAAATTCGAGTTTTTTGATTAAACACATATATTACGATTTTAGTCCCGTTTATCTACACATTCATGTAAGGGCAATTCACTTTATACATATTTAGTTACTTTTTAGAAGGCCAGGGTAAATACATTGGCCAGGGTAGAGACTAGCGCCTTTTAAGTGATAATTAGTTAATTTATATATTATCTATACCTACTAATACCATACCTTTCATTAAAACAACAAGTTTTACTTATGATATAAACTGAAAAAAAATTAGTATAATCGGCTTATAAACAAAGAAATTATAATTTATTTTTTATCATACTTCTTTTCTTTTACCAGAATAATTTAAAACGTTTCTTGAGAATGTTGATATATATCTGGATTTGTTTGCACAAACATCTTACGATCCAAATTATTTCTTTTGGTCAGTGAGTATCTCCCCTGGGAAATAAGACAGAGGAGTGGCGTTTTCGTGACAAATTAAAATTTTTAACTGACAGGTTAATATTGGACTAATAATATATCACACCTTAACTATTACAGTATTGTTTAATTTAAGCAGTAAATGAAAATAAATTAAGTGAATTTTATAAATTTTACGACTTACCAGGGGAGAGACACAATTACCTTGCGAAACCACTACACCACACTGTCGCGTCGCGCCAGAGACAAATGTGAGCGATTTAACGGCTCGTGTGTTTAGTGTTATTAACTTTACGTTGATCCGCGTCCTTGATCGCTTTTTGTATAAAACTGTGTGATATTTCTGTCTGTATTAACAGATTAAAGTTTGCCAGGGTAGATACGCAAAAAACCGGGACAAAAATGAAGTTCGAAAATTATTGAAAAGAAACAAATATTGTTATATTTTTTTTTATAATACTTAAGTATGTCATGGGGACAGGCCAGGGTAGAGACATTTTAGACGTAAACATGGAATTTCAGAAAAATGTACTTTAATTGGGCATTAAATCATAATGCTATTTATAAAATACATTAAGATGCTATGATTTATTGCATACAATTACAACACATAGAATAAAAAAAGCTATTTTATAGTGATTGCCGCACACATTACCTCTTATTGTAGAATCATCCATATAGACATTTTTATGCATCAAGTGGTACAGTCTCCGTCAAAAATAAAATACTCAGGCCATTGAATATATTATTAGCTCCGATTGTCACGAGTGAACTACTTTAAGTATTTTTTTTTTCAACAAAAACCCCAAATTTTTAATCGAACGACCTGAGCACCGATTTTAAATAAATCACAATGCGTTTGCCATAAAAACAATAATTAAATTAATTAAATCGCAAAAGAATTGTTTCGAAATTAAAGTGTGTAATTGTATAAATTAATCAAACTAAAGCATTAATCATGAAAAATAATTCCAAACATTTTATAAATTATAACATGTTCAGCTTGCAAGACCATCATTAGTTATCTGGATAATAATTTAACAACGCCCTAATTATACACGAAAGCTTTAATGCTCGTTTTATATTTATTCAGCTTCTTCCTCATGTTTTCTTTGCGGAGCAGAAGAACGAAAAAAATAATAAACAAAGCAAGTGTAACCGTTCCCAAATTTCGTCGGGCCCGTTTCCCAGTCGAGGGTACGCACAAAAAATGGCCATAAAAACCAATAAATAAATAAGAAGCGAAACACTGAATTATTCTGTAAGATTTTCTCGATTCGGGGGGCGCGCAAGAAAAGGTTGGAAACCTCTGTTCCGCGTCGTTATAAAAGGCGTCATACACCGCCAACAAACACACACACACACACCTCGTTCCGAGCAAAAGCAAGAAAATTTATGAGAGAATTACGAGACATAATTTTCGGTTGTGACAAACGTTTTCGATTAATAAATTTCCATTTTGCGTAGGGGGCGAATGTGTCTCTGCGTTGTTTCGGATCTATGCAAAGCAAGGCATTTTACATTTCTCTTTGCCGCATAAATTCGCGGAATAAAGGGGCATTACGTAGACCGAATAAATTTCGAACGCGTTTTGATTCCTTCGGCCCCAAAGTTGGGGCGAAAACTAAGATTTCCCGCTTTTCTAATGAGCTCGATTGAAATTTATCGGCCAGCCGTTTTTCTTGCATTTTAAAAAAAGCTATGGGCCATTTTTATTGCAAGATTTTTTTTAGACCAGTGGTTTCCAAAATGTATTATTTTATGGAATACACCTATCTTCCCATTTAACACCATTTATAAAAATTAATATTAAAAAAAAAATTTGAAGAATGAAAACTATTTAAATTATTAATTTTTGACAGAGATTGGGGCCTTGGTAGAAATACGGCCCTGTAACTTTTTAATTAAATAACTTTAGTAAAGTCTAAGTAAATAAATTATTGTGAATGGTGCTTAAAACCGAGTGTGCACATTCGAGCTCAAAGTGGCACATTCCGATCTCGGGAAAATGAAGCGCGCCGCTCCGCGTCGCGCTTCATTTGCCTCCCTCGCTCGGAAATGTGCCACTTTTCGCTCGAATGCGCACATCTTTGTATTTATTATATTTCTGTACATTAATCTTCTCTTTTTCAAACCAAAAAATGAAATTCAGTCTAGTAGATATCGATTTTATGTTTTGACAAATGTATTTACCATAGCAATGAGTGGGAGCGAGCGAAAAGATACGAAAACGTCGCTAGTGCAAGTGAAATGGAACGATAAAAATTATTTAGTGAATTTTTTGGCCTAAATTATTGCGATTCGTGCTTAAAACCGAGTGTGCGCATTCGAGCTCAAAGTGGCACATTCCGATCTCGGAAATGAAGCGCGCCGCTCCGCGTCGCGCTTCATTTGCCTCCTCGCTCGGAAATGTGCCACTTTTCGCTCGAATGCGCACATCTTTGTATTTATTATATTTCTGTACATTAATCTCCTCTTTTTCAAACCAAAGAATGAAATTCAATCTAGTAGATATCGATTTTATGTTTTGACAAATGTATTTACCATAGCAATGAGTGGGAGCGAGCGAAAAGATACGAAAACGTCGCAAGTGCAAGTGAAATGGAACGATAAAAATTATTTAGTGAATTTTTTGGCCTAAATTATTGCGATTCGTGCTTAAAACCGAGTGTGCGCATTCGAGCTCAAAGTGGCACATTCCGATCTCGGGAAAATGAAGCGCGCCGCTCCGCGTCGCGCTTCATTTGCCTCCCTCGCTCGGAAATGTGCCACTTTTCGCTCGAATGCGCACATCTTTGTATTTATTATATTTCTGTACATTAATCTTCTCTTTTTCAAACCAAAAAATGAAATTCAGTCTAGTAGATATCGATTTTATGTTTTGACAAATGTATTTACCATAGCAATGAGTGAGAGCGAGCGAAAAGATACGAAAACGTCGCAAGTGCAAGTGAAATGGAACGATAAAAATTATTTAGTGAATTTTTTGGCCTAAATTATTGCGATTCGTGCTTAAAACCGAGTGTGCGCATTCGAGCTCAAAGTGGCACATTCCGATCTCGGGAAAATGAAGCGCGCCGCTCCGCGTCGCGCTTCATTTGCCTCCCTCGCTCGGAAATGTGCCACTTTTCGCTCGAATGCGCACATCTTTGTATTTATTATATTTCTGTACATTAATCTCCTCTTTTTCAAACCAAAGAATGAAATTCAATCTAGTAGATATCGATTTTATGTTTTGACCAATGTATTTACCATAGCAATGAGTGGGAGCGAGCGAAAAGATACGAAAACGTCGCAAGTGCAAGTGAAATGGAACGATAAAAATTATTTAGTGAATTTTTTGGCCTAAATTATTGCGATTCGTGCTTAAAACCGAGTGTGCGCATTCGAGCTCAAAGTGGCACATTCCGATCTCGGAAAATGAAGCGCGCCGCTCCGCGTCGCGCTTCATTTGCCTCCCTCGCTCGGAAATGTGCCACTTTTCGCTCGAATGCGCACATCTTTGTATTTATTATATTTCTGTACATTAATCTTCGCTTTTTCAAACCAAAAAATGATATTCAGTCTAGTAGATATCGATTTGATGTTTTGACAAATGTATTTACCATAGCAATGAGTGAGAGCGAGCGAAAAGATACGAAAACGTCGCAAGTGCAAGTGAAATGGAACGATAAAAATTATTTAGTGAATTTTTTGGCCTAAATTATTGCGATTCGTGCTTAAAACCGAGTGTGCGCATTCGAGCTTAAAGTGGCACATTCCGATCTCGGGAAAATGAAGCGCCCCGCTCCGCGTCGCGCTTCATTTGCCTCCCTCGCTCGGAAATGTGCCACTTTTCGCTCAAATGCGCACATCTTTGTATTTATTATATTTCTGTACATTAATCTTCTCTTTTTCCAACCAAAAAATGAAATTCAGTCTAGTAGATATCGATTTTATGTTTTGACAAATGTATTTACCATAGCAATGAGTGGGAGCGAGCGAAAAGATACGAAAACGTCGCTAGTGCAAGTGAAATGGAACGATAAAAATTATTTAGTGAATTTTTGGTCCCAAATTATCGCGATTCGTGCTTAAAACCGAGTGTGCGCATTCGAGCTCAAAGTGGCACATTCCGATCTCGGAAAATGAAGCGCGCCGCTCCGCGTCGCGCTTCATTTGCCTCCCTCGCTCGGAAATGTGCCACTTTTTGCTCGAATGCGCACATCTTTGTATTTATTATATTTCTGTACATTAATCTTTTTTTTTCAAACCAAAAAATGAAATTCAATCTAGTAGATATCGGTTTTATGTTTTGACCAATGTATTTACCATAGCAATGAGTGGGAGCGAGCGAAAAGATACGAAAACGTCGCAAGTGCAAGTGAAATAGAACGATAAAAATTATTTAGTGAATTTTTTGGCCTAAATTATCGCGATTCATGCTTAAAATCGAGTGTGCGCATTCGAGCTCAAAGTGGCACATTCCGATCTCGGGAAAATGAAGCGCGCCGCTCCGCGTCGCGCTTCATTTGCCTCCCTCGCTCGGAAATGTGCCACTTTTCGCTCGAATGCGCACATCTTGTATTTATTATATTTCTGTACATTAATCTTCTTTTTTCAAACCAAAAAATGATATTCAGTCTAGTAGATATCGATTTTATGTTTTGACAAATGTATTTACCATAGCAATGAGTGGGAGCGAGCGAAAAGATACGAAAACGTCGCAAGTGCAAGTGAAATGGAACGATAAAAATTATTTAGTGAATTTTTTGGCCTAAATTAACGCGATTCGTGCTTAAAACCGAGTGTGCGCATTCGAGCTCAAAGTGGCACATTCCGATCTCGGGGAAATGAAGCGCGCCGCTCCGCGTCGCGCTTCATTTGCCTCCCTCGCTCGGAAATGTGCCACTTTTCGCTCGAATGCGCACATCTTCGTATTTATTATATTTCTGTACATTAATCTTCTCTTTTCAAACCAAAAATGAAATTCAGTCTAGTAGATATCGATTTTATGTTTTGACAAATGTATTTACCATAGCAATGAGTGGAGCGAGCGAAAAGATACGAAAACGTCGCAAGTGCAAGTGAAATGGAACGATAAAAATTATTTAGTGAATTTTTGGCCTAAATTATTGCGATTCGTGCTTAAAACCGAGTGTGCGCATTCGAGCTCAAAGTGGCACATTCCGATCTCGGAAAATGAAGCGCGCCGCTCCGCGTCGCGCTTCATTTGCCTCCTCGCTCGGAAATGTGCCACTTTTCGCTCGAATGCGCACATCTTTGTATTTATTATATTTCTGTACATTAATCTTCTCTTTTCAAACCAAAAATGAAATTCAGTCTAGTAGATATCGATTTTATGTTTTGACAAATGTATTTACCATAGCAATGAGTGGAGCGAGCGAAAAGATACGAAAACGTCGCAAGTGCAAGTGAAATGGAACGATAAAAATTATTTAGTGAATTTTTGGCCTAAATTATCGCGATTCGTGCTTAAAACCGAGTGTGCGCATTCGAGCTCAAAGTGGCACATTCCGATCTCGGGAAAATGAAGCGCGCCGCTCCGCGTCGCGCTTCATTTGCCTCCCTCGCTCGGAAATGTGCCACTTTTCGCTCGAATGCGCACATCTTTGTATTTATTATATTTCTGTACATTAATCTTCTCTTTTCAAACCAAAAATGAAATTCAATCTTGTAGATATCGATTTTATGTTTTGACCAATGTATTTACCATAGCAATGAGTGGGAGCGAGCGAAAAGATACGAAAACGTCGCAAGTGCAAGTGAAATGGAACGATAAAAATTATTTAGTGAATTTTTGGCCTAAATTATTGCGATTCGTGCTTAAAACCGAGTGTGCGCATTCGAGCTCAAAGTGGCACATTCCGATCTCGGAAATGAAGCGCGCCGCTCCGCGTCGCGCTTCATTTGCCTCCTCGCTCGGAAATGTGCCACTTTTCGCTCGAATGCGCACATCTTCGTATTTATTATATTTCTGTACATTAATCTTCTCTTTTCAAACCAAAAATGAAATTCAATCTAGTAGATATCGATTTTATGTTTTGAACAATGTATTTACCATAGCAATGAGTGAGAGCGAGCGAAAAGATACGAAAACGTCGCAAGTGCAAGTGAAATGGAACGATAAAAATTATTTAGTGAATTTTTTGGCCTAAATTAACGCGATTCGTGCTTAAAACCGAGTGTGCGCATTCGAGCTCAAAGTGGCACATTCCGATCTCGGGAAAATGAAGCGCGCCGCTCCGCGTCGCGCTTCATTTGCCTCCCTCGCTCGGAAATGTGCCACTTTTCGCTCGAATGCGCACATCTTCGTATTTACTTAATTTATTTATATTAATAATTACACGTGGTTAGATTTAATATAGTCACACCAAAGAAGTATAACTTCTAGCGCGCGTTTATACTTATTTAAAAAAAATCAAATTGGGGAGCTCTAAAATGGAAAATGGAACTTTCGGCCCGACAAAACGAGAATTACGAAATCGTCGCATCTATTGACGTAATACTTCAAACATCAAGGACGAAATTGAATCCAAGTTAAATTTCCATAACACGAGATAATCTTCAGTTCTCTTGATGATCGGAGGATAATTGTGTAAATATTTGTCGAACATTTTGGGGGGATGTAAACTACACACGGATATTACGTGCTTCGGGACTAAACGGGAGTCGTTCGAAATTACAATTTCGTCAGTTTCGGCGCTGTTTTAAATTCGGTCGCATTGTTCGGGGCTTAGAAAAGAAAAACTAAAAACGAAAATGGCGCAAGTTCGGTTTTGTTGCACTGAATAGTAAGTTGAAAGCTTTTTGCATTGTAAACAATTGAACCGTTATCGATGGTCACTGCGTGTGCCGCTTTGAAAATTAATTAATACACGTTTCGAATTAATTTATTTATTTAATCCTCCCGGGCTTCGTTTTAAGCCCTTATGAACTAATCACATATTACTATTTGCAAAAGCACGTGTCCAAATTTGGTCCCATTTTCGCCCATTTGAAAAATTAAATTTGGCTTTAAAATGAAACCTTTAGAACGCAATAACTTTTTTATTTTTGAGAAGCGCCCGGATATATTTTATTCTCGAATGTATTAGGCCTTAATACGCCATAATCTGGTCCTAACTCAAAACCTCCAAAATCGCCAAAAAACACGGATTAACCCCTTGCGATTTTTGGCAAAAAATAAAAAAAAATAGAATTGATTTATATTGCAAAGGGATATTTCTACGTACCCCTCGGAAATATAGTCGGTGTCATTTTCCGGCGCTTTTCCTCTAAAACAATTTTTTTTGCCTTTTTGAAAAATTAAATGAATCGAAAAAAATACACTTCGATTCACAGAAATGATCGTACCGGCCTCATTTTCGATTCGATCATTAAAAATGACCCGGCTTTGAACTTCTGAGACTTATTTCTATAAGATACGGGCAAAATTGGCATAGGGCGCAATATTAATTTTTCGAGTAATTAAGGGTTGAAGTTATAGATTCATTTTTGTAGTACAAAAGTTTACGTTAAAAAAATTGTAGGTCGTTAATTGTGGACGGATCTTTAAAAACTAACCAGATTCTGATTCGCCAGACTTTTTGGCTTCGAATAGGTCCAAAAAACCATAGGCGTGCCAATTGAAATTTTCGAGAAAAACGGGTTCGAACACACCGACTTGTAAAAACTTTTTCTAAATTTCCACTTTGGAAAATCGTAGCTCTGTTATTTGTGAACGGATCTTTACAAACTTTTCAGATTCTGAAAGGCCGTTTATCAGGGCGTAAGATCAGACAAAAAAACCACCAAGACGCATTGTTAAGTCTAGAAGAAAAACGTGTTCATAGCTTTCAAAACGCAAGTTTTGCCTTCTTCGGTTAATATACCTAGGTTCCAAAGTGATCCTATTAAGCGGCGCTTACTGTAGTTCCATTGTTGTAAATTTGTAGTGGAAATTAAGAAATAGGCAGACTTTCCGAAAACTACTGCTACAGAATATGAGTTAGCATTGTTTAATGCCGAAAGTAAGACGCGATTTAGGGGTAGAACTCTTGACGTAATCCAGAGCAGGTTAGTTGGAAACGCTCGGAAATTAGTTGCGGCATTTAATAGTCCTCCAAAGTACGAAATAATCCCTTTCGTTAGCAGGTGCGTACGAGGGGATGCGTAATGCTTATAAAACGCACGAGAAAATTTGCTTTAAGTCGTAAGTCGTAAGTAAATTCCATTTAAATCACGAACGCACTTACATTCTCATTAGCGAGACGCCATTTTAAGACACAAAAGACCGAAATTAAAGCCTCGTAAAACGCTTTCCCTATTTCATCGTAAAAACTTTACTCGTTAAAACCTCTTCAGACTTAGAAGAATAAACAATTTCTCTTCTTTGTTTAGAAGAAACTCCCAGAATCTTCCACGTGTTATTATTACTATTATTAACAAATGTCGAAGCATATTAAGGGCAAAGGAAAAATCAGTCTTCCGTAACAAAGCACTAAGTACACAGTACATTTATAGAGGTTAAAACTTTAGAAACCCTTTCGAAACTACATTAAACTGTAATTGGATGCTCGCCAAAACAATAACGATGCCTTTGCTGGTTCTTCTTGTTTTAACTAAATTCCTAGAGAAATAAAGGAAATCTCTATAAAACTACACCACTGGCAACAGCATTCGCTCGTTCTTTTGCAACTATCCGAAACACCATGAAAAGCCACTTTTAATTACCCTTTTTTTTCTTTCGTTCTTTTTCAAAGAGGAGCTTGTTGATATAATTTTATGGAATCGGGAGCGAGGCGCGTTTTTTTTGCTTGTGTTTCATTCGCAATCGCTTTAGTTCTCTTTAATTAAAATGCAAATTTTTCAAAAGAGGAACGTTCTATCTTTTTTCCCGGCCGTATCTCTAATTTTGCAGTTCTACATTTGTCGCGATAAACGGAAACGCATTTCGGGACCGAAAATTCGCCATGGGCGGCGGCCCGAAAGTAAAAAAAAAACTATTTAAAGTTAACAGGAAGTGGACTGCCAATAAAACAAGTTTTGTTAAATATGCAACGTTTCGTTTCTATATTGAAACTTTTTCGAGCAACTTAACGTCTCAAAAAAACTCGAAATTTTGAGTTTTGATGGTTATTAACGCATTTTTCGAAATGTTAAGTTGCTTGAAGAAGATTCAATAAAGAAACGAAACGTTGCATATTTAACAAGCGTTCTTTTAGTGACAGTCCAATTCCTGTTAACTTTAAATAAGGTAACTGCGGGTAAAAGGCCTAGGTAAGGGAAATTGGAAATTAAATGAAAAACATTGAATTTAATCAACAGGTTTTAATAGTAATCATTTTTAAGATTCAGTTACTATAAAATATAAAGGAAAAATGGCAACTTTCACCATAAACAAAACCAAAAATTAACATTTTTAAACATCTTGCCAGTAGGCCTTATTATACCACTGAAGGGTAATAAGGCCTACAGCTTTAAAAAATTTAAGTTATCAAACTGGACATAATATATTTGATAACTAAGTTTAATAAATACATGAATACAGCAATTGGAATAATTTTTTTTTTTAAATTACAAAATGCCTCTCCTAACAGTCATTAGCGCACTCAAAGTAATTCGTATAATCCACTGACATAATTTTTATTACCTAATAATGACTTATCGTATGCAGGAAGATTATTTATTAACGTTTGCATAGTAGTAGTCTGATTTTAACACAACATAATATTTAATTTTGTTCTTGTGATGATTAAATATCAAGGGCCGGTGTGATGTACCTCGGTCATTGTCGAGCAGTTGTATCTTGACTCTAGGATCAACGTGGAATAAATAAAAATGTAGGAGTATATTTGTTATATATTCTTCTTTATTTTATTTTATTTTGCTTCAGATAATATGCCTAGCAAGTCAAATCAAAAGTTAAATTTTTTTGAGTTTTTGAATATTTAATTTTCAGTATACGAGAAATGTTTTGTTAGATTTTGAAACAATTTTAGTGTTATATCAAAGAAGAACATTAATAGTTCGTATAATCTAAAAATAAATAATAAATATATACTTTTCATGAGACGGGTCCTAGGTACATCACCCCTGTTATACTTAAGCCATAGTTCCACGAATTTTTAAATCTTAAAGCAATGTGAATAAGCAGTTGCTAATGCTTTTAAATTTTTTTATGGGGTGCACCTTATTAGTGCCCCAATACGGTGAAAATTATTTTATTAACAAATTGTTACATATACATTTTGAAAAAAATTACAAATAATAAGAGTCAAGGTACAACAAGTTTCTTTACATATTTATATCCGTAAGACCTTAAAAGTAATGCAAAATGCATTAGAAAACAATTAAACTTTGATACAAAAAGTAGGAGTATAATAAGGCATATGGTTTAATTTAGTAGGCTTTAAAAACCGCCGACCACGTATGTAAGAAAATCAAAATAAAAATATTTGGTCCATGATACGTCATTCAAATATTTAAAATCATCAAGCTTGAATGAATAAGAAAATAAATGTGATTTTACATAGCTAAGTGTAATATTTCAAAAATACTAACGATTGATTCGGACCGTTTTTATTATTCGTGTTGCCTGGCCGCGTTTTACGATATATGATGCTACATTGGGGCAGAAGCGGAATATGCCGCCTCCCAAACTGTAGAGACATCTTTGTTCAATAGGTGTTTGTGTGTGGCCTTAAGCCAAAGCGGTTATTTTAAATACGATTTTGTTAATTAGGCATATTGCCGACAGGCCTTATTACCCGCAAGAACCTTAGATCTAATTTATTCGACTTTTAATTTTTGCATTGAAGGATAAAACAATAATATAGGCAAATCCAATAAATGAGGATGTGCGCATTCGAGCGAAAAGTGGCACATTTCCGAGCGAGGAGGCAAATGAAGCGCGACGCGGGCGGCGCGCTTCATTCCAGATCGGAATGTGCCACTTTGGCCTCGAATGTGCACACTCGGTTTTAAGCATGATTCACAATAGTTTAGGCCAATAAATTAGACGAAAAATCAATTAACTAACTTTAATCGTTCTATCTCGCTCGCATTCAAGAGATTTCCATATCTTTTCGCTCTTTTCCACTTATTGCTATGGTAAATTCGTTTTTCGGACATAAAATCGATATTTACTTAACTAAATTAAATTTTTTGATCGGAAAGAGCGAGGGATAAAGTAGACAAATCGAATAATTACGAAGATGTGCGCATTCGAGCGAAAAGTGGCACATTTCCGAGCGAGGGAGGCAAATGAAGCGCGACGCGGAGCGGCGCGCTTCATTTTCCCGAGATCGGAATGTGCCACTTTGAGCTCGAATGTGCACACTCGGTTTTAAGCACGATTACGAAGCGTCCCGTTTAAACAGGAAAAAACTTTGTCAAATTGTTAGGTATATGTTTACAAAAAACGCAACAAATATTAATTACTAAATAAAACAGTTGCACATTATCTTAAAATCAACAAAGCAAAATAACGCTATTTAGTGCGAAATACAAAATAAAAAATTTCGTAAGAAATACCGAGGTTTAATCTGGTCCGGATGATCGAGGTTTTACTGTAAATCAAAGGGCCAATTTACAGTTTGTTAAAAATCAAAACGACTTAAGTATCGTGCAAGTCGGAGAAAGAGACGGAGCGCCACTTTCTGAAGAAGCCTGACCTGACCTTTGTGGGATTTATTTGCATTAACTTATCCCAGTAGCGATTTCTTAAGGCCCGAGGCAAATTTTCCAGTTATTTTACCGTTATATTACCTCGTTATTCAGTTCTGGCGCCAAACCCACCTGCATAGAACGATTTTATGTCTAGAAAAATTGTTTCTAAGCCGCTCGCAGCTGTCGAAAAAGAAAAAAACGCACCTCTCTATTTTCTTTTAATTTGAACCTATCAAAATTAGAACTTTAATGTTTTGGGCGCTTCAAAAGTCTAATTTTTGGATTTTTTTGTTGTTTCAGGTGAGTTTCGTGTGGAGTTCGAAGGGTTTGAATTAAAGGGAGCGGTTGCTACTGGTTTCGGTGAGTGTTTAAAATTTTGTAATTGATCGATGCTTGATTCAAAATCAAAAACTAAAAGTGTGAGTATATTTCCGCTTGGGAATTAGAAAATTGTAGATAAAACTGTTTTTTCTAACTGTGTCGAATTAATATAAACAGTATTTTGTGCAGGAAGTGCGGGTAGTTGTCGATTTCGCGCAAGAGCGGAGTCGAGCGCACGAACGAAGTGAGTGCGCTTATCCGCTCGAGTGCGCACTAGACAACCGCACGATTTGCACGTAGTATTTTTTATCACTCGTGCAGTGATAATTATTTTCAAAAAAATATATAAAAATTCATAACTTCGTTTTGTTTAGAGATATTTCGGAAAATTATAAAGATTTAAAATTTTTGCAGTTTTTTATATAGTCACTTTAGCGTTTGATAAAAAAATTTTAATGAAAGAGTTACTTAAATCATTTTCCGAAAAATATCGCAATTATTTTTATTTTCAAAAACTGCACGGCTTTGATGCGCTTTTTTTTATACAAAAAAAAAATGGAAACCAAAAGCGCGCCCACCTCGTCCGTTGTTATTCAAAAGTTTTATCTCGTTTCGAATTACGCTTCGGAATAAAATAAATTTAGCGAGTTTCCTCTCCTATCCCCAGAAGATAGTTTTAGGAACGTAGCCGTAGGGCGGTTTCTATTATACACGTGTTAAGGGTGGAAAGGTGGAACCATAAACAAGAACCAAAACACAAGATTTAATAACGAGATAGTGCTCCTCCGAGTTTTGTTTAATCTCTCCGACTCACAACCCCTTCTATTATCATCCCGAAAAAAAAATCCAAATTTGCGACGGGAAGAAAAATTAATTTATCGTCGCGTCCCTTCCATATTTTCTTCTAAAATAAAAAAAAAATGTTTCGGCAATATTTGAAGATAAAATATATATCGTGAAAATCGATGAAGTTATATCCTGGAGTTGGCAATAAATGAAATATGAAGGTGACACCAGCTACAATTTTTGGTTTTGCAACATTTCTTACACTTTTCGGGGACAAGGAGGCGCGGGAGAGGGGAGGATGACGCCTTTTTTAAAACGGGAGCTCTTAAAAGTCCACATCGAACACATTTCAATTAATGAGGCCGCGAAGAACTATTAATTATAATTATTGGCACATCTTTGAAAATTTGAGGCACTACAGTAAGACCCCGTTTAACGCGGGGTTTGCGTTCCAATGCGTTTAGGCGCCGAACGAAACGCCGTTAAATGACGTCATTGTGAAAGGCCGCAATGTAAATTAACAACTGTTTCGAGACTTCGTGCAGGCCGCGTTATATCGAATCAGCGTTAAGCGAGGTCCCACTGTACATCTTTTTCGGGCGCGGCGAACGTAACTAAACATTTCTCGACCCGGCTCCTTTTTACGTACAAAGATGACCTTTAGAGATGTTAAAGAAGAGAGTTTCGGTTTTCTTTTTCCGGAAAAAGTCAAATGCCCGGAGTCTAAGTTACGGGCAGCTTCATATATCGGCTGGATGTGCTTTGGGATTTTAGCTCCTCGTATATATTGCCTTTCGTAGGAAACACCCACCAATATTTTATTCCCGTCGCGCTCCTTTGTGCTTTCTAGTTTTTCCGATTTAACAATTCTGAACGCCGCTTGTAAACTTTATAGGTTTCAATTTTCTATTAAAGCGCATGGGAGATGCAAAATATTGCTCGATTTATTTATTATCTCTTCCTTTTTTCTTCTCTACGAAAAATTGCAATTCCCTCTCCTCATTATGCGAAACTTGCGCATCTCGGAAGACCCCGCAATTTTTGTGGTAGACAATATTTATACATAGAACTAAAATTTACCGCTTTTTCATTTTGAGTTGTTCGCAAAAACTGACTTTGAAAATTATTCAAAAAAATGGTGACTGTATTTTCTTTAATTTATTTTATAATTGGATTTTTTGAGCGGCCATCTTGAACAAAATTGTATTGTTGGGTTTTTGGTTTAACAATTTTTTTTTTTGGAAAAACGGGACGTTTGGCAATCGAGCTTAGAACCGAGTGTGCACATTCGAGCTCAAAGTGGCACATTCCGATCTCGGGAAAATGAAGCGCGCCGCTCCGCGTCGCGCTTCATTTGCCTCCCTCGCTCGGAAATGTGCCACTTTTCGCTCGAATGCGCACATCCTCGTATTTATTACATTAGTATAATTTATCGTGGGCTTTTTCAAATCAAAAATTTTAATTTAATTTAGTAAATATCGATTTTATATTCGAAAAATGTATTTACCATAGCAATGAGTGGAAGGGAGCGAGAAAATACGATAATCTTGTCGATGCAAGTGAGAGGGAACGATTAAAATTGCTTAATTAATTTTTTGGCCTAAATTATTGTGAATGGTGCTTAAAACCGAGTGTGCACATTCGAGCTCAAAGTGGCACATTCCGATCTCGGGAAAATGAAGCGCGCCGCTCCGCGTCGCGCTTCATTTGCCTCCCTCGCTCGGAAATGTGCCACTTTTCGCTCGAACGCGCACATACTTTGTATTTTTTAGATACTTTTTTTATTTTTTGCTCTTTTAAATCAAAAAATTTCATTTAGTTTAGTGAATATTGATTTTATGTTTCGATAAAAATTAATTCACCATTTATTTATTTTTCTCTTTTATATAGTAACGTTTATTTAGAAAAAAAAATTGTATTGTAGGGTATCATAATCTCTTAAAATACGAAAAGCAGTATTAACTTTTTTTAGCAGAGAACCGGTACGTTTCGACAGGAAGTAATTCGTCATTGCTTTATTTTCGACTTTTAAACCAAAGTTTATGTGAAAAAAAATTTGCTATGGTAGGGTATAATTATTTCCTAAAATATGGAGGACCGTATTAAAAAAAATATTTTTTCTATTATTTGATCTAGAAAGTTCCATGTGTTACGATAGAAATTAATTCACTTTTGTTTTATTTCTGATTTTTAAAATAAAATTTATTTAGAAAAAAATCTTCCATTGTAAGGTATAATCAACCCTCAAAATATAAAGGATCGCATTTAAAAAAAAATATTTTCTAATTATTCAGTCTAGATAATTCCATGTGTTACGAAAGATATTAATTCGTCATTGGTCAATTTTTGATTTTTAAAATAAGGTTTATTAAGAAAAAAATGTTCTATTTTAGGGCATAATCATCCCCCAAAATATAAAGAACCGCTTTATAAAATAAATATATTTTTAATTATAGAATAGAAAATTGAGAACGTTTTGATAGAAATTAATTCGTCATTGTTTTATTTTTGATCTTTAAAATAAAATTTATGTAGAAAAAAAATCTTCTATGATAGGGTATAATCATCCCTTAAATTATAAAGGAACGTATTAAAAAATATATTTTTTCTATTTGATCTAGAAAGTTTCACGTGTTACGATAGAAATTAATTCGCCATTGCTTTATTTTTGATTTTTAGAATAAAATTTATTTAGAAAAAAGTCTTCTATCATAGGGTATAATCATCCCCTAAAATATGGAGGACCGTATTAAAAAAAATTTTTTTTCTATAATTTGATCTAGAAAGTTTCATGTGTTACGATAGAAATTAATTTTGTAAATATCTTAATGATATTCTATGGCTATGTCGACACTATAGAAATATAAAAATTCTGAAAATTTTAGACCTTAATCTATATCGGTCCCTTCAAAAAGTCTAAATAAGTAAAAATTGGAAAATAATTTTTTTCATTGGATCGAGTTAATCGATTATTTTGAAAATTTATTATATTATGCAGGCGATAGAAAGCTTTTACCGACACCATGGACTAATTTTTGACTTAATAAATTGATGATCAAAAAAATTATTTTCTCTTCCTTTTTCAATTTTTAATATGATACTTTATGAACAAAATTATGATTCTATCATTTTTACATTTCTTAAAAGACCTATAATCACTTAGTATTTTTTCAAAATTTTATCAATGGAACGCCATAGTTAAAAAAAATTAAAAACTATTTTTATTACTAAATAAATCGAATTTTTCAAATATTCTACCTAAATAATTACAAATTATACTATTATTATTATTATTATTACATAAATAATAAGCTGAAACAAATCTCTTACATTAGAAATAAAAAAAAATGTTCTTACAATGAAATATAACGCCTATTAGAATTTAATAAAAATATAATTTGAAATAATTTGTAACACAACTTTATTAAAATTATATTTCGACGTATTATTTATGTAATAATAATAGTGTAATTTGTAGTTATTTAGGTAGAATTTGTTGAAAAATTCGATTTTTTGGTAATAAAAATAGTTTTGATTTTTTTTTAAACATGGCGTACCATTAAGAAAATTTTGAAAAAAAGTGTTTTACTGAAAACTATTCATTATTGGTTATTAAAATATATTTCTTATCATTGAACTGTCATAAAGTACAATTTTGTGGATTTAATTTTATTTTATTTTCGGGGTAGGGCAAACCCCACCTAGTATGGTATGTGACATTTAGTCACCTAGTATGCGGAGGGTTAAGTTACGATCAAAGTTAATTTGAGTAAATGCGAATTAAGATTATTTGCTTTTAAATGCTATACAGCGTGTTCTGAATGTAGTGGATCAAATTTTAAAGGTAGATAGGGGATGCAATTCTGAGACGAAAGATCTTTTAGCGTTTTTGCAGCTGGCGCACAGGTACTCAGATTAATTAATTTCAATGGGCAATCAGAAGCAAACTTTTTTAGTCTCGCACCTTCGTATATAGTCATAAATGACAAAATCGTGGCAACCTCTTTATTCCCCCGTAAGTGATATGACGTAAGATTGTTTCAAAACTGGTATTAAATATCCAAATTTAATTTCAAAAGGTCAAATTAATTTTACGATTTTTTATTTTACTCAAGAGTGATATAATTTCTCCGCCCCCATTGGTGGCAAAAGTAAAAAAAAATGTACCCGTCCTTTCCTCCCAAATCCTAAAGCTGCTTACTTAATACTTCATCGCCCCTCTACTCTCTTGTCGCTCTTGTGAAAACGCTAAAAAACTTTTTTTCTTAGAATTTCGTTTCCTATGTACCCGTAAAATTTGATCGCTTATTTTTTGGACACCCTGTATATGAGTTATTTCTATCAACTTAACAGATCCCGAAGTATTCGTTCTTTTTATCATAGGAAAAAACTAAAGAAGATTACGATTGTAATTTAAAAGATTAAATTGACTTGTCAAATTGAGCACAGTCATCTTCATCTCAGTTTTCCAATCGGCCAACGTGATTTTGTATAAAATCGAAATAAAACGACCCGAGCTGGAAGTTTCGAAATTGTTGTTAATTTTCGAAATGAGTTTCGCAAGCAGCCCCATGTGCTAGTTCTAAAAACCGACATAAAATAGTGGGCTCATAAAACTTAATAATAAATACCCAAATTCTTTGTTCTTTTTGTTTTTCTAAAATGATTTACGAGCTACAAGCTCTCCTAAAGCTATTTCATAATTTTACCAAGTCCTTCGCGTTTAATTTTTAACTCTGCTTCACTAAATCGTTGTGCATTTAAAAAAACATATTTCTATCGGCTCTTAAATTTTTAGAAAGTTGTTTTATTTCGGAGGAAGTTCGTTAATAAACCGCGCGCGAAGGAAAATGCGAATTAAAACTCGAAATTCGAAATTTAAATGGCAGCAAAAAAAATATAAATATTATTTAAAAATAACCGCAAGCGCCGAGCGCAATTAATTTCAATTAAAATCCGCCGTGTACGTGGCAATAATTTTATTAAATCACAATTATCACGTTTCGAGGCGCGCCCATCTCTTTTTTTTAAACTCTTTTTAATAATCCACTTCCACCCATTCGAAAAAAATAAACAAAGCCCTAAGAAAATAATTGAACGAAATTCCTTTCTTCTCGATGCTCTCGCTTATTATTTTTCACCTTTGGGGCATAATTTAAATTTCAGCACGGCCCCGAACTTTCCCAAACTTTATTCCTTCTAGAACAAATTTAATGGTACCTTTTTTCTCCTTCTTCAATTTGCAAAAGTAATTTTTAATTAAGAGATTCGTTCAATTTTGCATGAGAAGGTTGCGACTTTTTTTCGGGGCGCTCGCCATAAATCTTTAGATTTTTGAGGTGGCGTGTGAATGTGTGATAAGTTTTAAGGGTGACTTTACGATAACGTCCTTTACCTTCTACTCCACTGATTTTATAATCCTTTGAAGGCGCAGGTTTAATGTTGTATGCAAACAAAATCGATCGGAAATGATCCATGGGGATAAAAAGTATTTTTAATTAAAGGCTCACTTTTTTTCGGGGATAGAGTCGCAACCGTTCCATCGATTTTGGAAAAAATTGATTTCGAGTTGGAATCGCAGTTGCATTCGTTTGGAGAAGCGGCAGCGCTCTTACTTAAATGTGATTTATGCGGCTTTAATTTCCTTTATATAATGGCCCGACACTTCATTTCCCTACAACTGAAAGCCCAGGAAAATAGTGCTTGCAATAATCGTGCTCCTCCTCGATCCGGGTTTGCATACGTTTTCATGGTGCCCCCGCCCCCTTTGGTTTTTTAGTTTTTTTAAATTGTATTACCGTTTTCAAACGGGAGGGGGGCTCCATGGCGAGTCGGGGATCGATGCAATGGGGGGCGCAAAAATGTAATTATACCTATCTCTCTATTTTTACACGCTACTAGTTCTACACGGTTTACAAAAATTAAAATTTGAAAAATTTTCAAGCTCAAAATAGGAATTTTCAAGCTCAAAATAGGAATTCTTTGTATTTTTATACACACAAAAAGTAATTCATTTAAAACACTCTAGACCCCGTTTTACAGCTTAGATAGGTGCCCCAGAAAAGTGTCTATCGAAAAAAAATAAAATGTGCCCAATTCAGTAATTTATTTTAATGTAAAATAACACTATAGAATGCATCCCGCATGAAAAAAAAAATATTTTAAAATGTATACTGGGTAATATAGTACAATGTATATTATAATATAATGGGTTATATAGAAATTATATATAACTATTTTTTGTCGTTTTAATTATATAATTGTATACTTTTATTTGTTTATAATGAATATATTTAACTATATAACTTATTTATATATTATAAACTAAAATATTATATTATAATCTATCCATTATATTTCAACCTATTATGAAATTTATTTTCAACAAATTATATTTTGACATTATATAAAGCTTAATAATAATATATATATTGATTTGTATAGTTTAAACCAGTGTTTCCCAACGTTGGGCCCACGCCCCACGGGGGCAATTGATTGCTCAAGGGGGCAATAAAAAAAAATCGACTGTTCCAGAATGTCAATTTAACCATATTAAAAATTATGTATGTGTTACATGGGGGGAAATAATACATTTTTAAAAGTTTAGGTGGGGCATGGCACAAAAAAGGTTGGGAAACACTGGTTTAAACTATAAACCACAGTATACTATACAATTCATATCAACATTATATTTGATAATATAAAAAATTTTTGCCGTTTTATAAAATTATATATTTACAATATATTTTTTATATATACAGTGGAACCTCCATAAGTCGAACCCTGATGAGCCGAATTTTGATAACTCGGACCTGTTTCCCTAGGACTTACCTATTTGAACGTTAATATTTTTATATCGATAACTCGAATTATTTTTAGTCTCCCTTCAACTTCGACTTATCGAGGTTCGACTGTATATAACAAAAATATATATTATTTTCATGCGGTATATACGAGGTCTGTTCAGAAAATAATCGAACTTAATTGTTTTAAACTTTATCATTAATTTTACACATTATTGGTCTTTTTTCTCTTTAAAGTACTCCTTGCTCCTATTGACACAATTTTCCCAGCGATGTTTCCATTGCATAGTTTGCTTTGTTTTCGATTAACACGGTTCCCTATATAAAAAAAATATCATTTCGACTTACCCCTTTTCTCTGGACCTTATCTACCATGTAAATCCGGGAATGGGTGTACGACGGGAGGGTGGGGGGCGCAATACCATAAAGTTTAAAAACAACTGCTTTGTAAGGTCGATTTTTAGTACGACCCTGGTACAAAACGAATTTAATTTATTCAAAGCCCACCGGATTATCGAGAAAAACATTATCTAATCGCAATAATTATTAATTGTTCTTATCAATGTACCGAGCCGATTGCGTTATTTTTCGTTTTTTCTGATTGTTTGGACAAATCAATTACTGTACCGCAGATTACGGTCGATAATTGTATTTATGCGAGGGTCACCGATTTTTTCCTGGTCGAAAGTCGACCCTTCGTGCAGACGCAACTTTTCTTCGGGACGATGCTATCGCAGAGGCCCCCAAAACGTCGGCGAGACCAAAAATAACGTTTCGTCATCGTTTTCTCCGACAGAATTGATTGGAAACATGATTGATGTTCGGCACTTCTTGCTGTTTTACTTCCGTTTTCTATCTATAAATGTTATCCGGGAACCTTTTTATGTCTTATCGACGAATTGAATTAACTCCCATTTAAATGTGCGCCCTTTTAATAATTAATATGTAGGTGTATTTTTTGGGGCTCGAATCGTTTGGAAGCGAGTCTTCTTTTTGACGGGTTTTCGGAAATCGATTTTTTTTTCGGGACGAGGGCGGGGGGCGGAAAGTTTAAAAAGAAAGAAAGCCTTCGGCGGTTCGCCGAACGAATTACAAAAGTAAAGAAACTCGAAAGTTTGCCTTTAATTGTTTTCTCGTTAAAAAATCAATCGTTCGGGGGTTGGAAGTTAAGTGGCTGTAGTTTACGCTTTGAGGTAACGCGAGAACTTTTTAAATACGATTCTCGTTTTTCTAGAAGAAAGCTATGAAATTATTTCGTGCTTAATTAAAGTCGTCGCAACTCATTAGTGAGACTGGAGAGCTCGTAATTAAACGATTTTAGAATTTTTAGTCGCCTTTTTCTGATTTATGTACAGTTTTTAACTTGATTTGTATTTTTTTCGGTTTCGTTGGAGGTTTTTTTCTAAATTGCTTTGCATTGCTCTGCGAGCTTTAATTAGAATATCGAGGTTGCTCTCTTTTTTCAAAACGTATTTAATTTTAATTACTTTAAAAAACTATACATTAACACAAATTTAATTATTTTTATTCGTGTCTATGTCGAAAAACTGATAAAAATGGGGTTATGGTTTGAAAATCAGAAATGGCTGTGGTTCTGACTACAATAGCGACATCTACGGGTGGGATGATAAGTTTTCTTATTTTATGAAGTACCTTCATGTACACGGTGCTGGTTTTGTACGGTTTCCAAAGTGAAAATTCTGAAAATATACATTTTGGCACGAGATTTCGTTTTTGACAGAAATAGGGTTATGTAACTTTTAATTATACAACTTGAGTAAATTTTAAATTGATTAATTATTGTGAATTGTTCTTAAAACCGAGTGCGCACATTCGAGCTCAAAGTGGCACATTCCGATCTCGGGAAAATGAAGCGCGCCGCTCCGCGTCGCGCTTCATTTGCCTCCCTCGCTCGGAAATGTGCCACTTTTCGCTCGAATGCGCACATCTTCGTAATTATTAGATTTGTCTACTTTATCCCTCGCTCTTTTAGATCAAAAAATTTAATTTAGTTTAGTAAATATCGATTTTATGTTCGAAAAACGAATTTACCATAGCAATAAGTGGAAAAGAGCGAAAAGATATGAAAATCTTTTGGGTGCGAGCGAGAGGGAACGATTAAAGTTATTCGACGGACTTTTCGTCTAATTTATCGGCCTAAATTATTGTGAATCGTGCTTAAAACCGAGTGTGCACATTCGAGCTCAAAGTGGCACATTCCGATCTCGGGAAAATGAAGCGCGCCGCCCGCGTCGCGCTTCATTTGCCTCCTCGCTCGGAAATGTGCCACTTTTCGCTCGAATGCGCACATCTTCGTAATTATTAGATTTGTCTACCTCATCCCTCGCTATTTGAGATCAAAAAATTTAATTTAGTTCAGTAAATATCGGTTTTATGTTCGAAAAACGAATTTACTATAGCAATAAGTGGAAAAGAGCGAAAAGATATGAAAATCTTTTGGGTGCGAGCGAGAGGGAACGATTAAAGTTATTCGACGGACTTTTCGTCTAATTTATCGGCCTAAATTATTGTGAATCGTGCTTAAAACCGAGTGTGCACATTCGAGCTCAAAGTGGCACATTCCGATCTCGGGAAAATGAAGCGCGCCGCTCCGCGTCGCGCTTCATTTGCCTCCCTCGCTCGGAAATGTGCCACTTTTCGCTCGAATGCGCACATCCTCGTATTTATCGGATTTGCCTATATTATTATTTTATTCGCGGCTCTTTTAGAAAATGTTGTGGCTCTCTGAATATTAAATATTTCTGTATAAAACTATCTCAAATTTTAGATGCAGTCTTTTTAGCGGCTCTTCGATGTTTTTGTTTTTTTTATTCAATATAGATTTGGCTCTTGTCACCGAAAGGTTGCCGACCCCTGCTATAGACAAATCTACCATAGATTTCCAGTAATTCCCAAATAATTTCGACAAAAAGCCTATTAGAAAAAAATCAATATGCCAACTACCAAAATCACTTTCGCCTAATTTGTGATCTAAATTTGCCCTTCTATTTAAAAAAAAATAAAAAAACTCACCCCTCACTCTTACAAATGAAAAACCGATATTCTAGTTCTTCGGCAAATTTCGAATTCAATTGAAACAAAATACTATCATTAATAAAAATGATTAAAAAGTAAATTAAAAAAATACAATTTCATCAAAAATCAAGTGCCCCGCCAAAAAATTAGGGGACCATTTCTGGGCTTTAATTAAAAAAATAAAAAAATCATTTTGATTTAATAAGATTTTGTTTTTAAGTTTTCTTCTTTAGGCTATTGAGTGATAAATATTTTATATAGATCCCAAGAAGAAAATTATTGATCTTTTTATCATGATATAGTATTAAAATTACGCATTGTATTTGCAAAAACATTTCGACGAAAGCTTCTGAAGATATGGAATTTGTTCTTATTAAAAAAGTTCTTTTAAGATTTGCACATATTGATTTTTAAACTATTTTTTTTTTAGAAATTAATAGCCTACGAAGTACAAGTCAAAAACCAATAGATTTTTCGCCTTTGTTAGTGTTCCTGCTACGTTAATAATATAATATAATATAATTATTGAATTTGTTTACATTCATTTTTGAATCAAAATGTAATTAATTTCTAAAAGTAACTGACCGCTGTTAATTGTCAAAATCTTTCAAGGGGCATATCTCAAAAATTAGGCGGACGTCGATAGGGATGTTCGACATTTTTGAAAAATACGCCCTTTCAGCTTGATTATCCGTCAATTGTTTTTAGGCGACGCCGTATTAGTTTTTTGTAAAATTTACAAAATAAGATTTTAGTTGTTTTATTCATTCTGATATTAAAAGGCTCGGTTTTAAGATGTCGCTGGAAGTTGACTTAATTTTCGGAACTTATTTATTAAAAACGAAACGGAAGGGTGTCAAAAGCAATTAAAAAGAATGGGGAGTAATCAATACCGAATTTTGGGCGAGATTACTTTTAAACAAACGCTTTTAATTCATAGAAATTCCGAAAACGGTTCGCTCATCGGAATTTAATTTAAATATTCCGATTGCTGTTTATTTTGCTAAATAATTGAGTGCGGATTTCCTACGTTAATGTTTAATGTTTTTGTAAACAAGTAACGTTGTTTAATTTATAATTTTAATCAATCATAATTAAACAAAAACATTAAAACAGAAGGAAAACCGTTCAGTATGTGCAATATTTATAATAACACTTTTTTAAACTACATTTTTAAATGACAACAAAGGAAATTTAATCACACAACGGCCCACTTTGTTAGAACAATATTTTTTAAATAATTCGAAAATGTTTATTGATTTACTAAAAACATCGGTCCTTCAACAAGTCGAAAATGAAGCGTTTTATAAATAAACATGTATTTCGTTACAAAGAATTTGCCGTAGATTTAAAGCATTTGTTTGCTAATTTAAGAGATATAAGCCTGTTAGTTTTATTCTTTTTTTTTGAAAAAAACGTGAGTCATTACGAGGATTCGTGCTCACGATTTTGAAGTTCTAAGTCACGGTTTGTTGTTCTGCCTTTTGTCGTTTGTTCTCGTAATTTGACTTTTTAATTCGTTTTAAAGCAATCAATTGCTCTCTTGCTTATTTATATTTTCTTGTTGCAGGTGAGAATTCCTCCCACAAACAAAAAAAAACTAAGTAATCAGAGTCCGAACGTAAGTTTTTGAACAGAGTCTTTGCATGTTTTCGATTATTTTTGAGATTTTTTAACCTCCGTGTACTAGGTGGGGTATAACTTTTTTTGTAAAAACGGGTCGTTTGCGCACATCTTTGTATTTATTATATTTCTGTACATTAATCTTCTCTTTTTCAAAGCAAAAAATTAAATTCTAGTAGATATCGATTTTATGTTTTGAACAATGTATTTACCATAGCAATGAGTGGGAGCGAGCGAAAAGATACGAAAACGTCGCAAGTGCAAGTGAAAGGGAACGATAAAAATTATTTAGTGAATTTTTTGGCCTAAATTATCGCGATTTGTGCTGAAAATCGAGTGTGCACATTCGAGCTCAAAGTGGCACATTCCGATCTCGGAATGAAGCGCGCGCCCGCGTCGCGCTTCATTTGCCTCCTCGCTCGGAAATGTGCCACTTTTCGCTCGAATGCGCACATCTTTGTATTTATTATATTTCTTTATATTAATCTTTTTTTTTTCAAATCAAAAAATGAATTTCAGTCTAATAGATATCGATTTTATGTTTTGAACAATGTATTTACCATAGCAATGAGTGGGAGCGAGCGAAAAGATACGAAAACGTCGCAAGTGCAAGTGAAAGGGAACGATAAAAATTATTTAGTGAATTTTTTGGCCTAAATTATCGCGATTCGTGCTGAAAATCGAGTGTGCACATTCGAGCTCCAAGTGGCACATTCCGATCTCGGGAAAATGAAGCGCGCCGCTCCGCGTCGCGCTTCATTTGCCTCCCTCGCTCGGAAATGTGCCACTTTTCGCTCGAATGCGCACATCCTCGTGTTTATTATATTAGGATAATTTACCGTGGGCTCCTTCAAATCAAAAATTTTAATTCAATTTAGTAAATATTGATTTTGTACTCGAAACACGTATTTACCATAGCAATGAGTGGAAGGGAGCGAGAAGATACGATAATCTTGTTAATGCAAGTGAGATGAAACGATTACAATTATTCAATTAATTTTTCATGTAATTTATTGGGCTAAATTATTGCGAATCGTTCAGAAAGTTTATTCTAATGCATAAATAAAGATGTTTACTGAAACCTATTCATTATTGGTTATTAAAATATATTTCTTATAATTTAATTGTCATAAAGTGCAATTTTGTGGATTTTATTTAATTTTATTTTTGGGGTATGGCAAACCCCACCTAGTATGGCATGTGATATTTAGTCACCTAGTATGCGGAGGGTTAAAACAGAGGTAGTCATAATTAAATTATTCAAAATTGTCGGTAAATATATTTAATATATGTATTATTTTCTTTCAAATAATTACATTTGCGTTATTTAAAGTAATTTTGATGAAAATCAAAGAAAGAAAGACAGAGTTAGAAGAAAAGAAAATATAAACAAATTTACAAAAAAATTATACAAACCTAAAATAAGGTGTTTAGGTTTTGAATTATTTTGTTATAATTTGTATTTTATAATTTATATTATTTGATGAGAAAGCATTTGGGTTGATATAAACTAAAAAAATATTAACGCAACCAGTAACAAATTAAAAGAAAACATATCAATATATTAACCCTATATTTACAAAAAATATATATTACAAACTCATAATAAGGGTTGAACGACAGTGTTATTGTTTTTTTAATCGCCACATAATCGGATTAATTGGCAAAAAATCTAAATACAAAAGTAAAAAAAAATTATATGTGGATTAAGCGAACATTTATTCAAATAGACACGAACCCAAAGTAAGCATTTCGTTTTTTTGAAAAATTCGGGTTATGCCAAAACAAAGTTTTCCAATTTTAACTAACGAAAAAAATCGTTATTACAAGTTTAAAAAAAACAAATTAGTGTATGAAGTGAACTTTTAAATAAAAAATTTCAAAAGCTACAAAATTAATTAATTTTGAAGCCCAAAGGTACGTAATATTTAAATACACAAACACATACGCCAAAATTAAGCAACCTTTTGGTATTTTATTAATAAAAAATTTCACCGATTTCAGGACACGAATTTTAATCATTTGGATACTTTGAAGCATTTTGAACTTTGTCAAAAATATCGAATGGTTTTTTTGTTTTAATAAAAAATCGACGATTTAAGTGGATTTAATTTCCAAAAATTTTGTTTTCGTTTTCAAAAACGATTTCCACTTAGAAATCTTGAAGCCCACTATTATAAATAACTTTTAATCGGAAACTAATCATGTTTACTTTTTTTTTGTGTAATGAACACAAACAATTTGGGTCTCAAACCTTGACCTTACTTTTAATCGGTGATTCTCAAACTTTTTTCGGCTTCTACCCACATTTAACGCTTTTATTTTTGCAATTTATTTTTAAAAAGGGGAACGAATAAAAAATATTCTTTTATTATTTTTGATTTTTTTGAAACAGACAAGCATAATTTTTATACAGTACTTGATGATTTTTCCGACTTTTCTATATCCAAAACTTGAATTGATTTCTCAAATATATTTTTCCTTAAAAATTAAATAATTTTCAATTAAATCAGACTTTAAAATATTTTTTATAAAAAATTAATAGATTGTGTTAAATGGTAGCGAGGAAACAAAATGTTGGGAATCTCTGGTTTAGTTTATTTCATTCTATCTGTGAGAGTTGCGATAGCATCGTAGGCATTCGACCGATAAAAAAAATAACTACACACCCAAAATTGACGGTCATGATCAAATCCGAGAGCTCATCTTCTTCATCAAAATGGGCACGTCTCGTTCTAAAAGTCACTTTAGATTTAGATATGGACCAAAAGTTGTAAAAGTGAGAAGCCCCCATTGTTTGTTTTTTTTCTTAATTGGTCTTTGATTAGTTTCTTTCTTCTCTTTACCCCGCGCTTCGAATTTGAAAAATAATCAAAATTTTCTCACGTGCATCGTTTTCCCAATTTTTAGATTAGGGATTTCAAGGCTCCAAGTCTGTCGAATATTAATTTTTAGTTTTCCTTCAAAAAAATGGGGTTCACGGTCACTGACACATTTTATTTTTTTGCGTTGTCGAGCACTTTAATTTGGTAGCTTTCTTTATCTGATTTAGAAAATCCATTAACAATGCAAAAGCTTACAATACACTCTTGACTTCTTTTTTTGTTCGAAAAGCCATCTTAAGCTCTTCTCGCAAAAGAAGAAAAGAGGGAAAGTTAGAGGTCGACTGGAAATCTAAATAATTTAATTTGGTTTTCTTTTTTTTGATTCGATTGCAAATTATTTGTGTGTCGGCGGATTTTTCTTCGACAATGTAGAAGGGATCGCTGGCCACCGAAAAAAGATTGACAAGTAAACATAAGTTGGGGAGCAAATATAAGGGGCTGTTTGTTAGGGGACGGTGTATCGGCGGTGTCGTGTGTCTCCATCAATGTTGTCAACATCTGTAATGCAGTTTGTGCATTATTATGGACGAGCTGCACCCAACTAACGACGATGTGGTTTCGGTAATTAATTAACGGGGGGACGTTGAAGTGTTATTCGTAAATCATATAATGTGTGATAAAGATCGATCAATTTTAATAACGAATTGTGCTTGAAAAGTGGCTCACTAAACTTTTAAAAAAATATACAGTAGAGTGAATAAATAAATGGAAATTGCAAATTCAGTTAGAAAAGCGCTAATAATAAAATAATTTAAACATATAAAAAAAATATTTTTATTATATATTGATGGGTTAACAATATTAAACATATTACACTATTAATTTAAACACATTACTTAACTATCATTTCAAAAATTAAATATAACGTTTAAGTGCTACTTGAATCTTTAATATTATCTTTTTTAAAATAATGGCAACATATGTGCTATACTTATTATTAATTGAAACATATCCGCTATTGAAGAAAGGGTTTTTCTTTTTTCTTTATCAAAAATGACAAGAGATCTAATATTAACCCATTTACGGCCACCGATGCGTAAATGCATCACCTGACATTTTGATTTTTGTTTTTGAACAACGTTAAGTAAATTCGAATTTTTTCTATAAACAATAGTATTTCAAGATAGTATAGCATTAATTAAAATATAAATTACAAACAGATTATAAAAGATGTAGAAAATTAAAATTCATAAATATGTCGAAAATTAAGATTATTCGCAGAGTATATTTTCATTTTATTTTATTTCACATGGGTAGCAGTACATATATTTATTTTTAACAGTTTTATTAAAAAAATACTAAAAAAACAAATAAATAACATTTTATAACAAAACTAAATAATTAAAACTTATCAAACTTTCCTTTATGTAAACATCTCTAAAAAGAGTTATTTTTAAATTTACAAAATTCAGCTTATAACGCAAGCACTGGAAATTTTTTGATCATGTAACTACCTGTTTGGCAAATCTAAAAATCAATACTTTGTAGGCTTCGTGAAAAATCAATACTTTGTCGGCTTTGTGAAAAATCAATACATAAACTCCGCCCCTTTACTTAACGCAAATATGCCTTAACTTATATGTAGGCAGCTTGAATACAACGTGCTTTGAATGTAACATATGTGAAAAATTAGGAAATTTAAATTATAAAAGTCTTTAAAACATTTTTTTCAATTAATTTCATGTTCATTGTTCCATTAATATAGAAAATTTATATTTCTAATAGTGTTTTAATGTCTCGGCGCTAAATGGCTTAATGTCGGTATTAACAATTTTAATTTTTTTTACACAGTTTGATAAAAAATATTTCTCGTCGCTTTAATTGCAAAAACAAATTGCCGTACTCTAACAGCCCGTGGTCTATTTTTGAAATAATAATATTGCGTTTTTATTTTGGCTTGCACATTTTTACCTAATTGGTTATTGCGATTTCCAAGAACTTTTTTACAGCTTTTTTCAATGTCTTTGTGCTTCAGATTTCATTTGCGTAAACAATTTTTATTTATGTTTTGATCAAAATAAATCAATCGTGTAGACCAGGGGTGAGCAACCTTTTTAATCAACGGGCCGATTTAAATTTTAAAATTTTTTGGCGGGCCGCACATAAAGTAACACTTTTTAATAATTTACAAAACTTTATTTATAATAAACATTAGAATTAGAATAAAAAAATATAAAATTTAAAAAAGTAAAGATTTCATATACAAATTTTAATGCAAAATAAAAACAAACAAGAAAAGAACAGAAAAACGAATTTACTGGAAAATTGTTTCGGTTTAGTATGTATTACCATTTTATTATAATTAATTTTATAACAATATATTGATGGGAGAAAGTCCATAAAACAAATTCAATTTTCGAAATGTTTGGCGCGCCGCATATACATGTTTAACGGGCCGAAAGCGGCCCGCGGGCCGCGTGTTGCTCATCCCTGGTGTAGACGAATATTTTATCTGACATATAATAAACAAATTTTAATACGATAAACACACTTTATGTGCTATTTTGTTGTTCTAGGACGCATTTCTAAAAACTTATTCACCCTACTGTATATTAAAGTATCATTTCGGGAAGCACGCTTATCAAATTACAAAAATAATTTAAAATGTATGCATTCATCGTTTTTCATTAAATTCAAAAAATCAAGTTGGGATCACTAAAAGATTTTATGTTCGGAAACACTATGAATATCTTTCGTACAAGAGTGGCGCCATTTAACATTCATTGTATCTTATGTCTTTCTGTGCAAATACGGTCTTTCTTATTTAGTACGGTATTAATATGTCTTTATTTTAAGCAGAAAATTTTTAATCGTTCTCTCTCACTCGCACTGACGAATTTGTCGTATCTTTTCGCTCTTTTCCACTCATTGCTATGGTAAATTCGTTTTTCGAACATAAAATCGATATTAACTAAACTAAATTAAATTTTTTGATCTGAAAGAGCGAGGGATAAAGTAGGCAAAACTAATAATTACGAAGATGTGCGCATTCGAGCGAAAAGTGGCACATTTCCGAGCGAGGGAGGCAAATGAAGCGCGACGCGGAGCGGCGCGCTTCATTTTCCCGAGATCGGAATGTGCCACTTTGAGCTCGAATGTGCACACTCGGTTTTAAGCACGATTCACACCAAATTTAGGCCGATAAATTAGACAAAACGTCAGTCGAATAACTTTAATCGTTCCCTCTCGCTCGCACTCAAGAAATTCTCGTATCTTTTCGCTCTCTTCCACTCATTGCTATGGTAAATTCGTTTTTCGAACATAAAATCGATATTGACTAAACTAAATAAAAAAATTTAATCTGAAAGAGCGAGGGATAAAGTAGGCAAAATTAATAATTACGAAGATGTGCGCATTCGAGCGAAAAGTGGCACATTTCCGAGCGAGGGAAGCAAATGAAGCGCGACGCGGAGCGGCGCGCTTCATTTTCCCGAGATCGGAATGTGCCACTTTCGCTCGAATGTGCACACTCGGTTTTAAGCGCGATTCACAACAATTAATTGACTTTCTTAGACGGCTAACTTCGTACTGTCGAATTTTCGTTAGAGATGCGCGCGCAACGCCCTCTGAAGAAGTATAACTTCAAAAATTGTACGGATCCACCCCATTCTGTACGCCTTATTTATTTTTCTGCGGCGCCATGTTATTAAAAAGACATACAAACACGAAGAATTCGTGTTTATTCAGATGCCCTCGACAACAAACGAAGACGTTTTTATCTTCGCCAGATGAAGTGTAAATTTTTAGTTGAGCGCGAATAAAAACCGTCTCAAAAAAATGGAGGGCACGAAATCCGGCTCGCTGTTAGATCTTTCGTGCAGCGAATCACGAATTTTATTTTAATTAAATGTTGTTAAATTAACAAAGTGTATTTTAGAACAGTTTGTGCTTCGATCGCATGTCCGAGATTATTTTTTCTCTTCGTTGCGCAAACTACTTTCGTAAACGTCCGATTTTATCGCGAATTGTTGCCCGAGTATTTTCGCCCGAAACAAAGAGGGCGCTTTTGCCACGTCCGATTTCGAAAAAGTTCGATGTCTCGGAGAACGAAAAAAAGATTTTTAAGTTTCTTCGCGAGTTGGGCGTACAAATGGATTAATAATTACGGGTGTTCGTCTAACCTGTAATTAAGTTGAAGAAAAAAAAAGAAGAAAAAAAACAACTTAGAAAGTACGTAATGAAATTTTAATTTCGTTCGCGGTTCGATTTGGATTTAGTTTTTGAGGCGCCCCCGTTTGCGCGATATCGACTTAGCCACATGTGCAAAAATAAAAGATGTAAAATTGCAATAAAAGCGCGCCAAAGTTTGCCATAATTTACGACACAAATAAAATCTGCGAGCGCATAATTTTGTAAATTTGGAAGCTGAAAGTAGAATAATGCCAAAAGTAAATATCTTGAAAGCTAATATAAAGTTCGCATTTCGTATAAAAGAAGTTTTTAATAGCGACCCCGGAATATGGAAAAGAATTCCGAGGGTTGATATTCGGGTTTATTTTAATTTAAACGCTTTCCTTTTTACCGGCCCCCCGAAAATCGACAATTTTTCCGTTTTTTGCGCCATGCAAAACAATAACGAAAAATAATTACTTATTCATCGACTTCGAGCTCGCTTAAAACGATTTTTAATTCCAAATTCGGTTTCATTCTTCGAAACAATACGAGCGCCTTTGTGCACATTTCGACGGATCGTTTTATAATCGAAATTTCGAACGGGCGCTTTTGTCAAATTCGGAAAAAAAATGTACGGTCGAAAGCGTAAAAAAAGCTCAAACGGTTTTAAAGAGAGGCAACTTTTCTAATTAAAAAGTTTAACTCATTTCCTATAAGTACAAAAGTGATTGGCGAAGTTTTTAGCGAGTTTTAGATGGAATAATTTTTCTCGCTTTGCAGATATTTGATGTCGGCGGTTCGTCTGCACTTTGTGCCCCCCTTTTGCTGCGATTTTTATTTTTTTCCCATGGATATCGTAATTTGTGTTCGGATCTCGTTTGCGCGAGTTTTCGATCGAAGAAAACGAGAATTTTGATTTGGCCTTCCGCATGCTAGGTGACTAAATGTTACATGCCGTACTGGGTGGGGTTTGCCGTACCCCGAAAATAAAATGACATAAATTTACAAAATTGTACTTTATGACAGTTAACTGATAAGAAAGATATTTTTTTAATATTTAATAATGGATAGATTTATTAATAAAAATACAAAAACTAAGACCTATAATCACTCAGAATTTTTTCAAAATTTTCTTAATGGTACGGCATGTTTAAAAAAAATTAAAACAATTTTTATTACCAAAAAATCGAATTTTTCAACAAATTCTACCTAAATAACTACAAATTATACTATTATTATTACATAAATAATACGCTGAAATATAATTTTAATAAAGTTGAGTTACAAATTATTTCAAATTATATTTTTATTAAATTCTAATAGGCGTTATATTTCATTGTAAGAACAATTTTTTTCGAATGTCTAATGTAAGAGATTTGTTTCAGCTTATTATTTATGTAATAATAATAATATAATTTGTAATTATTTAGGTAGAATTTGTTGAAAAATTCGATTTGTTTAGTAATAAAAATAGTTTTTAATTTTTCAAATTTTTACTTATTTAGACTTTTTGAAAGGACCGATATAGATTAAGGTCTAAAATTTTCAGGATTTTTATATTTCTATAGTGTCGACATAGCCATAGAATATCATTAAGATATTTACAAAATTAATTTCTATCGTAACACATGGAACTTTCTAGATCAAATTATAGAAAAAATATTTTTTTTAATACGGTCCTCCATATTTTAGGGGATGATTATACCCTATGATAGAAGACTTTTTTCTAAATAAATTTTATTCTAAAAATCAAAAATAAAGCAAGGGCGAATTAATTTCTATCGTAACACATGGAACTTTCTAGATCAAATAATAGAAAAAATAATTTTTTTAATACGGGAGCTTTATATTTTAAGGGATGACTATACCCTATCATAGAAGATTTGTTTCTAAATAAATTTTATTTTAAAGATCAAAAATAAAACAATGACCAATTAATTTCTATCAAAACGTTTCTATTCTATAATTAAAAAAATATTTATTTTATAAAGCGGTCCTTTATATTTTGGGGGATGATTATGCCCTACAATAGAACATTTTTTTCTTAATAAACCTTATTTTAAAAATCAAAAATAGAGCAATGACGAATTAATTTCTTTCCTAACACTTGTAATTTGCTAGACTGAATAATTGGAAAAATATTTTTCTTAAATGGGGTCCTTTATATTTTGAGGCTTGATTATACCTTACAATGGAAGATTTTTTTCTAAATAAATTTTATTTTAAAAATCAAAAATAAAACAAAGGTGAATTAATTTCATCACATGGAACTTTCTAGATCAAATAATAGAAAAAGTATTTTTTTTAGTACGGTCTTCCATATTTTAGGGGATAATTATACTCTACCATAGCAAATTTTTTTTCACATAAACTTTGGTTTAAAAGTCGAAAAGAAAGCAATGACGAATTACTTCCTGTCGAAACGTACAGATTCTCTGCTAAAAAAAAGTTAATACTGTTTTTCATATTTTAAGGGATTATGATACCCTACAATACAATTTTTTTTTCTAAATAAACGTTAGTATTTAAAAGGGAAGAATAAAGAAAGGATGAATTAATTTTTATCGAAACATAAAATCAATATTCACTAAACTAAATGTAATTTTTTGATTTGAAAGAGCAAAAAATAAAAAAGGTATCTAAAAAATACAAAGTATGTGCGCGTTCGAGCGAAAAGTGGCACATTTCCGAGCGAGGGAGGCAAATGAAGCGCGACGCGGAGCGGCGCGCTTCATTTTCCCGAGATCGGAATGTGCCACTTTGAGCTCGAATGTGCACACTCGGTTTTAAGCACCATTCACAATAATTTAGGCCGAAAAATTAATTAAGCAATTTTAATCGTTCCCTCTCACTTGCATCGACAAGATTATTGTATCTTCTCGCTCCCTTCCACTCATTGCTATGGTAAAATCGATATTTACTAAATTACATTAAAATTTTTGATTTTCCATTGATTTTTCATTTTTTCGAGATCGGAATGTGCCACTTTGAGCTCGAATGTGCACATGGTTTTAAGCTCGATTACCAAACGTCCCGTTTTAACAAAAAAAAAAAATTGTTAACGTTAGTTATACCCCCCACCTAGTAATACCAAAAAAAAATTTTTTGCGTTAGAATTTATTGGGAAAAATGTTAATGCGGTCGAGAAAAAGTGCATTAAGTACATTTCCGGTTCGTACGAAGAAAATGGCATAGAAATGTTATGGAAAAAGAGGCAAACAAGCGCTATAATGTTGGCATTGTTTTCGGACGATTAAAGATGTGAATAATTCATGTCCTTAGTGCTGAGTAAATTGTAAAAAAGAAGCCATAAATATGGGCATTATTTTCATATTTCCGGCTAAATGTCGACGATTACAGTTTTTGGTACGAGGCGTTGTAATGCGTTTAACAGGAACGGCGCGTCGCGACGCTTTCTTCAGAAAGATGTAATATTTTTTTCTTACTTTAAACTGCGGCGAAAGTTATAGGTAAATTTAGGAGAATGTGCATCAGGGACGTATTGATACAAAAATTAATCGAACGAAATTTCGAAAAATGTTTTTTTTGCATATAAACGACTTATGTAAAATGTTTTTGAAGTTATACTTCTTTTGGCACGCCGAGAGTAAAAATCTAGCATGCAACGGGAGTTGCGCGCGCACAGCCGACGAAAAGTCGACAGTATGAAGTTAGCCGTCTAAGAAAGTAAATTAATTTTTATGAATAATATATTATGAGTTTTTTGTATTTAATTTCTCTTCTATTTCACGAGTACAACATTTAACAATCCAACTTTTTTCGTTAGACTTTATAACTCTTAAATATTTCCATTTGAATCGTTGATTTTTTAAAAAACCAAAAGACTTTGATCGAAGAAAGAATTTTGGAAAGATGGTAATTCGGTGCGATTAAAACAGGAACAAAATTGTCCAATTACAAAAAAAAAATAGTTTTTAGGACAGAAGATTTCGGTAACATTTTGAAATGCTTAAAACCCAAAATTCGAAGATGGAGATATGTCAAAAAGTATTTTTTAAAATGCATAAGTAGGCCCCGATTTGTCCAGTAAGTTTTTTTTCAATCTTATTTGTTTTTGAATTTTATTTTCAATTTTAATTTGTTGTATACTATTAATTTTGTATTGTCCTTTTCTTTTAACTAGTTTATAAATTGTTTTTAAGTTTTTTTTTAATTTTTTGATAATTCTTTTCTAATAACGATTTACTTTTCTGAAATGATTAAAGTGTTTGTTTTTTCAGGCGCGCGCATCTTCGAAACTGCCTGGAAAAGCTGAAGGATATTGTGCCTTTGGGTCCAGAAGCATCCAGACATACAACTTTAGGACTTCTAACGAAGGCGAAGAGATTTATAAAGGTACATTTCAGATGTAAATAATTTTATGGAGTGTCTGCGTATTTGATTTAAGGGTTTAGTTTTCCATCTTCCTATGCACCATTTAAACCTCGGATACGTCGAGGAAAACTCCTCTCCCTCCTCCCTCCTCTCTTCAAAGGCAACGAGGAAATATTGTTGCCATTCGTTTTCCTGCCTTTCTGCTATTTCTTAAGGTTTCGTAATTTTATACGTGGTTTTCTCCAGAGCTGTGCGGATTCTCCGCGTTTTAATTTTATGCTTATTAGGATTTTGTGCTCCGTTACCTTCACACACTTTTTTTTGAAGTTGTACTTCTTTCGGGGCGTTGAGAGTAAAGTTAATGAAAAGCTGATGAAAATACGACAGTAAGAAGTTAGGTGTCGAAGAAAGTCAATTAATTATTGTGAATCGTGCTTAAAACCGAGTGTGCACATTCGAGCTCAAAGTGGCACATTCCGATCTCGGGAAAATGAAGCGCGCCGCTCCGCTTCGCGCTTCATTTGCCTCCCTCGCTCGGAAATGTGCCACTTTTCGCTCGAATGCGCACATCTTTGTATTTATTATATTTCTGTACATTAATCTTTTCTTTTTCAAATCAAAAAATGAAATTTAGTCTAGTAGATATCGATTTTATGTTTTGAACAATGCATTTACCATAGCAATGAGTGGGAGCGAGCGAAAAGATACGAAAAAGTCGCAAGTGCAAGTGAAATGGAACGATAAAAATTATTTAGTGAATTTTTTGGCCTAAATCATCGCGATTCGTGCTAAAAATCGAGTGTGCACATTCGAGCTCAAAGTGGCACATTCCGATCTCGGGAAAATGAAGCGCGCCGCTCCGCGTCGCGCTTCATTTGCTCCCTCGCTCGGAAATGTGCCACTTTTCGCTCGAATGCGCACATCTTCGTATTTATGGAATTTATTTATATTAATTTTTGTACGTCTTTATTATAATTTACCGTGCGATCCTTCAAATCAAAAATTTTAATTCAATTTGTTAAATATCGATTTTATATTCGGAAAATGTATTTACCATAGCAATGAGTGGAAGGGAGCGAGAAGATACAATAATCTTGTCGGTGCAAGTGAGAGGGAACGATTAAAATTATTCAATTAATTTTTCGTGTAAAATGTATTGGTCTAAAGGCCATAGGGGGATAAGCATGGTAAACATGCCTTTTGTAAATGTCTTAATGATATTCTATGGATATGTAGACACTATAGAAATATAAATATCCTGAAAATTTTAGACCTTATTCCATATCGGTCCCTTCAAAAAGTCGAAATAAGTAAAAATTGAAAAATAATTTTTTTCATTGAATCGAGTGAATCGATTATTTTGAAAATTTAGTATATTATGCAGGCGATAGAAAGCTTTTTCGGACACCATGGACTAATTTTTGACTTAATAAATTGATGATCAAAAAAATTATTTTCTCTTACTTTTTCAATTTTTATTATGATACTTTTTGAGCAAAATTATGATTCTATCATTTTTACATTTCTTAAAAGACCTATAATCTCTCAGAATTTTTTCAAAATTTTCTCAATGGTACGCCATAGTTCGCTCGAATGCGCACATCTTCGTATTTATTGATATTCATTTTTGCACGTGGTACTAATTAATTTAGTCACGTCAAAGAAGTATAACTTCTAACGCGCGTACAAAAGCACACAAACCGGTTTGTTTTTAAACACTCTTCAATCCAGCCTCTTAAGACTTCCCCAAGCCATTTTTTTCAGGATTCAATTAGTTTTTTACATTACTTTGTCTAAAAAATGTATCATCAACACTTTAATCCATTCCATAATTTCGGCTTAATCAAAATATCTTGAAAGCACCTTAATGCTTTTTGATTTTAATGTAAATCAAAAACACAAACAATAAATTAGATTCAATAGCAATTTTTTACAAAAATCTTCAAGTATAAGACCTTAGGAATATTTTAATTGTAGGGGAATCTGTTGTACCTTGGCCCTTTTTTCACTTCTAATTTTTTTAAAATTGTATATGAAACAATTTGTTGATAAAATAAATTGCATCGTAGGGGGGCACTAATAAGTTATTCACCATAAAATATTTGAAAGCATTACGAACCGTTTACTCAAATTGCTATAAGATTTAAAAATTAGTGGATCTATGGTCTAGATACAACAGAGGAGATGTACCTTGGCTCTATTCACATTAAGCAAAATAAAACCCATTGTTCTATGAAAACTACATATTTATTTTTGGATTATAAGAACCACTAATGTTCTTCTTTGAGATGACACTAAAATTGTTTCAAAAATTAACGAAACTTTTCTCGTATACTCAAATTTCACATACTTAATGGTTAACTTTGCAACAATTTAAATTTTTCGTTAGACTTGCGAGGCATATGATCTGAAGCAAAATAAAAAAAAATAAGAATTTATAACAAAGGTATATCTAAATTTTCATTTGTTGCGCGTTGATCTTAGGGCCAAGGTACAACTTATTGACAGTGACCGAGGTACAACACACCGATCCTTGATGTTTAAACTCAAAAATAAAATTAAAGATTATGCTGTGCCGAAATCAGACCACTACTATGCAAACATCAATAAATAATTTTTCTATTACGATGAGTCATTTGTTATTAGGTAATAAAAATCAATAAGATATTTAAGCGAAAAGAATATAAAAAGACTTACTTTTTTTCGATTAAAAATTTTAATTGATCTCATACATTAACAAAGTACATTGGCCAGCTGCTGCTAACTTCACGTTAATGGCTGTCAATGTGACATTTGAAATAGCAAAAAATATGGGCCACGAAAGCTCGCTAATATTTAAAAAAATTAAGGAACCAAGGTACAACAGGTGCCCCTAATCCCTAATCTATAAAATATTTTTCTTTAAACAAAAACGATTTAATTAACTAGTATTTTCTATAAGACTAGAGTCCTAAAATAGCTAAAGCCGGCTCTGCTTCAACTAAACGTTTTCTTTTATCGATTCCCCTATCAACCCTCCGCCGACCCAAATTTCCCTACAAAACATTTCTCAGTTTACAAAAAAACAGCATTTCGAAAAGTTAAGAAGCAAAAAAAAACTACGAAGCAATAAAGAAAAGCATCAAACAGAAGCTAAAAGATGTTAGAAAGAAACAACCATTAAGGAAACAAACACCATCGAGTATATTTAACATCTTTTTTATGACACAATAAAAAAAAAGAAGAGTTTCGGCAGAGTGACTTTTTTCCAACTGTTTAGGGGGATGGCAATTTATTTGGTGGGATCCATCCTCGCCGCATCCATTTTCTTTAAAACGAATTAATTTTATTTGTCTTCGATTTGCAACCAAAATATTGGGAAGAAGGTGTGTGTGTAGGAGAGAACACATGTCTTTCACAAACAACCTTCTTCCACATACGCACACACAAACCTAATCCTGGAAGAAAAGGAAAAAGGGAAAAAAAGTAGATTTTAAAATTCTCGAGAGTCCGCAAGGCGAATTGCTTTTAAAAAGGAAAAATTCGAGTTGCGTGCAACAGAAGAAATAAAAGGCATTCTGTAACGAAACTCGACAGAAAGGAAGTCCTTGGAAAGAAATCGAGAGGTCCTGGAAATTCTTACCCTCTGTCAATAACCGACGAGTTTCTGAAGCGGAATTGGCCTGCCATTTAGCTTCTTCAATGCAAAAGAAAATGATATATCTGTTCTTTTAGTTGTTTACAATGTTGCCTCTGGCTTTTCTCTAAATTAAATGCTTTCGAGCACCAAACATAATTATTTTCAAACATGAAATCTAAGATGGACATATAAGCGATCCGAGAAAGGAAAATAACTTTAAATAACAAGTTTCCATCTACAATTTCATAATAATTTAAACGATCTCCGCCCCCTTCAGCCCTCGAAATAATACAAAGGCCATTCGACTCGACTTTTATTTCAGCTCTTTTGTTGGATTTCTTTTTTATGCGTTCGAAAAGCATTTCGAGAAAATAAAATCTAAAAGTTATTATTGTCGTTTGCAAAACGTATTTTATTTGTGCGTTTTCGAGTTGTTTTTTAGCACCCCTCGCTCTTCGTAATTCATTTATCGGACACAAAAATGGAGCAATTGAAAAGACCAACAGAAAAAATCGGTGCGTTAGAAGTTATACTTTTTTGGCGTACTAAATTAAATAAAATCACGCGTAAAAATACGAGGATGTGCGCATTCGAGCGAAAAGTGGCACATTTCCGAGCGAGGGAGGCAAATGAAGCGCGAGATCGGAGATCGGAATGTGCCACTTTGAGCTCGAATGTGCACACTCGATTTTAGGCACGAATCGCGATGATTTAGGCCCAAAAATACACTAAATAATTTTTATCGTTCCATGTCACTTGCACTTGCGACTTTTTCGTATCTTTTCGCTCGCTCCCACTCATTGCTATGGTAAATGCATTGTTCAAAACATAAAATCGATATCTACTAGACTAAATTTCATTTTTTGATTTGAAAAAGAAAAGATTAATGTACAGAAATATAATAAATACAAAGATGTGCGCATTCGAGCGAAAAGTGGCACATTTCCGAGCGAGGGAGGCAAATGAAGCGCGACGCGGAGCGGCGCGCTTCATTTTCCCGAGATCGGAATGTGCCACTTTGAGCTCGAATGTGCACACTCGATTGTAGGCACGAATCGCGATGATTTAGGCCAAAAAATTCACTAAATACTTTTTATCGTTTCATTTCACTTGCACTTGCGACTTTTTCGTATCTTTTCGCTCGCTCCCACTCATTGCTATGGTAAAAGCATTGTTCAAAACATAAAATCGATATCTACTAGACTGAGTTTCATTTTTTGATTTGAAAAAGAGAAGATTAATATAGAGAAATATAAAAAGTACAAAGATGTGCGCATTCGAGCGAAAAGTGGCACATTTCCGAGCGAGGGAGGCAAATGAAGCGCGACGCGGAGCGGCGCGCTTCATTTTCCCGAGATCGGAATGTGCCACTTTGAGCTCGAATGCGCGCACTCGGTTTTAAGCGCGATTCACAATTATTAATTTACTTTGTAAATACTTAATACATAGCAGATCTATAGCCCAAATTTGTAGAATTTTTGTTTAAAAAAAATCGGTGCGAGTTAGAAGTTATACTTCTTTGGTGTAACTAAATTAAATATATTGCGTACCTTGGGTTTGTGTATAGCTAGAACGACCACTGGTTTCCAAATTACAGTGGAACCTCGGTATACGACTTTAATCAGTTTCTTATGTTTGGACTTTTACCGACTAGGAAGTATACCAAACCAATGTTTCCCATGAGAAGTGATGTAAAAATGATTAATTCGTTCTCATAAAAAAAAAAAACTTTGCCTGATATAGGGTTGTAAAATACTTTAAATACTATTTGAGCATATTAATGAAAGAATAAATTTTGTTATTAATTTTGTTATTATATTGTTTAAATCTTTAAATCAAAATCTTTTTAATATTAAAATATAGTAAAATCAAAAACAATTTTTTTTTATTCTATGGAAGAAGAGTCCCATTTTGGGTTTTTTACTTTTCCACCTTCTGTCGCTTTTCACTAAGATCAGCAACTTTATTAAAAATACGTCCAAAATAGTGTTCTAGGTACTAAAATTATAAAGATCAATCTTAATTGTTTTTTAACCATGCAGCGCCAGATTTTGTCTCGTGGAATAGTACGTTTACTGTAGGTCTGTTTCTAGGGTGTAGATTACTTCTTAGTTTGACTGTACATATCATAGTGCTATTTATTCATAGATGACGCGTATAATTGAATTAAGCCGTATACCGAACAAAATTTGTTTCTTCCAAACAGGACGTATTTTGAAATGGACATATTCTAAAGCAGACGTATACCGAGGTACCACTGTATAGCTTACTGTGCCCCCCTCCCCCTCCAAATATAAAATCTAACATTGTACATCGAAAACAAAGCAAAATATATATCAAATGAACAGTTATTTTTGAAAATTAATAATACATGCTGAAAAACGAACTCTTTGCTTGCAAAATTTTGTAAAAATATTAAGAAATTGATATTGGGCATGTTTTGTATTTAATTGTGGGGGGGATACAGCACTGGGTTCGCCAGTAGGTAGCAAAAACCATAATATTCGATTAAAATTTCTTGGTCTCAAAATAAGTAGATTCGTGTAGAAAACCAATAAACACGAGGATGTGCGCATTCGAGCGAAAAGTGGCACATTTCCGAGCGAGGGAGGCAAATGAAGCGCGACGCGGAGCGGCGCGCTTTATTTTCCCGAGATCGGAATGTGCCACTTTGAGCTCGAATGTGCACACTCGGTTTTAAGCACGATTCGCGACAATTAATTGACTTCTTATACGGCTAACTTCAGACTGTCCAATTTTCGTTAGCTGTGCGCGCGCAACTTCCCTCAGGGGGCGCCAAAAGAAGTATACCTTCAACAAAGGTGTTGTTTTAACGATTTCTGAGCGTGGAATGGCACACCCACAACGACGGCCCTGCGTTCCAGAGAATCAAAAAATAGAAAGAAAACAGAAGGGAGGAAAACGACAGCGGTCACCCAAATCCTGGCAAGTTCGTTCGCTATCGAGTTTATTAGCTCAATAAAGCGTCGCTTTTAGTACACACTTCCTTTGTCTCTATCTCTTCGTCCATTCATGTACGCTGTTGGCATTCGAACCCCTCAATTTATCCCTTTTTGTTATCGTTTATGATGTCATCTGTTCAGCATTCACCCTCTCGACCGACCATTCCATAAACTACACAAAGTGTACTTGCCAACAACAACAACAAACAACGCATAACGCAAAGTGCTCACTTTAATCGCCAATTTCTTCTTTCATGAAAATGTAACCATCGGCACAAAGAAGAAGAGGCCTCCTTGAAAGGCACGGCGACAGCTTCATCATTAATCGAATATAGCGGAGGGCACACCCCTATTCCCTATGTTCTATAATCACTCATCTTTTTTATCCGCCATCCTTCTTTTTCGCATCCTAATTCTCTGATAATTGGATTCGATATACCTACCTCTTTTCTTTTGTGTAGTGGATGAGATGTGTGGATGTGCTCAAGTCCGACAGACTTTTAATTCGAATAAAATAATGGTAGTTATTATCTTATTGAAGTTATACTTCTTTTGGCGCGGTGAGAGTAAAATTTTTAGCAAGCAACAGCAGTTGCGCGCGCACTGCTAACGAAAATTCGACAGTGATGTTAGCCGTCTAAGAAAAGAATTGCTTTATATTGCAAGGGGACGTTCCTACGTACCCCTAGTAACTATAGCCGGTGTCATTTCCCGGCGCTCTCGCTCTAAAATAAAAATTTTCGATAAAACTAAATAAATCGAAAAAAATACCCCTTGATTCACAAAAAAAATCGTAACGCCGTTATTTTCGATGCAATCATTAAAAGCGAGACGGATTCGGAATTCTGGGACTTTTTACATAAAGATACATGTAAAAGAAGTGAAGGGCGCAACGTAAATTTTTCGAAAATTAAAAATTGCCATTTTTCGGCCTCATTTTGGCACGATTTTGAACTTTAAACAAATTGTAGTGCCGTTATTTGTGGACGGATCTTTAAAAACTATACAAATTCGGATTTGGCAGCCTTTTTGGCTCCGGATAGGCTGAGAAAACCATAGGCGTGCTATTTCATAGCTTTGTAAAAACGTTTTCCTTTTTGAAAAAACATGGGTTTTAGTCCATGTTTTTTTGGGAAAAAATGAAAAAAATAGAATTGCTTTATATTGCGAGGGGATGTTCCTACGTACCCCTAATAACTATAGCCGGTGTCAGTTCCTGGCGCTCTCGCTCTAAAATAAAAATTTTCGATAAAAATAAATAAATAAAAAAACGGATACCCTCGATTCACAAAAAAAATCGTAGCGCCCTTATTTTCGATGCAATCGCTACAAACGACACGGATTCGGAATTCTGGGACTTTTCTACATAAGATACATGTAAATTAAGTATAGGGCGCAACGTAAAATTTTCGAAGATGAAAAATTGCAATTTTAGGCCCCTTTTTTGCACGATTTTGAACTTTAAAAAAATTGTAGCGCCGTTATTTGTGGACGGATCTTTAAAAACTATTCAGATTCGGATTTGGCAGCCTTTTGGCTTCAGATAGGCCTAAGAAACCATAGGCGTGCTATTTCATAGCTTTGTAAAAACGTTTTCCTTTTTGAAAAAACATGGGTTTTAATTGGCCATTCTTCCCTGCACCCCCTTCAATCAACAATGTTAACCCTGGGAAAAAATCGCGTTTGAAACACACGGTTATATTTAATTTAGTAACGCCAAAGAAGTATAACTTTTAACGCGCATACATAAGTACACCCACTTTTGTGTTTTTAATAACTTTGTTTTAAGACTTGTAGACTTTGCCTAAGGCGTAAAAGAATGTGGCACCGGCAGTGGATGTGCTCTATTTAGTTTGTTTTTAAGTTCGAGTACGAAACTAAGGGAACTTTGTTGTAGAATCTTGAAGACAAAGAACGGAAGCATTCCGTACACAAGGAGCAATTAAATAGGGAGCACAGGTATTTAAGGAGACGTTTGGAACATTTATCGGCGCATCATGCGCTTTCAAAAAGACGTTCCGTTTCGGAATGTTCCACCTCGACGGTTTCCAGTAGCCATTCTTTTGCTTCGTCGCACTCGTCGGCGGGGTCCCCTATCTCTGAACCAGGTACGTTGTTTTTGTTAGAAAGGAATTTTAGCAGAACTAACATAATTGTTTTAGATGAGGTGGACGTAATTGGCTACACGAGTACCCAAAGTGATACTGACGACCATTCTAGTGTGCAGTCTGGTTCCAGCGACAGTGGAGTAGCAATGTCTACCAGTCGTTTAACATTGTCCGAGATGGAAGTACTGTAGGGAGACATGCCAGAGGCTGTCGACGCGTCCAGAGCCAGTACCGACTATTGCCCCCTTACGCGTCTCCTCTAGTCAACGAAGAACATGTCTACTGCTACTGTATTTTGCCACCTTGGCCACCTATCATCGTATTCACTATTATAATATATAAATTATTTATGTATATTGTACATATATTAAATTTAAAACAAAATCATGTGGAAAGGCAGTCGGACGACCCCTTCAGACTGCTCGTCATAACAAAAACACATACACACAAAAAAAAACACACACACACACACACCAGTAAGAGATTATTTAAATACTTTGTCCCTCCTAAATTAGTGTGTTGTTAAAAGGCGGGTCAGAGCTCTGGAATCGTCTCGCGAACCCGCGGTACGGTCCTGTCCCCCATAGCGGGTTCAGCTCCCTTTTTCCTTGTTTAAAAATTTGTTGAGGTTTCTGTGTGTGCCGTTAGAGCACAAATTTTTGACTCCGTGTCGGAGTTTTCTTGTATAAAGAACGAAAGTACTGTACAGTGTTAGGATGTCCCGGGTTATGGTTGGCGGTGGGCCATGCACTCCTTCAGATCTCCGGCTTGCCGCCCCTCCAAACAAGGGTTATAGCATTCAAAGAGTACAAATCCTTATATATGTCCCAATAATAGGGACTTTATATTTTATAATGGGTGTGGACGGGGTGCGGACCCGGAGTCGCCTCCCGTCCCCACAAGAACTGAGTGTGATTGAGCGTACGAATGTATGATTGACAGGTGATTGCACGGGTACTGATACCACCGGCGACACATAGACATCCACAGTTCTTTGGTCATCTCATGTTGTTAGTTTTTTTTTAATCGACGAAGTTTAGAAGCGCTTCTTTCTCTCAGTTAAGCCAAAGAACTGTGAATGCTGTTTCACCGCAACTTTATAAATGTTTGCTTCTCTTAGCCTGCAGTTTGCAGATCTGTAATAGAATTATTTCTGTGTTTTACTCATCAAACCGCTTTCTCGCAAAAAAGAAGAAAAAATTATGAGTGTATATTCCTTACTACTGATCACACATGAACACAATACACACACATTTGTGTTACTGACTACATAATAAGTAATAAAAGTGGCGGAACAGTTTGCACTGCAGCCAAACAGCAGCAATATGAATTGATACAGTGTCGTGGATAATCCCCACATCCTTGGTCAGTTATATGTCTTAGGTGTCTTTTAGATAAATATAGTGAAATAGGTTGTAGGTATACTTCTCACATTCAAAACATTTTGCTGCTACAATTAGACCAGTCGCTTTTCCCCCATCGCCAAGCTCTTGGATGTAAGTTTCAGAAAGATTATTTTTCGTTATCAACTTTGATACAAATCCAAAGTGTCTCATTCGCACAAACTTGACAAAATTATATACACATCCTCGAGGTCCTCCAAGTCAATGTCAATAACTTAGATCAGCAGCACTCCCATCACCTGTTTACCAACTTTTTCATGGTTGTTTGAGAATTATTGTACATACTTACTTGTAACTATTCATATTGCATTGTTCTGTTCTATTTTATTTTTGAATTCTATGAATAAATAAAATTTGTGTATAATTCTTTTGATCTTATACATAATGGGCTGTCTAATTCTTCATCTGATACAGTATTTATTTATTGAATATCTCATTGAATTTTTATTTATTTACAATCTTTGTATATATGTAATATTAGGTTTTAAACAATTTTTTTTGTTGCGCTCCATACTCAAAATATTGTTCTAACCATCCAAAAATAAATTTTCACCAAATTTTAGCTCTTAATTTTAGATTTAATTGGTCGCTAGTTGATTTTAAAATTCTCTCAATTATTTAATATGTAAATCTAGTTTTTTTTCAATTACGTATATCTCTGCTGCACTTTATGTAGTAGTCTTATTTTTTACCACAAATTTTAGAGGAAATATCAATCTTTAAAAGTGCCCATAGTGGGACTATGTAACTTGAACGGTTTCATACCTAAAAAAATCTAGTTATTTTTTATCGATTTTGAGACTTACAGCAAAAATGTTAATGACGATTTTGGAAGAAATTAAATTGCTTCAAAAAATGTAATAAAGGGGTAATTTTAAAATCAAACATCAGCCAGTTAGAATTAAATTCAAGGGCTGAAGGGTGAGAATTTTTTTGGTTGTTTAGAACAATATTTTATTAATGTACCGTAAATAAAAAAGTGGTTTAAAAACGAAGCACCCTAATATGTATTTATATACTACACAGTTTAAAAAAAATCGAAATCAAATAGTTTTTCGCCCCTATTTTTTAAAATACTTTTTAGTGGCGGGTTGAAATATGATTTATGATCAATTTTATTATAAACAATTAACTTTTTTTTAGGTAATATGTCCCATAGAATTAATTTCTGAAGAATTCGTTCTAATATTTGCAGCAATAAAAAAGATAAGGATATGTTTCAGAGTACACCCTCGCTTTATAATACTTCTTAGGGGCGAGTTGAAGTATCATTTATAAACAATTAAAATGACCCGTAGAACCCATTTCTGAAGAGTGTGTTTTGATCGCAGTGATTAATACGTTTAAATAAATTGTGATAATTTTAAAAATAAAGCAAAAAAACAGGAAATAATTCTTTTAATTAATTTTAGTATGAGCTTTTCTTTTAGGTTCTCCAAAAGGCACTTATTGATTTAGTTTTCGAAAAAGTATTTAAAGCAAGTTTTAAATATTTGAATCTTTATTTCAGCTATTTTGCAAGAGATGGCAGATAAAATAGTGGTTTTTGGGTGCATGCGCCTTGTATCGGTAATAATATTAAGATTCAGCATCTCAGGGTAACAAGGTCAACAACATTTAATATCAATTGAAGTAAATTTTTATCGTTTTGCAGCTAAAATAAGCGTAGTGCGTGTAATTTGTGTAATATTAAGAAGAAATGTGATTGAAGAATACAGGTAACTCATTTTGAATGGATCATCCTTTGAGTGTAACATGATGATTGTATTCTAATAATGATCAACCTACATATTAACACATCCACATAACTAACTTAAAATTGGGCCAGTACTTCTCACTTTTACGTAAAAATAATAATTTGGATATTGCAAAGTTAATCCAAGGTAATGTGATATTAGCTATTTGTATTTATTGTTGTTTCCTTTTGTTTATGTGTGAACATCAACTTACTAAGATAAGCGGGAAATTCGAATTGTATTAAACGAATTATTTAGCTTTAAGCATTACTTATCATTCTGGAGATGTTTATAAATAGTTTATAATGTTTTTTAATCTATTTTAGATGGTTTTGGCTGCACACCATCTACACATCATGACCATGTTTTTACCTACATGATTAGGAATTGGTAAACATCACAGAGTCTTAGACTATGTAAGAGATGTGTACTATATATATCAGTAATTGAAAATGGCAGATACAACAACAGTAAGTGAACCTGAAAGTGTACAAACGGTTATAACCGCATACCCCAAGGCAAGTGCAAATTATGAGATGCACTCCCAAAGTCGATCGCAGTTTGATATAGAAAACTTTAATTGTTTGGACACCAATGGTGCTTTAGTGCATAGTGATTGTGATATTTTACCTAATAACAATGTCTGTACAAATATGGGACTCTCACATTGTTATGTAGACGGGGATTGCAGCAGTTCCATACAAAAACAGGCTATGCCATTGTATGGCTTAGATTCACCTTATGGGGAAAGTTCTTCAAGAGCATCTCTGCAAGAATTTGACACACATTCTATTCACCCTGCAGGTAAATATATCTCATAACATTCTCACTCTCATTTTAGCTCAAATTTCAATTTTAGACACCACTGCAGACAATGAATTTAGTTTAGAATCTCAATCAGATTTGCTTTTTAATTTGGAGGCTCGACAAACTAATAGTCAAGAAAAACAACTACAATTAAATCTCTTAGATGTTAGTAATGGTGCTATTCCAAAAGCCAATCATAAGCTAAGCAAAACAACCAACAACAGAAAAAAACTGGGATCTAGCAGAGGGAGGCCTCGCAAAACACTAGTTGCAATGTATCATAGTCAAATCAGTGGAGACAAAGACACTATAAAAATTCGAATAAAGAAAAGCACTGCTCAAGTAATTATTCATATAGTTAATATTCATATCTTACGATTTATTGATTTTGTTCTATTTAGCACTCAACTAATAGGAAGAGGAGCAGACAAAAGAAGCATAAATTTAGTTCTGATACCGAATCTTCTGATTCTGAAAGCAAAAAGAAACGCAACAAAATAATAACTGAGCCAGAACCTGATGTGAGCAGCACAGAAAATGCTCTGCAAGAACAGAGCAAATGGGCAACTATGCCTTACAAAATTTTACATAGAATTTTTCAAACTCTATGTTTACAAGAAGGTTGCTTACCATTACTTGTTAGGTTTGTTTTTAATCCATTAATTGTTTCATATAATTTTACCCTGAGAATTGTAGATTATGTCAAGTTTGTCGGCAATGGAGAAACGTTGCCTTATCTCCACTTCTTTGGAGAAACATAGATCTGAATTGGGTTCGTGAACGTCTCCGTACTGATCTCAAACTCCACTGGCTGATACAAAACCGCTTGACTTCTTGTCAAGACTTAAATCTGGGTAGTTACTATTGTCAAATTTATTTAAGATCTTTGTATTAAAGGAATTATTGCAGGCGATTGGAAAGTGCATAATATTCAATTGGCTTTAGAAGCATTAAGTGAGCACTGTCCAGAATTACGAGGAATAACACTAAGTGGATGGCAAGGACTTAATGCAGATCATCTCAAATACTTAACAACCGATTTTGAGAAGTTAGAACGTCTGGATTTATCTGCAATTAATGTGAGTTTATTTTTGTTTCGAAGGGAATTCAATTTTCACTTTAATGTAACTATTTTAGAATGCTTCGTCTATAAATACCCAGCCTTTAGTCGGACTAGCGCAGTCAATGAATAGCAGACTCACACACTTGGTACTGGCTCATAACAAATTAGGTGGATTCACACAAATCATTACAGCTATTGCGGTAATTTGTTTATATTTATTTTAATATGAACCACGCAAATTGTTTTAGCATTTCTCCTAAGACTGAGTCAACTTAAATAATAGTTGACGTTGATTATTACGATTAATTTATCTTTGTTCATTTAAATTTAAAATTTTCAGACGAATTGCCCAAATCTTCAATTATTAGACATATCCAACATTAGAACGTTTGCTCACAATACGGCTGTACTGCCCATCGAAAAACTACAAGCTGGGTGTCCCAAATTAAGGGTTTTAAGAATTACTAACAGTCAAATCTGGCTTGCTCCAATTAGAATATCAAACCAGGTACAAGAATTAACATTTTGTTTGCTTTATAACTAAAGCGAATTATTTTAAGATGGCGTCCCCGGGTTTCCCAATGTTGGAGGAGCTCTCTTTAGCTGGAATTGAAGGTGTAGAGCTAACAGCTCGATCAATTGATGATGATGGAATTGAGAGGATCCTCAAAGCCAGTACTAAGCTTCGACTGCTTGATGTACGTGGTTGTATTCGCCTTACCGATTCTGGGCTTGTCAGAGTGCCTGCTTGGGATCTTGAACACCTCTTTTTAAGTGGTTTGTACTTATCTTTAATTTCAATTAAAACCTTTCAACACTTTTCCTTAGCTTGTTATGTGACGAGGATACAAAACTCTGGCTTAGAATTAATTCTACAGAAATGGAGCCATAGCTTGTTGGAAATCGATTTGGCGTGGTCTACAGCGACTGCTTCTTTAGATGCAGCCGTTTTTGCTTTGGCTGAGAAGGGAGCTGAATGTCCTTTAAGGTATTATCGCATTAAAAAAATTAAAAATGATCCAATTAATTTGTACTTTTATTTGTAGGACTTTAAATTTGTGTGGTTCGTCTGTTAGTTTAGATCCAGTCAAAGCAGTCTTAATGAAATGTCCAAAACTTAATTCCATTAATTTGCAATCATGTCGAGCTCTACCAAGGGGCATCAAACGATTATACACTGGTTCAACTATTGAGGAATTGAGGCAGAGCTTACAGGCTAAACCAAAGACTGACAGTGACGAAATGGAAACAGATCAGACGTCCACTGATAAGCTTTCTCTTTAGTGAAGGATGTTATTTTTAAAAGATTAAATACAACCATCAAAGATGAGTATCAAAATTTTATTCTTTTATACTTATTCGGATTAAAGAAAACTAAGAGCAGGTAACCAAAAGTGCAAGATTTGATTAGAAAAAAAAAGTTGTAAGTACCTGTCGTTATATTGTAAATATTCATTATTTTGTTAGCATAGCATAAATACACCAATACTTTAAAGGTGAACGTAAGAGATGCGAAATATCATTGTTGTTGCAAATTAAATAAGAGAGTTTGAAAAATTAGATTGTTGTCGATGGAAAGATTCAACAGCTTTGCTGTAACGGTGTTGATTTACCTATAATTACGTACGCGAATTTTCCTATTAAAAGAAAACTATTTTCACTTTTTTAATTGATGTGTTGCAACTTGCACCTATTTTAAATTATTTTAAACTACTATGAGAGGCAGGAGGAACTTTTTTTTGTAAAAAATCGTTTATATTTAATTTCTTTAACACTTAAAATCGGAGCATTTTAACATAGCCATAGTTCTCTGATGTCTCTTAATGGAAATTATTTTTTCCTACACAGGACATATATATATATACACATACACAACACCAGCTTTTATGTAACTCGAAATTTATTTCAAAATTAAATGGAGATGCTCATATTCTTGCATGACTGTTTTATAATGATTTTGTTATTAAAGAAAGAAAACAATTAGGGTGTCTTTTTTGTTGAAAGACTTAAAGATGGGTGTCTTAAAGGTGCAAGAACGAACACTCCAAAAGCTGAATTAATTTAAAGGTTCTTCTTAAAGACCTGTACACATAGTGCATTTTTATACATAAATCCAATTATTTAGAACTTAAATATAAAAGTGATAGTAAAATTTATATAAAATCAGTAGTTATATAGAGAAGTGAAACTAATTTATAATTTGTTCTTTATGTATCTATTTAACATATTGTAGATAGTTATAAAATGATAATGGAGATATGTAATAATGTTAATGGCCAATATTTAATTGTATCATAATTTTTTATTTCTTGAAAATTGCAAATAATAAGAAAATGGCCTTAATATTTGACTTGTTGCAGCTTTATACATATTATTACAAACTACCATTTTGTAATTGATTGATATGTATAAGCTCTGCTACATACATTAACAGAATTGTAAATTTTTATAGGACAGTCAAACAGGAAGAGCAATTTGTATATAATATATTATGTTTAATTGATTTAATAAAGTGTCTTTCTTTACAGTTGTCCAAAGGGAATAATCGTAGTACCCCTGTGTGTTACCTCCCTTATTTTGTAGATTTTCAAAGAGGCAAAAGGCAACTTAAAATAGGATTCGATGAAGGTAAATTATAAATATTTTAATTTTGATTTAGTTCTGTTATATTAGATACATTCTTTGATTAAAGAATAACAATTTTGACAAATGGAAAGATGCAAAATTTTAATACAAAAAAACAACATTACAACGTTCATGGAAGTTTAAGAAAGCACAGGTTTTCTAAGTACTTAAATTGTTTATTATTTTCAAATTTATTTTATTTAAATTTTTTTGAAATTGCAATCTGAGCATTGGACAATGAGGAACTGAACTATAATGATCATGAACAAGGGTTTGTACATATTTATTTATCTTTTAAATAGTTTCAATCAATCTACTGTATGATTTAAGTGAAATTATATCAGTACATTGATTTAAAGTTTCAGTTTTGAAAATAATCTGATGGATATATTTAGCGCCAAGCAACAGAGCCAACATGAACTTTGGTAATAATAAATTTCACTAAATAAATTTGCCATAGTAATCGTGCGTGCTTGGTTAGTTATTTGTCATATGCAATGGCCGCTAGTAGTGGTGGTGTAGAGTGGTCTACTATTATAAAACCTTTTTTATCAACAAATTACGAATCTTGTAATATATCAGAACTGTTGGAGTTGTGCTCAGCCATCGTTAAAAAGTAAGTGAATTTAACACACTATTGTTTTTGACATTTTGGGGATATTACGCCTTTTTTTTTTGACAATTCGGTTTTAATAAATATATCTTATCGACTTTCTTTTTAGCGAAACGGAAATATTACGTTTTAAAGAGGGTAACAAGGTATTTTATAATTCATTCGTCGCCTTGTCTGCCGACTATATAAGCAGCAATGCTGGACGTTGTAAGTGAATATCGGTTTTTTTTGCATAGTTCACAGCCTAATCAAAACACAAGTTTTTAGTGTGGTGATATATTATCTAAGTTCTTTTTTGTGTGTGTTTTAGTATCTGTTAATCATTTAAACATTGTGACTGCTGCCTGCCGGGTTCTCTTGAAGTATTTGATTGGTGCTTTATTAGCTGTTAGTCGTGAAGGAAGAACTAATACAGTACACACCGAGAGGTGCCTCAGGGCAATAAGGGCTCTGTGTGCAGGCTCTAATCTTTTAACAAAATCAGAATTGAACATTCTTGCTAATACAATGAAGGGAGAAACAGCTCCCACTCATCCAGCTACTTCAGGTAATTATATAAATAAACAAATTACTCACTTTGTAAACAACGTTAAAAACAATTATTTGATATACAATCAAAACAGATAAATGTTTCTTTGTCCTACAGATTCTCAAGTTACTTATATTTAATTAAATTCATAGTTTTAATTAATTAACACTTTCATTCAAAGTTTCTATTGTTTAATATTGTAATGTAAACTTTTACTTTAGCTTTATCATATAATTAAATTCCTTTTTAGGAACTGAAAAGGAGTTGAGTAATAAACAAGAAAGTCCCAAAAGCAAACCTGATTTGTCTATAAGTATTTTTGAACAATTAACCCTACCGCTTCGAGATGGACACACTACAACCTCTGAAGCCAGTTCCAGTGGACAAATTAATATAACTGAAGCAATTTCAAGTACAGACCCTACTACAGAAATTAATGTTAGTCAAATAAAATTACATTTAGAAACAATATATTAATATAATTGCTTTTTAGAAACTATTTTTAGCAGCAAACACTGAAAGTTTGCAGGCTTTACGAGCTGGAGACACCTTAGCCGATTTATGCTTAAGCCTTCCAGCAATTAAAAGAGCGAGAACTAAAGTTGAGGATGCATTGGCTGGAAAGCCCTTTAGTTTACCCACTTCACATTCTGAAGCTACTGCTCTTCGGAACAGGTGAGCTAATCAAACTAACTTGGACATTTTTTAAACTTATTTCGTTTTAGTCTCCCATCTACTGTGGCTGATATTAACTTAGCGTCTTCTGCAATTAATCTGCCAGTTTTGGAGCCTCTAACTCCCAGTAAATTAGACAAATTGTGTAATTTAAGCATGGCAGTTTTGTACTGTGCTGTGTCCCAAGCTGCTGCCAGTTCAATATCCTCTTTAGGCTCTGCCGTCTCACCAAAATGCACTTCAGCACAGGCCCAAGCAGCCAAAGAAGAAGATTTGGATGCCAATGCCATCACATTAGTTGAAGAAGCACTAAATATGCATACATTTATTGGAAATGTAATCAAAAATTCTACCAGAGCTGGCGGACATGTAAGATCCATTTGCTTCAATTTGTTTTTAGAATTTAATTATCAAACGTTTAACAGGTGTTCCAAAATCACCTTTTAGCTGGAGCTTGGGTCCTAGTTTCAGGTTTACAAGCACATTTAACACATAGCACCACACCAGTTAGTGAAAAAACGATGCACACGAGGGAACGCGAAGATAAAGGACGTAGCCCCAGCAAATCACGTGAAACAAACACTGCTCGTTCAAGTCTTCTCAAATTTCAGCAATCTTTTGGAGTTCTATCGGTGGCATTGGCTAGTCGAGCCCTTTCTCTTATATCTGAGTTATTTGAAGACTTACATTTAGAAGTTTGTGGAGGTGGGGGTAGCACGTTACAGGTACTTTAACTTAATAAAAATTGTCATTCTCTTTTTCATTATAAATGTAAATTAAGGTCGAACCAGCACCTTTGGCAATTATGGGACAATTCTCGGCTCTTCAAAGAGTTGCCAGGCTTCTTGGGGCTGCACCTTTGAATCAGCTTCTATTTTATTTAGCGACTGTTGGTTATCGAAAGGCTTGCGGTTTGAAACGAATTCATCCGCCAGAAGGGGACACTTTCAGTCAAAGCGATTCTACCACTTATTATGAAGATATGATTATGTGTACTGATGAAAGCTCTACAGAAGGTAAAAGTTAAAATTTTTTAAAGCTCTTTTTTTATGTTGGCTTTGATAGATGATGATAGTGAGCCAATACTGGGGCAATGGTTTGAAGAAACTTTAGCTCCTCCAGAGGTAACGGAAAGCAAAACATCATCCAATAGTGAAAACACAGAACCAAAGCCAACACAATCAGAAAGGGCGCACTCAATTGTACCAGAAAAAGGGGAGCCACATGGATACATTTCCTTATCAACACAGATCTTTGTCTTTTTAAATAGGCATTTTCTTTGCTCAAAAAGTGCATATGTGACCCGCTACGTTAAAGCTGGACTCTCTGAGCAACAAATGGTGATATTAGCAGCAATTATTAAGGATCTCGACAGAGAAACGGCTAGGACTGAGGTCGGTACTATATCTGTATACTTTGGAGCTGCTTTAGGCGAACTTTATTGCGAGTTTTCCGGAGCTCTCACTCGATTCACACACAATCTAGTCACACGCGTTGGAGTCAGTTTAAATACTATACAATCAAGTTTATTAAGTCATTTGGGTGTCTCACCTTGGAATAACGACATCCCTCTTGCATGGCCTTTGCAGGTTTATCCCAGAACTTTAGCTGTTTTGGCTCAGGTCTGTTGAAGTGTTATTAATTAGGTAATTTAATTTTAATTTTATATTGCGCAGGCAATTCTTCTGAGGCCACAAAATGAAAAAGAAGCTTCTGTGATAAGCATTTGGCACAGACTTGTCAATACCTTAGTAGATAGCGTTTTAAATCCTCCAGCAGTAGTCGATTTAGAGAGTGAAGGTATTTAAATTAAATTAAATTAAATTTGATTCAATTTAATGCAAAATTGTTTTACAGATTTGAATGTCGAACATGCTCAAGTTTTATTATATTTATTTCACTCTTTAAATTTAATGCAAAAGAAGTCCGTCGTTTTATTAATGGGTGGTGGTGTTTTACGTTGTTCAGAAGTAGCTCGAGGTCCTTTGAAGGATTCACAGTTACTTCATTTATCTCGGCTGTTATTACTATTCGACTATATTATGAAGCATTTATATGATGCTCCCCCTATATTATTAGAACAGGTAAATTATTTATATTCATCTTTTAAAATTCAATGATTTTTAAATTCAACTAAAACAGATTCAATGGAATTTATTCTATTCAACCAATTTGAACACTGACAAAGACAAAGAAAATAATATGTCACGTATGTATATCCCATGGAAAGAAATCGAAGATGTTTATGGGAAGATGGTAGGCAACGAAGAATTTGCAATGAAGCCCCGATTCTACGTCGTAACTAATATCGAAATTAACAATCAAGATGCACCGAAACTCGATGGACTTGCTTGTAATTTCATATTAGGAACGCCCGATAAATTGCGATATCCCTTATTATTGGATGCCTTAATTGACATCTTAAATGTGACAAATATAACATCAGGGAATGCCTCTTCTAAGATGACATTTCTGGGATTGTGTGCCACACAATATTGCTTTACAATCTGTTGGAGACTATTGCAGTTACTGCCACCATCATCACCTTACATGGAGCGCTTGGCTTCAGCTGAGAACATCCCAGTTGGACCTTCCTTATTGCACTCTTTAATATGGGGTGCTCGGGCCGGACACAAGAATTTTAATCGCTGGCTTAAAGATGCCCTCGTTAAACAAGGAATGTACACTCAGCACGCCGAACTACTTCTCAAAGCCGTTTCTGACTCTGTCAATACTCTTAAATACGATTTTGCAACCGCCAAAAATTGTATTGATGCTCTCACGCCAGATATTTTCACGGAAAATTCATCTGATTCAAAAAAAGGTAAGTTATATCAAATTAAACATTAAAATTATTCTTAATTTTGAAATTTAGATTCCATAAAAGACAACCTACCACCACTATGGCATTTGTTTGTGCTCGATTCTGTGTTAGCAAAAGTACAAGTTTCTTTGATCGATGAAGCTGAGACCAACACAGCCGATTCATCCGGGGTTACAGTTTCTGGTGCTGCTTATGTACAAAATTTATTACCACACGTCCTTCGACTAACTCAGACCATTTTGTATTTTATGAGGTTTGTTTAGAATTTTATAAAGCAAGAAAAATGTGTGTTATTATATTATGTTTAGGTTTTCATTGCTGCATTGTATGGTACAAAAAAGTGAGCCTTCGGGAAAATACAGCTTAGAGGATTTTGAAGGCTTACAAGAAGTATTAGCGATTGGTTCAAGTCGTAACACTCTTACAAACACTTTGGCGAGTGAATTGGGCTCTCTTTTGCCTTCAGCAGCGTCGACAGTTCTTCAAAAGTGGAACGTTTCAACTTTGGACGATTGTAGTTGGGTAAGTTATTTTATTTCGATTTTTACAAATCCCTAATTTTTGTACTTTTAGACCCCATATTTAAATGACCTTATCCCAGCCGAAAGTTACATTTTAAAAATTGTCGAAACTCATGTTTCGACTTTGTCTTTATCTTATCCTTTTAGCATCAATTTATCCTTAAAGAGACTTCTTCAGTGCTTGGTTAAATTTATCTGTCAGCACGCACCTAAGACAGAAAACACAAACACTAAGAACAAAGCAATCGAATTGCTCGTTCTTATTACCTTAGATTTGAGGACAGAATTTCTACACGAAAATGTCTCAAAGACTTTAGATAAAATGATAGGAGACACAGAGACCGATGAGCATCAGAAACGAGTTTACTTACATTTCTTAGAGCATTCTTATAAATTAATAATAAATTACACTTCGTCGAACATTAATAACGAAGCAGTGGATGAGAAGATGCTTCATAGTTGTTTGAAGTTTTATGAAAAAATATTAGAAAAATCTTCGGGCAGACAAGCTTTAGAATCTTTCTTTACAGGAGATAAAGATTTGGTTAAAGTACTGATGTCCGTTTCAAGTCTTCAGATGTCCCAACAATACAGTACCAGAGTTTTACATTTCTTTAATAAGCTCTTTCAAGCGGCCGAGAAAAGCTCGACAGATCCAAGTCTCAATTATTTGTGTAGCAGTATGAGTAAATTAGCTAACGTGGAAGGAGATAAATTACAGGTAAGATTTCTTAAAATGTTTTATTTATTTGTATACTAATTAATTTTTTAAGGTTTGGTTAAGACATGTGATTTTGGGTCCCAATAATATGACCAGTAGCTCATCGTCATCAAATATACAAACACCAACTCTCATAGTTCCAGCAAAAGCAGATTCTTCATCTTCTACGAAAGCAGCTCCTGCAGTTTTTTCAATGCCTCAATGGACTGGTACGCCAACGCAAAATCAAGTAACACAGGAATCAAATCCTCCTTCTCTAAGCCAGACTGACGATCAAAAATCTCTTGTACAAGAAAACAGTCAATTATTACAGGCCCTCACTTCTTTCATAGTCAAACAAAATAGTAACGTCTCGGAGGACGTTGCGATTACAATTTTGAAAGCACTTCTCCCAGTTGCTTCACACATTTTATCACCAACTTTAGAAGGGGTAGGTTTTACCGATTTGATGGTTGTAATGACCATGCTGGCTGATGCTGGTGTTGGTAAAGGCCACACTCATCTATTTCCAGCAACAGCGGAGTGGTTGGAAATTTGTAAGGCATACCTGACTCGCACAGAAGTGATCGATAATCTTTCTGTAGACAACGACACTTCTAAAAGTACTGTAATGTTGGAAGCTGCTTGCTGCTTACTAGATTATGTTGGAGATATAGTTGGAGGCTTAACTACTCAAGCACAGAGTATGGGTTTCAGAGCCTTCAGTCCTCCTTGGGAAGGCGAAGCTCCTTTGGAGATGGACTCAGAATGGCCCGACGAATTACACGATGAAGACGACAGCGGCGACGATTCCGACGAAGATGCTTTGTGTAATAAATTATGCACCTTCACAATAACTCAAAAGGAATTTATGAATCAACATTGGTATCATTGCCACACTTGCCGGATGTTGGATGGGGTTGGTGTTTGTTCCGTGTGCGCTCGTGTTTGTCACAGGGGGCACGAATTGACTTACGCAAAATTTGGTAATTTCTTTTGCGATTGCGGGGCCAAGGAAGATGGTACTTGTCAGGCCTTAGTCAAAAGAAGCCCTCAATCAGCCGTGGAACGGGAACCAACCACTACCTCGAATAATACTTCGCTTGGATACGTAACGGAGAATATGTTAACAAGCTCTTTGCGCAGAAGAGCCTCCTCGCCTATTACTTTCGATCGGAATATGTACCACAAAGATAGAAAATCCAATAATTTAGTTAAGCAGCTCGAAGGCTCTCGGGAGTGGCTTTATAATTATTTGTGCGGATGTTCAGTCACTGGAACCTTAATTGAACTCGTTCAAGCCTTAATCCCAGCTGTTGAAGCCAATTGTAATAAGACATCCCCAGTAGGGTGTCATGCTAGGGCTTTAAAGGCTTTACAGCAGCTCCATGCTATTGATAAAAAATATATTCACACCGACCAATTGATGGTGCCCACTTTGGGCTCACAAGAAGGAGCATTTGAAAATGTTCGTATGAGCTATGCTGGGGAACAAGGACAGACAATTAGACAACTCCTTTCAGCACACATTGTTCGAAGAGTCGCAATGTGCTGTATGTCATCGACTCAAGGAAAAAGACAACACTTAGCAGTTTCACATGAGAAAGGAAAAATCACAGTTTTACAACTATCTGCTTTATTAAAACAAGCAGATTCTTCTACTCGAAAATTGACTCTAACCAGATTGGCATCAGCCCCAATTCCTTTCACAGTTTTAACATTGTCAAGTAATCCTTGCAATGAAGACTTTTTAGCTGTGTGCGGCTTAAAAGACTGCCACGTTTTAACTTTCTTATCCACTGGGTCAGTTTCTGACCATTTGGTCCTTCATCCTCAATTGGAAACGGGGAATTTTATAATTAAAGCCGTTTGGCTACCAGGCTCACAAACGAAATTGGCTTTACTCACTGCCGACTTTGTCAAAATCTACGATTTGGCTAAAGATGCCTTAAGTCCACAGTACTACTTTTTGGTACCCAGCGGAAAAATTAGGGATTGCACCTTTATGTACGAAGATGGGGTGTATAATATTTTGCTTATGTCGTCCCCTGGACACATTTATACCGAAATACTCAACGAGGAGAGCTCAGCCAAGCATGGTTCTTTTTATGTAACAAATACTTTGGAAGTCTTTCATTTGGATGTGACTGTAAGTGTTTAGTCGATTTAATCATTTCTTTTTATGTGATAATTTAATTTTAGGATGTTAATGGACATGTTGCCGGTGGAGGTGTTAGCATTTATTATTCACATACTTTAGGACTCTTGTTCTACAGTTATACCCAAGGAAAAAGCTTTATTTCACCGGTCACACCTCGAAGTAATTGTCTCACAGTAGTATTTCCCATTACTTTGCCCCCAACTGCAACAACTGGCTCTAAAAGTAATGGTGGAAAGAATCCATCTCCTCAACCTTTGTGTCAATGGACAGAAATCCCTAATCATCCAGGTCTCATTTGTTGTGCCATGCAGAGCAGTAAGAATTCTTTTAATTTGTTAAATCATTTCGTTAATTCATTAATTTCTAGGTAATAATCCAGTTATTCTTATGCTAAAACCTGATTTGATAGCAATTCAGGAAATTAAAGTGGTACCATCAAAGTCTAAAATAACTGATATGGTGGCAATTAGACATACTTCAGGGTCTGAGCAGAGAACAACTCTTATTTTGTTATGTGAAGATGGTAGCCTTAAGATTTATATGGCAAACATGGATCAAACAGGTTTGTTAATTAATTTTATCAAAAATCTTTTTTTAAATAAATATGTGGCTATAGGTTTTTGGATGTCTCCTACTATACAACCGGCAATTGTAAATCCGCCAATTAAAACTCGTAAAAAGAAAATTGTTAAGACCGGTAAGACATCTAGCTCTTTAATGTTTCCTGTTGACTTCTTTGAGCATTGTCAACCTATGAATGACGTCGAACTTACTGGGAACGATTTGTTGCAAGTTTACAATATGGCGCAGTTGAAACATCGACTTAATACTGTTGGCTTATATGTTGTTTGCACAAAACCTTTGGGTTTTAACATAGAAGTCATCAATAATGACAACAACATGGTTATGACAGGTATTTATTTATATTTATTATAATTTCTTTGATTAAATGAATTATTAATTGTAGGAATCCGAGTGCTAGTCGGAACCCAAGATCCTCACAAAGCTCCATCCTTTATCCAAGTATTTGGACGAATCATAACAATCACCATCACTCGTAGTCGATGGTACGACATCCCTTTCACTCGAGAAGAAAGCCTACAAGCCGATAAAACATTAACTATAATGTTTGGGCCATCGCAAGACCCAGAAACAATTACAATGCTCGATAGCTTAAAAGTGTAAGTAATTTATTTAGTAATTGCATTAAATTTGAGACAAATGTAATTTTAGTTATGGTAAAAGCAAAGAAGCTTTTGGTTGGCCTGAAGAAACTGAAGAATCTACAAATAGCACTTCAGTAGCACCACAAACAGCTTTGCTTGCGAACAATGATTCTGAACAAGCTACCACCCATCCAGCCCCTTTGAGTACTCTTGAAAGGTATACAAAAGATTAAAATCATATTAATTATCTCAAATGAAAATTAATATATATTTTTTTAAGATTGGTTGTAGGCATTTTGGAAGTCTTAGACGGCAGTTTCTCTCTTTATAATAATGAAGAGAAATTATCTCCGCATAAACCTCCATGCATAAATGTAGCAACGGAATTATTAACTCTTCCATCACCTCCATCTTTACAGATACATTCCAAGGGACTTCTCTCTGCCCTTCACACCTCTAAACAGAGTTACCACAATTTTAAAGTATATTTTAATTTTAATCTTATTTAAGTGTGTTATAATTAATTCTTTCAGGATCACGCTTTACTTCAACATGTTTTAAGCTCTTTAATAACAATGACCGAAATGAATTCGAATGACTATGGGGACATTGACGCTGAAAATTATTACAGACTTGTAATGATAGTCAGATGCATTGCTGTGAGTCGGCCACAAAATTTAGTCAAATTTGCTGACTCCCAAACATCAATACAAGATGTCGTTTTAGATGATCCTTTGGGTAATATAATTGATCTTGTTTTGCTTAATATAATAATTAAATTAATTCTTTTAGGTGTCAAAATTAAAGCGAGCAAAAACCAACATTTGCTCCTACAATTAATGGATGTGCTTTGGATTTTACACTCACAAAATCCTGAAAATTCTTCGTTAGCTCCCGTTGTGATGCCCGGACTTAAACACACAGAATTAGTGGTGCATGCTTTGGTCGAAATAGTGCATGCCTTCAACAGCTGCGATGCTTATAGTAACATTACAATTGCAGTTTACTTGCAACTGCTCCTTTGTGAGGATCCTTTGATTGCTTTCAGCGCAAAGCAAGCACTTAATCGGGTTTTAAAACCCAAGTGTCGTAGACGAAGAGTTTTTATTCCAAGTCCCCCAAGATGTATCACACCACATGGGAGTAGGTGTCTTAATTTTAATTATTAATTAAATAAAACATTGTGTACTTTCAGAGACTAGTATAGAATCCGAAGATGATAAACCACCAAGGGCTACTATACAATCTAGTCAAGAAGACGAAGGGCAATCGAGGGATGCCAGGTACGATGCAGTGGAGAGCGCAGAATCCATGGCTATGCTTCAACCACCCGGTGCCCCTGGGGAAAATCACAATATTAATCCACTTGAAGCTTTACTAGGGGGCGCATCTGGTTTTCCACCTTTATTAGATATTCCTCCGGATGCAGATGATGAGACTATGGTTGAGTTAGCAATAGCTCTTAGTCTGCAAGAGCATGAGCTCGGGGGTAGTATGCAACAGGGACAACAAGGACTTCATAGTCTACAGGTGTGCTTTTTATATGTTTTATGTATTGCGAGAGTCGCTAATTTTAATAACGCAAAGGTTGCTGGTGGACAAGCTCAAGAAGGGAGTCATTATAGTGATACAACTGTATCAGCTGCAGGTTCTGATGATGAAGGCAGTACTGCTGCCACAGATGGCTCTACTTTAAGAACTTCACCAGCAGAACAAGTAAATATAATTTTAAGTCAAATTAAACATTAGATATTAATCATTTATTTACAATAGGGCGGTAGTGCCGGTTCTGAAAGTGGTGGAAGCGGTGTCGATAGCATCACAGGCGAGCACAATGTGTCTGGTCGTAGTTCTGCTTATGGTGACAACATGCAGGAAGCTATAACATTAGTGTCACGTTCTGATACCAGCTCTATAGCGAATGCTAATTTTCAAGTAAGATTAAAGAATAAATACTAAATCTATGCATACATTCATTCTTTTGCGTTTAGGCAGTAGAAGCTGATATTATTCCCCAAGAGGTTGACCCAGAACAAGATTCTGAAAGCAGTTGTCGACTTCATGTGCTTCGTTTACAACTCTTGGAACGGCTCATAGAATATCTGCCCAAATTACGAAATGTGGACGGAGTTCGAGCTATACCTTTCTTACAGGTAAAGAAATAAATATTATTGAAAATGTGCAAAAGGTGTGCGACTTATGGGGCTTTCAAGTTAACCTAACCGAATTCAAAACTAAGTGAATATATATATATATATTCTAGGAGCTCATGATGCGGCGAAGAAGCAGAGAATAAGTTTTTTTCCTGGCGCTCTCGCTCTGAAATAAAAATTTTCGATAAAACTAAATAAATCAAAAAAATACTCCCTTGATTCACAAAAACAATAGTAGCGCTCTCATTTTTGATGCAATCTTTAAAAGCAAGACGGATTCGGAATCCTGAGACGTTTCTACATAAGATACATGTAAAATAAGTATAGGGCGCAACGTTAATTTTTCGAGTAATTAAAAATTGCAATTTAAGACCACTTTTTTGCACAATTTTGAACTTTAAAAAAATTGTAGCGCCGTTATTTGTGGACGGATCTTTAAAAACTATTCAGATTCGGATTTGGCGGCCTTTTTGGCTTCGGATAGGCCTAAGAAACCATAGGCGTGCTATTTCATAGCTTTGTAAAAACGTTTTCCTTTTTGAAAAAACATGGGTTTTAGTCCATGTTTTTTTGGGAAAAAATGAAAAAAATAGAATTGCTTTATATTGCAAGGGGGTGTTCCTACGTACCCCTACCAACTATAACCGGTATCATTTCCCCGCGCTTTCCCTCTAAAATAAAAATTTTCGAGAAAACTAAATAAATAAAAAAACGTACCCCTTGATTCACAAAAACAATCGTAGCGCTCTTATTTTCGATGCAATCGTTACAAACGAGACGGATTCGGAATTCTGCGACTTTTTTACATAAGATACATGTCAATTAAGTATAGGGCGCAACGTAAATTTTTTGAAGATGAAAAGTTGCAATTTTAGGTCTCCTTTTTTGAACGATTTTGAACTTTAAAAAAATTGTAGCGCCGTTATTTGTGGACGGATCTTTAAAAACTATTCAGATTCGGATTTGGCGGCCTTTTTGGCTTCGGATAGGCCTAAGAAACCATAGGCGTGCTATTTCATAGCTTTGTAAAAACGTTTTCCTTTTTGAAAAAACATGGGTTTTAGTCCATGTTTTTTTGGGAAAAAATGAAAAAAATAGAATTGCTTTATATTGCAAGGGGGTGTTCCTACGTATCCCTAATAACTGTAGCCGGTGTCAGTTCCTGACGCTCTCGCTCTAAAATAAAAATTTTCGATAAAACTAAATATATAAAAAAACGTACCTCTTGATTTACAAAAAAAATCGTAGCGCTCTAATTTTCGATGCAATCGCTACAAGCAAGACGGATTCGGAATTCTCGGACTTTTCTATATAAGTTACATGTAAAATAAGTATAGGGCGCCCAAAAATTAATTTTGGAAATAAAAAATTTTAGGTCTCCTTTTCGCCACGAGTCCTTGAATTTAAAAATTGTATTATTTGTACGGATCTTTAAAATATTAGATTATTTGGCTCCTTTTTGGCTTGGATAGGCCTAAGAAACCCCCTAAAGGCCCCCCTTTCCCCATTTCCCCTAAAATGTTTGTAAAATCGTTTTCCCTTTTGAAACCACATGGCCTTTTAGTCGAATTTTTTTTTTTTCGAAATTAATTTAAAAAAATTTTGAATTGGGGGTTTATATTGCAAAAAACCATGTAATTAAACTAGTGTATTTATTTAAAACAAGTACCGGTGTCAAATTTGGCTCTCGCTCTTAAAAATAAAAATGTATCGATAAAACTTTTAAATTTATAAGAAAGATCTTGATTTAAAAAAATCTTTAAGGGTGCTCTTAAAAAATCTCGATGGGGAATCCCCTACAAAAGCAAATTGCCTTCGGAATTCTCCCTTACTTTTCCCAAAATGAGGTTACTCTAAAAATAAACAAGGGCCCAAAGTTAATTTTTAAAGGGAAATAAAAATTTGTTTAAAAATTTTTTTTGCTTCTTTATGTCAAGATGAAAAAATCCATATATATATATATATATATATATATATATATATATATATATATATATATATATATATATATATTATATATACTCACTTAGTTTTGACTTGGGTTAGGTTAACTTGAAAGCCCCATAAGTCGCACATCTTTCGCCCATTGCACCTAAAAATTTCACCATAAGATTGTTTTTCAAGGAGCTATCGAATGGTATAGGTCTTATCATGCAACTCCATCTTCCACATCGTGTCCTTTGCTTGTCAGAATTGTGTTTTATTTCTTCGAAATTTTAACTTGCAAAATAATATTTAAAAATGGGTTTCGCAGATGTGCAAAGAACCATGTCAATATAAAAATATGTGTTTCATTTAAAAGCAAAGTAAATTTAAGTTGGTTATTGCATTTAATTACTAATAATAAGAGTCGTATCAGATATTTTCAATTAGCTTACTATATTTGCATAAGATGTAAGATCTGTGATTTTTTTAATTGAAATCCAATCATAATTATTTTTAAGGTTGTTCTGCAATTAACAACTGATCTCGATGGGCAATCCGAACGTGACAAGAATTGCTTAAATTGCCTCCTAACGGCAATCATCTCCGAATTACAGATTTCTAAACCAATCACTGAGGATATCTCTCAAAGAACTAAACAACGCGAAGTGCAACTTGTAATCATGAGACTTTTAAGTAAGTGATAGGTTTTATTAAACTCTTTGTTTAATGGAAATTTTTTAGGTGTTTTAATGTCAAGATGTAAAACATCAACATCATCAAAATCGACAAGTCCCTTAGATAATTCAATCTTTGTGTCTCAAACAACAGCAACCGTGTTGTATAAATCAGATATCATTAATTATTGTCTCAAACTTCTTCAATCGCTTTTGGAATACTGGAGAAATGCGGAGCTAGACGAGGGCTCCCAGAACATCAGTGGGAATTTATTGAAAGAACATTTGCCACATTCCCCACCTGACATGACTCCTTTCTTCTTAAAGCAATTCGTAAAAGGACATGCTACAGATGTATTCCAGACTTACCCCCAATTACTAACAGAAATGGCTTTAAGGTTGCCTTATCAAGTCCATAAACACTCAGAGGTTTCAGAGCCCATTTCTGCAGCCTTTGACAATGCCTGGTACAGGCATTTATGTGAATACATGATGACATCTCAAGCTCCTTTTGTAAGGAGACAAGTAAGGAAGCTGCTCCTCTTTATATGCGGAAATAAAGAGAAATATCGACAATTAAGAGACGTGCACGCTTTAAACACACATATGAAGGTAATCAAATTATTAATATGTAACATAATAAATGTTTATTTAATTTTAAATGTTTGAAGGCTGTCATTCAGTGCTGCACTAAAGGGGGTTACAATCCCAACTTAGACAATCAACTAGCATTATCTTTGTCTTATGACAACTTAGTGGAACTCGTTGAACACTTAAAAGCCTGCTTAGAGATCGCTTTGGCTCGAACTGGGAATTGGCAACGATTCTGTATACATCATGACGAAACTTTGTCTTTTCTTTTCAAAGTTAGCTGTTTACTAGACGAAGGTAAATTGCTATTTCAAAAATAACTAATTGAAAATGTTTAAAATTGTAACAGAAGTGTATTTAATGTTATTGTAATTATTTTTTTTAAATTTTTGTAACAAAATTAATATTTTTAGGGGTCGCACCAACAATTTTGCACTTGATACAGTGTGCAATAGTAACGAATACGACAAGTAACCCGAGTAAGAAATCTGACAATAGTAAACCTACAACATCACGGAAAGATCGAGAGAAATCTGATGATTCAGCAGCCGAAGCTTTATTTGAAGAAGTGAATTGTACGACCCTGGTCGAGCAATTAAATAAGCAAATCCATAGAGAGGTTTTTGCACGCTTTATTAAGACCTTTTTATTGGAAACGAACGCTACAAATGTTCGATGGCAATCTCACGCTTTAATATTAGCAATCTACAAGAATTCAAAATTAGGTGAACAAGAAAACTTGTTAAGGTTGCTGTGGCACTTATGGCCGTTGTTACCTTCATATGGAAGAAAAGCAGCTCAATTTGTAGATTTATTAGGGTACTTTTCTCTGCGTTACACGCAGAGTTGTGAAGACGGGGTGCAACAAATCTCGAGTTACGTGGACAAAGCGGTTGAAGTGCTTAGGATCCAAAATGAGCTCTTAGCGCATCATCCTAACGCAAACTTGTACGCTCACATGGGTCAATTTGTGGAACTCGATGGCTATTATTTAGAATCCGAGCCTTGCTTAGTTTGCAACAACCCAGAGGTCCCTCTTTCTACGATTAAACTAAGCTCAATAAAATTCGACTCCAAGTTCACAACAACCACTCAAATCGTAAAATTATTAAGTAGCCATACCATCAGTAAGATTACAGTTAGAATTGGTGATTTGAAACGAACCAAAATGGTAAGAACAATTCACATTTATTACAACAATCGGAGCGTACAAGCCGTCGTCGAATTGAAAAACAAACCAGCCTTATGGCACAAGGCTAAAAAAGTTGCTTTACAAAGTGGACAAACCGAAGTCAAAATCGAATTCCCTCTACCCATCGTTGCTTGTAATCTCATGATCGAATACGTTGATTTTTACGAAAATATACAAGCAAATAGCGAGACTCTACAATGTCCTCGTTGTAGCGCTGCAGTCCCTGCAAACCCTGGTGTTTGTGCGAATTGCGGAGAGAACGTCTTTCAGTGCCACAAATGCAGGGCCATTAATTACGACGAAAAAGATCCCTTCCTTTGTCACGCCTGCGGATTCTGTAAGTACGCAAAATTTGATTTCACACTTCTGGCAAGACCTTGTTGCGCCGTTGAGATTATCGAAACCGATGAAGATCGAAAGAAGATGGTATCCGGTATCAATAATCTTTTGGAAAAAGCCGACCGAGTTTACAAACAACTAATGGCTAACAAACCAACATTAGAAGCGCTAGTTTTAAAGATCTCCGAGCACCGCACTGATAGAAAATCAGATGATGCGAGCACTTCATCGGCTTCTAATGCTTCAGGAAGCGTTGGCTCCGTTCCAGCAGGCAACACGCAAGTTAAGGTTAATAAAACCATTCAAATGTTAGCTCAACAGTATTGTAATGAATGCAAGACTTCTTTCGAAGAACTGAGTAAAATTATTCAGAAGGTTTTGGTCTCCAGAAAGGAACTTGTAGCGTACGACCGGAAACACAGGGATTCTGATATCCCAAAAGTTGCGACTTCTATTTTAAATCCGCAGCCCGGTACTAGCAAAGATTCCGAGTCCGAAACTTTAGCTGTGACCGTTTCAACTTATAATAATCGATGCTATGGTTGCTCATCGGCTGCTACAGAGCACTGCCTGACTCTTCTTCGAGCCTTAGCAATTAATGCAGGAACAAGGCAGGTGCTCTGTAACAAGGGCCTCATACAAGAGCTCGTCTGGAATAATCTCAGAAAGGGAAACGTTCAGGTATTTTATTCTATTATTTTATTTTAAAATAAAGTGAATTAAATTGTAAATTATAGATGCAAGAGGAAGTGAGACAGCTTTTGTGTGTTTTAACCCGAGATAATTCGAAAGCTACAGAAGACTTGTGTCGCCTTCTTTTGGAACGCATTGCTCTTAGTTTAAATAGGCACATCAATACTTCCGATCTTGGAACAGGAGTTAGGTACGAAATTCAGCTCTTAGCAGCGATGGTGCAGAAAGAAGACGACTGCTGGGAATTAAAATTGAGTTGCTTAATGCAACTTTTTCTCAAAGCCTGCGAGGACTCCAGGAATCCTCTTATTATGGAATCGGTCATTCTGCCTTGTCTCAAAATTTTGCATAGTCTTATGAAGCCACCAGACTGCACAAATAAAAAAGCAAAGGTATTCTTTTTCATTGCTCTACAATCTTGTACTTAGGCCTATATGTTTTAGGATAAAACTAATACGAATATAAGCACAAGCAAATCGACGGAAGAAATAACTGTGGATGTTTACAAATGGCTGGATAAAGATCCGCATCATACTTTTGTAGGATGGCGCAGTAAGTTGCCCCAAAAGACGGACGAATGCCCCAAAATAAATCTCACAAACCGCGAAGAAATCCATGCTTTTTATTTATCAGAAAAATATGGGCTTAGGTGGTTGAAGAAAACTCGCCCTTGCAATTTTAATCCTATGGAATTGGATAATTCAGCGTGGTTAAAAGCAGTCCTCTTTAATCCAAGCTCTAGGTTAGCCCGTCAAGTGGCTTGCAGCATAGTGGAACTGATGTGCACCAATTCTGAGCGCAAGAAAGAGATTCTAGTGCTCCTAACTTGTTTCTTAGAAGAACTAAGCAATGCAGGGGAAAGCTCGGCCGAGTTCCTCACTTTGTACCAGAATTTAATACAAGAAACTCCTTGGAAGCAGTTCTTGACTTTGAGAGGAGTCCTGAACGTTTTAGCAGAACTCGTAACTCAAGAAATTAAACAATTACATCGACTAGAAGAGACTACGCTTACATCTGATTTGGCACAAGGGTTTGCCTTGAATCAACTCACCGAACTTTTGTCTTCTTTTCTTGACAATACTGCAATTCGGCGACAGTATAAAGGGCGCCTAGTTGGGGCTGTTCTCAATGGATATTTATCTCTACGAAGATTAGTGGTTCAGCGAACAAGACTCATCGACGATACCCAAGAAAAGCTCTTGGAATTATTGGAAGAAATGACAACAGGTACCGAAGAAGAAACAAAAGCCTTTATGGCCGTTTGCATCGATACCGTTGATAAATACAGCTTACAAGACGTATTAACACCTGTTTTTATATTCGAAAGACTTTGCTCTATTATCTATCCTGAAGAAAACGATGTAGGGGAATTTTTCTTAATTTTAGAGAAAGATCCGCAGCAGGAGGACTTCTTACAAGGACGCATGTTAGGTAATCCTTATTCCAGTTTGGAAGCTGGGTTAGGACCTTTAATGCGAGATGTAAAAAATAAAATTTGTCAAGACTGTGAGATGGTAGCTCTTTTGGAAGACGACAACGGAATGGAATTGCTTGTCAACAACAAAATAATGAGTCTCGATTTACCTGTTAAAGATGTTTATAAAAAGGTGCGTTCTTTGATTATAATTATTTTGTTCTTATAAGTAATTTATTAATTTTAGATTTGGCTTCCGGAGGGTGGGGAAATCGATTCGATGAGAGTCGTGTATAGGATGAGGGGGCTCTTAGGAGATGCCACCGAAGAATTTATCGAAACTCTTGGAAATAAATCGCAGAATACTGTTGATAACGAAGAAGTCTATAAGATGGCTAATGTTCTTGCAGATTGCGGCGGTTTAAAAACGATGGTTGTGCGTTTGGGGGCGATCCAAAACGTTTGGAGGGCGCGTCCTTTGCTACAGGTCCTTTTGAAACTGTTCAGGTTGTCCGTTAAAGTCGAAAGGGTTCAAGAGGTTCTGATACAACCGGAATTGGGAGCGATGGAAGTATTTCTACGTACTCTACAATTATGTTTGGATAGCGAATCAGATGGCAACCAAGCTGCAGTTACTGAACAGCTTTTAGATGTAAGTAATTTCCCAATTAAAAAAATATTTAATACTTAAAATTGCTTTTAGATTATGGAAACCATTCTATCAAAAGCCACGAGCAAACCAATAGAGTCCTTTGAGAAATTCTCTCAAACTTTTGGAGGGCCTGAGTATGTCAAATCTTTACTGTCCTGCACAAATCAATCGAGTGTTAAAAACAATCAAGCTGTGTTAATACACTTAACAAGAGTTCTAGCAGCTTTAGTGTATGGCAACGAGAAAAAAATGAACATCCTTCTCGATCACTTTGCTTCGGTATTAGATTTCCACAAATACGATTTTGATCACACAGAAGACGACCAACAAAAATTAGAAATGTTTTGCGTGTTAACGGACGGCATTGAACGCAACGCCATTGGAAACACTTTAAAAGATTACATCGTATCTTTGGGAATTGTAAAAGATGCAATTGAGTACATCACAGTAAATGCACCTTGCGTTAAACCAACTCTGCTAAGAACCGACAGCGATGAACTAAAAGAATTTATTTCAAAACCCGCTTTGAAATATATTTTACGATTTTTGACAGGTTTAGCTTGGAACCACGAGAACACGCAATTAGCAATAGCTGCAGCGGACACAATCCCTATAATTCATCGGCTGGAACAAGTCTCATCCGATGAACACGTAGGGTCGTTAGCCGAGAACTTATTGGAGGCTTTAAAAACAAATCCTTCTGTTGCAACACGTATCGAAGAAGCGCGCGAATTTACTCGGTCAGAAAAGAAGCGACTTGCAATGGCTATGCGGGAGAAACAGCTTGGACAATTAGGAATGAGAACTAACGACAAAGGACAAGTAAATTAATTACATTTTTGTTCCTTCTTTTTTTTTCAATTAACAATTTTTAAGGTCACTGCAAAATCGTCGATTTTACAACAAATGGAGGAGTTGGGAGAAGAGACCGGTTTGGTTTGTTGCATCTGTCGGGAGGGCTACAAGTATCAACCAGCGAAGGTCTTAGGGATTTATACCTTTACTAAACGTTGCAATGTGGATGATTTCGAAGCCAAGCCTCGAAAGACGGTTGGGTATAATACGGTGACACACTTTAATGTAGTTCATGTTGATTGTCACATGAGTGCTGTTAGGTAAGCTTGCGACGTTCATTTTTGTGTTTAATTAAATTAATATTTTGTAGATTGGCTAGAGCTAGGGATGAGTGGGAATCGGCTGCGTTACAGAATGCAAATACTAAATGCAACGGATTGTTACCATTATGGGGTCCTCAAGTACCAGAATCAGCATTTGCAAGTTGCTTAGCGCGTCACAACACTTACCTACAAGAAAGCACTAATCACAGGGACATAGGACACAATTTAACAATCCACGACCTCAAATTACTTCTGCTTCGATTTGCTCAAGAGAAATCTTTTCACGATGACACGGGAGGAGGTGGGCCACAAAGTAATATGCATTTAATTCCGTACCTTATACATATGGCCCTTTATGTGATAAATACGTAAGTATTTGTTTGAATTTAGTTCGATGTAACAATGTTGTTTTTTAAAAAAGGACACGAGCTAGTAAAAGAGAAGAGACGAGCTTGATGTTATTCTTAGAGAATGCTAATACTGAAAAATGGGTAGAGTCGTCCTATGAAGCGGACGGACCATTATATTGGATTGTGCTGTCAATTTTAATCCATTCCCCCCAAAATTGGACTACTCACAAAATTGCTCATCTTAGAAGATTGATTGTTTTGGCGCAAGCTAGACATTGCACGTCCACAGGTCCTTGTAAAACACTATCTGATAAGACTGTTAAAGAATATTCTGTGTATAAACCTTACCTTGTGTTTTTCGGCCTTATAGATGGCATATATTATAATTTCTTCAAGGTAAGCTCGGTGTGCACTAAGGTAAGGAATGGTTAATAAAATATATGTTCTTGTAGAATGTAAATGGAACTGATGACCAGTGGTCTACTAGTTTAGCAGATTATATAAGACACAATGATGAAGCACTTTTAAAGGCTTCAGAACGACTATTGGAAGTATACACTGATGAGTTGTTGCCTTGTACCTCCTTTTCGGAGTTCTGTGATGTTGCGGGTGAGTTTCAAGAGTTTATTAAACAAATTGATTAATGTTTATTGGACTTTTTTTTATTCAAGGTTTGTTAAATGATATATCCAACCCAGAGATTTACATAAAGGATCTTTTGAGTGGGGTTTAATTATAACAAAGAGTTTTCCAACTTATTTTAGTATTATTTATAAAATGCATAAGAATAAACCGCGAAGGCTGTTATTTGCAACAAATTGCTTTATATTGCAGCATGAATACAAACGATGTTGCGTACTGTTTCACTGGATTGATTTCTTATATATTGTTGTAGTAGTTTGTAAATTATTGTAACTTAATAAAATTTGTTCTTTACTTAAGATGTTACGGTACGTACGGCAACTTATTATTATACTACTTTTTACTGTTTTAAATGTATTTCAGATTAATGTTTTTTAGCATAATATTTTAAAAAAACGTTCTTGTAGATTAAAAAAAAATGTATGTATATGGACCTTAAGACTTGAGCTTGAGTATTTTCAAAAAACCAAGGAAATATCCAAGTAACAATTTGAAAATTGAACAAATCAATGAAGAAACAAAGGTCAGTGTTTATTGAAAAGACATTTGTATTGCATGTTTTTTTAAAATGTTTTATGTGACTAAGTATACGTTTGTAAATAATCGATAAACTGCTTTAGGAAAATTAAAATTGCTTTAAGCGGTTGGAATTTTTATCGCAATGCTTGTGATAAGACACCAACTGGTACGTTCCTTTAGTTTTAATACGAACTTTGAACAGTACGTAGTGCCTACTCGCAGTAAAACATTTATATAAGCGTTCTAAATTAATTTTTGATTATGGATTATTTGTAGTTACATAGTGAATGCTTTGTGGTGATTGCTTTTCAAATGTAAGTTGCTTTTTAGGATGTTAGCTTAAAATGTTCATCATTAATTTTGTTAATTGTATAACAATCCAATAATTATTTATTCGCCAGTTAACAAATTTAACTTCAAACAAAAAAGATCTAATCGTATTAGGAACGGCTGGTACGAACATCGAGGGTGATAACATTTGCAAAATTTATTTTATTGATTTTGGAACTTTATTATTTGCTTTTTATTAATGATATTCTAATAATTGTTTTAATATTTATTTCAGAGTGTCTTCAAACAAGATTCAAAGGCTTATGAAGTTGGTTCCTCGTTTATCAAATGGTTGTTAACACTTTGCAGTTTTGGATATCACAATTGAATTACTGTCGTCCAATGGACCAAGGGCCAAGGATTGGAAGGATAACTTTGAACAGCTTACTTTGATTTCGGGTAAGTTTTTTTTAAATATATTCTGTGCTGGAAATTATTTTTTATTAATTTGAAAATTTGAAAATGTTTTATGCTTTGTGTAAAAGGTTAAAATATAAATTCTATACTATTCAATTAAATAAATAAATTTAGAAGTTTTCCTCTTTGATTGAATTATTTATTAATCTAAATGGCCCAATTTAACTTGATTAAAAAAAACTACAAAGTTGAAATCTGGAATCTAACCATAATGCGTTTGAATTAATGTTTTTTCTAATTAAATATTTTAAAGTAATTTCTAATGCTTCATTTAAACAGATATTTTAAAATAAAAAGGAAATCAGATTATTTTGGAATCTCCTTGGATTTAAGTAAGTTAAATTTAATTCAAAATCGAAATGATTTTTTATGATCTTTTCATCTACACTTTTATTAATTACCAATGTTAGTAATGCAACAAATTAACGTTGATTTTGGCATCGAGCAATCGAATACAATATATTTGATTTCCTTGAGAATTCAAAGGATAAAACAGTTTTTTGTGTTTGAGTACGGTCCTGAATTTTTCCAGTTACCAAAATAAATTAAATACCAACAAAGCGGCAACCGTTTCATAATTTTTGAAATGCTTAATCGCTTGTCGTTCATGAACTAAAAATTAAGATAATCGAAGTTCTTTTAGTTGGCCTTATCGTTTTTGATATCGGCCAACTTAGCTTTGGGGCTCTACGGATATGACTTATATCCGCACTTACATAAAACTTTCGATTTCTGAATCAGTTTTCAATATACAACGAAGTCCAACGGTTGTGTCTTAAGTATTATTATAAATTAGTGCATCTAATTTTCATTACAATCTTTCATTTAAGGTAAATAGTAATTGTAACAATTTCTTTTAAAATTCACACGTTTCATATTTTTTTTCTCTATGGGCAGCTTTTGTTAAATTAAAGGGTTGTTGGTTGCAAAATCCTTTGTTCGCTTCATTATGTTCTAGAAAGGGCCGATTTTTTTTAAATTGTTGAAGTCACACCGATATTTAGAAATGATTAGTGTATCAACTCTTTATTACTTTCACAACTTTAAAACCAAATTTTTAGTTCGAGGTATGTTTTATTAATTCTATTTTCTTATGTGTCTAGGAGAAAGCAAATAGTTCGAAAACAATTCCCGGCGTGTCATACGGAGATATCGACTCAAGTCTTCTGCTTCTGCGATCGGGACTTCTTTCACTGGGATTTTCGCACCATCGTTTCCAGCTCCTTATGGAACTCAAAGGTAGGTCCCCAGGTACTTGGGTTTGTGAATATGTTTTTTTCTTATGAGGTTGTTTTTGCCTATGGTTTTTATTTGTAACATCGACACTCGAACATGTGTTATAATTTTTTGAATATTTGACTTTGAAAAATTCGTTGCTCGGTTATTTGTGACCGGATCTTTAAAAACTTTTTAGATTATGAAAACTTCTAATAATTGTTTTAATATTTATTTCAGGGTGACTTTAAACAAGATTCAAACGCTTATGAAGTTGGTTTCTCGTTTATCAAGTGATTGTTAACACATTGCAGTTTTTGATATCACAATTAAATGACCATCGTCCAATGGACCAAGGGCCAAGGATTGGAAGGATAACTTAACTAACAGCTTACTTTGATTTCAGGTAAGTTTTGTTTAAATATATTCTGTGCTGGAAATTATTTTTTATTAATTTGAAAATTTTAAAATGTTTTATGCTTTATGTAAAAGGTTTAAAATATAAATTCTATGCTATTCAATTACATAAACACCCATGTTTTTTTGGGAAAATATGAAAAAAATAGAATTGCTTTATATTGCGAGGGGATGTTCCTACATACCCCTAATAAAGTAGCCGGTGGCAGTTCCTGGCGCTCTCGCTCTAAACTAAAAATTTTCCATAAAACTAAATAAATAAAAAAACGTACCCCTTGATTCACAAAAAAAATTGTAGCGCTCTTCTTTTCGATGCCATCGTTACAAACGAGACGGATTCGGAATTCTGCGACTTTTTTACATAAGATACATGTAAATTAAGTATAGGGCGCAACGTAACATTTTCGAAGATGAAAAGTTGCAATTTTAGGTCCCATTTTTGCACGATTTTGAACTTTAAAAAAATTGTAGCGCCGTTATTTGTGGACGGATTATTAACAACTTTTTAGATTCGAATTTGGCAGCCTTTTAGGCTTCGGATGAGCCTAAGAAACCATAGGTGTGCTATTTCATAGCTTTGAAAAAACGTTTTGCTTTTTGAAAAAACATGGGTTTTAGTCCATGTTTTTTTGGCAAAAAATGAAAAAAATAGAATTGCTTTATATTGCAAGGCGACGTTCCTACGTACCCCTAGCGACTATAACCGGTGTCATTTTCTGGCGCTTTCGCTGTAAAATAAAAATTTTCGATACAAACTAAATGATTAAAAATACGTACCCCTTGATTCACAAAAAAAATCGTAGCGCCCTTATTTTCTATCCAATCATTACAAACGACACGGATTCGGAATCCTGAGGCTTTTTTACATAAGATACATGTATAATATGTATAGGGTGCGACGTTAATTTTTCGAAAATAAAAAATTGCGAATTTTAGCGCTCATTTTGAGCCAATTTTGAACTTTCAAAAAATTGTAGCGCCGTTATTTGTGGACGGATCTTTAAAAACTATTCAGAATCGGATGTGGCAGCCTTTTTGGCTTCGGATAGGCCTAAGAAACCGTAGGCGTGCTATTCCAGAGCTTTGGGAAAACGTTTTGAAAATTCAAAATCGATGGGTTTTAACCCATGTATTTTTGATAAATAATGAAAAAAATAGAATTGCTTTATATTGCGAGGAGACGTTCCTACGTACCCCTAGTGACTATAACCGGTGTCATTTCCCCGCGCTTCCCCTCTAAAATAAAAATTTTCGATACAAACTAAATGATTAAAAATACGTACCTCTTCATTCACAAAAAAAATCGTAGCGCCTTTATTTTTTATCCAATCATTACAAACGACACGGATTTGGATTCCTGAGGCTTTTTTACATAAGATACATGTATAATATGTATAGGGTGCGACGTTAATTTTTCGAAAATAAAAAATTGCGAATTTTAGCGCTCATTTTGAGCCAATTTTGAACTTTCAAAAAATTGTAGCGCCGTTATTTGTGGACGGATCTTTAAAAACTATTCAGAATCGGATTTGGCAACCTTTTTGGCTTCGGATAGGCCTAAGAAACCGTAGGCGTGCTATTCCAGAGCTTTGGGAAAACGTTTTGAAAATTCAAAATCGATGGGTTTTAACCCATGTTTTTTTGATAAAAAATGAAAAAAATAGAATTGCTTTATATTGCGAGGGGACGTTCCTACGTACCCCTAGTGACTATAACCGGTGTCATTTCCCCGCGCTTCCCCTCTAAAATAAAAATTTTCGATACAAACTAAATGATTAAAAATACGTACCTCTTCATTCACAAAAAAAATCGTAGCGCCTTTATTTTTTATCCAATCATTACAAACGACACGGATTTGGATTCCTGAGGCTTTTTTACATAAGATACATGTATAATATGTATAGGGTGCGACGTTAATTTTTCGAAAATAAAAAATTGCGAATTTTAGCGCTCATTTTGAGCCAATTTTGAACTTTCAAAAAATTGTAGCGCCGTTATTTGTGGACGGATCTTTAACAACTATTCAGAATCGGATTTGGCAGCCTTTTGGCTTCGGATAGGCCTAAAAAACCGTAGGCGTGCTATTCCAGAGCTTTGGGAAAACGTTTTGAAAATTCAAAATCGATGGGTTTTAACCCATGTATTTTTGATAAATAATGAAAAAAATAGAATTGCTTTATATTGCGAGGAGACGTTCCTACGTACCCCTAGTGACTATAACCGGTGTCATTTCCCCGCGCTTCCCCTCTAAAATAAAAATTTTCGATACAAACTAAATGATTAAAAATACGTACCTCTTCATTCACAAAAAAAATCGTAGCGCCTTTATTTTTTATCCAATCATTACAAACGACACGGATTTGGATTCCTGAGGCTTTTTTACATAAGATACATGTATAATATGTATAGGGTGCGACGTTAATTTTTCGAAAATAAAAAATTGCGATTTTTAGCGCTCATTTTGAGCCAATTTTGAACTTTCAAAAAATTGTAGCGCCGTTATTTGTGGACGGATCTTTAAAACTATTCAGAATCGGATTTGGCAGCCTTTTGGCTTCGGATAGGCCTAAGAAACCGTAGGCGTGCTATTCCAGAGCTTTGGGAAAACGTTTTGAAAATTCAAAATCGATGGGTTTTAACCCATGTATTTTTGATAAATAATGAAAAAATAGAATTGCTTTATATTGCGAGGGACGTTCCTACGTACCCCTAGTGACTATAACCGGTGTCATTTCCCGCGCTTCCTCTAAAATAAAAATTTTCGATACAAACTAAATGATTAAAAATACGTACCTCTTCATTCACAAAAAATCGTAGCGCCTTTATTTTTATCCAATCATTACAAACGACACGGATTTGGATTCCTGAGGCTTTTTACATAAGATACATGTATAATATGTATAGGGTGCGACGTTAATTTTTCGAAAATAAAAATTGCGAATTTTAGCGCTCATTTTGAGCCAATTTTGAACTTTCAAAAATTGTAGCGCCGTTATTTGTGGACGGATCTTTAAAACTATTCAGAATCGGATTTGGCAGCCTTTTGGCTTCGGATAGGCCTAAGAAACCGTAGGCGTGCTATTCCAGAGCTTTGGGAAAACGTTTTGAAAATTCAAAATCGATGGGTTTTAACCCATGTATTTTTGATAAAAAATGAAAAAATAGAATTGCTTTATATTGCGAGGGACGTTCCTACGTACCCCTAGTGACTATAACCGGTGTCATTTCCCGCGCTTCCTCTAAAATAAAAATTTTCGATACAAACTAAATGATTAAAAATACGTACCTCTTCATTCACAAAAAATCGTAGCGCCTTTATTTTTATCCAATCATTACAAACGACACGGATTTGGATTCCTGAGGCTTTTTACATAAGATACATGTATAATATGTATAGGGTGCGACGTTAATTTTTCGAAAATAAAAATTGCGAATTTTAGCGCTCATTTTGAGCCAATTTTGAACTTTCAAAAATTGTAGCGCCGTTATTTGTGGACGGATCTTTAAAACTATTCAGAATCGGATTTGGCAGCCTTGGTTCGGGTGGCCCAAAAAACCCAGGGTTTTCCCAAATTTGGGGAAAAAGTTTTAAAATTTAAAAACGTGGGGTTTTAACCCTTTTTTTAAATAATGAAAAAATAGAATTTTTTATTTAGGGGGTTCCCCTCCCCTAGTGACTATAACCGGTGTCATTTCCCGCGCTTCCCCCCTAAAATAAAAATTTTCGATACAAACTAAATGATTAAAAAAAAACGTACCTCCCTTTATTCACAAAAAATCGTAGCGCCTTTATTTTTATCCAATCATTACAAACGACACGGATTTGGATTCCTGAGGCTTTTTACATAAGATACATGTATAATATGTATAGGGTGCGACGTTAATTTTTCGAAAATAAAAATTGCGAATTTTAGCGCTCATTTTGAGCCAATTTTGAACTTTCAAAAATTGTAGCGCCGTTATTTGTGGACGGATCTTTAAAACTATTCAGAATCGGATTTGGCAGCCTTTTGGCTTCGGATAGGCCTAAGAAACCGTAGGCGTGCTATTCCAGAGCTTTGGGAAAACGTTTTGAAAATTCAAAATCGATGGGTTTTAACCCATGTATTTTGATAAATAATGAAAAAATAGAATTGCTTTATATTGCGAGGGACGTTCCTACGTACCCCCAGTGACTATAACCGGTGTCATTTCCCGCGCTTCCCTCTAAAATAAAAATTTTCGATACAAACTAAATGATTAAAATACGTACCTCTTCATTCACAAAAAAATCGTAGCGCCTTTATTTTTTATCCAATCATTACAAACGACACGGATTTGGATTCCTGAGGCTTTTTTACATAAGATACATGTATAATATGTATAGGGTGCGACGTTAATTTTTCGAAAATAAAAAATTGCGAATTTTAGCGCTCATTTTGAGCCAATTTTGAACTTTCAAAAAATTGTAGCGCCGTTATTTGTGGACGGATCTTTAAAAACTATTCAGAATCGGATTTGGCAGCCTTTTTGGCTTCGGATAGGCCTAAGAAACCGTAGGCGTGCTATTCCAGAGCTTTGGGAAAACGTTTTGAAAATTCAAAATCGATGGGTTTTAACCCATGTATTTTTGATAAATAATGAAAAAAATAGAATTGCTTTATATTGCGAGGGGACGTTCCTACGTACCCTAGTGACTATAACCGGTGTCATTTCCCGCGCTTCCCCTCTAAAATAAAAATTTTCGATACAAACTAAATGATTAAAAATACGTACCTCTTCATTCACAAAAAAAATCGTAGCGCCTTTATTTTTTATCCAATCATTACAAACGACACGGATTTGGATTCCTGAGGCTTTTTTACATAAGATACATGTATAATATGTATAGGGTGCGACGTTAATTTTTTGAAAATAAAAAATTGCGAATTTTAGCGCTCATTTTGAGCCAATTTTGAACTTTCAAAAAATTGTAGCGCCGTTATTTGTGGACGGATCTTTAAAAACTATTCAGAATCGGATTTGGCAGCCTTTTTGGCTTCGGATAGGCCTAAGAAACCGTAGGCGTGCTATTCCAGAGCTTTGGGAAAACGTTTTGAAAATTCAAAATCGATGGGTTTTAACCCATGTATTTTGGATAAAAAATGAAAAAAATAGAATTGCTTTATATTGCGAGGGGACGTTCCTACGTACCCCTAGTGACTATAACCGGTGTCATTTCCCCGCGCTTCCCTCTAAAATAAAAATTTTCGATACAAACTAAATGATTAAAAATACGTACCTCTTCATTCACAAAAAAAATCGTAGCGCCCTTATTTTCGATCCAATCATTACTAACGACACGGATTCGGAATCTAGAGGCTTTTTTACATAAGATACATGTATAATATGTATAGGGTGCGACGTTAATTTTTCGAAAATAAAAAATTGCGAATTTTAGCGCTCATTTTGAGCCAATTTTGAACTTTCAAAAAATTGTAGCGCCGTTATTTGTGAACGGATCTTTAAAAACTATTCAGAATCGGATTTGGCAGCCTTTTTGGCTTCGGATAGGCCTAAGAAACCGTAGGCGTGCTATTCCAGAGCTTTGGGAAAACGTTTTGAAAATTCAAAATCGATGGGTTTTAACCCATGTATTTTTGATAAATAATGAAAAAAATAGAATTGCTTTATATTGCGAGGGGACGTTCCTACGTACCCCTAGTGACTATAACCGGTGTCATTTCCTCGCGCTTCCCCTCCAAAATAAAAATTTTCGATACAAACTAAATGATTAAAAATACGTACCTCTTCATTCACAAAAAAAATCGTAGCGGCTTTATTTTTTATCCAATCATTACAAACGACACGGATTTGGATTCCTGAGGCTTTTTTACATAAGATACATGTATAATATGTATAGGGTGCGACGTTAATTTTTCGAAAATAAAAAATTGCGAATTTTAGCGCTCATTTTGAGCCAATTTTGAACTTTCAAAAAATCGTAGCGCCGTTATTTGTCGACGGATCTTTAAAAACTATTCAGAATCGGATTTGGCAGCCCTTTTGGCTTCGGATAGGGCTAAGAAACCGTAGGCGTGCTATTCCAGAGCTTTGGGAAAACGTTTTGAAAATTCAAAATCGATGGGTTTTAACCCATGTATTTTGGATAAAAAATGAAAAAAATAGAATTGCTTTATATTGCGAGGGGACGTTCCTACGTACCCCTAGTGACTATAACCGGTGTCATTTCCCCGCGCTTCCCCTCTAAAATAAAAATTTTTGATAAAATTAAATGAATAAAAAAACGTACCCCTTGATTCACAAAAAAATCGTAGAGCCCTTATTTTCCATCCAATCATTACAAACGACACGGATTCGTAATCCTGAGGCTTTTTTACATAAGATACATGTAAATTAAGTATAGGGCGCAACGTAACATTTTCGAAGATGAAAAGTTGCAATTTTAGGTCCCATTTTTGCACGATTTTGAACTTTAAAAAAATTGTAGCGCCGTTATTTGTGGACGGATTATTAACAACTTTTTAGATTCGAATTTGGCAGCCATTTTGGCTTCGGATGGGCCTAAGAAACCATAGGTGCGCTATTACATAGCTTTGAAAAAACGTTTTGCTTTTTGAAAAAACATGGGTCCATGTTTTTTTGGCAAAAAATGAAAAAAATAGAATTGTTTTATATTGCAAGGCGACGTTCCTACGTACCCCTAGCGACTATAGCCGGTGTCATTTTCTGGCGCTCTCGCTGTAAAATAAAAATTTTCGATAAATATTACTGGCCAATCTTTATTTAATATTAATAATAGTTAAAAGTTTGAACTTCTATTTTATCCTTTAATAATATTTTTTAATTTTTTAGAGGTCTCGACCCCCATCTTATTAACAATAAATCGGCAAACAGGCGTCTTAGAAAATACTTTTGCAACGAAATTATTCGTGGTTCGTCTTCAAAGACTTCAATCCAGGATCCTTTGTGTAATGTGATCCAGCAGCAGCATCAGGATCATCGATGGAAGATGCATATTCAGAGTTGTTGTATTAAAGACATCAATTTATTTAATATTACACGGAATTTTTGTATGCAGAATTGTTGAGAAGAGTTTTTCAAAAGTAATTTTTTTTTGAAAACGATTATTTCAAGATCGTTTAATTTTTACTAAATAAAAAAATAATATGGTAGCACGGTATGCAAATAGGGCCAAGGTATGTTCTTAGGTGTTGTTTCTTCTTAGCTGAAGACAGTCGTGGCTACCTGTGCTGTGCACGGGGGCCCTACTGTTTGACCCATTGTATTAGGGTAGTTTATAAGTTTATTACACACTACACTCATAAAATACATTTGATTATTTTGGTTTTAATTTATTTTTCTAAATTGCTTTCTGTGAATTGGAAATTGACTTTTTCAGTAAGCTTTTGAAATTAATATAAATTTATATTCAGTTTAGAACTTATTTAAAAAAAAAAATCTCTTTATTAAAAAAGTACAATCAAATTTCAAATTAAACACAATACACATCGCAGAGGGAGGGGAAAGTATTATGATATTTGTAATTAGAAAATGTAAAAATAAAGAGGGGTTGTTTTAATTTAATTTAAGTATTATTAAACAACATCTAAGAACTATGATGGCCTCGCACACACAAAGGTATAATGCGCCCTCAAATATGGGGTAAGGATCGAAGATCCACTAATGGTAAGATTTTAAATATTAATTTTTCCCGTCTTGTTTATTCTGCGAACTTTCTTTAACTTTTGAATTATATTGCAAAATTAATTCATTTTTACTTAGAGTTTTGTGGAATTTGTTAAAAATTATTACTTCATATACCTTTCATTTTTTTATTATTTTTTGGACTTCCTTTTTTAATCTTTCAGTTCTTTGTCTTTTAAATAATCACCTTTCTTCTTTGTTGTCTTTCTTTTGGTTTATGTAGCACTTTGTAGGGCACTTAATTATTATTTATTAGTACTTTTATAAAATAACACAGTCACTCCACCCTTATTTTATATTTTCACACACACACTTAAAACATCTTCCCTCCTTTTATTTATAGTATTTAATTAATAACTAATTGTAAAAAGAGTTGCAGTCCCAAGATTGTCGTGCAAATGAAACCACTCTTAGTTTTCACATTGCTTATAAGGTTTCTTTTTAACTTATAACAATAAAAACAATCTTAAGGGTTGCAGCTTTTTATTATATTAAACTTGTTTATATTAATAATATATAATTTCTGTATTTTAAAATTGTATACCTCTTGCAGCTTACATTATGTTTCTCAGATGCAAAGGGATTAAGTTTTTCAGTAAAATTTATGCCTTCGTTGTGTTTAAACATTTACTACCCTTCGCATCGGATACATAATGTTTTGTAAGTGAGAGGGTGCTGCATTCGGGTTCACAAACATTTCAATTTCATTTCTAACGTTCGTCGTCGAATACAATTAAACACACGCGTGTTGGGGTTGTATTTTGACGAGCGAATTTCGAATAAAACTTAAACGTTTGACGAACTCGAATGCAACTTAGTCTGTCGACAAATGAGGTATTGGACTCCAACGTTGTAAGAGTGGCAGGTCTGGGGGTGAAGTAGGTGCTTCACATCCACTTCTCCCATCAGAGGCGGTTCAAGACCGCGGACATTCAAATCCGAATGTCCGCGCTTTTGATCAGACAACGTAGACTTAGGTAGATGTAAAGAACGTTACGTTCAAAGGGCTGTAAAGGGAAACTGGAAAATAAAATAAACTATTCAACTTATACATAAGTTTTATTAAGAGCCTCGTAGCTCTGGTGGGCAATATTGATGTTCAATTCAACGGTCTGTGTTTTGTGGTTCGATTCCCAAACAGGTCATGCAAATTTAAAAAAATAAATTAATTGTGAGAGCAACTAAGTCAGCTGGGCTTCTTACATCTACTACTTAAACATTGAAAAATAATTTTTATTTAATAGGAAAGTGTACGATTTATAGAATTTAAAACATATATATTTACAACACCTTGGTAGCTCAGTGGGAAAAGCTCGGTTATTTGTTCGAATGGTCTATGGTTCGATCCCCATGCCGGTCAGAAATTTTTAAAAATATTTAAGAAAAATCCAACGAGCAACGAGCCGAACGAGACGAATGACGAATGACGAATGACCGTAGGATACTCGTGATTTGAAAAATATTTTTAAAAATCTCTAAGATAAACCCTCGGCCGACTCGGCCGACTCGGCCGACCGTAAAAAGCGATTTGTAAAATTATATGTTTGGAAATTTTCTTTTATGCCCCTGTTACGAGTTGACATATTCCTCTTACATTTTTATTGAGAAAAGAAACAACAGTAATTTATTTTTATTTATCATTGGAAGAACAACTAAGTACTTTACATTCGAAAATAATTTTTAAGTTAATAGTATAGGAAAGTGTACGATTTATAGAATTTAAAACGCAGATATTTACAACACCTTGGTAGCTCAGTGGGAAAAGCTCGGTTATTTGTTCGAATGGTCTATGGTTCGATCCCCATGCCGGTCAGAAATTTTTAAAAATATTTAAGAAAAATCCAACGAGCAACGAGCCGAACGAGACGAATGACGAATGACGAATGACCGTAGGATACTCGTGATTTGAAAAATATTTTTAAAAATCTCTAAGATAAACCCTCGGCCGACTCGGCCGACTCGGCCGACTGTTACTCGCGATTTGTGAAATTATAATATTGCAAATTTTCTTTTATGCCACTGTTACGAATTGACATATTCCTCTTACATTTATATTTATTTTAATGTAACCATTTGCGTTAAACTGCAGAAGAGAATTAAAAAAGAAACAAGAGGTAAGTTATAATTTTATTTATTTCCCAGTCCCCCTTTACATCCCAATGGCCTTAACGCCCTTTACAACTAAGACTAAGTCTACGTTAACAGGTCAAAGGCGCTGACATTCGCATTTGAATGTGCGCGGTCTTGAGCCATCCCCTTTCCGAACACTTTTACAAAGGCATGTTTTAAGACCTCACAGCCTTACAACACCCTGTCATTTACTAAATGATATGTGTTCCGATGTGAAGGGTAAGGAATGGTTAAAACTAAGAAAGGCAAAAATGCTAATCGAAAACATAAGCCCTTCGCATTGGAAACACATAACGGTGTCTTAAAATATCTGTAAAAGATGTATAATTTCTTACAAATTTAAGTCCAACTCCTGTTAACATTCATTAATATTAAAAGATATTGGACGTGAACATTATAATTAATATAATAAAGACTTAGATTAAATAAATAATATAAAAGTTGATACAAATTTGAAAAATTAAAAATATTGGCAAGACTACAATTTCTTTTATAATTATAATTAATTAAAACCTAAAGGCCTTATGAAACAACTACAGAGGCAAAGAGGAAGTGAAAAGGCAAGAATAAAATGTATTTAAAATACAAAGATGTGAAATGATTAAAAAGATAAATAACTAAAGGTCCAATAACTAAATGGAGGTAGGGTGGCTTTCATATTTTTAAGAATAACTAAAAATATAAATTAAAACTAAGCGTTCTCCTTTCGCTGGTCCATCACTATCATTCTTGGGTTGATTTCCCGGTGAATTGATGGTTAGCCCCCGATGAAATGTATTATCAAAAGATCCTTAAACTAATTTTCAAAGTAACAACAATTCAATTTTATATCCGACCAAAATTAAATTTGTTAACACTTATAAAATAAATTTTAGAAATCAACTTTTACAAACTAACCATGCTTACATTAACAGGGCAGCATTTGTTGCATAGCAATCAAGCGCCAATATTTACAAAATAAATTACAAAACGGTGTGGCCCTATTATAATGTCGTCTTTAAAAAACACAGTTACATTATTAATAAACTACAAAGGACTAATTAACTTAAAAATATTCAATTTCCTACAATAAAATACATATGTGTTCGCTTAACCGATGTCGAAATAAAACTAAAAAGTTGATGTCTAATATCTTTACCCTTAGTAGAAATCAATATTTTGAATATTAAGGAGAAAATTAATGTGTATTTTAAACAAATTAAAAGAAAAATAAAGTGCAAGTATTAAAAAGTTTATGAAAGTTGTAAAAATAAACATTATAAACACAGGATTCAATAATTAAATGAAGGTAGGATGGCTTTCATATTTTTAAGAATAAATATTTACAAGTGTACACAAAATGACACTACATATAAAAGTATCTAAATTTAATTAAAAGAATAAAATTTAGAAAACAAATTTTAAATCAAAATAGCGAAAGTTTTTCGAAAAACTACACTAAAACATGGGATCACACAGTATAAGTAGCCACAACTCTCTTCAGCTATAAAACAGTCTTACCGACACAGAAAGGAATGAACACTTGCAAAGTATAACAAAAGTATAACAATCCACTTATAAAATGAAACTAATCCTTCTCCTTTGGCTGGTCCAGCCAACTGATATCCTCGATAATCCTCGACAAAAAGTATTTTCAATAGATGCTTAAACTGGATATTGTAGTACCATCAATTGAATTCCATACCCTGCAACAATTAAATTTATTAATACTTTAATAAATCTATTAACACTTATAAAATTCTAATATTATGAAAACAACAAACTGCTTGAAAAAAGTTAAAAACGGAAGGATTACAATGTTAAATATTGACAGAATTATTTTAGATCGGCAGATGTTTTTACCTACTCTCGCTACAAGGCTCTCTGAATTTTTGGGGCAGTAAACATACATTTTATATAGAATAACCTATGATGGTGAACCTACAAAAACAAATGTCATTCGCTTATTTGTCATTGGTTATGACATGTTAGCAAAGGTTATTAATCACTAAATACAGATTTATAAATATTTATTCATTTGCAAGAGTATATTAAAGCAATTTCTATTTTTGTCATGAAGGAAGATTATCAAAAACGGCAGTTATTGTAAATTTAGAAAGTTATTTGCAGATCGTAATGGTCAGACTTATTAATGAACGGCAACCATTAAAAAGATATGTATATCTTTATTTTCTTATTGACATTACAAACGTAATAATAATAACGGTGATAACAAAGCAAGTGCAAAATTACAAAGGTTTTTAATTTGTATTTTTTAAAACAAAACTAAGACACGATATTCACGTACTTAGGTCAACATATGATAAAAAACTGCAAATTAAAAACTCTTGTATTTTGCACTTGCTTTCTTTTCACCGTTATTACGTTTGTAATATATCAACATGAAACTGATGAAATACATACTTTGTAACGGTGGGCCTCTATTACTAAGTCTGATTGCAATTACGTTTAGACTTAGTATGTAATTGGATAATTTATTTCTTATATTTTCCAGGAGGCAGAAACACGACTACTTAATAATATTCGAAAATAAATAACCGCAAAAGGAGATAGAAACTTATTCAAACTCAATTTATAATCCGTAAAAGCCTTTGTAAAAGAGTCAAAAATAATTATTTGGATTTGAACATCCTAATCAATAATTTTAAACAATTAATGAATTGATCCTTTTAGCTGGTAAGATGTTTAGATCTTATTTGGAATGGTTTTAAACCATAATTCGCAACTAATTGCTTGGAACATTTTCTTTAAACTCTTGCTACTCGCTCAATTGATTGCCGGTTAGGGAACTGGAACAATTGTTAATATCTGATTTACTTTGGGACATCTACATCAATGATATTAATTTCCTATAAATTTATTTATATTTTGTTTTGTAAATATAAATAACTAGAACTTTTCATTTTAGGAAACAATGTATTCTATCCAAAGCCCATACGAGAGTGTCACTTTATTTACTAATTGATTGCAACAACAAAAGTTATTAGTTTGTGTGTATTCTGAACATCCTGGAATTGCAGATACCGATTTACTTTAAGAATATGTTGGGATCTTGGATTATTAAATAATTATTTAGTGTATGGAATGTTAGTTATGTTTATTTAATTTATAGAATTTTTCAAACAATTACTTTTAGAAGCCAGACCATGTTCAACTAGTATTCTCGATTGCAAGTGCCTTCCACTTATGAAAAGGAAAAGGTGGTCATTATGTAAGTAATTGCTAAATTAAGTCAACAACTAAAATTGCCCATTACAAACGGTTGGTTTTACAAATAATTTACTTCGCATTAATCAGTTTGATACTTGTTAAAAGCACGTTTATAAAGCATTTCTCTTAAGTTTTTATTTGATTTATATGTTTAGTTATGTTTTATTATTAATTTAATAGAAAACTAAGCTCTTGTAAGCAGATTTTGATCTGTGACTTTATTATTTAAAAATTATTTGAACAATTTCAAGTTAATTGATAAGCATATCGAACTGACTAACGCTTGAAACTGATTATTTTATCTTAAGTTTCTGTAATTACACTTGGTTCTTTGCTTGAATTATTAAAACCTATTAATTTCTACGAAAATGAATTGTGTTTTATTGCTATATTACTAATATTAATAATTAATTGCAGTTTAGATAATATTAGATGAAATATTTGAATTTCGTAGATACTATAAGGAAATTATATAATCAATTATGTTGTGCTTCTTTTAATATCAATTATTTGTGTATTATTTTATAATAAAAAAATAAATAACATTTTAAAATAGTTTGTCCTTGTTCTTACGATGAATTTTTGAAATATTACCTCATTCTATGTTGAAATCAAAAAATAAATAAAGCCCCTTAATAAGTCTTAACGGTTAAGCAATTTGTTAAATACTTTTACTATTTACCTTAAATAGAAGAGTTGTAAGGAGAATTAGACGCACTAATTTATAATAATAAATAAAACAACCGTTCGATTTCGTTGTAAATTCTAAAATGATTTAGAAATCGAAAGTTTTGTGTAAGTGCTGATATCCGTCATATCCGCAGACCCCCAAAGCTAAGTTACCTGATATCAAAAGCGATAACGCCAACGAAAAGAGCCTCGATTATTTTAAATAAAATTATCGATTTTGCATTGTGAAAACATCTGGACATAAAATCTTTTCGGAGCTGTATCAGAAGCAGAGAATATAACACGGCACATTTATATATTGCCAAGTTTTATAAAGTAAGATGTTCTTGGACGGTTCTCCGGATAAAGTGTTGCATCATCTCTTGTGAGGCATCAGAAGAATATAATCTGGAATTAATGTGGGAAATACGAATGCATGATTCATCATATGAGAGTTATTTTTATTTGTCCAATTTACTTTTGGTTCACTTTACTTGTTTGGTACTTTTAAATTCCCAGCTGATTTCAAACTGTGGTCGGCCAAACCATGTGAATAAGGTGATCCATTTTAGTTCGGAAACAACGAAATACAAAACTGTTATATCTTTTGACTTGCATAGTTTTAACACTTGATATTGTCTAATTTACAAACCTGAAATACAAAATTGACGACCTACATACATTTCTGTACATTTCAATGGCGGTCTCACAATGTAAACTCTAACTGATCATTTTTGTAACATATTAACTATTTATTATTTTTTATTACAGAAAGCTTAAGGTAATATTAATTAAATTATATTGCCCACACTTATTTACACTCTGTTTTATAACTAAACCCATTTGCATCTATGTAGTACATGCAAAATGAAATTAATCATGTACTTTGAAAACACTATTACATCCCGTATTTAAAAGAGCAATTACACCAATGTTAATAAAAGTGAACGAACATGGAAATAGTCCCTGAAAAATTAATACAGACATATTTATTATACCACCTTGTAAATAGTATTACAGAATGTATTTCATTTTTATTATTCTAAATATCACAGTTTATATTTTATGGCAAACTATCAGCGAAGAACTTACTTTCATATAAACTGTGGTACCAAATACTTAAACATAATAGTGTTTAAAAAAGTTAAGAAATAAAAATAGAAGAAATACACAGGACTCACACGTAACAAATCCAAAACTACTTCATCAATAACAAAACATTATAGAGTATTTATAATTAACTTTGGTGCAATTTTGTGATCCTATAGGTACATGAAATAATTAAGGACTATAACAGTAAAGAAAAATTACCTTACGAAGCTGGTTTTGTATTCCATACTTTTGTTTTGCAGTGTTCCACAGCCTAAAAATATTTCAAAATTAGTAACTAAATCTGTAGATTAGAAAAATCGAAAACATTTCCACAATTTTAATTTAAGAAGCAGAGTCAACTCATCAGACAAAGCATTTGAATATAGCTCAAGATTATAAGTATTTTCTATGCATTTAAAAAAAAGAGAATCGACATTAACACACCAAGAAGAATGTTCATTATAATTAAAATAAAACATTTTAATATAAAATTAAATTCATAACAAAACATTATTATTATTATTAATGCAGTTACTGCAACGTGAGACATCTATAATACACTCCTTATTTTTTTTGCTGAAATGACTGTAGATCAAGGTGCTTATTAATAATGTTTTTGCATAAATTGTAATTTAGGTTTATTTAATTTGCCATTCATAAGTCGTTATTGATTAAATGCCAAAGAAGTCATAGAATAGAATACGATAGTCTTTCTTATAATTAGAAAAGTAATAAAATTTTATTACTTACCCCTGCACCACATTGATTTGCATTTTCTTCACTGGCACACCAAAAACCTGGTCCCCAAGTACATTTATTTCCACCTACTGCTGGGGTATCTCTTGGTACACGTGCACCATGCGATCCACACACTTCTAAGGTTTTGCATACTTCCCCTGCGAAACTTCCATGTGACAACATTTCATACATTTTATGCCCATGAGTAAAAAGTATTTCGTTACACTAAAAATAATGAACAATTATCCATCATTTTCTATAAAAGTCAATATAATACTAACAGTATGTTGATGTTCTTCCGGCAAGCCTCTGCATGTCTTCTCAATAATGTGTTCTAATTTTTTATTTATATTATTATTCTGAACGATTTTATCCATCACATCGACTGCAGCTTCGCACACTGTGCATCTACGTATTTCCACTGTAATTTAATTTTTATTATCAAAGCACTTCGTATAATTTAATATCTAAAATATAACATACTTTTTACAGCGTTTACTTCTGCAGCGCAGAAGAACATGAGGGAACAAATTTCTGAAGGTTGAATAGCTAGTTTTAACAATTCGATGATCTTATCACCGTTTTTGTTGATAAATTGGTTGCATTCATTGCTTTCTGTTCGAGGCATCCAATTGCAGACAGTATGAACAGCTTTGATAATTTTCGCCTACAAAGAGCATGAGCATTATAATCCTTAAACTAATTCAATAAAAGATTAGGGTTCGAAGGTAAGGTGTCAATAGTCCAAACAATTTCTAGCTTACTAGTGCAAAATATTAGTAACTTATAAGTAATAAATTATAAAAATTATTATTGCGCAATTGTTGTCTTTTATAAACCTATTACGTTATTTATTTTTCTCCTTTACACTTATAAGAGCTGTGTAAAAAACGTTATTTTCTCAAAATTTTCCAAATTTGAGAAAAATAAATATGGTAAGGCTTACAATGTGTTAATACTTACTTCAGTAATGCTACCTTGAAGCATGCTTTCAATTTGTGTCATAACAAGTTTACATACTGCACATTGAGGTGAACTAATTTCAATTTCTGGTTCATCATCGTTGCCCAACATCAGATCATTTACAAAGACTACAAAAAAACCTTAATTAGAATCATTAACGCCACAAAACCAGTGTCGACTTACAGAGTGGCTTTTTGGCCTTTTTACACAGTTTAATTTCTGTGCATATTTCGCTGGGATCTAAAGATTGAATTAACATTTGGATCACCAAATCAGCATATTGTCGTACAAAACCAGTACATTCTTTAGAAATAGATTTTGGTAGATGTTTACAAATATTAAGAACTGCATCTTTAATTTCTTCCTATAAAATTACCTTATAATAACTCAAGATTAATAAAAATAAATCACTTACATCGGTTGCATTATTTTTCAATTCGTTTTCCAATTGGGACATTACAAATTCACAAAGCACACAAACTCCAGAGTCTGATTCCACCTTAGGGACCATTTTACCATTAGACGTTGAATCAGGAATTTCGTTTGTATCTAAAATAATTAAAAGCATTAACTATTATAAAACCACCATGGCAAAATAACTGCTAACCAACGTGTCCTCCAAATTCTATATTTATTATAGGCGTTTGGGGTGCAACGGGATCTGTACATATCTTCAAATAAACGCAGATTTGTTGAGGATCAAGATCTGCAATACAAGCTTCCACAATTTCTTCTGTGTAGGTTTCCACAAAATCATTACATTCTGCTGCCAAGTCCTTAGGAAGATGGGAACAGAGTCCGTTTAGTGCTGTTCTTATTTCGCTCTAAAAAATAATTATCTAAATAATTTTCAACTAATTAATAACGAGGGTTTTAGGAAAAGGATTTATTGGACTTAAAAATACAGTATAAATTGGGTAAAATATAAAGGAAGTTAAAAGTGCCATGTTATTAATCACTAACCTCGGTTTTTTTATTTTTAATTATTTGTTCCAAGCTCTGAATGGCAAACAAGCATAAAGGACAGTTCGGCTTATCTCCTTTATTGCGATGCATAAAAATTTCGACATCGTGAATTTTATAAGTATCTGCCGAAGGGCAGAGACTTAACTTTGGACATAAAACTGAAGGATCAATATCTTGTGCTAAAAGAGCAATAAACGCTGAGCCATATGTGTCCACAAATTGCCGACAAGTATCATTAACAGAACGAGGTAATACATTACAAGCAGCATCAACTACGTGCTTAATTTCATCCTGCCAGTAAAAGTAAACTATGAATTAATTAAATGTAATAGTAAATAATTTTATACCTCAGTAGCAGGTTCCGTGATTGCTTTTTGAACAAAATGCAAGAAGTATTCGCAGAACTCGCAGAGTTCGGTGTTTCCTATAATTGTAAGTGTTTGAGGAACGAGGCGTTCGATGGGTAACGGAGGTAATTCTTGAGTTTGCATTACTTTTACTGAAGATCCAGGTTTGTTTACGTTAACTCTGCCGATTGGTACGATGGGATGAGCGCTTAGCATGGCATTATCTACTGTTTCGATCGGTATCAACGGCATTATCGGTGTGTTCTACAAAACAAAAATTAGAACAATTTTCTCATAAAATTTAAGAAAAGAACTTGCATTGTCAGCTTGCAATAATCCAGGTCCTGGACAAATTCCAATGAAAGAGCAAAGGACAGTTCCATTCAGCTCATGAACCAAGAAGTCATAGATCATGGGGTAATACTGCTCCACAATGGATGTGCATTCTTCTTTGAACGATTTGGTTTGTTTACAAAGACCCAATAATACTTTGTGAAACTCTTCTTCGGTCGTATTCGCAATTAAAACGTCTTGCAAGTGCTTCACTAATTGTTCGCATAAGTCACATGGCAAATCATCCCTAATTTTAAATATGTATTTTTATCAATAAAATAAAATTCATTGCAAATCTTAAACTTACTCAACAGGAAGCACGCCAACATTCGACATTGGCGTTATTTCAACATTTGCATGAGTATGAAACATGGCACTGCATTCTCCTGCCATAAGACAGAATTCCTCAGCATTTAGATTTTCTTGTAAATGTTTGTAAATTTCGTTGAAGTATGAAATTATTATATTACTGCAAGAATCTGAAAGACTTCCCAGACGACCGCATACCTAAAAATTAAGTTTTCTTAAAAATATTATAAAATAAAAAGCGAATTAATTTAAGAAATGTAAACAACAAAAAAAGATTCTAATAAATCTATCTAATTAGCACAAAGTTAAACAAAAACATTATTCATAATTTTAAGATAAAAAAATCGTGGGGCTAATCTCGTGACATAATTATAAATTTACTCTTTATCAATCAAATTGCAAAATTTAAATATCTGTAGTCGCATAAAACATATTTTCAACGTATCGAAAGAAAAAGTTTGGAACTTAAAATTAATTTTTTTAACGTGCCAGAGAAATTACCGCAAAATATATAAAATGCTAACAACGCTTTTAGTTTTACTTTTACATGAACTTTCTAGAAAAATGCGTTTTCCATTTTAATTTAAATTCAAAGACAATTACCTGTAAGAAACCTTGAAGAACTTGATCACGGTTGGAGCTCTGGAATTTTTTCTCAACTAAATCAACAACCGTGTGACAACCTTTACAATTATTCGATGGCCCCTTGATTTTGGAACTGTGACCGTTCTATCCTGTTCATTAAGTAAATTCTGAACGCGTTCGTTATTACAAAGTCCTGCCACAGAACAGACAACTTGAGGGTTCATTTGCGATGCCAGAGCATCCACAAGTTCTGGAATAAAGTCATCCGCTAACTTGCAGCATTCATTTGCGATTGGTTTAATTGGGAGTAACTTGCAAGAACCTTCAAATACTTCTTTTATTTCCTCCTACGAGAAAACGATTTAGTAACGCTTAAATTTGGAACAAAAAACAGCAATAATTTAGTTTGAATTGCTTCAAGCAAATTAATGCAAAGAATAAGTATAACAGACAAACCTGTGTTTCATTGCTTAATAACTGGTCCCTTGCTTCTTTAACCATTTTCAGACATGTCTCGCATACACTGCTATGATCGGGGGGTAAAGTTTGATGGATCCAAACGGTTTGTATGCAGTGCTTTGTGGCATGACATCCAGCAGCAGTACTTGAAGAAAAACATAATTAGAAGAAATAAATGAAGCAAGTTCATAAAGCAAGTTAAATGAGAACATCGTTATAATTAATTTGTTAAATCAAGACTAACTGCTTAACTGTATTTTTTTTAAGTCACTTGAATAGTTTTTCTGAGAAATGTAAAACAATATGACTACTTTCTAAAACTTACATTCGTTAACTTATCCGGCTTTATGTAAATTTGTTTTAAAATACATATATTTGATTTATGTGTACGTCTTTAAAAGTAATTAAATGATAGTACACGTAAAATGGTCGACCTTGGTTGACTAATATGTTCATAAAGCAAAAAAGCTGATTTCATACCTATCATTAACAATTAGTTTCCATTTAATTAATTATCATGTAATTCATAAAGTATTTTAAATGAAAGGTGGCACAGCTTATTAAGTGATTTGATTAACAACTTTTTATTAAATATAAAAGTCAACCAAAAGTGGCATTATTTTAAACAATCAATTGATTTCTTTAGAATATTTCCATTGATACTTTTAATCTACTTATTACTGATGCCCCAGGCTTATATATATATATATATATATATGCATATTGTTAAAATTTAATAAATCGAATAAAAAATTAAGGATCTTCAGAAGTGAGAATGAAAAATCACGTTATGCAAATATTAATATTAAATATTCAAACACATGCCTTAGTGCATCTAACATTTCCTACTGTTGTTTAATTGCCATTAAATCTTTTCTTAATTTACACTAAGAATTATTTAATCGATGATGCTAATTTTATCTTTTACAAAAGATCTTTGCATTATAATTAATAACATTTAATTGCTGTGGCATTAATTTCTATTCTTTCCGTGTGCATGAAAATCTCCAGGTATTTATATATTGCTTAATAGATGTCAAACTGGTTATCTTTAGTGTTTTATATATATAAACATAAACTATAAGAAATTTTACTCTATTAATTAACATAAATTATGTAATAAAATACGTTCTCTCTTTTTTGATAGAATCGTATGAGTAAATAATTCTAATGCCATTTTTAAAGTTCAACGTAATTCTACTTGACATTCAGTTAATGTTTGTTTATAACTAATTATTTAATTTAAGCAATTTATTTGATTCATGGAAGTTCAGTATACTTATGTCGGCAGTAATAATAATAATTTTTATTATTATTGTACATTATAAAAAAAAGTATTAATAAGGTTCTTTTAAGTGGAGTTTAATGGCAAACTTACGTGATATTGGTACACCAATATGAGGGCCCCCATGTACATTCTTTTGATCCTAATAAATGGGGTGGAGGTGGTGTAGTAGATGTCGTAGTAGTGGAAGCAGCAGCTAAACCTATTACAAAAAGATCGATTAAAATAATAAACTTAATTAATTGTAATTAGGTTATTCTTTTTAAATATTTTAATTTTTTATTGTGTTCGTAGTGGTTATTGAAAAAAATGTGATAATCCTCAGAATCTTTTTAAAAAGAAATCATATTTAGTCCACTCGTTGTAGTCCTGCTAGTGACAAGCACCCTAATTTTTTTCCAGTTTAAAACTAGGGGGTGGAATAAAGATTTTTAATACTCTCTTAAAAGATAAAGACAGTATTGATTATATAAATTAAAAAAAATTGGATTTACTTACAAACTATAAACAGACTATAGAGACCCTGATTTTTTTCTGTTTAAAATAACGCCATATTAACAACAAACTAAACATTGAGGTACATATTTTTATTGCAAAAGAAAGTAAAGCCATTTTTTAAAAATTAGTATTTATTAACATATAAATGAGCAATGAGAAATATCTTTTTAATAGAACTTCTAAGTTACTGGGAAAGATTAAAATTTTTCTAAAGAACAAATGGACCATATCCAGAAAATAATTTTTTGCATGCCTTGCAAATTAGGGAGAACCAGCCTGATTTTTTTCATGTAAAAACAAAGATATATTAATTCCTTTCCCAATGAAAAAAACTTTTTTTAATAGAACTTCAAAGTTAGTGACAACTACCCTAAATTTTTTCTAGTTAAAATAAGTACATAGCAATACAATAGCAAATAATCAGAACCGTATTTAAAACAGAAAGATTAATATGGTACAAATGTTAAATGGTTGCAGTTGTGGGTGGAACATATTAATAATGTATATCATTGGAAATGAGCACTTTTCAAGGATTTTTTAAATTAATAAAAAAATTATTCAAAAAAATAACTGCTGTATCTTAAAGGCCAAAGTAACTTATAATTAAGAATTTAAAGATTTGTGCGATCCAAAAGATTGGCCATGGCTGGTATAAATAAATCTTCCAGTAATTGTCCATTTAACATATCAACTTCTTCTGAGCAATTTTAACATCGAAATAATAACTTTCTAAACAATTTATAATAATCTAAAAATTCAATGCTCCAAGGAAGACCAATTACAATTCCTTTTAGTCAAAGATTATCATAATTAGTCTTTTATGATGAAATAAACCAATTTGATATTACTGATGGCGAGTTTAAAAGTGTAAGCTTTCTAAGTTACTTTCTTTAATTAAAGCTTATTTATAAACAAGTGTATTAAAACGAACAACTAAAAATAGGTGTGTATTTTTTATAACTTTTGCGTTGTTCGAATACAAATAGGCATCGTGCCAATTCCAAAATAAGAGAAAATGTTTGCAATAAACACTTTAAAAGTTCATCAAAGTACGTCAATCAAAATTTTTCTTTATGTTTTGATAAAAACCAACAACTGTGACGTGCTTTAATTAAGATAGTGTTAAAATGTTATCGTTACATACAACTCCATTTCCCAATTATATGTAATTTGTTATTAAACACAGGAAAAGTGTCATTTTAAACCATGCCAGCATTAACAACTATTTTCCATTAACTTGAGGGAATCCCAATCTTATTAATGCTTCTGTACTTGTACATTTAAATTGATAAGAATTATGAGCAATAACTGCATGAGCATGATTCATTCTAAGGAAATGTAAATCATTGTTAAAAGGATCATTGTCCAACTTTCTGAGAATATCTACGAATACAGTATAAAACAACATATTTAAATACAATTACACCTAATTAAACGATTGTTAACTAAATAGATTAAAAAATATATCAGTCTGCAGAGTTAGAAGTAAACAAATCAATAAACTTACCAATTACTAAGTAAGCAAGCCCCAAATAGTGTTGCATCCCCATTTTGGGAGAGTGAAATATTCACAACCGATTTAGTATAAAATTGTTCACCTAATACTTATATTAACACAAATAATATCTTTCAAAGCTTTGTTATGTCAGGGTCAACACAGCTGATATAGAATAATGTCATCTGCGTTGCTTACATACTTGAAAACCTCAAATTTCGTGTTTCATCGACAATCTCCGTAGACGGCCATAAAAAGCGGCGATTTAAATCGAATTTTCTTGTAACTTTTTGCGCAATCTATTTGCAAGTAATTGTATATTACAAAACATGCGTTTAGTTTTTGTCAAACTAAAATACATTATAAATTTATACGGATATAAACGAAACCATTAAAAATTAAGTTGGAATGTTTTTTCGCAATTATTATAACAGTTTTACAATAATAAATATGAAGAATTTGTTAATTTTGATATAAATTAATTACAACGTGGTTCGTTATACTCTTAATAAATGTTATCCAAAGTTATCTGTAAACTTTGGAATCATATCAATGTTGTAAAGTAAACTGCTTGGATGAAGTCATAATAAATATTATATTAATAAGTTTCACTTGTGGTTTTATTTATCACAAGAGAAAATAAAAATAAAATCATAAGTTAATGCAATAAATTTAATTAATTTGTGTTCTTCTAGAGAAATCAATGACTGTACTTCTAAACAAAGTATTCCATTATTACCAAAATTTGATTAAAAACAATTATAAATTTATCTAAAGAATAAACCAAAATAATAGCTTTGTACATATTTAACATGTTGTTTCTTCTGATTTATCTCTTTGATTAAGAGGTGAACTTCTATACAAGTTCATTGTGATTAAGTGTATTACATTTAACTTTATTTATTGTACTACTAAGTTTTTTAAAGTTTTTGTTGTCTATTGCTTTAAAATATAATTGAATGCTTTATAGCAAGATTGTTTAACTCTTTTACCAAAGCAAACACTTTCTTTTTGTAACATTTCAACATGCATTAGTTGCATAATGAAATTAACTTTAATAAAAAATTAAACTATTATTCAGATGATTTGTGTAAAACGAAGAAGAAATTTCTATTATAGCTTTGTAGGTTTCAATAAATTAAGTAATTAGTTAGTACTAAATACCTGCTAAACCGGTGTTAACAAAATTGTTTGTAATATATTCTTGTGTAAATATATAATAAATGAATAATGAAATTAAATAAGTAATCAAAAGAACCTTTCGTATTTATGATTGTGAGATTTAGTCAAGAATTTCCAAATCTATAATTTTTTATTCGTTCTAGTCACATTGGCAACTCAACATACACGTTTAAATATATTATAAACGCCTGTGTTACATGTAACCACCCAACCAGTCGTGCAAAGCAAAATTACCTATTTTCTTATTTCGGTTTTGTATTCATAATACAAAAAGAACTTTTATTCTTTCGAAAACAATTTGTATGTTAATTTGGACAAATCAATTTAAAATGATAATTAGATGTTTCATTGTTAGTTTAATTAAATGAAATTAAATCCTAATTGTCTAAGAAAAAAGTAAATTACAGCCCATTACCCAAATTAAATTGTTCATTTAATTAATAACAATGGTTGTTTTTTTTTACTCTTAAAACGTTAGAGTTCAGATACTATCTTAAATTAAAATTTAAATAACAAATTGTCAAAAATTTACTAAATTTCAATAAGCAAATAAGAATATGATAGAAATAAATAAATTGGTGTAATCCTAAGTAAAGTTTTGTAAAGAAATTAAACACAATAAGCAATATTCTATTTAAATCGGGTAAATGCAAAATCCGTTAAACAAACGCTGTATTCAAGTTTAAATGAATGGGGGTTAATACACATTTTGCATAAGTTAATTATGAGTTATTATAAAGTACCCATTTGTAATTGGACTTGGATTAAACTACGTCAGTTCCCTATTCGGGTTTCGATATACACAAATATCTAAAGCAACAGAAGTGCCTTTTTGTGAAGCAAATTTTACTTCGACGATGGAGAGGCATAATCGTCGTTCTACACAGACAAATCTAAAGATTACCAAGTTTTGCATAAATTTTGCGGTCGTATAATGTTATTTAAATAACTTATGTAACAAAATAAATTAAACCGTACCTGCATTTATTCTTTTAAAAAACAAACACTAACCGTTTAATGAATTCTAATAATAAGTGCTTATTTTTAAGAATCTCCTAATTATTAATTATAAATTATATTGCTATTGTCAGGTTTATTTTCAAAGGGAACTGGACGTGTTTGAATTAATTGAGTTAGAATTAATATAGAATTATATTATACAGCCTGTCCGACGAATAAGTACTGAAACTTAACTCACTTATAAATAACCCTAAAAAAAACTACATAAAATATTGTTTTCTATATTTGTTCTTAAAGATTGTTATTTGTCTAGTGGTAATTTTGGGATACCATATCCCGCACGATAATCGTTATTATTTTTAATTTCTAATACCGTTTAAAAGGCTTAGTATAATATAAATAAATTAGTCTTTATTTTAATTTTTTTTCAAAAAGGGTTAAGTCTCAGTACGTATTCGTCTGATATCCTCTATATTGATACAAAATTTATGTACAATAATAAAACTAAGCAGAAATATTAAAAATACCTTTAAATTATTTTAATTACAATTTTTAGCAAGAATTAAATGAATTATTTTCTTTAATTTGAGAATACTATATAAAATTGAGTTTGCAAGAAAAGTCCAACGTTAGTTAAAAATTGAATATGGTTTGCAATTTGAATAGCAAGTGACAACACTTGCATAATATCCCGTAGGGTGTAAGGGTGTGTTTCAGGGGTGTTAGTACAGCCAGTCTTGATGATTAATTACAGTTTGATGAATATGCATGAAGTGCACCGGGTTGCGTATTACAAAATCCAACCAGTATTATTACAAAACGAGATCTGAATATTAAATAAGATTAACAAGAATTCCTTAGTTCACTTTAAAACTAACTTGTACACCCAATTACACCTTTAACATCCTTCTTAAACACTCAAGAAAAAAATCTATTTGAATATTTGCCAACGTAAAAGAAAAAAACTATACAAAAAACGTTAACAATGAGTAGTTATAAAAAAGACACTTATAAAAATAAATATTGCTTTGTAAAAATTAAAACTATTAAAAAGATTTACATATTGTGAATCGTTTCTTGTTTTTGTTAAATTAACATCTTGTATATATATATCCGCTTTATAGCGTTCTTCTACGCCCTGCGGTTCCCATCTGCCATCGCCTTCTATCGTTACAGTCGTTAGGTGTTAGATTTCTTTCCGACATGGCTTTTTTAATGCCACTTATCCACGTAGTCCTTGGTCTTCCTCTCTTTCTGTTTTCTCTTGGTGACCACTGTATAACCTGTTTCGGCAATCTTTCCTCTCCCATTCTTTGTACGTGTCCATACCAACATAATTGTTTTTGTTTGATGTCTTCTGTTATTGAACTTTTGATGTCCATGATCTCTTTTATTCTTTCGTTTCTAACTCTATCTAAGCGTGATATCCCCGTTGATCGCCGCCAGAAGTCCATTTCTAATGCATGTAATTTGTTTTCTGTATTTTTATTTATTTGCCACGCTTCGCATCCATATAGCGTTATGCTCCTAAACACTGAATTATATATTTGTTTCTTTCTTTCTTTCGTTACGCGTCTGCTCCATAAAACAGAGTTTAAGCATCCGATTACTTTTCTTCCTTTTGCTATTCGGCATTCAACTTCCTTCTCAGTTCTTCCACTGTTAATTATTTTAGTGCCCAGGTAGGTGTATTCTTCACATGCTTTAATTCTCTTTCCATCATTCAGTATTAGGTCTTCAGGCGGTGCACCGACACATAGGTAGTTGGTCTTGTTGAAGTTGACTTTTAATCCCCATTTATCGTATTCGTCTAATAGCTTCCTGCTCATATACTCCAAATCCTCCCTATCCTGCGCCACCACCACCTGGTCGTCTGCAAAGTGAAGTGTGTATAGAGTTGTGTCATCATTTAGTTGGATTCCCATTCCCCGGCATTTGTTTCTCCATTGTTGTAGAGTATAGTTGAGGTATATATTAAATAAAGTTGGTGATATCGAGCAACCTTGCCTAAGGCCCTTCGTCACCTCAAACGTATTCGATATTTTGTTGCCGATTTTACTCCAGATACTGATTTACTGTACAATTGTTTTATGGCCTGGATTACAGTACTATTTATTGTGGATTTTTCTAGTATTTGCCATAGTTTACGGATGGGTACATTGTCATAGGCTTTGGTTAGATCTACGAACATCAAATGAACTTCTCTGCCTGTTGCCAGTTTTTTCTATTATTTGTGTTATACAGAAGATATTATCCATGCAGGAACGACCTGCTCTAAATCCTGCTTGCTGTTCAATTTCCGAGGTATTGTAATCTTCTTCTATGAAATACTTCAATATTTTCCCATATATTCGGCTAAATGTACTGGTTACAGTTATGCATCTATAGTTCTCGCATTTATTCTTTTGTCCTTTTTTATGGATTGGTGTTATCCATCCTATTTTCCAGTTTTCGGGGACACAATCTCCATTTAAATACCTTTCGAAAAGATATGCTAGCATTTTGTTTAATTTTTTCGAATTGCATTTCAGTAGTTCGGCTGGTATACCTTCTGGCCCAGGTGCTTTTTTGTTTTTCATGTTATTTACTGCCTTTTCTACTAATTTTGTAGACACCGTGATTGGTTGGCCTTCTATTTGATATGGAACTGGTGATTGTACTAAGTATTCTTGTCTATCTTCTGTTAATTCTTTTTTGTAGTGATCCTCCCATGCCTTTATGCTAATTAATGGTAATGTTGTCCTTTGCGTGTTTTCATTTCTTAATGTTTTTATAAATTTCCACGCTTCAGATGATCTTGTTCCTCCTAAATACATTTCAATCTCTGAGCATTTCTTTTCCCAACTTCTGTTCTTTTCTTCCAAGATCATTCTTTTAAATATTGCTAGCTCCCGCTTATAATTTTCTCTGTCTTGTTGTGACTTTGACGAGATCCAGTTTTATATAATTTTTGTTTAAGGTCTTTCTGGTTTTCCAGTTCGTCATTCCATGTTATGTTATTTTGTTTCTTTTTTATCAGTTTCCATTTTTCCTAACGCTTCCTCTGCTGCTCCTGTAATAGCTGTTATAATATGTTGGTAAAGATCATCTGTATTGTCAGGTTTGTAGGCTTCATCAAGTTTTTGTTCTAATCTCTTCTTGTACAGTTCTCGTATGCTTTCTTGTTCCAGTAGCTCTATTTTATATTTTGTTGCATTTATTTGTTTCTCTGTATCGCTGGGTTTGCCCAGTTTGTCTTTATATTGTAGTTGGTTGGAATTGCTATTTTGCGTTCACCAAATAGTGATCAGAACCACATTCTTTTCCCCCGAATACTCTGGTATCTTGAGCTGTCAGCTTTGTTTCTTGTTTAATGATAATATAATCTATTATTGATCGGAGTTGTCGTGTATCCTGGTGCCAAGTATATTTGTGGATGTCTTTGTGATTGAAGAACCCATTCAAAATTTTTAACTTATAGTCCTCACACAACTGTATAAGCCTTTGTCCATTGTCATTTACTGTATCCTCTCCAAAACTTCCGACTACATGATTTTTCAATTTTTTCCGGTTCTTCCGTTCATATCACCCATCATTATTATTTCTCTTTGGTCTCCTAAGGAACTTATAGCGTCATTTAATGTTGTAAAATGATTATCTTTATCTAAAATGGGAGCGTCTTCACTTAGCCCGTACACTCCGATTATAGTTAGTCTATTTCCTTTGTGGTTTATATTTACAGTTACAATATTCTCATTTACAGATTCCCATTGTGATATTTTATTTTTATATTTTTATTTATTAATATTGATACCCTCTGCGAGAGCGTTCATATTTGGGTACTCCACTGAAAATGTGTATAAAATTCCTACTTCTTCTATTCCTTTACCCTTTCTCTTTGTTTCTGTTAGGACCACTACATCTGCTTTCATTCGCTCTAGTTCTTTAGCAATGTCCTCCAGTTTTCCTCTCATTCCACGAATATTCCATGTTCCAAAATTCATAACCTTTTCGCGCATATTTTGTCGTTTCAAGTTTCCGTCCGAGTTCCGAGGCTTGGCTTTGGGATTTTTTGCGTTTTTTACAGTTTTGCGAGTACAGGGTGGCAGGCCCATATGCCTCAACCCTCCTCCTTTATCCGGGCTTGGGACCGGCAACAGCACTCACTAAGCTACTCAATCCACCCAGTGAAATGCTGCAGGCGGAGTTATTAACATCTTGTTATAAATGTAAATCAATTAGTTGTATGTAAAATGGTTTAAAAAAAAACTTTGAATAAGTAAAATTTAATAAAAAAAGCACTTGAGTAATTAGAAAACTTGTATTGCACACTATAAAAAAATATCAACAAAAACTTTTTGATTGTTAAGTTCAAATGTGCAACGGTTTCAAATTTTTAGCTTGCAAAATTCATTTTACGGTTTACCAAATTTATAACATTGAGCAAACAATTTTTTTTTTTAATTTTACAAAAGTATAAGGTGTTTCTTTCTACGGACAGTCACAGCATCCCTACGTGCATTAGTAAATACAGTATACAAATACGCTTTTGGTTCTTAACACATAAATCATGACCCTTCTTCGTTAAACTAACAGATAATAATATAAATAGCTAAACAACAAATACAATTTCCCGCCACATTATGGTGATACAAGCGGTGGTTTTATAGCTGTTTTGTAATAAGGACCATCTGTTGATAAAAAGGACAGTTTGTTTGACATCGTAACAGAGGGATGCGTTACACCCCCAGGGAGAAATTTAACTCGCAAGGGAACAACTCTAACTGCCATGCTTTATACTAATTTGTAATACCTCAATAAAATCCCATAATGAACAGGATTAAAGACAGCGATGACATTGAAGTCTAAAAATTGCGTTTCGTTTTATTTACAAAGCAAACTCTTTAATTAGTTTTGCCAAAAACATGACTAAACAGAACTGGATTTATTGAAAATGATTTGGCATCTTTGCTTTATCTTAAATCTTCAAATTTAGAGTTAACTATTCATGAATAAAAATAGTTAATAATGTTGTACATATTAATAGATGTATAAGTATTTATGAACAAATTTAATTGTAAAATATTTTTTTTTGGGTGAAAATACTATGACAATTTTGTCTACCTATACATATTTTGTAATTTCTGTAAAAGTCAATACCAAATACTTTATACTGCTCTAAATATGTCTAATTTTGTACCAGAAAATAGTAATTTGCGAAAACGTTGATTTTCATGTTTCAGATGAAGAAAAGTGCTGGTGAAGCTCATCGGTTGTTAGCAGAGGGTTATGGTGATCAAGTTTTGGTCGAGAGAACATGTAGAGAATAGTTTCAGCGTTTTAAAACCGGTGATTCTGATATCAAGCAAACGGAAAACCGCATAAAAAATTTCCAGATGATGGTTTGCAAGCATTATTGAATGTGGATGATGGGCAAACACATTCTTCATTGAATTTGTCCCAAGTAACGATTGCAAATCGTTAACGCGAAATTGGTAAGATACAGAAGAAGGAAACTGGGTTCCTTATGAGCTCATATAAAGAAAATGTTGAATTTTAATTGAAAGACAAAAAGAAGATCTTTTTTGCAACGCATAGCAGTTGAGGACGGAAAATGTATATCTTTTGATAATCCTAAACGCGAAAGATCATGGATTCATCTCGGTCAACCTACTCCATCCATGGAAGAAAAGAACGTCCAAAGAAAAAATTGCTACTTAGCTTTTGGTTTGATCAAAAAAATATTTTTTTCTATCATTTTTGTTAACCAAATGAAATTGTTATTTCTCATCATTATCAACAACAGCTTATTGATTTCAAGCGTCAGATTGCAGGAAAAGTCATCTTGTTGCCATGATATTGAGCGAACACAGGTTGCAAAACCAGTCAATAGTACATTGGAAACACTAGACTGACAATGAGATGTGAGATGTGAGATGTGGATATCGTACCATTGGATTACCACTTGTTGAGCTAGATGGGACATGGACTCTCTGAGCAGCGGTTTAGAAATGACGAAGATGTTAAAAAATGACTTGATGATTGGATTGCATCGAAACATAATGACTTTTTCTATAGTGGTGTTGATAAGTTGTCCTAATTTTGCAAAATGTTGTTATTAATGATGGAAATTATTTTAAATAAATAGATAATTAATTCTTTCTAAATTGATTAAATTTTCAAACAAAAAAAAACGGGGGAGTCATACTTAAATTTTGCATACAAATTATAATATTTAAGATTGATGGTATTGAACAATTACTAGTGATTTGATATGGTCGATTGTAACATATATTCTTTTGCATTACAAAAATATTATGAAAACAAAATTTACTACAATTATTTTATCTTTCTCAAATGTCTTTCTTTAGTAAACTTAATGATTTATAAGTAATTGTAGATTTTTCTGTCGAAAATAAATTATATATTAACAAACATTGAGAAAATTACCCTTGTTTAGATTGTATCAATTTAGAAAGTAGTAATTACTTCTGTTATGTCACAAAAATGCTTTCTTGAAGTAATAGAATTTATGTAAAGATTTGTTGAAATTTTCGGTATATATTAATTGCCAAACTTGTGTTTATTTTGATATTTGCTTGGCGAATTATAGGTATTATATTACCCATAGGTAAAAACTGAAATTTAAATTAAATTAAATTTATAGTTAGAAACTGATTGTAAGTTGAGAGTTTGTGAATTATATATAAAATAAAAATATGTAAATAAAAGATAAAAGATGAAAGTAGGTACTATTTACTTTTAATTAAGTGTAAGTGTTTTTTGTTAGAAAATAATAATTCTTTTAAAATAATAGTAAAATTACCTACTTCATAAACTAATTATGTAAATACAGTCGAACTTCTATAAGTCAAACGTCGATAAGCCGAACTTTTGATAACTCGAACCGGTTTCACTAGGACTTGCCTATTTCAACGTTAATATTTTTATATCGATCACTCGAATTTTCGATAACTCGACTTATTTTTAGCTTCCCTTCAACTTCGACTTATCAAAGTTCGACTGTACTTTTTAAATCAAGAAGGTTTTAACTTCAAAAGTAATATATAAGTATTTTATTAAAAAAAATTATTTTTTGTATTTATTGTCGAATTAGGTAGAGTACTACCTCTAAATCTTATAGCCTCAAAATCATAAGGATTGTAACATTTTAATGATCTTTGCTCAATCCTAAACTCAAAAACAATTATTTCTGTCCCCTATGGCCTTTTATTGCTACAGTGTACGTAACTGTGTGTTCGTGTGACAAGTATCTATTTAAAATGCAATTCAAATAATTCAATGATAATGAATATCCATTAATAATGAAAATTTTCATCTTAATAAAACATTTTTACATTATACGTTGTACTTAGTTTTACATAGACACTTACAAACCTTCGCACTAATACCTTGACCCAAGGCACGACCGCAACTAATTTTTGAATTGCCGCTCAGAATTTTACAAAGTCCTCAAATCTTCGTAACAAGCAGAGGTAGTACTGTAGTTTAACTAAAATAAAATCCTAATATCCATTAAGTTTTCAATATGATCTATAGTTTCAATATATTTAATTATAATGCCATTTAAAAATAGACATGTAGTTATTCATATAAATAAATTTGTTTTACTTATAAAAATTATTTAAATAAATTATTAAAGCTTATCAGCCGAAATCTTATTAAGATTTATACTGCTAAATATGTGATTTTCAAAAATTACCAAAAAGGCCGTTTCCATGATGCATAATGCTTTATTTGCGTTTACTGTACACCGAAAAAATAATTAAAAAGATCCTGGATAGCTATCAAAGAAGGAAACAATTTAATTCTTATTGAAATTATTAAGATTTATACCGCAAAATATGTGATTTTCGAAAATTGCCAAAAAGGCCATTTTGATGTTGCATAATGCTTTATTTGTGTTTACTGTACACCAAAAAAATAATAAAAAAAATTCTGGATAGCTATCAAAAAAGAAAATAATTTAATTCTTATTGAAATTATTAAGATTTATACTGCAAATATGTGATTTTCGAAAATTGCCAGAAAGGCCACTTCCATGCTGCATAATGTTTTATTTGTGTTTACTGTACACCGAAAAAATAATTAAAAAAATTCTGGGTACCTATCAAAGAAGGAAACAATTTAATTCTTATTGAAATTATTAAGATTTATACTGCAAAATATGGGATTTTCAAAAATTGCCAAAAAAGCAATTCCCATGTTGCATAATGCTTAATTTTTGTTTACTGTACACCAAAAAAATAATTTAAAAAATCCTGGATAGCTATCAAAGAAGAAAACAATTTAATTCTTATTAAAATTATTAAGATTTATACTGCCAATATGTGATTTTCAAAAATTGCTCAAAAGACCACTTCCATGCTGCATAATGTTTTATTTGTGTTTACTGTACACCGAAAAAATAATTAAAAAAATTCTGGGTACCTATCAAAGAAGGAAACAATTTAATTCTTATTGAAATTATTAAGATTTATAGTGCAAAATATGAGATTTTCAAAAATTGCCCAAAAAGCCATTTCCATGCTGCATAATGCTTTATTTGTGTTTACTGTAAACTAAAAAAATAATTTAAAAAATCCTGGATATCTATCAAAGAAGGAAACAATTTAATTCTTATTGAAATTATTAAGATTTATACCGCAAAATATGTGATTTTCAAAAATTGCCAAAAAGGCTATTTTGATGCCGCATAATGCTTTATTTGTGTTTACTGTACACCGAAAAAATAATAAAAAAAATTCTGGATAGCTATCACAGAAGGAAACAATTTAATTCTTATTGAAATTATTAAGATTTATACTGCAAAATATGTGATTTTCAAAAATTGCCAAAAAGGCAATTCCCATGTTGCATAATGTTTAATTTGTGTTTACTGTACACCAAAAAAATAATTAAAAAAATTCTGGATACCTATCACAGAAGGAAACAATTTAATTGTTATTGAAATTATTAAGATTTATACTGCAAAATATGGGATTTTCAAAAATTGCCAAAAAGGCAATTTCCATGTTGCATAATGCTTAATTTTTGTTTACTGTACACCAAAAAAATAAATAAAAAAATCCTGGAGTGCTATCAAAGAAGAAAACAATTTAATTCTTATTGAAATTATTAAGATTTATACTGCAAAATATGTGATTTTCAAAAATTGCCCAAAAGACTATTTCCATGCTGCATAATGTTTTATTTGTGTTTACTGTACACCAAAAAAATAATAAAAAAAATCTTGGATAGCTATCAAAGACAAAAACAATTTAATTCTTATTGAAATTATTAAGATTTATACTGCAAAATACGAGATTTTCAAAAATTGCCTAAAAGGCCATTTCCATGCTGCATAATGCTTTATTAGTGTTTACTGTAAACCAAAAAAAATAATTAAAAAAATCCTGGATATCTATCAAAGAAGGAAACAATTTAATTCTTATTGAAATTATTTTGTTTTACTTATAAAAATAATTTAAATAAATTATTGAAACTAATCAGCCGAAATAAACTTTAAACCCTACTTCTTTGAACAACCCCATTGTCTAAATTTAAGGCATTTAAGTTTTTAGTTCTCTTTAAAACTGTTAAACATGGAACATTCACAAATGCAACCAGAAAAACCAAAATACCTCATTTATCAGTCTCATTGTTCAACAAATTAATTTATTGTGTTTACTTTTTAGTTAACTACGTAATTTTTGAATTTTATCCTCCACTTCTATTAAATGTTTTTTAAAGAATCCGAAAAAATCTTATCTCGCGATGAGCCAAAATATTTTAAGCTTTACGAAAATGGATGTATTTTGCAATAAAAATTAAAAAAAAACTATTTATAATTAGATTTCGTACAAATGTGTCAATTAAATACAATCAACACAGAAATGTGAAATTGTGAGCTGCTCGCAATTAGATAAAAGTATTAAATTTCTTAATACGAAGAGGCATCCTTTGTGCCGAACGATAATAACATTTATTTTACTGTATAATTTCGGTTTCCTATATTATTCCGTTTTCTAGGTGGGGTTACTATGTATAGCAGTGGCGTAAAGGGCAATAATACATCACTAAATGAGAATTGTGTGAGGTGCGATGTGGGCACACAAAGGACCGCTTTGTAATGGAAATGCGGACTCAGGGCAGGATACCCTCGATCAGAATCTTCCCATTGTCCGACTCGGTTTGTTGCTAGAACGCCTAGGATTATATCTGTTATAACTTCTCGGGCATTGTTCCTTTGGGTTATTACCATGTCCGTATTTTAATGCTAATATATTAACTGTTAGTTGTTTGCCATATTGTTTCACCTAGATTATTAATAGTAATTTTATGCTGTAAAACTTTATTAAACATCTCCAAGTTTCGCATTCAAATTGAAATTTGTCCTCCTTTTGTTGGCGGCGAAGAAATTAAAGATCCGTTCGGCTTCGGTTCTTCCCAAAAAGGAAGTATTAAAAGCGAGCGAAATATAAATAAGAGAAAAAAAGTCGGTTAATTTACTCGAAAACTGTCCTTTTCCGTAAATATGTTGCCGCGTCCTTGGTTTCAGAAGCCAGGCCGGCCTTGCAGGTGCCGGAGCTCCTAAACAAATCCTGGTAATCCAGGCCGGCAATTTACCTCAGCCGCGGCTTTGTCCGGTCGGGTTTAAGCACTGAGTTTTATTATGTTTCAGGAACGAGTAAACTGACCACCGAACCTGTTCTAAGCACTAAACTTGTCTAGGAAGGTTTACTGCCCGAATAAAGAACAATTATTTCTAATTTAAAATATATCGGGTTCGTATCCGCAAATTGTGACCCGGACCGATCTGGTCGCTGTCGGCGCCAGATGTTTTTCGGTCTTGGGAAAAGTGCGTTTCTTATATTAAAATGTGATTTTAAAATTATCGATTTTGGTTTTGGTTTTGGCAGGTTGAAAGTAAAGTTTTAGTAGGCGACGGAAGTTGCGCGCGCACGTCTAACGAAAATTCGACGCTATGACGTTAGCCACCTAAGAAAGCAAACTGATTATTGTAAATCGTGCTTAAAATCGAGTGTGCACATTCGAGCTCAAAGTGGCACATTCCGATCTCGGGAAAATGAAGCGCGCCGCTCCGCGTCGCGCTTCATTTGCCTCCCTCGCTCGGAAATGTGCCACTTTTCGCTCGAATGCGCACATCTTTGCGCTTATTAGATCTGTCTACTTTATTCTTAACTCTTTCAAATCAAAAAATTCAATTTAGTTTGGTAAATATCGATTTTATATTCAAAAAATGTATTTACCATAGCAAATGAGTGCAAGGGAGCGAAAAGATACGACAAACTTGTCAATGGGAGCGAGAAAGAACGATTAAAGTTATTCAACTGCTTTTTCGTCTAATTGAGTAGCTTAAATTAATGTGAATCATGCTTAAAACCGAGTGTGCACATTCGAGCTCAAAGTGGCACATTCCGATCTCGGGAAAATGAAGCGCGCCGCTCCGCGTCGCGCTTCATTTGCCTCCCTCGTTCGGAAATGTGCCACTTTTCGCTCGAATGCGCACATCTTCGTGCTTATTAGATCTGTCTACTTTATCCTTAATTCTTTCAAATCAAAAAATTCAATTTAGTTTGGTAAATATCGATTTTATGTTCGAAAAATGTATTTACCATAGCCAATGAGTGCAAGAGAGCGAAAAGATACGACAAACTTGTCAATGGGAGCGAGAAAAAACGATTAAAGTTATTCAACTGCTTTTTCGCCTAATTGAGTGGCTTAAATTACTGTGAATCATGCTTAAAACCGAGTGTGCACATTCGAGCTCAAAGTGGCACATTCCGATCTCGGAATGAAGCGCGCCGCTCCGCGTCGCGCTTCATTTGCCTCCTCGCTCGGAAATGTGCCACTTTTCGCTCGAATGCGCACATCTTCTTAATCGTTAGATATGTCTACTTTATCCTCGCTCTTTCAGATCAAAAATTTAATTTAGTTTAGTTAATATCGATTTTATGTTCGAAAAACGAATTTACTATAGCAATGAGTGGAAAAGAGCGAAAAGATACGACAAATTCGTCAGTGCGAGTGAGAGAGAACGATTAAAAAATTTTCTGCTTAAAATAAAGACATATTAATACCGTACTAAATAAGAAAGACCGTATTTGCACAGAAAGACATAAGATACAATTAATGTTAAATGGCTCCACTCTTATACGAAAGATATTCATAGTGTTTCCGAACATAAAATCTTTTAGTGATCCCAACTTAATTTTTTGAATTTAATGAAAAACGATGAATGCATACATTTTAAATTATTTTTGTAATTTGATAAGCGTGCTTCCCGTAATGATACTTTAATATACAGTAGGGTGAATAAGTTTTTAGAAATGCTTCCTAAAACAACAAAATAGCACATAAAGTGTGTTTATCGTATTAAAATTTGTTTATTATATGTCAGATAAAATATTCGTCTACACCAGGGATGAGCAACACGCGGCCCGCGGGTCGCTTGCGGCCCGTTAAACATGTATATGCGGCGCGCCAAACATTTTTAAAATTGAATTTGTTTTATGGACTTTCTCCTATCAATATATTGATATAAAATTAATTATAATAAAATGGTAGTACATACTAAACCAAAACAATTTTCAAGTAAATTCGTTTTTCTGTTCTTTTCTTGTTTGTTTTTATTTTGCATTAAAATTTGTATATGAAATCTTTATTTTTTTTTAAATTTTATATTTTTTTATTCTAATTCTAATGTTTATTATAAATAAAGTTTTGTAAATTATTAAAAAGTGTTACTTTATGTGCGGCCCGCCAAAAAATTTTAAAATTTAAATTGGCCCGTTGATTAAAAAGCTTGCTCACCCTTGGTCTAAACAATTTATTTATTTTGATTAAAATACAAATAAAACTGTTTACGCAAATAAAATCTGAAGCACAAATACATTGAAAGAGGCTGTGAAAAAGTTCTTGGAAATCGCAATAACCAATTAGGTAAAAATGTGCAAGCCAAAATAAAAACGCAATATGATTATTTCAAAAATTGACCACGGGCTGTTAGAGTACGGCAATTTCTTTTTGCAATTAAAGCGACGAGAAATATTTTTTCAAACTGTGTAAAAAAATTAAAATTGTTAATACCGACATTAAGTCATTTAGCGCCGAGACATTAAAACACTATTAGAAATATAAATTTTCTATATTAATGGAACAATGAACAATAAACATGAAGTTAATTTAAAAAAATGTTTTAAAGACTGTTATAATTTAAATTTCCTAATTTATCTAATTTTTCACATATGTTACATTCAAAGCACGTTGTATTCAAGCTGCCACTTTTTGCGCGAATGCGTACATCTTAGTGCTTATTAGATCTGTCTACTTTATCCTTAATTCTTTCAAATAAAAAAATTCAATTTAGTTTGGTAAATATCGATTTTATGTTCAAAAATGTATTTACCATAGCAAATGAGTGGAAGGAAGCGAAAAGATACGACAATCTCATGCTGCATAATGCTTTATTTGTGTTTACTGTACACCAAAAAATAATTAAAAAATTCTGGATACTATCAAAGAAGGAAACAATTTAATTCTTATTGAAATTATTTAAGATTTATACTGCAAAATATGGATTTTCAAAAATTTGCCAAAAGCTAATTTCCATGTTGCATAATGTTTAATTTTGTTTACTGTACACCAAAATAATAATTAACAAAATCCTGGATACTATCAAAGTAAGGAAACAATTTAATTCTTATTGAAATTATTAAGATTTATACTGCAAAATATGTGATTTTCAAAAATTGCCAAAAGACCATTATTTCCATGTTGCATAATGTTTAATTTTGTGTTTACTGTACACCAAAAAATAATTAAAAAATCTGGATAGCTATCAAAGAAAAAACAATTTAATTCTTATTGAAATTATTAAGATTTATACTGCAAAATAGAGATTTTCAAAATTGCCAAAAGGCCATTTCATGCTGCATAATGCTTTATTAGTGTTTACTGTAACCAAAAAATAATTAAAAAATCTGGATATCTATCAAAGAAGGAAACAATTTAATTCTTATTGAAATTATTTTGTTTTACTAAAAATAATTTAAATAAAATTGAAACTATCAGCCGAAATAAATTTACCTACTTTACAACCAGAAAAAATTAATTTTATTCTTAAACTTAAACAGGAACATTCAATCAAGAAAATATATTTATACTCATTGTTCAACAAATTAATTTATTTGTTTATTTTTATTAACACAATTTTGAATTATCCTCATTCTATTAAAGAAGAACAAAAATCTTATTGGGAAATATTTTAAGTTTACGAAAATATGTATTTTCAAAAAATTAAAAAACATTTATATTAATTTTAAAATGTGTAATTAAATACAATCAACACAAAATGTAAATTGTGAGTGCTCAATTAGAAAAAATTAATTTCTTAATAGAAGAGGCATCCTTTGTGCCAACGATAATAACATTTATTTACATAATTCGGTTTCCTATATTATTGTTTTTGTTTACTATGTATACAGTGGCGTAAACAATAATAATCACTAAATGAAATTGTGTGAGTGCATGGAAAAGAGTTTTAATAATCTCGGAATATGAGAATTTATGTCAGGTTTAGAAGCTGTTATACTGTATAACTTCTCGGCAGTTCTTGGTATTACCATGTCCGTATTTTAATGCTAATATATTAACTGTTAGTTGTTTGCCAATTGTTTACTAATTATAATAGTAATTTTATCGTAAACTTATTAAACATCTCCAAGTTCGATCAAATTGAATTTTTTGAGAAGATTGGGTTCCACGTTAAAATCGACGATTTAATAAGAAAGCAATATTTTGTAATCGGCTTAACATATTCTATTTGTGCAGTCGGAGTAAAAATGACGCGCAGCCACCTGTCAAGCAAATATTACTTACGTCTTGAAACGGTTGCCCCCGTCAATGCAGCAATCTTCGTGCATTATCTGTCTCTTTATTTTAACTCTATTCAAATCAAAAATTCAATTTAGTTTGGTAAATATCGATTTTATATTCAAAAATGTATTTACCATAGCAAATGAGTGCAGGTGCGAAAAGATACGACAAACTTGTCAATGGGAGCGAGAAAGAACGATTAAAGTTATTCAACTGCTTTTTCGTCTAATTGAGTAGCTTAAATTACTGTGAATCATGCTTAAAACCGAGTGTGCACATTCGAGCTCAAAGTGGCACATTCCGATCTCGGGAAAATGAAGCGCGCCGCTCCGCGTCGCGCTTCATTTGCCTCCCTCGTTCGGAAATGTGCCACTTTTCGCTCGAATGCGCACATCTTCGTGCTTATTAGATCTGTCTACTTTATCCTTAATTCTTTCAAATCAAAAAATTCAATTTAGTTTGGTAAATATCGATTTTATGTTCGAAAAATGTATTTACCATAGCAAATGAGTGCAAGGGAGCGAAAAGATACGACAAACTTGTCAATGGGAGCGAGAAGGAACGATTAAAGTTATTCAACTGCTTTTTCGCCTAATTGAGTGGCTTAAATTACTGTGAATCATGCTTAAAACCGAGTGTGCACATTCGAGCTCAAAGTGGCACATTCCGATCTCGGGAAAATGAAGCGCGCCGCTCCGCGTCGCGCTTCATTTGCCTCCTCGCTCGGAAATGTGCCACTTTTCGCTCGAATGCGCACATCTTCTTAATCATTAGATATGTCTACTTTATTCCTCGCTCTTTCAGATCAAAAAATTTAATTTAGTTTAGTTAATATCGATTTTATGTTCGAAAAACGAATTTACTATAGCAATGAGTGGAAAAGAGCGAAAAGATACGACAAATTCGTCAGTGCGAGTGAGAGAGAACGATTAAAAAATTTTCTGCTTAAAATAAAGACATATTAATACCGTACTAAATAAGAAAGACCGTATTTGCACAGAAAGGCATAAGATACAATTAATGTTAAATGGCTCCACTCTTATACGAAAGATATTCATAGTGTTTCCGAACATAAAATTTTTTAGTGATCCCAACTTAATTTTTTGAATTTAATGAAAAACGATGAATGCATACGTTTTAAATTATTTTTGTAATTCGATAAGCGTGCTTCCCGAAATGATACTTTAATATACAGTAGGGTGAATAAGTTTTTAGAAATGCTTCCTAAAACAACAAAATAGCACATAAAGTGTGTTTATCGTATTAAAATTTGTTTATTATATGTCAGATAAAATATTCGTCTACACCAGGGATGAACAACACGCGGCCCGCGGGTCGCTTGCGGCCCGTTAAACATGTATATGCGGCGCGCCAAACATTTCTAAAATTGAATTTGTTTTATGGACTTTCTCCTATCAATATATTGATATAAAATTAATTATAATAAAATGGTAGTACATACTAAACCGAAACAATTTTCAAGTAAATTCATTATTCTGTTCTTTTCTTGTTTGTTTTTATTTTGCATTAAAATTTGTATATGAAATCTTTACTTTTTTTTAAATTTTATATTTTTTTATTCTAATTCTAATGTTTATTATAAATAAAGTTTTGTAAATTATTAAAAAGTGTTACTTTATGTGCGGCCCGCCAAAAAATTTTAAAATTTAAATTGGCCCGTTGATTAAAAAGCTTGCTCACCCTTGGTCTAAACAATTTATTTATTTTGATTAAGATATAAATAAAAATGTTTACGCAAATAAAATCTGAAACACAAATACATTGAAAGAGGCTGTGAAAAGTTCTTGGAAATCGCAATAACCAATTAGGTAAAAAAGTGCAAGCCAAAATAAAAACGCAATATGATTATTTCAAAAATTGACCACGGGCTGTTAGAGTACGGCAATTTCTTTTGCAATTAAAGCGACGAGAAATATTTTTCAAACTGTGTAAAAAATTAAAATTGTTAATACCGACATTAAGTCATTTAGCGCCGAGACATTAAAACACTATTAGAAATATAAATTTTCTATATTAATGGAACAATGAACAATAAACATGAAGTTAATTTAAAAAAATGTTTTAAAGACTGTTATAATTTAAATTTCCTAATTTATCTAATTTTTCACATATGTTACATTCAAAGCACGTTGTATTCAAGCTGCCACTTTTTGCGCGAATGCGTACATCTTAGTGCTTATTAGATCTGTCTACTTTATCCTTAACTCTTTCAAATAAAAAAATTCAATTTAGTTTGGTAAATATCGATTTTATGTTCAAAAAATGTATTTACCATAGCAAATGAGTGGAAGGAAGCGAAAAGATACGACAATCTCGTCAGTGCGAGCGAGAGAAAACGATTAAAATTATTCAACTGCTTTTTCGTCTAACTTATTGTTCTAAATGTTAGAATGTTTACTGCAACCCATCATTTGTAGTAGTAAAGTTAGAAAAAAAACTGAAAATAAGTACTAAAGAAATTAGTAATCAAATGCCTGATATTCTCAATACGATAATTAGTAATAAAATTGATAAATACTTTATGAAAAAACAGTCATTAGGGCCATGCGGCTTTTGCAAACCATTCGCACCTAATTAAAATCTGAAGCTGGCTGCAATTTGGTAAAACACATAATAATCATGAAACAGACATTTAAAAATAAATTTATTTTTATATGCCAAAGTATGTTTTGTGTCTTTAATTATGTCGAAAATCCAAAAAAGTTACTTACAATTTGAATAGTATTATTAATTGAAATAAATTAATTAATAAACTATTGAAAGAATTGAACAAAATAGTAGTAAAAATTATTTACATCTTTGGACTTATAAAATTGCAATAAAAAGACGTGATTACTAAAGAAAATACTAAAAGAATTTACACAACCAATGAATTTTAGTTTTATATAGAGGTACGAATAGTTTATTGTGTTAATTATTTTTAATTATATTAGTTATCGTTTTTTGAAGTTATACTTCGTTTGATGCTTGAGAGTAAATTTTTGCAGTTTATATGTAAGTTTATATACAAATGGGCCATAAAATATATATTTTTTTAAGCAACTTGTAAGTTAGTGACAACTACTATGATTTTATTTTAGTTAAAACAAAGATATATTAATACCCTCTGAAAATACCAGGACTGTGTTCTATACTGGAAGACAACTACGCAATTTTATAAAAATTGATATTTATGTATTATAGAGAATAATTTTTAGAAAATTTGTATTTTAATAAATACCATCCTAACTTTTTTTCTACTTACTGAAGGGAAAATAAAGATGGTACAATAAACCTGGTACAGATGTCGCTGGTATTTGTAAAAAAAGGTGATATACCCATATAGGTATGTTGGAAATATACATTTACCATAGCAATGAGTGGAAGGGAGCGAAAAGATACGACAATCTCGTCAGTGCGAGCGAGAGAAAATGATTAAAATTATTCAACTGCTTTTTCGTCTAACTTATTGGCCTAAATTACTGTGAACCATGCTTAAAACCGAGTGTATTCTAGTATTATAGAGCTTTTTTTATAAGGTATTAATTTGCAAAGAACTCGACAGCATGTAAAATTACAAAAATTCTAAAAACGCCTCCAAATTTTTTTATTTTACAGATTATGAAAGAATTAAAATGGCAATCGGGCTTAGAATCATCAATAATGCATGTAAAACCTGGCTTTTACAGCTATTGTTTATACAAAATCTTCCAAGCTTAAGTAATTTTGAAAAGTAGCGGTCTCGCAATGAACGGTCACGTTCGGGCTAGAGAGTGGTCGCCTTAGAGAGAAATTTATAAGAAGAATTAAATTACGGTATATCTGTTCTGAAACATACTGCTCGAGAGGTTTTACCGTAAATGGGAAGTGCACCTCGATCAAATCGAAATAGGGCACAAGCGATGTTTGACTTTTAAAATCAAATCAAAACAAAAATTCTCGCATCTTTCGCTTCAAAACGTGCGCCCCAAATTCTGCTTTATTATAAAGTGCAAATAAAAATATTTATGCAAATGGAAACGTGTCTATTCACGGCGGGATTACATACTTGAAATTATATTTTTAAAAATGTCGAACAAAAAGAAGCATTCTGACACGTGGCTACGCATTCGAATAAATACGCCATGGCCGCCGTGTTTAAACAAGGTTTTAAAGAAATATCGGAGGAATTAATTGTGGGTTTTTAAAATTAAAATTAAAAATCCGATCTCCGCTTTGTTGCCGCAGAGATTGATCGGTTTCATCGCGCGCAATGCTTTTTAATTTTTTTGGGTTTATTTTGATGGTCCGATGGTTTGGGCAATGGTCGTTTATTCGGTTTTTCTTGAGTAAAATTGAAATGTGAGATCTTGAGCAAATGACAGATTAAGGGGGTACAATAACCGACAGCCACTTTGCCATCATCCAGTTAATTCAATGAGCGGCGTGAGGCTTTAAACAAACACTAAAAGGACGCGTAGTACAAGCTTTTCAGTAACCCTCGGCAATGACACGCGTCTTCGCCTTCAGCACGTGCGACAGGAACGCATGTAGAAGGAAAATAAGAAAAAATATCGAAGCCATTTAAGAATCTAAATTAGATACAACCAGGGCCGGCGCTATAAATTATCTAAGGCACAGAGGGACTTACAGAAACACATAAAAAGATTGCAATAATACCAAAAACAATTTAATTTTGATTTTTATGTACTATGGGTTACTTTAGACTTTTTAGAAAAAAATATAGTGGCTATTTATATTTTTTTAATTTAATAACTTTGTTTTATTCTTTTAAAGAAGCCTCATCGCTCTACAAGAAAATTTAAAGATAAAGGTCTCAAAAATTTCAAAATATCATCTTTGTTTATCTTTCTATGTAAATACGGTCCTGATTATTTAGCCATTCATATGTCTTTCAGGGATGTTAGATGTACCGATTTTTTGGTATATGTACCATTTTTTAAGGTCTTTTACCATGTACCAAATAAAAATTGTCCTGGTACCAAAAAATATCAACTTTTAACATAGATCATGTATTCATTTTTTTAAAATCTTTAATAGAATTCAATTTCTAATTATAATTATTTTAATTAAAAATTTTTTAACATTTTTTGTGCATTGCTAATGCCACTTTCATAACTTCAAAAGCTGGTCCCATAGAAATTGTTTGTACCGTCATCTATTATCAAATACAAATACTTAACTTAGCTTAGCGAAAACATAAAAAAGTGAAGATTAAATATTTGCGGAGCAATTACGCCATGCTTGTCCCCCTATGCTCTTTATGATATTCTTTTAAATTATTTTATAGTTTTATTTAAAATGAAAAATGGTTTAAATAAATTACTTGTATGATCTCAAATACGGGCTAATTTAAATTTTCTATATTTATTAATTTTTTTTTCTTGTTTTAAATAATTTAAATTATTTGTACTTAATATTACCTACTATTATATTTAATCTTGAAGTACTATATATAAGTTTTGATTAGTAAAACAAATGCAAAGCTTTACCCCAATTTAAAAAAATTAATTGCCAATTCATATTTTATTATTATTTATGTCATTATTTACCAGTGTGATAGTAACCCTTACTGTGTCTATAGTGTCATATTAAAGTAATACAACACCGCACTGTATCTATAAAACACAATATATTGAATACATGGTAATATATAGGTATATCAACTTTTTTTATAAATACCAGCGACATCTGTACCAGGTTTATTGTACCATCCTTATTGTCCCTACTTTAAGTAGGAAAAAGTTAGGACGGTAGTTATTAAAATAAATTTTCTAAAAATTATTCTCCATAATACATAAATATCAATTTTTATAAAATTGCGTAGTTGTCTTCGAGTATAAAATACAGTCCTGGTATTTTCAGAGGGTATTTATATATTTTTGTTTTAACTAAAAAAAATCATAGTAGTGGTCACTAACTTACAAGTTGCTTAAAAAAATTATTCTTTATGGCCCTTTGTATATAAACTTACATATATACTGCTAAAATTTATTCTCAAACGCCAAAAGAAGTATAACTTCAAAAAACAATAGCTAATATAATTAACACAATAAACTATTCGTACCTCCATATAAAAATAAAATTCATTGGTTGTGTAAATTCTTCTATTATTTTCTTTAGTTATCACTTTTTTTTATTTCAGTTTTTATAAGTCAAAAGATGTAAATAATTTTTACTCCTATTTTGTTCAATTCTTTCAATAGTTTATTAACTAATTTATTTCAATTAATAATACTATTCAAATTGTAAGTAACTTTTTGGATCTTCGACATAATTAAAGACACAAAACATACTTTGGCGTATAAAAATAATTTATTTTCAAATGTCTGTTTCATGATTATTACGTGTTTTACCAAATTGCAGTCAGCTTATGATTTTAATTACGTGCGAATGGTTTGCAAAAGCAGCATGGCCCTAATGACTGTTTTTTCATAAAATGTTTATATATATTTATATTTTTATATATATTTATATATTTTATTACTAATTATCGTATTGAGAATATCAGGCATTTGATTACTAATTTATTTGGTACTTATTTTGATTTTTTTTCTTAACTTTACTACTACAAATGATAGGTTGCAGTAAATATTCTAACATTTAGAGCAATAAGTTAGACGAAAAAGCAGTTGAATAATTCTAATCATTTTCTCTCGCTCGCACTGACGAGATTGTCGTATCTTTTCGCTCCCTTCCACTCATTGCTATGGTAAATATATATTTCCAACATAAATTCGATATTTACCAAACTAAATTGAATTTTTTGATTTGAAAAGTTAATGATAAAGTAGACAAATCTAATAAGCACGAAATGTGCGCATTCGAGCGAAAAGTGGCACATTTCCGAGCGAGGGAAGCAAATGAAGCGCGACGCGGAGCGGCGCGCTTCATTTTCCCGAGATCGGAATGTGCCACTTTGAGCTCGAATGTGCACACTGATTTTAAGCGCGATTCACAATAATTAATTTACTTCCTAAATAATACTACTTTATTTATAATAACTTTGATTTAATAACTGCATTTAATCTAATATAGTATTTGTAATTACATTTCTATTGTTTATCTTTGTCCTTTCTCTCTAAGACGATCAATTTGAACCAAAACCAACGCGGGTCGCGTTAGAGAGCTTTTACTGTATTTTTACAAGTCTTTCCGCACCGAAAAATCCCTCTGCGATAAGTTGGATTAAATTAATCTTTCGGCGCTTTTCTTGTTGTACCTACGTGCGCCATATTTATTATAACAATAATCGGATTAACGCGATTAAAATCAATTCAAGGCAGCGAATGCATAAAAGCGAAACGAATTATGCGTAAAGTGATAAAACAGGGAGAAAATTGGAATGAAAATTATCCGTTCTCTAATAAATTACCTGTATTTCAATATCGGTTTTGCAGATTTACATTGCTGATTAACTAAATGCAGCCAGATTTAAAAGCCGTATATGCAAAGTTGGGCTTTCCAGTTCTATTACGGGAAATAATCCTTGCATTTAAAATCAATTTCCGAATGGGATTAGTGATTTTTAATTTTTTACACGAGAAAAAAAGATATGCGAGATCGTTTAAGCGTAATGTGGTCCGACGTGAATGTTAACAAGAATTTTAATCGGGAAATGTTATTTTTTACGAGTAAAATTGGAGATGAAGAAACGATTATCACGTACCTAGCGCCCTTTGCTCGACTGAGCTTTAATGCATGCTCGTATGCATGAAGAACGCCTAGTTATCCTCTAGGATTTGATATAATCCTTATCTAAGGACGACGAGCACGTCCGAAGCTTTAGTGCAGCTGATTGAGGTGTTTGGTCTATGCACTACATGTTTATTTACATGGCGTTAGTTGGCTTAGCAAATACGTAACGTTCTTCTTCGGCTATGAAGTACGTAACACTCGCAGTTCCCTAAAGTGGACCACTTGTTATATTGAAAATAAATGCAAAGAAAACATATAATATAGGCGTAGCATCATGAACTGTATTTAAGACAAAAAGTTATACTTCTTTTGGCGCTTTGAGAGTACAGTTTTAGTAGGCAATGGAAGTTGCGCGCGCACGTCTAACAAAAATTCGACACTATGTAGTTAGTCGTCTAAGAAAGCAAATTTATTATTGTGAATCGTGTTTAAAACCGAGTGTGCACATTCGAGCAAAAAGTGGCACATTCCGATCTCGGGAAAATGAAGCGCGCCGCTCCGCGTCGCGCTTCATTTGCCTCCCTCGCTCGGAAATGTGCCACTTTTCGCTCGAATGCGCACATCCTCGACTTTATTGGATTTGTCTTAATTAATCTTTTCAGTTACACATCAAAAAGTTCAATAAATATGAATTTTATCTTTAAAAAACATATTTACCATAGCAATGAGTGGAAGTGAGCGAAAAGATATGACAATTTCGTAGATGCGAGTGAGAGAAAACAATTAAATTATTTAATTAATTTTTTGGATAATTTGTTAGTCAAAATTTTGTGAATCGTGATTAAAACCGAGTGTGCACATTCGAGCTCAAAGTGGTACATTCCGATCTCGGGAAAATAAAGCGCGCCGCTCCGCGTCGCGCTTTATTTGCCTCCCTCGCTCGGAAATGTGCCACTTTTCGCTCGAATGCGCACATCCTCGTCTTTATTGGATTTGTCTTAATTAATCTTTTCACTTTCACATCAAAAAGTTCAATAAATATGGATTTTATCTTTAAAAAACATATTTACCATAGCAATGAGTGGAAGTGAGCGAAAAGATATGACAATTTTGTAGGTGCGAGTGAGAGAAAACAATGAAATAATTTAATTAATTTTTTGGCTAATTTGTTAGTCAAATTTTTGTGAATCGTGCTTAAAACCGAGTGTGCACATTCGAGCTCAAAGTGGCACATTCCGATCTCGGGAAAATAAAGCGCGCCGCTCCGCGTCGCGCTTCATTTGCCTCCCTCGCTCGGAAATGTGCCACTTTTCGCTCGAATGCGCACATCCTCGTACTTATTAGATTTGTCTGCTTCATCCTTAACTTTTTCAAATCTAAAAATTAAATTTAGTTTGGCTAATATTGATTTTATGTTCGAAATGTATATTTACCATAGCAATGAGTGCAAGGGAGCGAAAAGATACGACAATCATGTCAATGAGAGTGAAATGGACCGATTAAAATTATTCAACTGTTTTTTCGTCTAATTTATTGTGAAACAAAGAAGTATAACTTCTAACGCGCGTACATAAGTATATGCACTGCTTTTTTTTTGTATGTTGGTCATGTTAAAGCCGGTTATACACATGCAACAAACATTATTGTAGCGTATGACTTGAGAAATATGTTTAAATACTTTTTGCATCATTTATCTTTAAACATTCTTGCCATAGATTGAAATATAAATTATTTAATATAAGTGTGTAAAAATAAAGAGCGACCCTAATTCACATAAGCTCACGAAAGAAGTGAAACTTGTTTGAGAAGTCGTGCTGATGTGAATATAGTTTGCCATAGCCCAGCGGTTCTCAACCTTTTTTGGCCCGCGGACCAGTAAAATTGGTAAAAAAAATTTGCGGACCACTAATATTTTTTTAACAACAAAATTTTACTAGGTATTAAAAAACTACTTAAATAAATAAATTACATAGAATTAAAATTAGTTTAAGATAATTGTATTTCGTAATTTTATAAATTAAAATTTAGTTATTATTATTATTTTTTTTTTGATAAGTAAATTTTTTTCACGGATAGAAAAAATTGTCCGCGGACTAGTAAAATTTCTCTGCGGATCACTGGTGGTCCGCCGGACCAGCGGTTGAGAATAGCTGCTATAGCGTATATAATAGAGCCCACAAATTTCGACGCATGCGCGTAGCCGATAACAACGGTGTAATAATCTCTACATTATATATTGCTCAGCGTGCCCGGCTCTTCAACTCTACCGACTCTTTCGAACTATTGGGCTTGCTGCTCAAACATTTTCCTTCTCTTTTCATTTTGGCTTTTGACTTTATATTTCCTCCACACGGTATACCTGTCTTTTGTGACAAAATTTTAGATTTACTTTTGCATAAGAAGTTTTACTTCAAAAATTCAACTCTGTATTACTCTCAGAAGAAGCAGTCGTTTTATTTAGTAAAATGTTTTTAAAAATTGTATTTAGTGGATTTGTATTTACATCAACGAATTGACAAAAGCGCAAAGTTGTTGTTTTTTTTAACTAATAGAGTAGTATCATGTCGACAATAGTTTTTAATTTTAAAGTAGGATTAATTATATATATAAATTTTAAAGTTAAATCATTTTAATAAAGACTTTCCTAATGTGTCAATATCCTTAGTAAACAAACATTTGTGTCTTTTTTTTATACAATTTAAAAAAAATGACAAAAGGGTTTTAATTTTTTGTTAGTTTAATGCTTCAAAAAAATATATATCTGGTTCCACACTAAGCTCAAACAAATTAAATAATAATAAAATAATCTTATACGATTAATTGTAAAATTTGTTAAAATGTTATTTTAGATTTTTAATTTTAAGACTTCTATATTCACAATCTGAAATATTGAAATTTTATGATATTTTTAAAAATATTAGCATAAAGAGTACCTACAAATAATTTAATTACAGTCGAATCTCGATAAGTCGAAATTGAAAAGACACTAAAAATAATTCGAGTTATCAAAAATTCGAGATATTGATATAAAAATATTAACATTGAAATAGGCAAGTCCTAGGGAAACAAGTTTGAGTTATCAAAAATTCGGCTTATCGAGATTCGACTTATGGAGGTTCGACTGTATTAATAAGTAATAGTTAAAACATTTTTTTTTGTTCTTAATGCAACAACCAAAACCAAATTTTCTAACAAATAGTCTAAGAATTTATCAAATTAGAAATAATGCAAATAGCTCTGTACTATTTTAAATTTAAACAAAAATTGAATCGTCTTCATCTCAACATGAAGAAATGTATTAGTTTTAATACATTCAACAAATGCAAAAATATGAATTTCAAATTTAGTCAATTTAGACCTTGCATGCATTCTCTTAACTACAATTTTAAATGTTTAGTAAAGTAGTACCGCCAAAAATAAATGGTCAAAATATAAAAATAACAATATATGCCCCATACACTGTTTTGTCAAGTTTTAAATCGATTTGCTTTGGTCATTTATATTTGTTACAAGCCATACAAACTCAGAGCTTTATGATCGTTCCATCTGCATTCATATGTATGAACAAAGATCTTCTTTATTAACCGGGGTATTTTATATATAATGCTTCATTAATTTTAGAAGGGTGAAATAAATACAAATGATGTTTATTATGCACTTGACGAGAAGGAAAATGGTCAATTACTCAATTACGAGCTCTTTCTATTCATTAGAAAACTTACATTTGTGTCTAAGAAAGAGTTTCTAGTCGAAGATCGTAAATTAAACGCAAGAAATGGCATTTTCTTTTTTTCGATATTTCTTTCAATATATCAGTCGCTATTTTGCATTCTGATTCACCCCATTGGTTTCCGCTTATGTGGCAATAATAGTGTGTTTGGGTGTGATGCTAGGGTGAAATGTTTTATTTTACAATCATTTATCTTAACCTCGCAACAATGAGTTGTCACAAAAGGGATGACACTTCAACCCCCAGTGGGGTAGATTACGCATCGCCGTTTTAGCCGAGCGGACTGCGACGCGTCCAAATTTACAACTTTGATTTTTTTTTTCAGTTTAACAACAACTTCACTTTTTGAGGGAGAAAAAATTAATTTTTGGCTTTCGTCTCGAGAGATTTCGCAGTAGCTCGTTTCGGCGCGACGACAAAGGATAATTAGAAGCGCAACGTTTTCAATGAGGTCCCATGGTACTAAAAAATCTATCATCGAGTCGTCAGGTGCGTGCTAAATAAAAAACATTTAGTAAAACGATCAATCTTCTTCGACCTAGGGGGCAATCACTACCCTTAATTGATCGTCCTTTTCAACTTTATTCTTGATGCGGTGCCGGTGTTTACCTATTCAGGAAGCTTTAACTTTATCCTTCTGTTATTGTTTTTCGATTATGCATTTATTAAAATGGGAGATATGTTGTGTAGCGTTTTTAAACCATCTGTTCTTTAAATATATTAAAAATAAATTAAGAAAAAATCTTAAAACAATTATTAGTACATATAGAGCAGCGTTGCCAGATTGTTTTTCGACCAAGAAAAGATTTCACCGTAAAAAACCGGAAGTCGTTACGTTTCGAAAACGGGACGTCCAGCCAATAGCGGGACGTCTGGCAACGCTGATGTATAGACAGGTATTACAGTCAAACCTCGATAAGTAGAATTAGAAGTTGTTTCAATGTTGCAATTTTTATATTTAACTTGAATTTCGAGGGTACCACCAATTTTTTGATAAGTCTAAACATTTTACAGTTCCCTATATTTTCGGTTTTCTTTCAGTAAATATTTTTGTAATTGTTCAAAAAGTACTTGCAAATTTTGTCATCAAAATAGTACAATTATTTCTATATGCTTAAAATAATGTCTCCTTTGATAGATAATCAGTGAAATCATCAAAAAAAATTGCAAAAAATCAATATTTTGGGTAAATGCCGCAAAAAAAATGTTAGGTTAATATTTAATAAAGTAATAAATAAATTGTAAGTGAACATAGTAAAATTAAGTTGATTATGATTAATTTGTTTATAGTAAATTCTAATTACTTTTATTTAAATTCTTAAACAATTGTAATTTGTTAAATTAAAACCACAAATGTAATACGAGGGAAGCGGGGGGTGATCATTTTGCCCCCCACCATGCCCAATTGTGTCAGAACCAATTTAACTGTGCATGACAACTTGTCAAAATAAATTTCTCCATGAATTGATCACGTTAATTCCGTTACCCTGGAAATAATAATAATAAATAAAGCTTTTTGACTTATCTACCGCCAAAAAACAAAAATTAGCTGCAAAACAACCAGAATTCCACCTGTTGTTAACGTGAAAAACTTAAAATAACTAGAAAAAATCTAGAAACTGCCGGACTATACTTTTAAGTTGGTATTGATGAACCAAATCTATTAACAAAATTGACTCCCATCTAAAAACGGCCTAAAAACGGCTCGGCCCCACTTTGTTTGAGAACGCCAATTATCAATAACTTAAATTATTGTTGTTTTTTTTTCAATTTTGACTTATCGCGGTTTCGTCATAAAGTAGTTTTTTTTAACAATCGACAATTATTAATTTTAAGCATTTTTTCTCTACGATTAATTTTTATATTTAGTTGTTTACAAATTAAAAAAAAAAATTCTACATATGAACAATAATCAATAATTAAAAACGCTTGTATAAATAAGAATGTTTAATTTTTAAAAATTTTTGGGCAATACAAATTATTTTTGGGTTACCTTCAGCTCTGACTGATCGAGGTGCGCCTGTATTTACTTCAGTTTATTTTGATTTCATTAACTCTCACATTTTAAACTTTTCAATATTGTTAAAGAACGATTTTTAACTTGAAATTTATTAAAATAATAATAAAACAATCTGATTTCGACGATTTTTTTATGTCGAGCTATAATTAACGTGCAAATCGAGCTTTATTTTTTCTTTTGGTTAAGTTTCGCTTAAACGAAAAATTTTAATGTGCCTACCTATTTACCCGTCGATAGCCACATTCACAAAACGTTCAAAAAGGTTTCAAACCCACAGACACCTTCGGAAGAGTATTAAAAGAAAGCGTGTCGGAGCGTCGGAAAGGCACAGCTTTGAAGCGTCGGCATGTGAATCTGCGCGTCACTGTGCGTCCCGACGTCAGGAACGCCATATTGGACGCCGGCCCCACCTTTATGTGCTACTGGTTGATATACTGTTATCTAAATAGGCGGAGTTCTGCTATTATTCTCTTTTGATTGACAGCTCCTGATAACGTACTACTTGTTCAGAAGTGTTTTTTTCGATGTTAGATTTTCTGTTTTAGACAATTTCCTGGTTGACTTCGTTCCTATATTGAATTATTTTTGTTTTGATAAAATATTTATATGAAATTCGCCGAACGGAGAAGCCTCGCGGAAAATCTTCGCCGCCGAACGCTTTTTTTACTTATTTTACGGTTTATACACTTCCGAAGTGAAAAGTTCGATAGCTCCAAAAGAATTTTAAAAGTCCCAAACAGTTTTATTCTTAATCTTTGCCGAACTTATGTTTTCGTTACTTTTGGACTATAATTCTTTTTATTAATGGGGTATGTGTTTTTGATGTGACGTCCAATAATTTTATTTTGTAAATAAAAAAGTGTTCGCTTTTAAGGTGGGGTATAACTAACGTGAACAATTTTTTTTTTATTAAGACGGGACGTTTGGTAATCGAGCTTATAACCGAGTGTGCACATTCGAGCTCAAAGTGGCACATTTCCGATCTCGGGAAAATGAAGCGCGCCGCTCCGCGTCGCGCTTCATTTGCCTCCCTCGCTCGGAAATGTGTCACTTTTCGCTCGAATGCGCACATCTTCGTACTTATTAAATTTATCTACTTTATAATTAACTCTTTTAAATCCAAAATTTCAATTTAGTTTGGTAAATATCGATTTTATGTGCGAAAAATATATTTACCATAGCAAATGAGCGAAAGGGAGCGAAAAGATACGACACTCTCATCAGTGCGAGCGAGAGGAAACGATTAAAATTATACAACTGCTTTTTCGTCCAATTTATTGCTCTAAATGTTAGAATATTTACTGCAACCCATCATTTGTAGTAGTAAAGTTAGAAAAAAAATGAAAATAAGTACCAAAGAAATTAGTAATCAAATGCCTGATATTCTCAATACGATAATTAGTTGGCCTGTACAATTTAACCGGTTAAGCCAGCCAAAAAGTTAGCTAAGTTAATTAGCTGGATAACTGATCAGCTTAGCTAATTTAACCGGCTAAATAAATTAGCTCGGATAATTAGCTGGATGTTTAACCGGTTAAATAAACTAACTCGGTTAATTAGTTGACCGTTTAGCCGGTTAAATAAATTAGCTTAGCTAATATTTTTTGCGATAACTTTGGAACTATTCAAAATTTCAATAATTGATTTAAAAGCCAGTTTTTTAAATAAAAAAAAATTGTAAAAAATTAATTTTCAAAATAAATTACTCTATTGTGTTTTGTTTGTCATAAAAGCAATATCAATATTATTTTTTGAACCTGTCCGAGAATAAGAAATCATTCAATAACTTAAAAAAAAATTGCTGTTTAGCCGATTAACCGTTGGCTAATTAGCTGAGCTAAGCTTAATTAACCGGTTAAACGGCCAGCTAAATAACTGAGCTAATTTATTTAACCGGTTAAATTAGCTAAGCTGATCAGTTAGCCAGCTAATTAACTTAGCTAACTTTTTTAGTAGGCTTAACCGGCCAAATTTTACAGTCCAAATAATTAGTAATAAAATTGATAAATATTTTATGAAAAAACAGGCAAGAGGGCCATGCTGTTTCTGCAAACCATTCACATCTAATTAAAATCAGAAGCTGGCTGCAATTTGGTAAAACACATAATAATCATGAAACAGACATTTGAAAATAAATTATTTTTATACGCCAAAGTATGTTTTGTGTCTTTAATTATGTCGAAGATCCAAAAAGTTACTTACAATTTGAATAGTATTATTAATTGAAATAAATTAGTTAATATACTATTGAAAGAATTGAACAAAATAGGAGTAAAAATTATTTACATCTTTAGACTTATGAAAACTGAAATAAAAAGATGTGATTACTAAAGAAAATACTAAAAGAATATACACAACCAATGAATTTTAGTTTTATATGGGGGTACAAATGGTTTATTGTGTTAATTATTTGTTAATTGTATTAGTTATTGTTTTTTTGAAGTTATACTTCTTTTGGCGGAAACTTAAGTACAAGCACCCGTTTTTTTTTTAATTGTATGGCATTGTATTTTACCATAATTTTTGTTAAACTATATTATTACAAAACAAAAATAATTTTAGGATATATTGCAAAGAAAAAATTGAGTTATTGTTTTTACATTTTTAAAACGGTACCACATAAATATTTTTTTGGCTGTTTGAATACTAAAAATAGTAAAAGAATTTACACAACCAATTAATTTTAGTTTTATATGGAGGTACGAATAGTTTATTGTGTTAATTATTTGTTAATAATATTAGTTATTGTTTTTTGAATTTATAAATAAATTTTTCACATACAAGTTCGAGTATTTCAAATCGGTGACGACTTTAAAAAAAATAAAACATGACTTTACAACAATTAAATTTTGTAAATCAGGAATTTATTCAACCCCACTTTACACAAAACTTTCTTAAACCGCCCCACAATTATTTAAATCTCGTTTAATGCCAAAAAGGTCTTGCGTTTGTAATTCTGTGTCATTTTCGCCGGCTTTTACTCTTTAATAAACAAGTTACAGATGTAAAGAGATCGATGTTTTGAACTAAACACGTGGCAGTTGCTTCGTCGGCCACTTTTTCAAAATTTCAATGTGTTCCGAGATAAATTCGCTATATCGCGAGCGCGTTCACCAATTCAGTGCAATGTGTCGCCCGAAAACACGTCCACATTCGTATAAATTAGTTAAATCACGCCGAATGCAACGCGCAACATAATTTCTTGCAAGTGTGGCTGGAGTGTGGCTCGCTCTTAGTCGAAAAAATGCAACTTTGAAAACACTAATTTTTTTTTTTTAATTAGTTTTTTGTAGCCGAAGAAGACTTTTAACCACCTAATAATTTTCTGTAAAAGTTGTAGAAGCAACCATTGTTAACCTTTTTTTACTTTTTTTAACAAAAAACGACTTTTTGGGGGTGGAAGCTTCGTCTTTCCAAAACTCGTCATGGAGTGGACTTTATCAGAGATTCTTTTCGATGTCATTCGTGAAAAACTTTCGAAAATAGTTCGTTTTAAAGTTATAACGAGCGCAATAAAACCTTCAGCAAATAGAGCGAGAATTTTGAAAAAAAACAGGCCGGCCAAGTTTCGGATCTTCGAACGAGTCCCGTAAATCATTTCGTAAATAGTGGCAAAATTAACATACTATAAATTAGAAATAAACATGTAGATCCTATATCAATATGAAACGTGCAAACTGTAAGCATAGTCATATTCCTTTGACTTAACGCCTTCGGGCGCTCCTCCTACATCAATAGATCCCGGAAAATGACGGGGAAAGCGACATGTGCGCCACACGTGTTCAAGAGAGATGATAAAGAGGAAAACATGACATATGCACGCATGCTCTTTGAATCGCGCGCGGGGGCGTGATCGTGTATTTTCAGGCTTTCAGTGTTTCAGATAAGAGTACGAAGTCGGGCCCTGAGCGAGAGAATAGGCGAATACGAATCTTCCGGCAGTTAGCTTGAAATGGTAGTGTCGGAAAATTGCGAATGGAACCGAAAGGACAATGGGAGTCTCAGAAGGGTCGGCCCGTGGCCCTATGATGATATATAGAGTAAGCGACTTATGGTTAAACCGCGCTGGGAAGTGGCCCAGATTACAGGGACTTTACAGTATCAAGTCCTAACCCGATATCTGTACGGCCGCTAAGCGCTTAAGACTTTTTAATACTTTCATAGGATTTCGTGTAAAACCGCCTGATGCTCCCGTATTTGCGCTGGCAGTGATTTGTAAGATATTAACGACGCGAACATAGAACGGTTTTGTTGACAACAGTGGATGAATTGTGGATTAGGTAGTTTTTCCGGGCTTTTCTCTTGGATTTTCCTCAGTGCTACTGCTCTCGCTCCCATAGACTGTGATACACGTACGTGACTCGTGCCAAAGACATTTTTCTTCGCAAAAACTATCCACGGTATGTTATTCCCCGTTTACAACCTTTTTAGTTGTTAAATTTTCAAAAAAAGCCCTTACGGTTTTTAGTTTTAAAAGAGCGCAACCTACGGCCACTTCTGTTTATTAAAAAAGGAAGTGCGTAATGGATCCTTAAGGTGTCATAAATTTTCATTATCGGTAGTCTACGTATAATAAAATCAGGCCTACAAATATTTTACGCAGTCATATTATCGATGATAGCTATTTATCTCTGGGGCAATATTTATTCTGTTTACGACACGGCAATATTTTGGATAAAAATATTTAGTTTGTGGCCGTGCCTGAAAATCGTCCAGAGCGCGAACGTTTTTAACTCTTTTTTGGGGATTTGGGCAGACGCCTCGAAGTTCGGAAAAATAACGTCGTAACTAACCGAATAAAACGGATCCGCTTTGATGCGAATTTAATGCCGTGTAAATTTTGTATATCAAAAGGATTTGTGTTAAGTCGGCTGAAAAGATTAATAAAATTAGGGTGCCAAAATGTAAAAGTGTTTCGGTTTATAATTGTTTTTTTTGCGTTGACTGTTATTGCAATTTTTATGTGACCGTCGTTGACGTAATTTTGAAAAAGAAATAAAAGGTAAAGTTGCGCCTTAAGAACGCCCAATCAATTTTTTTTAAATATCTTTCACTTTAATTTAAAAATCTGAAGTTTTTGGGCCAAAAAAGAAAGGTCTGATGGACAAAGTTTGATCGATTTTTTTCCAGTCAATTTAATGAAATTTCTAAAAATTAGTACTTTTAACAATTGCAATAAAAAAATTACAACAAACGTAAAAAAAACGGTTAACTATTGTAAATTGATCTTTTATTTAATTTAAAATAAAAAACCTATTTTTTCACCCTATGCCGTTCTTTTGAAAGATTATGAAATATTCAATTTTGAGTTATTTTACATTATACGTCTTAATAGTTTTCTGAACCAACAAACTGAACGTTTAGCTTCTTTAAAGTATAGTCAGCACCAAATTTGATTAACAGTTTTTCAATTGAAGACACCAAAAGAAATTAAAAAAGGCTTATTCCAAGCCTTCTTTAATAAGTTTTTATAACTATAAAGTCAAATATTGTACATAAATATCGTTTTATTAAATTGTAATTTTGCCTAAAATTAAGTTTTTGCGCCTAAATCAGTAATTCTCGACCAATGTGTCACAAATACTACATTATCACTAAAATATTGATAGTCGAGAATGAATATTGTTTAAGAATGTTTGGGAGATGTAGTAAAAAAGTCCGAATTTATTAAAAAAAATGTTAAATTATTCCAGCAAGTTTCCCAAAACACTTAAAAAAATTTCGAATCGTTGTACTAAACCGTTTAAAAGTTATAACAATTTTTATTTATAACAAATTTACAAGTACATAGTTAAATGGAAAACGTGCTGTCAAGCAAATTCATGTTGAAAAATAATATTCAAATAATAGCTAGAAAAATTTATAAACTAATAGATTAATTATTTAGGACCATAGAGGCAAATAATATTTAGTGATTATCGAATTGTTTACGGAGAAAAAAATCAATATATGGAATATGGTATATATACGCTGTTATTGAAGACAGAATGTAATTTAGCGAATTTTTTTAAAGTATCTTTAGATAATTCATTTTATTTATTTCAGAAATAAAAAGATCAGCTATTTTTCTATTTAAAGTTGAATTTAAGGCATATTCATCGCCAAAAGTTTTTTTGACCAATTACTGCAAATATTAACCTTCCGCATACTAGGTGACTAAATGTCACATGCCATACTAGGTGGGGTTTGCTATACCCCAAAAATAGAATGAAATAAAATCCACAAAATTGTACTTTATGACAGTTCACTGATAAGAAATATATTTTAATAACCAATAATGAATAGGTTTAAGTAAAATCCATATCTATTTATTCATTAGAATAGACTTTTATTAATAAAAATCCAAACACTTAACTTTTTCTTCAACTTATAAAGTATTGAGTACTAAATTCCAATGACACGTGTCAATTACGATACCGAATATTAAGAAAACTTAACAAGAATTTCATTCTTGCTTCCTTGATGCAATACAAATTAATTTCACGGCAATTTCTTAATGATTCGCCATAATTTAGATCAATAAATTACACGAAAAATTAATTAAATAATTTTTATCGTTTCCTCTCACTTGCATTAACAAGATTATTGTATCTTCTCGCTCCCTTCCACTCATTGCTATGACAAATACGTTTTTCGAATATAAAATCGATATTTACTAAATTGAATTAAAATTTTTGATTTGAAGGAGCGCACAGTAAATGATACTAATATAATAAACACGAGGATGTGCGCATTCGAGCGAAAAGTGGCACATTTCCGAGCGAGGGAGGCAAATGAAGCGCGACGCGGAGCGGCGCGCTTCATTTTCCCGAGATCGGAATGTGCCACTTTGAGCTCGAATGTGCACACTCGGTTTTAAGCATTATTCGCAATAATTTTGTCAACGAAAAATTAGAAAATATTTTTTATCATTCCCTCTCACTCGTACTTATGATTTTATCATATCTTTTCGCTTGCTCCTACTCATTGCTATGGTAAAATTACGTTTTTTGAATATATAATCGATATATTTACTCAACTAAATTAGATTTGTTGATTGAAGAGAAAGTTTAATTTAGAAAATTTAATAAATACGAGGATGTGCGCATTTGAGCGAAAAGTGGCACATTTCCGAGCGAGGGAGGAAAATGGAGCGCGACGCGGAGCGGCGCGCTTCATTTTCCCGAGATCGAAATGTGCCACTTTGAGCTCGAATGTGCACACTCGGTTTTTAGCTCGATTACCAAACGTCCCGTTTTAACAAAAAAAAATTGTTCATGTTTGTTATACCCCACCTAGTACACGAAGGGTTAAGAATTTTATTCAAAAATTAAGTAAGAGCAAAAAAATGTCTGCTATTTTAGGAACTTCATGACAATAAATTGGTTGATCTATATACTGTATTTTAGGGTGGTCGTTAAAAATTTAATTTCTTTCGACGCCCCAAAAAAACCTTCTGTTCAATGAAAAAATACGGGGGAATTTTTAAAAAATTGTTTTAACAACAATAACACGTGCTTCAAGACAATCAAAGTTCATTTTTTGATAAAATTGTAGTTTTTGTAAGTATCTTGAAAGTATACGGATTTGAGAAAAAGTTATAGGAGTATTTTGTAGAAAATTTAATTCTCTACAAAAAAGGTCTTCTCCATTCAATTCATATTTATAGAGATATTATCAATAATAAATTCATTAACTTCATATAGTCAAACGTCATTCATTCTTAAATATATATAATTTCGTAAAACTATAATAAATTCTAGTTGTTACAAAATTTTTATACTTCAGAAAAAATGACGTTTCTAGGTCGTAAAATGTTGACTATATGAATTTAATGAATTTACTATTGCGAATATCTCCATAAATATGAATTTCATGAAGAAAATGAAAAAGACCTTTTTCATAGAGAATTAAATTTCCTACAAAATTGTTCCTATACTTTTTCTTAAATCTGTATACTTTGAGAGATACTTACAAAAAACTACAATTCTATGTATCTCAAAATCTCAATAAATTTTCAAACGCGTTTTGACCCGAAAAAAGTCGCGAAAACACTCGATCGCAACTCGCCCGAACCCCGTTAATAATCATTTAGCCGGCAAATAAATCTTTCCTCAAATATCTAGGCGCAAAAGCCAAAATCAAGTAGCCAATCCCGAAAAGCTCGCGGATATGTAGAAAAGCTCATAAGCTTTGAGCAAGTCCAGAAATCCTGCGCGATCCGGACACTTCATTCCGAAGCCCCTCGGCCTCACTCCGCGATTCTCTTAGTCGCGTTACTTAAGTCCTCGCCAAACAAATTTCCGTTTGCCTTTTCCGAAAAAAACGGCGACAAAAGAGCAAAAGTTAGAACGGAAGCGGGCCGAACGAAAGCCAAATTATAAATGCAAATGAGAAAATAAATATCGCGAAGTGATTGGATGAGAGCCGTGTCAAATTAGTAAGTGGGAGAGGAAGAGGGGATGAAAAGCTCGGGCTTAGTACCCGCAAAGCTCTCATACCGACGCCGGCTCCGTCGCGACGCTCTTTATCCGATCTAAACCTGGCCAAAGCTGTTTTTAAGCTCCGTACCTTTTTTTCATGGACTTAACCGACTTTTGCTCTTTGTTCACGTCGCACCTGGATTTACTTGCGATCTTTTAAGTGATCCGGACACTGAGTGATTTTCTAACTGATTTGTGCATCTTTAGAAGGATTTCGCTGGATTACTTAAGATCACTTGCAAATTAATTTCTGTACGATTATTTTATCAATTTCGTTCGTCCATTTTGACGTTTTTTTTTCTCCATTTGTTTGCCGTCAAAATACATAAGTCGGTGCCCAAAGCACTTTGGAACGGAAAAAGTTCGCACTGTTGCCAAGTTTACTTTGCGATACAATTTAATCCAAAGTTTCGGTGCGACACTAATAACGTTTTTAATTTCAGATAAAAAAAATCCGAACTATGAAGGCAAGAAAACCGAAGCATTTTCGTTCGACAATCGACCATTAAAAGCGCTAAAAAAATTTTTTGAGACTTCCGGTGAATTTTTGCGATCAAACTGTATACTAAATATTTCGGGATGGAACGCATGGAGTCGTTGTCAGATCCAGCGCTGTGTCTGCAAGACCTGGTGACCGGTGTGGCAACATCGTCGGCAGGTAGTGATTTACACAACGTTCATCATCTGCACGATTCCGTCGCGACGGCCTCCGTAAGTTCCGCAATTTCCGGCATCATGAGCGGCGCGTCGGCCTCCGTCCTGGGCCATCACGTGACGACCCACGATCCCCATCACCATGGCGTCGTCCATCCACCGGGCCTGCACCACGAGCCCTTGGAGAAGCTGAAACGTGGTGAGTCGAAACTTTTTTGCGGCTTTTAATCGCATCCGGCGGCGGTTAAAAGTTTCTTGCGGGGTTGCTCTTCGGACGAGATCTGGCGTTTTTTGGTTTTTGTTATTCGGGGTCGAAAGTCAAAATTTGAGGTTTTTTGGATTTTTTTCGAAAACGGTAAGTTTTATCGAAAAACTAGTTCGGACAAAAATTATAGATCTTAAAATGATCTACAAAAATGGTCCTCGTACTTTTTTCTAAAATCACCATTCGTTAGATATCGCGATTCTACACTAAAGGAAAAAATTAAAGGGTCAAGAAAATTATTTAAATCTTTTGGTGATTTTTGACAGGCTGTATTTCAGTGAAAAATGGTCGTATCTAAAATCTAATAACAGCTTTTTAAAGCTCCAAGATTCTAGTTCTCAGATCTTTTAGTCAAAAATTTTTAAGAGCCACCGTTTTCACAGCCTGTAAAAAATCACCAAAAAACTTAGGAAATTTTCTTGACCCTTTCATTTTTTCTTTTAATGTAGAATCGCGTCATCTCACGAATGGTGAATCTTAGAAAAAAAAGTATAAGAACCATTTTTGTAGATAATTTTAAGATTTATAATTTTTGTCTGAGCTACTTTTTTAATAAAACTTACCGTTTTCGAAAAAAAAAAAAACCTCAAATTTTGATTTTTAACCCTGAATAACTTTTTTAGCACACATGGGATTGATGGGGATTTTTGAAATTTTATTTCTAATGGTGTACCCAAGGTCTCAACCAAAATTTAGCTCTGTCGGAATTTTTGTTATATGACTACTATTTTTATGTCTAATTTGACCGGACTATTTTGATTAGTTTTCGGGCAAAAAATGTGAGTGAAATTATCGAATTTTTTGACACAAGTTAAATATTTTTTTTATCTAGAAATGTGTATGTTTAGTCGGTAATTAGGATATTTATAATTCATAAATAAGTAGGTAATTTATATTTCTAGTATCAAACTATATTGAATTTTCTAGTACGCAGATTATTTTATCAGCGTTTCGTTAATAGTAAATACTTCATTTTGCGGTACTTATTAAATGTGTGCGATTTAATTTAAAAATATGCAAAATGTTGAGAAAATAAAAAACAGGTAATAATTAAAATAGCACCATGTATTTCTCTAATGTTTTTTAGTTATTTTTATTTAAGATTGTTGGTCGTTAACGAAATACATTACAATTTGTAATAATTATGACCCGTTGGAAGAAAAAAATGTTATATATTGTTTTGTCAGATAAAGAAAAGTTGCCGAAATTGGACCATTATAATGAATTTTAATATTTACGATGTTTTGACAAAAACAAATTAATGGAAAAATATTGTGCTATTTAGATATTGAAAGTAACGCCTTTTATTGTAATTTTTCAATTTTAATTTAGATCAGCTGCAAAAAAGAAGTAAAAACCTGTTATAGATTCGATTAAGCAAATCGGTTTCCTGAAATGGACCACAGTTTTAAATTTAGATTCGATTTGCTCTCGCCGTCGGTCCAAATTCGACCACGTTTTCCTATATTTTTATGAATATTAAAATAAAGTGAATTTCTGTTTATGATTTTCTTAAATTTCCCCAATAGAAAATCGTAGATAAACAATTTTAACAAAGATGTGTTTTAAGTAAAAATTGTACATGTAAGCTATCGATTTAAATAATGTGATTGTTAGTAAATACCTCTCTAATACACATTACATTTATAATTATTAGTGTTTAAACAGAATTTATAGCCTACATAAAAAGAATAAAAAGAAGATTGTTATAAAAACAGTTATACCAAATAATTTAGATAGGAATTAATTGAATTTTTTATATTAAAGAAAAAATTAAGTAAAATACACATGGCAAATGAATTGTGGTTCTTTTTACAACAAGATTGTGTTAAATATCTTTTTAGTAATAAATACTAATGATAAATAAATATGTACCAAATATTACTAAATCCAAAAGTTAGATTTGCTACTAAAAGCTGTAGTTGTGGCCGTCACAGAAGTCCTGTCTGCCATAAGATAAAACATCCAGTCTATGACCACATAGGTACCACTGAATGTCCGTTACGAGAAATAATGTTTATAAAAATTTAAAAAATTAATTTATACCCGATCATTCTTTAGACGAAAGTGGTTGAGTACTAGAGCTTCACTTTATAGTTAATTTTACAATGTTTATGACCCAATTGCGATAATGTTTTCATTAATTTATAAACAAAATGAATATCTCATTTCAAATGTAACGGTTGTATTGGTTTTAGCAGTTTTTTTACTATTTTTTACATCAAAAAAGCTCTCGATACATAAATCGGTCATTTACTGGATATTTTACATTCTTGCAATGCCTTTCCATTAATACTATGCGATTTGTTTTTCACAAAGTGCTCGTCTAAATAAAAATTTTTTTAGTTTAATATTCTAAGAATCTGATTTTAAATATAAACCTATTTAATGATTTAAAAGCTCAAAAATTTAATACTTTTAACTTAATATCGTGTTAGTCTCGTCGATAAATATTTAATGAAATGTCTATTTTACATTCTTTATAGTTTTTAAAAATATTTCAAAAATTAACAAATTTAAGAAATATGTAAATAATATAGTTTTAACGAGTCTTTTTGTAATTTTTAGCTGTGTTTGTGCTCAAAAATTTGGAGATTTTCAATATGTTTTAATGGTTTTGTACAAGTTACGAATAGATAATTAATAATCATAATAAGCAGCTTATTAACCATTGAATTCTATAAACGGGGATAACTATATTTGTAAAAACTATGTGGAAAAAATATGAACATTTATCACCATACTGGTCGAGTACTGTTGCAATCAATCATATATGGCATTATTTACCACACAGTATTACAGTACGGTAAATAGCACTATACTTATGTGATTTATTGAAACAGTACAGTGTAAAAATTGGCATTTAATTTTTAATTCGAATTTAATCTATCACTCGGAGTTTTGGAGTGAAAAAAGAGTTATTTTGGAGTGAATTTAGATTTTTAATTCAAGAAACATTCATATACGGAGTTTTTATACTACAATAAATTTTTATTGGGCAGAAACAATTGTTTCATGCAAAATGACAAATAAATGATTTATGTACCGATGAGTAGTTATTTATAATATCTTTTTTAATTAGGAAAAAAAATCCACAGAGTGAATTTTACACTAAGGGGTTTAAATAAATTAAAAATAATACACTCCGCATTTGATCGGCGTTTAATAAGCAAATTTTTTACAGTGTATGGCACCAGTGTGGTAATAAACACCATACATTTTTTCCGTGTACGGTCAAAGACATTTAATTATAAAAATTTACAATAAATGGCTAAAACAATTACAGTTTTTAAATATTATTATAAGTTAGTTGGATAATTTCAAGATAAATTAACCCCTTGACATACAAAAAAAACCGAATTTGATGAGTCCGAAGAAAACTATTAATTTGACTCAACTTAACTGTTATGAGCATACACAAATAACATAAAATAAATAATTAATAGTTTTAAAATATTTTGAAATATCTAGAGCAGTGTTTCCCAATCTTTTTTTAACATTCCCCACCTAAGTCATTCTAAAATTTTGATGCATATAATATGTAACATATAAATATTTTTTTATATTTATAAAATTGAATTATTCCATAAATGAAGCCTAATTACAACTTGTTCAAGACACAAGATTTAGGTTTTAGCAAGAAATCACTAGGAAATTATTAAGAAAAAAAAACAATAAGTAAATTTTAAAAACATAAACTAAAAAATATTTTTATATCGATAGTTCGAATTTTTGATAACGCGAATTATTTTTAGTTTCCCTTCAACTTCGACCTATCAAGGTTTGACTGTATTTAATTTTATAAATTTAATATTTCTGAACAATTAAGATAATTTATTTATTGAGTTTTCTCCAATATTAATTTTATTTGAGTAAATTAATGATCTTCAAAGTTTTTTGAAAAACCACAAACTCTGTATTTACTCTATTTGAGTTTTCTGAACATACATAATAATTTTTTCATCAAAATTTCTTTTTAAATTTACCGAATAAAGTTTTGTTTTATTCAATTTGTGTTATACAAAAAAAAATGATAATTAAAAATTTCTAAAGTTCTTAAATATATTTTAAAATTTTCCAAGTTATTAATTTATTTAATTTGAGTTGTCTAAAAACTTAAAATAATTCATTCTTCGAGTTTACTTTAATAATTTTGCTAAATGTTTAAAACTGAATTTCATTTTATGTAAAAAAAAACGGTGCATGTACTTATGTACGCACGTTAGAAGTAATACTTCTTTGGCGCGACTAAATTAAATATAATAACGCGCTATGTTGCGCTTGTGTATAGCTAGACCAGTGGTTATCAAACTATATGTTACCGCGCATATGTCGTTTTATTTGAATACATTTCTATTTCCTTTTTTAAATCAATAAGTAATTTAAACAAATTGAATAAATACGAAGATGTGCGCGTTCGAGCGAAAAGTGGCACATTTTCGAGCGAGGGAAGCAAATGAAGCGCGACGCGGAGCGGCGCGCTTCATTTTCCCGAGATCGGAAATGTGCCACTTTGAGCTCGAATGCGCACACTCGGCTTTAAGCACACTTTACATGAATTAATTTACTCTCTGGACAATTCGCAATTAAATATTACAGAATTATATTAATAACAAAATTCCCAAATCGCCAATTTTGTGCCCTTTAACAAAATTATTGTTGAAAACGCACCTTTTTCGGAACATAAAATCGAATACAGTTCTTGACGTCTCCTAGACGTCATTGTATGTCAAGGGCTTAATAGTTTTTTTGACAAAGAGCAACACATAAAAACTTTTCAAACGCAATTAGTAAACGCTCAATTTTTCCGCCGTACGTAACACCAGCTTACGAAAATCCGCCAAATTGAAAAGTAAAAAAAAATATATCGAGCAGATAAGTGGAATTTCATTACAGCTAAATCAAAACACAACACGATTACGTAATAAAACGCAAATTGAGAACAAGCAATTTTATAACAAGGGTTTAATTCGACTAATTGCAACTGCAAAATTTGTTATTAAAAGATATCGGAAAATTGGTTACTCCCATTACAAATCCATTAAAAATCAATTTATAATTAAAACGCCCACCTATCGCCCGCAAAAATTCAAATCGCGTTTTTTACGAAGTAAAAAAATTCCATTTCGCGCAGATAATACTGCCGATAATTGATAATTAATTATCTTTAATTACCGGTTATAAATTTTTGCAACTTTAAATATGTGATATACGACATGCAATTTGCGAAGATAACCCAAATAAAATTTATGGCTTTTCGCAGAAAAATTTCGGATATCGTCACTTATTCGGAAAATAACATATAAATTAGCGACAAAAGGTATTAAACTACTGATTAGGGTTGCACCCTGACGTCTAGAGTTTCGAACCATTTAGGGGTGGTTCAAGCAATCACATAGGGCCATTCAGCACGGGTAATTAGCTGTAACTTTATCTGCCTTTTAGGGTGGAACTGCGTACTATCGTTTTTAGATTTTCAAATGGGCACACTTTTTTGAAAACAAACACGTTTAAACTAATTTGGGCAATAAACATCTAAACAACGTTTTTTACTCAAATGTCCCTTTGCAGTTTCCTTTTTTTTTATGCGTCGCTTCGGGCCAAGAAAAACCTTAGAATTATGTGAATTGCTCGCTTACTTTCGGCCGATTCGAAGGGAGCTGGAAAAAAAATCATTTTGCATAATAAAATAAATCAGATTTTTGGGAAAAGCGAGGCGAAACGGCGGCTGCGAGGAGGTTCGGGGCCGGCAGTTACCGACGGCAGAAAGAGCCGCCTGGATAATTCGCATTAGGTGGCCATTACCGCAATACCCGGATCAGCCGGTCTTACCGGTAAGCCTCGAGTTAATGAATCAGCCATCTTCCCTTCATTCATCTAACACGCTTGCTGTTTACCGATTGATTTAACCAGACTTGACTATCTCGATACATTATTTGAATTGTCGCCGATTTTCTTATAATTATCCGAAGTTGGTCGTCCGTTTAAGTGGGATTCGTGGACCACGTTGTTTTATGGGCATTCCTTACGGCCGATCGACCCAACAACAGAGAGCACACATTTTTTTATTCTTGTTTTTGAAAGATTGGCAGTGGGTAGGTACGTTTAAATATATACCGGATGTCCCACGAATAAGTACTGATACTTAACCTAGTTACATATCACCCTAAACTGACAAAAATATACTCCAAGTCAAGTGACCTTATCTGTCATATTTTTGAGTTATGGTATGATAAACCTCAATTAAACAATGTGTAATAAATACCTTATTATTTAAGGTATTTTGAAAAAAATTGTTCAAGTTTGTTATAACGATGCCATTAAAACTATATGTAGAATTTTTTGATTTAGGACATATTGTATATAAACTTTTACTGTTTAGATTGGTGTGAGGTGTCACCCGTTTAAGTGTCAATGTCTATTCGTGTGACACCCTGTATTTAATAAGATGTCGAAATAAAGGTTCGCCTAAGGATTAAATCTACACACGCATTTTACATGTCCTAAGATTTTTTCGATGTTTGGAACAATATTTTGTCAATAGAGTATAAAAAAATTAGTCCTTTCAAACGAAACGCCCTAATATAGTATGTATCAAGAACCTAAATCCAAAGCATATGATCGACAGTGATAAAATTTATGGTAGTGGTTTTATAAAAAAAATATCGGTTTAAAAATTAAAAATAATCACTAACATTCATTATGTTAGTGATTATTTTTAATTTTTGTTATAATAATAATTTTGATTAGTTTTGCTATAACATAAGTATATGTTAATAAACCAATAGCAAAATATTAGAAGATGAAGCAAGACCACTACACTCAAAAATTTTTCCTATTTATATGAGATTAACAAGGAATACTAATTAAAAAAAATAATGTCATAGACTAACAAAAATAAAGAATAAAATCAATATATTTATCAGAAAAAAGTTAAAGTGGTACCATTTAAAATTCATATTTATTGGTTTAATAATATAATTTTGTATGGTAACCTTTTCCTTTTATTATTAATTTTTTCCAAGAACAAAATTTGCCTACTTCTAAAAAGTGTTTTTCTTAGTATGTATAGTGAATTTTTGCAGTATTAAATTAAAAAATAATATTAAAAAGAGTGAGTTTTTTTCTTTAAACGGTTCGGTACGTACATACATATACTTTATTATTAGAGTGTATATTTTGTATATTTGATGTTTGTTAATAAATTAACAATTCGGTTTTCATTCTTTTTCGATATTTTAAAATTACTAAAACGGTTAATTTAAATTAAAATGTAACTAGATATTGAAAACCTTATTTCAATTAGCTACTGTTTTTATTAATTTTATTAAATTGCTCTGGTTTTGTTAAAATAAATTGATATTACAGTATTTAAATGTATATCTACGTTCATGAAATATTTTATAGAATTATAAACAAAATAAATGTGTTTCTAATTTTAAATATTTAACAACAGATTTTAATTAAGAATATGTAAGTACGTATAATATAACTAATAGAAGAAATATATTGGTAAATTATATGATGAAACTTTAACTTCTACAAGATCTGAAAAATATTTTGTTCATAGCCAAATAAAGTAAAATAATGAATAATAGCATTATTGTTGTAACATAATCAGCAATTGTATTTGTTTCATTAATAATTTATGAAATAGTTAAAAACAATATAATGAATGACTATATTTTTCAATAAACCTTTTTACTTTTTAAATAAATATTTTTATAATCACTATTAGTATGTTTTTAATACACTAATTAATTTATTAGTTTTCTTTTATTAATGTTATTTGTTCCATATTTACTTTTTTTGCAAAACAGTTAATGGTAACCATATTTAAAGAAATCGTTTGATACATTTTATAAATTGTAATAAAGCCGACGGTAACTTATAAAAGTCTATAGCGAAAATCATATACAGTACTACCTATGCATGTTACGAGCATTTGGGAACTATGTAAAATCTTGAGAGACAGTATAAAAATTAGTTTCGGTCGCGCCTTGAGTCAAGCTTTGTAAGTGTATAAGTAAAAGTTGGTAAAACGTATAATATGGAAAAGTTTTATTCAAATAAAAATTGGCATTATTTGGTTTTGTTCCTTGTCATTCAATTATTTGAATTGCATTTCAAATAGATACTTGTTAGACGCGCACTACAATATGAATATAATTTTTAAATGGTTTCAATTCGTACACTTTCTGAATAATTTTTATTACAAATTACAAGACTGCATATGTACCAGAAACACCAAATCTCAGATTTGGTGTTTTTAAACAAAGTTCTTCAAAAAAAAATAATAAACGCCATTACTTTTTCTGCATATATAAAAAGTGGATATTAATTGATTTAAATTTAAAGGGAGAAGATTGATATAGATATAAAAAATATAATGCCATACAATTAAAAAAAAACGGGTGCGTGTACTTATGTACGCGCCAAAAGAAGTATAACTTCAAAATACAATAACTAATATAATTAACAAATAATTAATATAATAAACCATTCATACTTCCATATAAAACTAAAATTCATTAGTTGGGTAAATTCTTTTAGTATTTTCTTTAGTTATTACGTCTTTTTTTTCAGTTTTTATAAGTCCAAAGATGTAAATAATTTTTACTCTATTTTGTTCAATTCTTTCAATAGTTTATTAAATAATTTATTTCAATTAATAATACTATTCAAATTGTAAGTAACTTTTTGGATCTTCGACATAATTAAAGACACGAAACATACTTTGGCGTATAAAAATAATTTATTTTCAAATGTCTGTTTTATGATTATTATGTGTTTTACCAAATTGCAGCCAGCTTCTGATTTTAATTAGGTGCGAATGGTTTGCAAAAGCAGCATGGCCCTAATGACAGTTTTGTCATAAAATATTTATCAATTTTATTACTAATTTTCGCATTGAGAGTATCAGGCATTTGATTACTAATTTCTTTGGTACTTATTTTCAGTTTTTTTTCTAACTTTACTACTACAAATGATGGGTTGCAGTTAATATTCTAACATTTAGAGCAATAAGTTGAACGAAAAACAGTTGAATAATTTTAATCGTTTTCTCTCACTCGCACTGACGAGATTGTCGTATCTTTTCGCTCCCTTCCACTCATTTGCTATGGTAAATATATTTTCGAACATAAAATCGATATTTACCAAACTAAATTGAATTTTTTGATTTGAAAGAGTTAAGGATAAAGTAGACAAATCTAATAAGCACGAAGATGTGCGCATTCGAGCGAAAAGTGGCACATTTCCGAGCGAGGGAGGCAAATGAAGCGCGACGCGGAGCGGCGCGCTTCATTTTCCCGAGATCGGAATGTGCCACTTTGAGCTCGAATGTGCACACTCGGTTTTAAGCATGATTCACAATAAAATTAATAAAATATTAGTTAAAATCGTTCCCTCTCACTCACACTTACGAGATTATTGTATCTTTTCGCTCGTTCTTACTCATTGCTATAGTAAAAATACGTTTTTAAACATAAAATCGATATTTACTAAAGTACATTAAAATTTTTCATTGGAAATAGCAAACGATAAACTAAACAAATCTAATAAATGCAAAGATGTGCGCATTCGAGCGAAAAGTGGCACATTTCCGAGCGAGGGAAGCAAATGAAGCGCGACGCGGAGCGGCGCGCTTCATTTTCCCGAGATCGGAATGTGCCACTTTGAGCTCGAATGTGCACACTCGGTTTTAAGCACGATTCACAATAATTTAGGCCAATAAGATAGACAAAAAAGCAGTTGAATAATTTTAATCGTTTTCTCTCGCTCGCACCGACGCGTTTGACGTATCTTTTCGCTCCCTTCCACTCATTGCTATGGTAAATATATTTTTCCAATATAAAATCGATATTAACCAAACTAAATTTAATTTTTTGATTGAAAGAATCAAGCATAAAGTAGACAAAATGTTAATAAAAAAATTCCGCAATACTCATTAATACGTTTAACCCCTAAAAGTGGCTCCGCAAACAGTCAAAGGACCGAAAAAGAGAAAGCGAAAAGCTTTACTGCATATCGAAAAAGCGAGTAACACAAGAAATGCTCATTGTACGTTTCCTTGATAAATAAATTTATGGATGCGAGTTGTTCTAAAATACACCCCGCTAAATTAGTAATTACCGGCGAGGGAATATAACTGACATTACAAAAGACATCGTTTACCTTCTCAGTGACTGTGGCTTCCACATGTGTTCCCCATTAAAGGATTTTATCCCACGCGAGGACTTCTGTCTCGTTTGGACTTGATATTCGAGAAGGACGAAAGAAAGTTGGGAGGAAACGAGACTACGATAAAAGGGTAAAATGATTGCAACCCTTGCTTATCGCGAATGGTAATACCGTTCCGAATTCACTCGCATATGGCTGGTTTAGCTGGGATTACGGCGAGTTTCTTATCCCCCGAGATGCTCTTTTATAGTCACATATGAACTCTTCTTGTTAATGGAATTGATGTAATTCGAAGAAGTTTGCGGTTATTACAAACAAGGGCCTTCGCTATAGCGTCATTTTATAAAATACCGATATCTCTATTGCATTGTTATTAACCGATTATGATGCTGATTACTTCATTTCAGCGTTTAAAAAAATTAATAATTTTATCACAGTTTGTCTATTATGTTTTCTAATTAACTGAATGTTACAACATTTAGAAACTTGCCTATCAATCAGAAAAATTGACCAATTTATTGGATCTGAGTAGTGATAGAAGCTTTAGGAGTCACGTATTTATACATAACTACTTAGTCTTAAAATTTATAAGAAAAATCTAAATTATAAAAGGGCAGCAACCCTATCTGATTCATTGGGACTCTTATTTAAAAAAAAATCATCATTGTTAGACAGAACCTTTGTCAAAATAGAAAAATGAGGATATTCAATCTATTTTAAAAATGAGTGGACTGTACCTATTCTGTCGTATTAAAATTTTTTGATTATATCCTAGGTACAGTAGGTACCTAGGATTTAAAATAATATCTAGATAAAACTAAACTAGATAAGTGTCTTCTAACATTGACTAGTTTAGAAGGAAGTTTCCATACAGACTGTGTTAAGAACAACTTAGTTTTTTGGAACAAAGGGCCGAAATAGTAAATGGAATCGATAAAATTTAATAAGATAAGTTCATACACATGAAATTTTGTTTATAACTTGTACAACTAAAAAGTTATGTCCAAAAATATGTATCATAAAACTGGAAATTGAGAACTTTCAGTCAAATTGAAAATTTTTGGTTACACAGTTAGTAGAGCAGTTAGATTTTTTTAATTACTTTCTCCAATTATTACAAAGCATTTAAAATAATGTGTGCAATCAGAATGAAACAAATAAACTATTTTAAGAAATAATTAGTTTTAGAAAGAAGTTTCCTCACAGACTGTATTAGGAACAAGTTTGTTTTTTAGAACAAAAAACCTAAATAATAAATGAAACTAATATATTTTAATAATATGAGTATATACACATAAAATTTTGGTTATAACTTCTGCAACTAAAAAGTTATGTCCAAAGATATGTATTTTAAAACTGGAAATTGAATGCTTTCACCTAAATTGAAAATTTTTGGTTACACAGTTGGTAGGGCAGTTAGATTTTTTTAATTACTTTTTTTAGTTATTACAAAGCATTTAAAATAATTAGTGTAGTCAAAATTAAATAAAATAACCCTTTTTAATAAATAATTAGTTTTCCAAAAAATGTCTACATAGGCTACATAGGTACAAGTTAGTTATTTTGAACAAAGGGCCCAAATAGTAAATGGAACTGATATAATTTAATAAGATGACTTTATACACATGTAATTTTGTTTATAACTTCTACAACTAAAAAGTTATGTCCAAAAATATGCATCATAAAACTGGAAATTGAGAACTTTCGGTGAAATTGAAATTTTTTTGTTACACAGTTGGTAGGGCAGTTAGATTTTTTTTAATTCCTCTTTTCAGTTATTACAAAACCTTTAAAATAATGTGTGTAATATAATATAATAATATAAACAATTTTAAGAATTTAGTAGTTTAGAAGAAAGTTGCCATACAGAATGTATTAAGAACAAATAAATTGTTTGGAACAAAGGGCCCAAATAGTAAATGGAACTGATATAATTTAAATAGATGAGTTTATACACATGAAATTTATTTATAATTTTTACAACTAAATAGTTATGCCCAAAAACATGCATTATAAATTTAGAAATTGAGTACATTCAGTTATATTGAAAATTTATGATTCCACAGTTGGTGGGGTAGTTATACTCTGTCCGGCCAACAGAAATAGTTAAGCCACTCCTACAAATGTGCGCTAAATTTAAATAAAATGTTTTCTATTGGCTTAATTTTTAAAGCACGTAACACAGGCAACCATATAAGCATTTATGACCTGCAAGAACGGGGACAAACTTGATTATTAATTTGTACCGTGTGAAACTGGGCACTGTATACATTGGTTCAATTTAGTGGGGCGTGGCTCAACTATTTCTGTTGGCCGGACAGAGTATAGATGTTTTTAATTGCCACTTTAGTTGTTTCAAAGCATTTAAAATAATGTGTATAAACAAATTAAATAAAATAAACAATTTGTAAGAATTTAGTAGTTTAGAAGGAAGTTGCCATACAGAATGTATTATGAACAAATTAATTTATTGGAACAAAGAGCCCAATGGTAAATATAACTGATATAACTTTACAAGATGAGTTTATACACATGAAATTTTGTTTATAACGTTTACAACTAAATAGTTATGTCCAAAAACATGCACTATAAATTTAGAAATTGAGTATATTTAGTTATATTGAAAATTTATGATTCCACAGTTGGAAGGGCAGTTAGATTTTTTGAATTACTTTCTCCGGTTATTACAAAACATTTAAAATAATTTGTGTAGACAAAATCAATTAAATAAATCATTTTTAAGAAATGACTAGTTTAGAAGGAAGTTTCCACACAACCTGTATTAGGAACAAGTTAATTTTTAGGTACAAATGGTCCAAATAGTAAATGGATTTGATATAACTTAACATGAGGAGCTCTTACACATAAAATTTTGTTTATAACTTTTACTACTAAATCGTTATATCCAAAAATATGCATTATAAAAGTAGAAATAGAATCTATTTAGTTATATTGAAAATTAATGATTACATAGTGGATAGAGCATTTAGATTGTCTTAATTACTTTTCCCAGTTACTATAAAATATTTAAAATAATTTAAGGAGTATTAGGACAATTAAAAAACACCTCTACATATTATTATGGGTAACGTTGCGTATGTATCTTCATACTTCTTCAAGATCTCAAATGATAAATAAAAATATAAAAGTGTAGCTGTGTTTGATTTCTTGTTCTATATTATATTCATTTTGTAAAAGGGAACAAGATCTTAGCTGTTATATATGTATGTGCAATAATTATGACAGTAACATTACAATATTAAAGTTAGTTTTTTTTTGGATTTTATATTGTTTTATTTCTTTAGATATATAATTTAATAACGTTTTTTAGCAGTGAGTTTGTTTTCATATCTCTTAAGACTACATGGTAATATCGAGAAACATGCATAATAGAATAGGAGATTGAGTACTTTCAGTTATATTAAAAAATTGTGATCACACCAGTGGCAGAATAACTGTATTTTTTTAATTTTCATTATTAATTAATATGAAACATTTAAAATCCATTGGTAACAAGAAAATAATCACATAATCAATTTTACAAATTAGTTTTTATTGAATGGAGCTTTCACAACAGACTGTATTATAATGTATATGACAGTGTGTTGTAAAAGCTCAATCTATCATAATAATTATATGTGACTACACTTCTGGTCGACTAATTAGATTTTTTAAAATTTGTTTTTACACTTATTATAAAGCATCTAAGATATTTTGTATAAAAAAAAATTAACCAAATAAGCGATTTTGAACATTGCATTATTTTAGAAGAAAAGTTTTAGCAAAGGCTGAGTTAAAAACAAATTAACTTTTTAAAACGTAGGGCATAACAAATTAATGAGGTTGCTACAGCTCGATAAGCTTAATTTTAGTAAATAATAGTAAATATATTTTAAGACTGAGAAGTTATGTACAAAACCTTTGTCAAATAGCAAAACAAGAGCATTCAAGTGTATTCTTAAAATGAGATAACTCTTTTGGCATAGAATCTAAATTGCTGAATTCTTTTTCCCAACTATTAAGAATAATACATTTAAAATATGTTGTGTAATAAGTTTTATCCGGCTAAGTTATACCTAATCAAAAATTGATTAGTTTTGTTAGAAGAATAGGTTTTGTCAGAGAAGCAAAATTATTTGTATTCCAAAAGTGTTCGGAAGGGTGTAGTTGTAAGACATCAAAATCAGAGGTACATATTGAATAAACGTATCGACAGATGTGACTTATTTTCGTTCAAATGAGGTTTATAGAAGGGTTGCTTCAGTCCATTGTGTTTATGCAGAAAAGTTAATGATATTTTCATAGGTTTGCCTTTATCCTTCACTCCCATTAAAGTCAATGTTAATGCTACATTTTAATTGTCCCATAAAAATTTAAATAATGGGGATGGAGAAGTGTATGTTTTAATTAATTAAAAATTAGAAGTTTCGCTTATTTGCACAGTTCTCGAATTAAGATTGCTTGTTTATAGAAGCGCATATATTAATGGTGCAAATTTTTTGGGCGTTTTTACAAAACCAATTTTGAGAAAATTGGGATTTGCATGTTTGACATAAACTGCAATTCATGCGGAACCGTGTCAGTTTTGTGGTAATAATTTATGCCTCCAAAATAAAATGTAACTTGATATTTTTCTGCTCACTTGTCCGGAGAGCTTTGGGTATTGATTTACATATCAACATAGAATATGAATATTCTGTTTGTAACATTTGCCGCATTCTCTAACATCTGGGATACTTCTTTAGCTATTTGAAGAAAAATTATAAATTACATATTTTAGACAGTGGAAGCAAAATCATATTTGTTCTACATCATTTTGAAAATGAATTATTTTTTTAGTAAAAAAAACACTATAAGCAATTTAAAAGGTTAATCAAAATTTTATCAAAAAAGAAAATTAACATTTTGTTTATTATTTCGGCGGGGTTTCATAAAAAAAATACACTGGTAACACTATTTGAAAATATAAGGACATATCATAGGAAAAACCTGTCTTGAGATTTTTGTTCTTTAATTTAATTTATGGAAGTACAAATGGTGGGTACTAAACGTTAGAAAATTGATTTGCGCTTCTAAGGGCCTTTAACGTAGAAGTGTGCCTTTAGGTATTACGTTTTGCGGCCAGTAGTTGGCGCTACTTATTTTAAAATTACAGACTAAAAGCAATAGTTCCTATTTCTATCACTTTTCTAACTTCAATTTTTCGTAGACAACATTCGATAAACAGATATTTATAGATATAACACGTGCAAGTATTGGTAACGTCAGTAGGGGAGACCGGGTATGGTTGTCTCACGGGTAGGTTGTCACATTAACCATAACAGAAAACCTAATAAATTAATAAATTTGTTTAGCCATGTCAAAGAAGCCCGAGCACAATACCTCCTTGCGTACTTCACTTCAGTTCGCTCTGAAATACCGTATAAGAAATATATTCGTTTGTTTTTTTTGTACAGTTAAAGTAATTTTGTGTGCATCGCTGTTGAGTCTCATAAGTATAATTAAATTTTGCATGGTGAAATACCTATTCGTGTATTTATGATGTTTAAGATATGTTTCATGATATCATTATATGGTTTTTTAAATGACCATTGATTTAAATTTGTTTTGGGAGTTAATTGTCTAAAATTGTTTTGGGGAAGCTTGTCTCAAGTTAGCGGGGGCTAGTAGTCACAAGTGCAAAGCTACCATGAACATGTGCGGCCTTTTTTATTGGTTTCTAGGGGTTTTACTACATAAACGATTGGCTGTAATTATACAATTGTCATTTTTGTTACCATAACCTAAGTTCGTTAGATAGAATAGGTATTTGTTTTCTCGTTTTGTATATTACCTTTTATTTAACGTCTGACAACCATCCCTGACACGGGGTTAAAAGTCACACTTTTCTTTTCTCATAAAAATTATAATATGTGCTCATTAGATAATGGTAGAGAAAAAGTCTTTATTTTTTCTTAAACTAGAATAAATGCACTATTTATTGATAATAAATGTCATTGATAAATTAAGATCATAAGCTCTATAAATGCAAAAAAAAAATTGTGAGTTTCAACCCCGGTCTCCCCTATGCATTCGCAACATGTAAATAAGCATAAAAGAGTTTGCAACATAGATTTTAATGCTGTTTATCCTCACCAGAGGCAGTATATTTGATACAAATATTATTAACGCATTTCTAAGCATTTCTAAGTGTATAATGGTTTATATTTAATTGTAATTTATTTATTTTGACAACTTAGATTTTTAATTGTTTTAATTGTTGATTACAAAAAGGCTTGCATTTTTCAGATTTTTCACGACAAGGATAATTTGAACCAAATCTGTTAATTTATTATTAAAAACTGAAATTAAATAGAACTTTTGTGGTTTGCAATTTTCCATACTATCGGACTATAAGAATGTTTAATTAAAATAAAGAGCAGTATTCAGAACAATGTCAATAATCAATATAAACTATACTCTATCCGGCCAACAGAAATAGTCAAGCCACGCCCCAATAAATTGAACCAATGTATGCAATTACTAAACGTGAGAGAAATTCAATAATTGATCGTTTTCATTACGTTCCTAAATATACACAAACGTACACCAAAGTATTTAAAAATACTGTTTTCAGCCGAATAGGAACAAATAAAAGGAACAAATAACCTAAATAACTTCACTGCAATCAGTGAAACGTAATGGCCGGTAATGCAGAGATCAAGTTTATCCCCGTTCTTGCAGGACATAAATGCTTGTATGGTTGCTTGTGTTATGTGTTTTAAAAATTAAGCCAATAGAAAAAATTCTATTTACATTTACATTTCTGTTGGGCGGATAGAGTATAGCCTTTTCTGTAACAAAGCTCTTGTGACCTTAATAGCAAAAAAAGTTTCTTTTAACCCTCCGCATACTAGGTGGGTTTTCCATACCCCGAAAATAAAATGAAATAAAATCCACAAAATTGTACTTTATGACAGTTGAATGATAAGAAATATATTTTAATAACCAATAATGAATAGGTTTAAGTAAAAAAAATATTTATTTAGGCTTTAGAATAGACTTTTATTAATAAAAATACAAAAACTTAACTTTTACTTCGACTTTTAAACTATTGAGTCTTTTCTTGAGTACTAAATTCCAATGATACGTGTCAATTACGATAACGAATATTAAGAAAACCTAAAAAGAATTGCATTCTTGCCTCCTTATTTAAATACAAATTAATTTTACGGCAATTTCTTAATGATTCGCAATAATTTAGACCAATAAATAACACGAAAAATTAATTGAATAATTTTAATCGTTCCCTCTCACTTGCACTGACAAGATTATCGTATCTTCTCGCTCCCTTCCGCTCATTGCTATGGTAAATACGTTTTTCGAATATAAAATCGATATTTACTAAATTAAATTAAAATTTTTGATTTGAAGGAGGGCATAGTAAATTATACTAATATAATAAACACGAGGATGTGCGCATTCGAGCGAAAAGTGGCACATTCCCGAGCGAGGGAAGCAAATGAAGCGCGACGCGGAGCGGCGCGCTTCATTTTCCCGAGATCGGAATGTGACACTTTGAGCTCGAATGTGCACACTCGGTTTTAAGCATTATTCGCAATAATTTTGTCAACAAAAAGTTAGTAAATAATTTTTATCATTCCCTCTCACTCGTACTTAAAAATTTATCATATCTTTTCGCTCACTCCCACTCATTGCTATGATAAAATTACGTTTTTTGAATATATAATAGATATATTTACTGAACTAAATTAGATCTGTTGATTGAAAAGAAAGTTTAATTTACAAAACTCAATAAATACGAGGATGTGCGCATTCGAGCGAAAAGTGGCACATTTCCGAGCGAGGGAGGCAAATGAAGCGCGACACGGAGCGGCGCGCTTCATTTTCCCGAGATCGAAATGTGCCACTTTGAGCTCGAATGTGCACACTCGGTTTTAAGCATTATTCGCAATAATTTTGTCAACAAAAAATTAGTAAATAATTTTTATCATTCCCTCTCACTCGTACTTAAGAATTTATCATATCTTTTCGCTCACTCCCACTCATTCCTATGGTAAAATTACGTTTTTTGAATATATAATAGATATATTTACTGAACTAAATTAGATTTGTTGATTGAAGAGAAAGTTTAATTTACAAAATTCAATAAATACGAGGATGTGCGCATTCGAGCGAAAAGTGGCACATTTCCGAGCGAGGGAGGCAAATGAAGCGCGACGCGAGCGGCGCGCTTCATTTTCCCGAGATCGGAATGTGCCACTTTGAGCTCGAATGTGCACACTCGGTTTTAAGCTCGATTACCAAACGTCCGTTTTAACAAAAAAAAAATTGTTCACGTTAGTTATACCCCACCTAGTACACGGAAGGTGAATTATGAATATATTCAATAATCAACACAAGATTTTTGAATTTCTCGAAAACAAACCGAAAAGTTGAAGATCCGAACAAAATTAAGAAACGAAGTGAAAGTATTGGGGATAAGTTAATTTTACTTATTCGCGAAGTTATTCAGATGACAATGTTTTGAAGGCGTGACAAGAAATTTACCGAGCATTAATTCCTCTTAGATCGGAGTAATACTTAGGATTAAAGGATCATTAAAATTGTGCTCTGGAATTATGGTATAAAACTTGATAGCGCATCCAAGATTATCCAGGATCAGGTTCTTAAAGAAAGTACTCCCGATTTATTCAACCAAACCCACAGCATCCTCGCAGATATTTCTTTTTTCCGACGTCAAATAAGAACTTAATTTACGGCATTAAGAAGACTTATTCTAAATTTCTTTCCTAAGCGTCCCAGAGATTTCCTTAGGTAATTTAATATAGTTGCTCTTTTTTTTTTTAAAGTTTCATTTTACGCAAAACCGTTCGGAATAAATTCGTCCGGGCTTTTCTCGTTCCCTTTTGATGTTTTCAAGGTTTTAGTTTATGGCCCCACCACCTGGCGGTATAATATGTGACTGATAAATGACTTCCTAAAATCCAAAAGGAAGCCCAGATTAAGGGCTTAGTGGACGTGTCGCGAGCCTGGTTGCCGGAATCACCCCTCCCCATGGCAATCACCCCCAAAGTCTAAGCGGAGTCAGGTGCACCACCGTCGCTTGTAAAACGTGACGTTATTAGTGTTTTAAAGCCCTGCGTGTGAGTGTTTAAAAATCCAGAAAAATTGGATGGATGATGGCGGAATGGTCTCCGTGCACTCCCGCAGCATAGCAATATCCATTTTAAATTTGAAACTCGAAAAAAGATCGCGTCTTGTATTTTTAATAAAGGATTTTTTACATTTTTTTTTTTGGGGAACGTGTGCCAAATCTGCTCCTGCGCCCCCATTCGTTTAAATCCAATTCGACAAATTGGGGCGATATATTTTAATTTATTTTTTATTAAAATTGATCGAGTTTCGAGAAGGTTGGTCATTGCGGTTTTATGGTTTTCATTATTGTTTTTCAAGTAAATTAATGAATGTGAATCGTGCTTAAAACCGAGTGTGCACATTCGAGCTCAAAGTGGCACATTCCGATCTCGGGAAAATGAAGCGCGCCGCTCCGCGTCGCGCTTCATTTGCCTCCCTCGCTCGGAAATGTGCCACTTTTCGCTCGAATGCGCACATCCTCGCATTTATTGATTTTTTTTAATTAATCTTTTCACTTTTAAATCAACAAATTCAATTTAGTTTAGTAAATATGAATTTTATGTTTAAAAAATGTATTTTCCATATCAATAAGTGGAAGTGAGCGAAAAGATACGATATTTTCGTAGGTGCGAGTGAGAGAAAACGATTAAATTGATTATTTGTTTAAGTTGTTGGCCTAAATTTTGTGAATCATGCTTAAAATCGGGTGTGCACATTCGAGCTCAAAGTGGCACATTCCGATCTCGGGAAAATGAAGCGCGCCGCTCCGCGTCGCGCTTCATTTGCTTCCCTCGCTCGGAAATGTGCCACTTTTCGCTCGAATGCGCACATCCTCGCATTTATTGATTTTTTTTAATTAATCTTTTCACTTTTAAATCAAAAAATTCAATTTAGTTTAGTAAATATGAATTTTATGTTTAAAAAATGTATTTTCCATATCAATAAGTGGAAGTGAGCGAAAAGATACGATATTTTCGTAGGTGCGAGTGAGAGAAAACGATTAAATTGATTATTTGTTTAAGTTGTTTGCCTAAATTTTGTGAATCATGCTTAAAATCAGGTGTGCACATTCGAGCTCAAAGTGGCACATTCCGATCTGGGGAAAATAAAGCGCGCCGCTTCGCGTCGCGCTTTATTTGCCTCCCTCGCTCGGAAATGTGCCACTTTTCGCTCGAATGCGCACATCCTCGCATTTATTGATTTTTTTAATTAATCTTTTCACTTTTAAATCAAAAATTCAATTTAGTTTAGTAAATATGAATTTTCTGTTCAAAAAATGTATTTACCATATCAATAAGTGGAAGTGAGCGAAAAGATACGATAATTTCGTAGGTGCGAGTGAGAGAAAACGATTAAATTGCTTATTTGTTTAAGTTGTTGGCCTAAACTTTGTGAATCCTGCTTAAAATCGAGTGTGCACTTTCGAGCTCAAAGTTGCACATTCCGATCTCGGGAAAATAAAGCGTGCCGCTCCGCGTCGCGCTTCATTTGTTTCCCTCGCTCGGAAATGTGCCTCTTTTCGCTGGAATGCGCACATACCTCGCATTTATCGAATTTGTTTATATTAATTATTTCTCTTTTAAATCAAAAACTAAAATTCAGATTTTCTATTCGAAAAAATTGTAGTTGGCGTTTATTTTTCTAAAATAAGCACGACCTGGGAAATTAATTTTGCAATGGGACTAGATATATAAGTAGTACACCTTTAGGGTGCTCGGCCCTTAATATACCCATACCTCGCTATACGGCCGCTCTTCATACGGCATTTCGCTATAACGGCCCTCGTCAATTAAAGCACGTTTTCGATTTATGGCCTAAAATGTTTCGCTATAACGGCAAAAAAACTTTTTTTCGATGTCGATATATCTACATTTTGTCAATCTTGCGCATGGAATAATTGATTCCTTATACGGCTTTTCGCTTTGCGGCCAAATTTCGTGGAACGTATCTAGGCCGTAAAGCGAGGTGTGGGTGTATAAGAAAGTGAAATAGCCAACCAATTTTCAGAAAGATGTTTTTTTAATTTCCACCACAGCTTATATATTATGTTTTTCATTCCGGCAGCGTTGAGACAGCTCAGTTGTGAGCGCCCCCCTCTATCCGGTCGTTCGTGACTCAAATTTCGGGCTCGGTTATTTATTTTTCAAATTAATTATTTTTAAATAAATCTATTATTTTCAAATATTAATTTAAATATAAATAATTATATTTTGTTTAAAAAAAATGTTTATTAATTAAATATTATATGGTAACGATTGGGGGGCAAGCACGTACGCTCTCAACTGAATTGTTTTGCTACTGCCGGAAAGGAAAAATTATAATTAGTATATTAGCTGTGTTTAAAATTTTAAAGGTATTTTTTTCAGAATTCGTGGACCATGGCGCGCTTTCTTATATTTATTAAAGGTGTACGAAATAAATTCCTAAGTCGTCCCATCTTTTTTTTATATTAGTTTTTCTCTTATAAATTAAAATATTAATTTTGGTTGAGTGCTTTTGGATTTTTTTTATTTAAAAGAGAGAACATTAATATAATAAATGCAATAGAACGAGATAAGTGCACATGGGGCACATGGAAGGTACAATCGGAGGCAAAAGTACTGAAAATCAGTAACTTGTGAATATTTACAATTTATAGAATATCACGATGTAAATAAACAGTGTCAATACTAAAAAAATGTATATAATTTAAAAGAAAATAGGTAATTTTACCAATAATGTGAAATTAAGGATGATTGGGAGGTATAATCGGAGACAAAATTCACGGAATTTCAATTCACTAAATATATTTCTAAATACTGCATTTATATGAACCAATTTAGTGCCATGAACTTCTTTTTAATACCAACTTCTTAAAATAACAGACATTTTGTTACCTTTACTTAATTTTTAAATACAATTTTATTATGTATTAGTAAAAAATTTGACTGTGAATATGCCTTAAATTCAACTTTACATAAAAAATACATATTTTTTTATTTCAGAAATAAAGGCAACCAATTTTCTAAAGATATTTAACAAAACTTGGTAAATCGCATTCTGCCTTCAATAATAACATATATATTTCTTATTTTTATTTTTTTTATAAACAATTTGGTAAGTACTAAATATTATTTACCCATGTGATCTTGCGATAATTAATCTATTAGTCTATAGATTCACAAATTTTTCTACCCATCATTACAATATTATTTCTCTACTTGAATAGTCTGAAAAGCAGGTTTTCATTTAAATACGTGTAAATAAAAATCGTTATAACCTTTAAACAGTTTAGTAAAACAATTCCAACCCTTTTGAGGGGCTTTGGAAAACTTGCTACAATATTCTAATTTTTTTTTAATAAATTCCGACTATGTTAATATATACCAAAAACCCTAAGCACGACTCACAACAATTAATTAATTTTCTCTAAAAGTTTTAAATAAAAATTAAGCGTCATATTTCTACCGTCCAGGGCTGCAGCCCTCCATAATCAAATACAAATCAACGGGAAGGTCAAATCGGTAATGAATTATGGACGAAAAATTTTAAAACGTACGAAAAACAACCGCGGCCCTAAAAAAATAATTCTAGGCGCGCCACTGTCTGGGAGTGCAAGATTTTCTATTAAGTGTGGCCCAACGCGAGACCTTTTCTACGTGGGACAAATTTCATCTGCTTTTTCTGCAATATCTTTTAATTGGGCAAAAGTGAAATTGAAAAAGGAGAAGTACCGAAAGTTCGGCGGCGATAATTGAAAAGCAATTGGCATTTAAAAATTCGTTGTTTGATTTTATGAAAAAAAAAGCGCGAGACAATAAAAAAATATATTGAAATCTAATGGAAAATCGTGAGAATTTGAAAAATTGCATGAGAATGTAGCAAGTGTCAGATCGCGCGTGTACTTATGACAGAACCCCTATAGCTATAGATTAACGAATTATTCCATCTCGCCGACCCCATTTTAGTCAGTACCCTATAATGCAAGTTTCCATTCAGTTTTTCCCGAATATTAACGCGCTAACAATATGGAAAATTTGATTGATCGACTGAACTTATAAAAGAGCCATCAATGTATTGAATAAATGTTTTGTATGTAACACGCACGAATTAGCTGCCAAAATGACCCACAGATATTATCAATACGCTAAAACCAATGATTGCGTATTGTTTATTGCGAGGGGTAATTATTTTCGTATTATATTCGTCGGTCCCCACGTTTTCCCATTTTCTGTAAAGATATTTCTACACGTTCGGAAAATATTTACTTAGTTCTTGGTTTTTCTATTATTATTTTTTGGACTATACTTTAAAGCAGGGGTTTCCAAAATGCGGCCAGTGATATCAAAATTCAATTTTGTTTAGTAAATATGAATTTTATGTTCAAAAAATGTATTTACCATATCAATAAGTGGAAGTGAGCAAAAAGATACGATAATTTTGTAGGTGCGAGTGAGAGAAAACGATTAATATGATTATTTATTTAAATTGTGAGCCTAAATTTTGTGAATCATGCTTAAAACCGAGTGTGCACATTCGAGCTCAAAGTGGCACATTCCGATCTCGGGAAAATAAAGCGCGCCGCTCCGCGTCGCGCTTCATTTGCTTCCCTCGCTCGGAAATGTGCCACTTTTCGCTCGAATGCGCCCATCCTCGTATTTATTGATTTGCCTTAATTAATCTTATCACTTTAAATCAAAAAAATCAATTTTGTTTAGTAAATATGAATTTTATGTTCAAAAAATGTATTTACCATATCAATAAGTGGAAGTGAGCGAAAAGATACGATAATTTTGTAGGTGTGAGTGAAAGAAAACGATTAAATTGATTATTGGATTATTGGAATTTAGTACCTACTCAAGAAAAGACTCAATAGTTTATAAGTTGAAGAAAACGTTAAGTTTTCGTATTTTCATTAAAAAAATTCTATTCTAATGCATAAATAAATATGTGTTCTACTTAAACCTATTTATTATTGGTTATTAAAATATAAGGTACTTGCGGGTAATAAGGCCTGTCGGCTAATAAGGCCTAATTAACAAAAATCGTATTTAAAATAACCGCTTTGGCTTAAGGCCACACACACACAAACACCTATTGAACGAAGATGTCTCTACAAGTTTGTGGAGGCGGCATATTACGCTTCCTGCCCCAAATGTAGCTTCATATATCGTAAAACGCGGCCAGGCAACACGAATAATAAAAATCGGTCCGAATCAATCGTTAGTATTTTTTGAAATATTACACATAGCTATGTAAAATCACATTTATTTTCTTTATTCATTCAAGCTTCGATGATTTTAAAAATTTGAATGACGTATCATGTACCAAATATTTTTTATTTTGATTTTCTTACATACGTGGTCGGCGGTTATTAAAACCTACTAAATTTAACCATAGGCCTTATTATACTTCTACTTTTTGTATCAAAGTTTAATTGTTTTCTAATGCATTTTACATTACTTTTAAGGTCTTACGGATATAAATATGTAAAGAAACTTGTTGTATCTTGACTCTTTTTTTATTTGTAATTTTTTTTAAAATGTATATGTAACAATTTGTTAATAAAATAATTTGCACCGTATTGGAGCACTAATAAGGTGCACATCATAAAAAAATATTAAAAGAATTAGCAACTGCTTATTCACATTGCTTTAAGATTTCAAAATTTGTGGAACTATGGCTTAGGTATAACAGGGGTGATGTACCTAGACTCGTCTCATGAAAAGTATATATTTATTATTTGTTTTTAGATTATACGAACTATTAATGTTCTTCTTTGATATAACACTAAAATTGTTTCAAAAATTAACAAAACATTTCTCGTATACTGAAATTTAACTATTCAAAAACTTAAAAAAATTTTAACTTTTGATTTGACTTGCTAGGCATATTATCTGAAGCAAAATAAAATATAATAAAGAAGAATATATAACAAATATACTCTTACATTTTTATTTATTACACGTTGATCCTAGAGTCAAGATACAACTGATCGACAATGACCGAGGTACATCACACCGGCCCTTGATGTTTAATAATCACAAGGACAAAATTAAAGATTATGTTGTGTTAAAATCAGAATACTTCTATGCAAACGTTAATAAATAATCTTCTTGCATACGATAAGTCATTATTAGGTAATAAAAATGATGTCAGTGGATTATACTAATGACTTTGAGTGCCCTAATGACTGTTAGGAGAGGCAATTTGTAATTTTTTTAAAAAAATTTATTCAAATTGCTGTATTCATGTATTTATTAAACTTAGTTATCAAATATATTATGTCCAGTTTGATAACTTAAATTTTTTAAAGCTGTGGGCCTTATTACCCTTCATGCCTACTGGCAAAGTTTTTAAAAATGTTAATTTTTGGTTTCGTTTATGGTGCAAGTTGCCATTTTTCCTTTATATTTTATAGTAACTGAATCTTAAAAATGATTACTATTAAAACCTGTTGATTAAATTCGATCTTTTTTCATTTAATTTTCAATTTCCCTTAGCTAGGCTTTATTACCCGCAGTTGCCTTATTTCTTCTCATTTAACTGTCATAAAGTACAATTTTGTGGATTTTATTTCATTTTATTTTCGGGGTATGGCAAACTCCACCTAGTATGGTATGTAACATTTAGTCACCTAGTATGCGGAAGGTTAAAAAATAAATAAGTAAATAGTAAAAATAAATAATAAATATTTATGGTTATTGTTTTGATTTTATATCGTTTTTTTTGCCCCGCCAAAAATTTCCGTAATATTAAATTGACCCGCCTAAGAAAAACTTTGGGAACCCCTGTTTTAAAGAAATAAAAAATAGTAGTTCAGCTGAAAATACAAAATAAATCGGGTGGTGTGGATATGCGCGACTTGTTTTTTCAGTTGTGTTAGATTTAGAAAAAGGGCTAGATTTTAATGTGCCTAATTTCAGATGTGATTATTTTTTGAATGGGAGAAAATTATTTGTAAGACATTGATTAATTAAAATTATAATATTAAAAGACCAGAGAACTTGAAATAACTCTAAATCTATGAATTTTTTATTCATTGAACTTCAAGTATTTCATAAAACTAATTTAATAATAATTTTTATTTTAGTATAATAATTATTAATTGTAATTGTTCGTTCAAGCGTCCTATAAGTAGTTTTATTAAATTAGATAATACTGAAAATTTATTTATTTAATAAAATTTTATTTTACTTCAATTTTAAACGTACGATTAATTCGTAATATTTTATCCTCATATTATTTTCTGTTTACAAAATAAATATGGGGCCCAATCTTTTAATATTTATGGCCCATACATATTCAAAAATTATAATTCAAACATAACCTATTTTTTTAATTGTATGAACCTTGGTACTACTATAATATTCGCATAAGTAATTGTACAATATTATATATGGGGGGCTATCTGCTAGAATCATTGTGGAAACCCCCTTTGCAATATGGGCTTGACGGCAATACTACCAAAAAAATTTATATTAAATAGAACGTAATAACGTTTTATTTAATATCAATTTTTTTTGGAATATCCAAAATTTTACTTTATAATATCGAAGATATATGTGAAACGTATCTTTTAGGAATACCCCCTTTTCAAAACAAAGTGCACACCAATCTTAACAATTAGCTATAAATTTATTATACATAAAACACATATTTGTCAATTTAGTATTTAATCCTATAAGTGTAATGACGATGATATTATCTATTGCTTAAGGTACAAAGGTTAGAGAAAAATATTTTATTACACCTAATCCTTTTATTTATTTAATGCGTTATTCATAAATCTTCGCGCGCCGCAAAAATCTAATATATCAATATTAGTACTTTATTTCTAAATTTTGAGAATTTTCATAGACTCCCCCGATTATTTTTTAAATTAAAGATAACTTCTTTGTAGAACGCTCATCTAAATTGCATAATAATGTAATCAATGTTAATTAAACTTTTTTATCAGAAAAACTTTGAATATACAACTAACTCTTTATCAACAGTTCTTAAGAATCACAAATATAATAAAATCGTCAAACACATCTCCTCAACTAAATGCGAAAAAGGTTGTTTTTATATTTCTATTTCTACCTCAGTGCGGCCATAAACTTTTTATTAATACATATGTCATAAATTAAAGCCATTATAAAACTGTCATCGTTTTAGATTTTGTAAGTGATAAGCAATTATCGCCGTAACCCTAAACGACGAAAAAAATAGAGATAAGATTTATATGCGGATGTTCTGTAATTGCAACAATTAAGTTTTTCAAGTCCAAAATCGCACTTTTACGTTCTATTGGGAAATAATTAAATTACATTGCCAGGTAAAAGAAAAAAATGCCTCCACAATTATGATGTTTATAAAGGTTTCGAATATCTGGTATTTGTGGAAATGATTGTATATCTCACAAATTATATTTATTCAGTAACACACGAACTCATAAAGGTGAGCAAATAATACAACAATGAAAAGACGTGCGTCTGTGCACACATCGTAATATATTTAAATAATAAAACTAAAGAAATGTATATCAAGGCCCTCTATTGCTCTTACTTCAACTAACAGTTATATAACGCTTCAAGCAGATAAGCGTTTTACAGGAAAAAAAATTTAAAAACAAACCAACAAACAATCGGAAATTGAAAATTTAAAAAACATGTCGATTGATTTGTGTTCATTTAGTTTATTTGCATAGCAAAATATTTTTGAGGTTATATTTTTTTTTTGCGGGTTGAGAGTAAATTATTAGTAGTCAATTGAAGTTGCACGCGCACACCGTCTAAGAAAGTTAAGTAATTGTTGTGAATCATGCTTAAAACCGAGTAATTTTGGGGGAGAGGTTAAATTTTCGTTGCTACACCCTGTATAAGGGATCTTATTTGAAAAAAAAATAGAGTTGATTATATTTTATTGACAGCGACGCCATCTATAACAAAACTGATAGTCCTATGTGTTCATAATTTTGAACAAAACACATTTTGATTGCAGGGGAGACCGGGTATGGTTGTCTCACGGGTAGGTTGTCTCATTAACCATAACAGAAAACCTAATGAATTAATAAATTTGTTTACCCGTGTCAAAGAAGCCCGAGCACAATACCTCCTTGCGTACTTCACTTCAGTTCGCTCTAAAATATCGTATAAGAAATATATGCGTTTGTTTTTTTGGTACGGTGAAAGTAATTTTGTGTGCATCTCTGTTGAGTCTCATAAGTATAATTAAATTTTGCATAGTGACATACCTATTCGTGTATTTATGATGTTTAAGATATGTTTCATGATATCATTATATGGTTTTTTAAATGACCATTGATTTAAATTTATTTTGGGAGTTAATTGTCTAAAATTGTTTTGGGGAAGGTTGTCTAAAGTTAGCGGGGGCTAGTAGTCACAAATGCAAAGCAACCACGAATATGTGCGGCCTTTTTTATTGGTTTCTAGGGGTTTTACTACGTAAGCGATTGGCTGTAATTATACATTTGTCAATTTTGTTAACATAACCTAAGTTCGTTAGATAGAATAGGTTAGAATAGAATAAGTATTTGTTTTTTCGTTTTGTATTTAACTTTTATTTAACGTCTGACAACCATCTCCGACACGGGGTTAAAAGTCACACTTCACTTTTTTTATAGAAATTATAATATGTTCTTTTAGATAATGGTAGAGAAAGTCTTTATTTTTTCTTAAAATAGAATAATTACACTATCTATTAATATATAAATGTCATTGATAAATTAAGACCATGGGCTCCATAAATGCAAAAAAAAAAAAATTGTGACTTCCAACCCCGGTCTCTCCTATGACTCTATATACTTAATTGGTGTCTCCAAGATTTAAAAAATACAGTAAGCCCTCGTTTAACAGCTCAAAATTTACGTTTCCTCGATTTATTGGGGCATTTCGCAATGACCTCGTTCGTTTAGCGATTAAACACACTGGAACGCATCCCCCGCGTTAAACGGGGTCTTACTGTACGTACATTTAAAGCGACCTCCGAGCAAATTAAGAAACATTCAACATAACAGTGATGTTATTTACTGAACCAACAAACGTAAGTTACGTTTTAAAGTCAGTGACACGCCATGCCTTTTTAAAAAAATTAAGTTGGCGAGAGACAGCCCATGGATCAATGGCGGCATTTTTGAATCGTTAAACCGAGAATTATGATAAATAATCAAATGAATTTGTCTAGAAAAAGTAGAATTCTGTAGGCTTAGGATTAATCGGACGCAAACGAGTACCTACGCTAATGAGTTCATTGTCGGACATATAAATAAAAAGATAAGCCTTTAAATATATGACTATGGTAAATGTTATGTCTAGAAATTTCAGTTTTCTTCAGTAATTTCACTTAGTAACGACAGCTTACTATGAAAACGTAATTAATGCCAAAGTAATAAGTATTTTAATCCTTAAAAGTTACAAGTTTGTTATTTTGGTTTATTTTACGAGGTAATAACTTTCTTACTTTAATTTTATTCAATATAACGATAGTAATATTATTAGATTTTGAGTAAGATGATATAAGCTAGGTATTAGTCGAGATACGACCTATTTTTAGTTGAGAAGCTTGCATAATAAAAATGGCCGTAAACACGTTTTAATATAAACTAAATCTTAAGGTAATTGAAAAACACATAAAGGCAAACAATAAAGTGGGATGCGTTTAATCTGCCCTAATAACATAATTTAAATGGAGATATGGCCGTACCTATGGCTCAGAATCGATTTTGTCGAACATGCTTATAAAAAGTCACTTCTTATTCGAGTTCGAATTTGTTTGTGCAGAAAAGTGAATTCTACTGATACATATAATTTAGAAACTATTAGTTATTCATACTTTGTGTTTATTTGAACATAGAATCCATACTGTGTGTAAAGATTAGTGGGCGATTAACTAATGATTGTTTTAGCTTACGCTTAACGCTCCTTTATATATCACTAATCGTGCTATTTATTTGGACTTTGGTTTTTTTTAAGCAATGCTGCAGAACACGGGGCGGGGAAGGAGAGGGGTAGAGAATCCAATGTGAGTGAGAACGAAAAAATGTTCGATTTAGGGTGTTTTTAACAGAGGGGCGCAAAAACTTTAACAAAAATTGGATTTGTCTATAGTAATCATCTTTTTTTCAAAAAAACAACAAAACAAAATTCAGATTTGCAATTGAAAAAAAATTGTAGCGCTTATTTTTTTAAAATAACTGTTTAAAAGCAATAGATGAAAGATTTGGTGTTTTAGCTACAGTCAAACTTCGATAAATCGAAGTTGAAGGGAACCTACAATTAATTCAAGTTATCAAAAATTCGGCTTATCGAGATTTGACTGTATAAATACATTTTTAATTAAAATTATTTAAGATGTAAATTAATTATTGTGAATTGTGCTTAAAACAGAGTGTGCACATTCGAGCTCAAAGTGGCACATTCCGATCTCGGGAAAATGAAGCGCGCCGCTCCGCGTCGCGCTTCATTTGCCTCCTCGCTCGGAAATGTGCCACTTTTCGCTCGAATGCGCACATCTTTGCATTTATTAGATTTGTCCAGCTTATCTTTTGCTATTTCTAATGGAAAATGTAAATGTACTTTAGTAAATATTGATTTTATGTTGAAAAACGTATCAAAATACGTTTTTACTCATTTTTACTCATTGCTATAGTCAAAACTATAGCAATGAGTAAGAGCGAGCGAAAAGATACAATAATCTCTTAACTGTGAGTGAGAAGAAACAATTTTAACTAATATTTTGAATATTTTATTGTGAATCATGCTTAAAACCGAGTGTGCACATTCGAGCTCAAAGTGGCACATTCCGATCTCGGGAAAATGAAGCGCGCCGCTCCGCGTCGCGCTTCATTTGCCTCCCTCGCTCGGAAATGTGCCACTTTTCGCTCGAATGCGCACATCTTTGCATTTATTACATTTGTCTAGTTCATCTTTTGCTATTTCTAATTAAAAATTTTAAATGTACTTTAGTAAATATCGATTTTATGTTTAAAAACGTATTTTTACTATAGCAATGAGTAAGAGCGAGCGAAAAGATACAACAATTTTAACTAATATTTTGTATATTTTATTGTGAATCTTAAAACCGAGTGTGCACATTCACGTATAAATTGGATATTACTACATACCTATACCAGTTTTCTCCCTTTTGTAAATCAATTAATATCTACTTTTTATATAAGGTAAAAGACCCTGTTATTGACACTGACCCGGTTTTTGACACTTTCAACTTTACTTTGAATTAATAAAAGAAAATTACCTCTAAATGATAAAGTAATTTTTTCAAAAGTAAAATAAATTCATTCTGTACCTATTTGATGACGATATCAGTTAAAAAAAACACTTAATATAAAATAATATTTGAGCCCAGAGTGACTGTGAAAGCCATTTTTTGGTTATAGTCTAAGCAATTGACAGAAGAGCGTTCGACTATTGAATTAGTGATTTAATCATCATGTAAGTATAAAAATATTATAACAAATATATAGTTCGATTAATAATTAACTACTTTTTATTTTTAAATATTAAAACATCATAGTAAATTATATTTTATTATTAAAATAAGAGTGTCAATAACTAGGCTCAATTTTATAGATATGTTACAGTTATTGACACTCAAATTCTAACCTATGTTATGTTTACGTATTTGTTTTTATAATATTAAATTTTATTATTTTAATTATTTTTGTGTTGAAAAAATTAACATTTTATTTATAATAAATGATACATTATAACAAATTATGTTTGATTATAATAAATTTAAATTTGATAGTGTATAACCTAATAAATGACGAATAATTTTGATATATGGAGTGTCAGAAACTAGACAGATGCCAGTGTCAGAAACTACAGCAATAAAAATTTTAAGTGTCAGAAACTGGGATTCAAACATTATTTTTTAAAACATTAATTTAAATTATTAATCTGCTTCAAACAATTATTTTACGGATATGACCTTTTCTAGAAATCGTAAACTTATATATGAAAAAAAAATTAATTATTTATAAGTTATCCTGTTATAACCTCAGTTGTCACTCTTAAAGTGTCAATAACTGGGTCTTTTACCTTATGCAGAAAAAGTAATAGCGTTCGCATTCATTGGATATGTCTATATTAATCATCTGTTTCTAAGCTATTTGCTAATTTGCAATAAATACCGGTGACTAAATATTATTGACAAATTTTGCATATACATGCCCTTTAGTTTGCAATCTATAAATGGTTAATAAATCCAAGTTTTGTAAGAATTTTATAGGAATAAAACAAATAAGAAATATTAAATTTAAGAGCCATCTATTTTAAGCAAATTAAAATTCTGCAATGAGAATATTCAGATTGTGCTAATAAAAAAAAGACATTTATTTCAAAACAACAGAGAAAAGTAATTTTAATAAAATAAATTTATAATAACTACTTTTTAACAAAATCCTAAATGATAGAAGAATTCAAGTATTGCATTGTTTATGGTTTGTCTATATTCATATATTAATATTAATATTATAAAGAAGAAAGATTAGTAAGTTTGTTTGTAATCAATAGGCTCAGAAACTACCGGGCCGATTTTGAAAATTCTTTTACCATTAGAAAGCTACGTTCTTCGTGAGTAACATAGGCTATATTGGATTTTCAAAAGTTTAGGGTTCCGTACGAAATCTCGAATAATGTAACCCAAGGTGTAAAAAAATTACTCATAAAATTCCTTACATTGCGTACGCTGCGAAAACTATTGACGATAGAACAAAATAAATTTCCACGGAAACGTTTTTGCCACCCATGCGAAGCCGGACGGTCCAGCTAGTATTGTATAATAATAAAAAAAGTTCAGGAGTTTCCAATCTTTTTTATACTGCGACTCACTTTACAGGTAGTAATTTTTTTGAGACGCCCTTCTAAAAGAATATATTTATTTATTGCTCTAGCAGATATTAATATTAATTAATTTATTAGTCATTTAAAAAAATGTTTTAAAGACTTGTATAATTTAAATTTTTCTTTGAAGCACGTACCTTACACTCAAAGCACGTTGTATAACTGCCGCCTATAAGTTAAGGCACATTTGCGTTAAGTAAAGGGGCGGAGTTTATGTATTGATTTTTCACGAAGCCTACAAAGTATTGATTTTTAGATTTTCGTAGCTGGTAGTACCATGTTCGAAACATTTACAGTGGTAGCGTATTAAGCGGAATTTTGTGCTTTTAAAAATGCCTTTTTTGAGATACTTTCATAGAGGAAAGTTTGATAAGCTTTAATTATGTCCTGGAAAAAGTAATACACATTAGTTTAAATTAATTTATAAGAGTTGAAATAAAACATACAATTTAAACGAATATTTGCTATTTCAATTTTTAAGTAATATTAAAGTCATTTAAAAAAATGTTTTAAAGACTGATATAATTTAAATTTTCTAATATATTAAAAGACGATATTATAATAATTTTTTTCTAAATGTACCATCAACTTTAAAATATTGCTGTTATTTTTAAAGAATATTGTATTGAATTAAAATTGTTTTGAAACAGTTTCCTACTTTTTCTAAAAATTTATATTGCAAGAAACCTTAGGTACAATTTTGAACAAAATATACTATATCGCAATATATATTGCATATTTTTTAAATACATGTCTTCTAGAAAATATTAATATTTTTTAACTAGTATTCAAATACATTTTAACTTAATATGCACATAAAATAAAAACCGTTTATTGTGACGATACAGGGGACCGATCAAATTTGGCCGTTATACCCGAACATTGTTATAAAAAATATTTAATATTAAACATTACTTGCATAATTATACCAGTACCTGGGCGACCGAGCTCGCTGTTTATACGAAGGTATCTCACTTAACAATTATCATTTAAAACTTTTGTAATTTTATGTTAACAATGTCATGTAGTGCCATCTGTTGTTGTGTAGTTAATATCAACGATTGGATATTGCGATTCTCTCAATCAGCGGTTATATTAAATTCGTACCAATAATAAAAAACCCACAGGTCCTAATATACAGTCGAACCTCGATAAGCCGAATTTTTAATAACTTGAATGATTTTTAATTTCCCTTCAACTTCGACTTATCGAGGTTCGACTGTATAATATTTTAAATCAAATTGTTCCCTCAAATATAGTAGTAAATCAATCAAATGGCTTAGATTTGGTTGCTATAAGCGGTATGTCGTACTAACGGATGTCGTTATAAGCGATTCTATTGTGCTTTGATTGTAGAAGCAACAGACTTTCAAGATCTTGTAAAAAAGTTGTTATAAACTTAATGTTAACATTTTTAAACAATAGCAATTTGTAATATCTGTTAACATTGAGATTTCAGGAGAAAGGAAAACAACCCTAAACTTTGCGTCCCACCTAACACAAGACGCGCTATGCCAAAGCTTTGTAATTTGAATATAGCAACAAATTCTTGGTGTTGGGAGATTTAGAATGAAATATCATCTCCAAATGAAAACGTAACAGCAGCTATGTCAAAAATTGTGGTTATCACTCGGTATTTAGCTGTTGCCTATAAATCATGCTCGTAAAACCGTCAACCACCATAACCCAGTCGATGTATCTTATAGCATGTGTTCAGTTTTAAAGTGTTTAGAAAAAATTTATGTTTTGGTGACAGGCTCAGTTAGGACCAATTAGCGTAGGAAGAGATGTCAGGGATTCGTGTTGACTAATTATTAAACGTTTTCGGATTGCCACTTTTATTATTAAATAGGGGGTTATTTGTAGGATGCCTCTGGTTTTCTAACGAGTTAAACTTAAATTTACGGCTCGTCTAAAATTAGAGGACTTCGTACGAAAAAAAAGAAGCGACCGACACTACTTCCTAAACTAAACGCATTCCTAATTATATTTTTTTAAGAAAAATAGCTGTATCACGAAAAAAAAGTTTTGTGTGTTGATCTTAATAATTTAGCTTGTGTGGTGTTAAAACAGCGAGCAATGTATTGTGTTGTTTTGCAGTTTGGGCCGAGACCGGGGACTTTCGGGACGCGCATTCCGGAATGTCCGGAAGCGGAACCATGGATCATTCTCAGCTGCCTTTTCAGACGACGCCTAGAAGTAGAACGCGAGATCGAAAAGGTAAAAATTAAGTTTAAGTTTGGGTTTTAATGTCCCTTTCACAAAGTTATGCAAGTAATTGGATAAAATGTATGAAAGACAAAGAAGTGCAAACACGTAGCAAAATAAAAAGGATAGCAATGTTGTTTTGTTTAAAAAATTAGAGACGAACGTGTTAAAATATTTACTGCAACTCATCATTTAAAAAAAAATACTGACAATAAGTGTCAAAGAAATTAGTAAACAAATGCCTGATATTTTCAATACGAAAATTAGTGATAAAACTGATAAATATTTTAAGAAAAAAGAGTAATTACGGCCATGTTGCTTTTGCAAATCATTCACACATAATTAAAATCAGAAACTAACTGCAATTTGATTAAAATTATTTAGAAAGTCAATTAATTATTGTGAATTGTGCTTAAAACCGAGTGTGCACATTCGAGCTCAAAGTGGCACATTCCGATCTCGGGAAAATGAAGCGCGCCGCTCCGCGTCGCGCTTCATTTGCTCCCTCGCTCGGAAATGTGCCACTTTTCGCTCGAATGCGCACATCTTCGTGCTTATTAGATTTGTCTACTTTATCCTTAACTCTTTCAAATCAAAAAATTCAATTTAGTTTGGTAAATATTGATTTTATGTTCGAAAAATGTATTTACCATAGCAAATGAGTGGAAGGGAGCGAGAAAATACGATAATCTCGTCAGTGCGAGTGAGAGAAAACGATTAAAATTATTCAACTGCTTTTTCGTCTAACTTATTGCTCAAAATGTTAGAATATTTACTGCAACCCATCATTTGTAGTAGTAAAGTTAGAAAAAAAACTGAAAATAAGTACTAAAGAAATTAGTAATCAAATATCTGATATTCTCAATACGAAAATTAGTAATAAAATTAATAAATATTTTATGAAAAAACTGTCATTAGGGCCATGCTGCTTTTGCAAACCATTCGCACCTAATTAAAATCAGAAACTAACTGCAATTTGATTAAAATTATTTAGAAAGTCAATTAATTATTGTGAATTGTGCTTAAAACCGAGTGTGCACATTCGAGCTCAAAGTGGCACATTCCGATCTCGGGAAAATGAAGCGCGCCGCTCCGCGTCGCGCTTCATTTGCTTCCCTCGCTCGGAAATGTGCCACTTTTCGCTCGAATGCGCACATCTTCGTGCTTATTAGATTTGTCTACTTTATCCTTAACTCTTTCAAATCAAAAAATTCAATTTAGTTTGGTAAATATTGATTTTATGTTCGAAAAATGTATTTACCATAGCAAATGAGTGGAAGGGAGCGAGAAAATACGATAATCTCGTCAGTGCGAGTGAGAGAAAACGATTAAAATTATTCAACTGCTTTTTCGTCTAACTTATTGGTCTAAATGTTAGAATATTTACTGCAACCCATCATTTGTAGTAGTCAAGTTAGAAAAAAAACTGAAAATAAGTACCAAAGAAATTAGTAATCAAATGCCTGACATTCTCGATACGAAAATTAGTAATAAAATTGATAAATATTTTATGAAAAAACTGTCATTAGGGCCATGCTGCTTTTGCAAACCATTCACATCTAATTAAAATCAGAAGCTGACTGCAATTTGGTGAAACACATAATAATCATGAAACAGACATTTGAAAATAAATTATTTTTATTCGCAAAAGTATGTTTCGTGTCTTTAATTATGTCGAAGATCCAAAAAGTTACTTACAATTTGAATAGTATTATTAATTGAAATAAATTAGTTAATAAACTATTGAAAGAATTGAACAAAATAGGAGTAAAAATTATTGACATCTTTGGACTTATAAAAACTGAAATAAAAAGACGTGATAACTAAAGAAAATACTAAAAGAATTTACACAACCAATGAATTTTAGTTTTATATAGAGGTACGAATAGTTTATTGTGTTAATTATTTGTTAATTATATTAGTTATTGTTTTTTGAAGTTATACTTCTTTTGGCGCTTGAGAGTAAATTTTAGCAGTTTATATGTAAGTTTATATACAAATGGGCCATGAAGAATAATTTTTTTAAGCAGTTTAGAAGTTAGTAACAACTACTATGATTTTTTTTAGTTAAAACAAAGATATATTAATACCCTCTGAACATACCAGGACTGTATTTTATACTCGAAGACAACTACGCAATTTTATAAAAATTGATATTTATGTATTATGGAGAATAATTTTTAGAAAACTTTTATTTTAATAACTACCATCCTAACTTTTTTCCTACTTACAGTAGGGACAATAAGGATGGTACAATAAACCTGGTACAGATGTCGCTGGTATTAGTAAAAAAAGGTTATATACCCGTATAGGTATGTTGGAAAAAAACATTTACCATAGCAATGAGTGGAAGAGAGCGAAAAGATACGACAATCTCGTCAGTGCGAGCGAGAGAAAATGATTAAAACTATTCAACTGCTTTGGACTTATAAAAATTGAAATAAAAAGAAGTGATTACTAAACAAAATACTAAAAAAATATACAAAACCAATGAATTTTAGTTTTATATGGAAGTACGAATGGTTTATTGTGTTAATTATTTTTTAATTATATTAGTTATTGTTTTTCGAAGTTATACTTCTTTTGGCGGTTACATAAGTACACGCACCCGTTTTTTTTTTTAATTGTATGGCATTGTATTTTACCATAATTTTTGTTAAACTATATTATTACAAAACAAAAATAATTTTGGGATATATTGCAAAGAAAAAATTGAGTTATTGTTTTTACATTCTTAAAACGGTGCCGCATGAATTTTTTTTTTGGCTCTTGGAAGCAGGGCTGCGAACCGTTATCTTCATCATTCCGATTTTCGTCCCGATTCAATTAAACCAAAATACATAGGTTTTCCTTCCGCCAAATATTCCGGTTTTTTCGGTTTTAATGTTTAGTCGTAACTTCAATTACATATTATAATATTAAGAAAGAGAGAGAAATAAAATAAACCGAAATCTTTTTTCGGTTCAGCTCCGATTTTCGATTCAGTTCCGGTTCGAAGCCCTACTTTAAAAAATTTTGGGAACCCAAGCTTTGAACAATTCCTAAAGTAACTTAATTAATATTTTTCTTTATTGAATTATTAGTGTTTTTAAACCGATCAATTTTCGAACTTTTAATATAAAGGTTATGAGAAACAACGACAAATTAATTCAATAGCAAATCTCAAAATCCATATAATCCCGGTAAGTCTTTTTGAATTTACAGCTGAAGGCTTAACATTAGTTAGCATCTATTGTTTTTAAAATATTAATGCACTCGTTGGCAGAAGTAATTACTTATATCCACTCCTAAGAGATTTTGGTATTAATGGCCCTTAAACTACCGGCGTGATCTATGGCCCCCTCGATTTTTCCTGTATCGGAGTCGAGCTAAAATAATGGACGAATGCAAAGATCAGAAACGAAGGTATTTCTTACTATAAGAAATGTTTTATTAATTTATTGGCGAGCACATGGCGAGCTAATAAATAAAGATTATCCTCCGCTAAGCCCCTAGATTCAAAAATAAGCTTTGTTTATAGAATTCTGAAATTAAATGTGAGCACCTGACATTCGTACATTTTTTATGTTGTATTATGTTTATTCGCAGCAACAAGAACATGTTGTGCAAGAAGTTTTCCTTCGAATAGATTTACGGCGCGAACGATCAATTCTAGGAATTAATACGGACGTGCAACAAATCGTGTTGGCCGAGGATTAACATAGTTCATTTCGCGCATTTCTGAGCGAAACGTAAAATTTTCTGTCGTTAGAAGTAGGCTGCCGAAAAATTATAAACTAATCTTTGTGAAAACAGGGCGTCGGGTGCCGTTTCGGGCACGGATATAGCGCCGGCAGACAGGTAAGCAAAAGAGATGGTAAAAATAATTGCAAAATCTTCCGATCTGAGTTCCAGCCACTTTCCAGGGCTTAGCGGCTGAATTTTTAATCAGTTTCTCAAACAAGTGCGCCGGATCGCGGCGGCGTTAGGACGGGGATGTTTCCCTTTTATTTTTAAAGCTTATCGCTACACTTTTTCGTTTATTTTGTTTTAGTGAGGTCAGATTGAATTTAATTTGGAGCTTAGATCACGTATTCTTAATTGTTTTATAAATTGAGGATTAGCGAAATTTGGGTAGAAATGTTTTTTTAAAAATGTCCCCGCCGCGGACGGTGCAGATTTTTGCAAATGGGAATCGAATGGGTTTTCGCTTTGGCGCGTTCGAGAGGAAGGAAATGGCTTTGCTATAAAGGTGATGTTATTTGGTTATCTATCTTATCGATGATTGATAAAACTGCTTCTCGACGGACGATAACGTTTGATAGGGTTTCTTTGAGGCGAGGCCGCCTTCCATCAATCATGGCGATTTTGACACCTTTTGCTATTGGTGTTTGCCGACATCTTCACCTGCCAAATGTGAAACGGTCCGCTCTTTGAATTTTCACACCTTTTACAGATAAAAGTAATCGGCATGCCTATTGTCCTTGGACCGCGGAATTGTATTGTTGGAAGTTTTGATAAAGCGCGCGTTTCGTTTATTTGGCGAAAAGCTCTTATTTGGGTCATCGTCGAATTTGGGCAAGTGATGGAAGTAAATAAATTTTGATTGTACTCCAAAAGGGGTAAATTAATGGAAACAAATTAAATAAATACGAAGATGTGCGCATTCGAGCGAAAAGTGGCACATTTCCGAGCGAGGGAGGCAAATGAAGCGCGACGCGGAGCGGCGCGCTTCATTTTCCCGAGATCGGAATGTGCCACTTTGAGCTCGAATGCGCACACTCGGTTTTAAGCATAATTGACAATAAAATATACATCTATTAGTTAAAATCGTTCTCTCTCACTCACACCTAAGAGACTATCGTATCTTTTCGCTCGCTCTTACTCATTTGCTATAGCAAAATACGTTTTTAAACATAAAATCGATATTTACTAAAGTACATTAAAATTTTTCATTGAAAATATCGAAAGATAAACTAAACAAATCTAATAAATGCAAAGATGTGCGCATTGGAGCGAAAAGTGGCACATTTCCGAGCGAGGGAGGCAAATGAAGCGCGACGCGGAGCGGCGCGCTTCATTTTCCCGAGATCGGAATGTGCCACTTTGAGCTCGAATGCGCACACTCGGTTTTAAGCATAATTGACAATAAAATATACATCTATTAGTTAAAATCGTTCTCTCTCACTCACACCTAAGAGACTATCGTATCTTTTCGCTCGCTCTTACTCATTTGCTATAGCAAAATACGTTTTTAAACATAAAATCGATATTTACTAAATTACATTAAAATTTTTCATTGGAAATATCGAAAGATAAACTAGATAAATCTAATAAATGCAAAGATGTGCGCATTGAGCGAAAAGTGGCACATTTCCGAGCGAGGGAGGCAAATGAAGCGCGACGCGAAGCGGCGCGCTTCATTTTCCCGAGATCGGAATGTGCCACTTTGAGCTCGAATGCGCACACTCGGTTTTAAGCATAATTGACAATAAAATAGACATCTATTAGTTAAAATCGTTCTCTCTCACTCACACCTAAGAGACTATCGTATCTTTTCGCTCGCTTCCACTCATTGCTATAGTAAAAATACGTTTTTAAACATAAAATCGATATTTACGAAAGTACATTAAAATTTTTCATTGAAAATATCGAAAGATAAACTAGACAAATCTAATAAATTTTCGAGCGATTTTGACACCTTTTGCTATTGGTGTTTGCCGACATCTTCACCTGCCAAATGTGAAACGGTCCGCTCTTTGAATTTTTACACCTTTCGGCGATAAAAGTAATCGGCATACTTATTATCCTTGGACCGCGGAATTGTATTGTTGGAAGTTTTGATAAAGTGCGCGTTTCATTTATTAGGCGAAATGGTCTTATTTGGGTCATCATCAAAGGACAAGTGGTGGACGTAAATAGATTTTGATTGTACTCCAAAAGGGGGGAAAATTTGATAAAATGCTTTGTTAATTTTAATATAATTATTGTATTTATAAAATAAATGAAAGGTTGCAGTACATATAAGGGGTGGTAGCTCATAATTTAAACAAAAACAAAATAGTATAGTTGATTTTAAAAAGAATTAGAATGTAATAATTAAGATGTTAATTGAATTTAAAGAAAATATTTTTTTTAATGAACCGTATAATTAAATCCCGTACTTTAAACGAGAAATTCTATATATGTACAGATATATATAGATATATGTATATACAGGTACCTCTGAAAGGGCGCTAACGAGTTGGAAAAAACTTTGTATTTGGACAATGCGAAAAGTGGCCCATTTCCGAACAAGGGAAGAAAATGAATTTTCAACTTCAATTAATCAATTTTAAAATCAGAGATTTACTCTGTTACATATTTTTACACAAAAGATATTTTATTTTATAATCAACATTATTGCACTTTAAATAATAGTTTTTAGCAGATTTTATGGCAAGCGCTATTTGTGATTTAGATTTAATATTAATGATTGTTCTATTATGTTATGTTTAATTGTGCCTATAGATTTTTAATACCAAATCTTAAAGTTTAAAAAAATATAAATTCGAGACAAATATTTGGTTAATATGAATATCAATTTTTATAAAATTGCGTAGTTGTCTTCGAGTATAAATACAGTTCCTGATATTTTAACAGGGTATTAATATATCTTCGTTCTAACTTAAAAAAAAATTATAGTAACTGTCACTAACTTCCAAGCTGCTTAAAAAAATTATTCTTTATGGCCCATTTGTATATAAACTTACATAGTTATAAACTGCTAAATTTACTGACAAGCGCCAAAAGAAGTATAACTTCAAAAAATAATAACTAATATAATTAACAAATAATTAACGCAATAAACCATTCGTACCTCCATATTAAACTAAAATTCTAGGTTGTGTATATTCTTTTAATATTTTCTTTAGTAATCACTTCTTTTTATTTCAGTTTTTATAAGTCCCAAGGTGTAAATAATTTTTTTCTCCTATTTTGTTCAATTCTTTAATAGTTTATTAACTAATTTATTTCAATTAATAATACTATTCCAATTGTAAGTAACTTTTTGGATCTTTGACATAATTAAAGACACGAAACATACTTTGGCGTATAAAAATAATTTATTTTTAAATGTCTGTTTCATGATTATTATGTGTTTTACCAAATTGCAGCCAGCTTCTGATTTTAATTAGGTGTGAATGGTTTGCAAAAGAAGCATGGCCATAATGACTGTTTTTTCATTAAGTATTTATCAATTTTATTACTAATTTTCGTATTGAGAATATCAGATATTTGATTACTAATATCTTTAGTAAGGGAGTGTACCCGGTTATGAGACGGGTTTTGTTTATAAGCCAAAATTTTTTACTGGTTAAATAAAGTCGGGTGTTCTATTCATTGTTGGAAAGGTAATGAAAATACACAACTTTTATCCGCAGAAAGTTTTGTGTTTCCATTAACATGCAAAATTTTATGACCAATTTTCTAAGTGACAGTTTTTTGACAAGAAAAAAATTTGTATCTAGGTATGAGACACCTACAAAAATACATTAAAAATTGTAAAATATAAAGTAAAAACGTCATATCTATTTCAAAATTATAATTTTTTATGCTTTCCATAATTTTTATTTATCAATTTCCTCTTTATAATCGTCGCAATGTTTGCATGTGTAGATGCTTGCACACGTGTTTGCGCACTTCAAAAGAACTGGCCGCTTGCAAATATTGCATTTGATGTTGTTAACAGCGTTCAATTTGTTCGGCAACAACTTTATACTAATGATGTTTTTGCTTTGGAACCCTTGGGTGGTGGTAATATGCTGTGTCTCATACCCGGACAATGACGACATTTTAGAATTGAAAAAAAAAATTGTTTTCCAACCACATATTGGCCTAATCCAATATTGGATCGTAAAATATAAGAAAAACTCTAAATGCTATACATTACACTTTCCTTTTTCAATTGATTTACATGAAAAAAATAACATTTTGAAAAAAATCAAAAACGTTTTTAACCTGCAATTTTACATACGATGTTTGCAGTTGATATAAGCAATGCGTGGATTCATTTCAGTGTTAGTACAAAAACTGACTGATGACCAAAGAAGTACTTGACAGTAATCAGATCGGCCATATTGACATTGCATAATGAAAATAATTCACTGTCTCATATCTGGAGCCTGTCTCACACCCGGGAACACTCCCCTACTTATTTTCATTTTTTTTTCTAACTTTACTACTACGAATGATGGGTTGCAGTAAATATTCTAACATTTAGAGCAATAAGTTAGACGAAAAAGCAGTTGAATAATTTTAATCGTTTCCTCTCGCTCGCACTGACGAGATTGTCGTATCTTTTCGCTCCCTTCCACTCATTTGCTATGGTAAATACATTTTTCGAACATAAAATCGATATTTACCAAACTAAATTGAATTTTTGATTTGAAAGAGTTAAAGATAAAGTAGACAAATCTAATAAGTACGAAGATGTGCGCATTCGAGCGAAAAGTGGCACATTTCCGAGCGAGGGAAGCAAATGAAGCGCGACGCGGCGGCGCGCTTCATTTTCCCGAGATCGGAATGTGCCACTTTGAGCTCGAATGTGCATACTCGGTTTTAAGCACAATTCACAAAATTTTGACTAACAAATTAGCCAAAAAATTAATTAAACAATTTAATCGTTTTCTCTCACTCGCACCTACGAAATTATCGTATCTTTTCGCTCCCTTCCACTCATCGCTATAGTAAATACATTTTTTAAATATAAAATCGATATTTACCAAACTAAATTGAATTTTTTGATTTGAAAGAGTTAAAGATAAAGTAGACAAATCTAATAAGCACGAAGATGTGCGCATTCGAGCGAAAAGTGGCACATTGCCGAGCGAGGGAGGCAAATGAAGCGCGACGCGGGCGGCGCGCTTCATTCCCGAGATCGGAATGTGCCCCTTTGAGCTCGAATGTCACATTCGGTTTTAAGCACAATTCAAAAATTTTGACTAACAAATTAGCCAAAATTAATTAAACAATTTAATCGTTTTCTTTACTCGCACCTACGAAATTATCGTATCTTTTCGCTCCCTTCCACTCATTGCTATAGTAAATACATTTTTTAAATATAAAATCGATATTTACCAAACTAAATTGAATTTTTTAATTTGAAAGAGTTAAAGATAAAGTACACAAATCTAATAAGCACGAAGATGTGCGCATTCGAGCTCAAAGTGGCACATTTCCGAGCGAGGGAGGCAAATGAAGCGCGACGCGGAGCGGCGCGCTTCATTTTCCCGAGATCGGAATGTGCCACTTTGAGCTCGAATGTGCACACTCGGTTTTTAGCACGATTCACAATAATTAATTGACCTTCATAGACGGCTTACTTTAACTGTCAAATTTTCGTCAGCTGTGCGCGCGCATTTTTCGTTGCCCAAAGAAGTATAACTTCAAAAATTCCTGGCTGGCTAGAATAAATCGTACACCCTTTCTCAAAAATCCCTAGTATAACTAAATCTAAAAAAAATTACACAATACCATTAACTACCCCCAATTAACTCTTTTCTATGGGTCTATCAATACTGCCTACTTTTTCCACACTTAATAAAACAACAAAATTCCGTATAAAAAGAAATAATAAAACCCAAACTGTAGAAGTAAATTTCATTTTCAGCTTCATATTATTTTTAGTTAAAATAGATTTCGTTTAATCCGCTTGTGTCTGGTGCATTATTTACATCGCCCATCCCAAAATACCGTTGCCGACACGACATTCGTCTTAGTAAATCTGTACAAGAGGCAACACGCGCATAAACTATTTGTTCATCGTAAAAAAATCGCCCCGACTAAAACGGTACCGTTCTCTCGATTGCAGGTAACCGAAACTTGGCCGAAGTGAAGACGGAGGCCGTAGTAGGCGTGGAAGGAAACGACGTAGACGAAAGTAAAAACGACAAGAAAAGCAAAAGACAACGGAGGCAAAGGACGCATTTCACCTCTCAGCAGCTCCAAGAACTAGAAGCTACGTTCGCTAGAAATAGGTATCCCGATATGAGCACGAGGGAGGAAATTGCAATGTGGACTAATCTCACGGAAGCTCGTGTTAGGGTAAGTCCAATATTTTATATTAGCTTATTGCATATTGCACACGTGTATTTCGCTTGGGCTTTAGTCATCACCATGATTCTGAATTGAAAATCTTACAAAACGACCCTTGTTTTGAAAAACAAAATATTGAATATTAACACTTAATTAGTCGCGCTGGTGTTTTTTGGACACCAGCGCACTATGGGCCAGGGCCGACCAAAACAACTTTTATTCTAAAACATAGTTATTTGACCACGAGGAAAGCGATTTTGAAAGAATTTTTGAAATCGGTGAGTTAGTTTTTAATATAATTTCGAAAAAACCGAAAAACCCGAAATTTTGGATTTAGCAAGATTTAAAAAAATCTGAGGTCCTACGATGTTTAGGATCGTTTTACTGATTTTAGAATGTATTTATTTGTCAAAATCGGTTAAGTGGTTCTTTAGTTATTCTAAAAAAACCGAAAAAATTTGACAAAAACGGGCATTTTTGAAAAATCATATCTCCGAAACGGTATTGATTTTTCCTCAAGAGTATTTTTTATAATTTAAAGAAACATTTCAACTTTCAAACAAAAAAATAAAATTGGGTTTTTAACTTGGAATTTTTAAAATACGAATTTTTGAATTATTTATTAAAAATATGAAAAATACGGGAGAACAATCCAAACTTAGGGGATGATGAGCTTGAAAATGAAAATACTTTGAATTTAAATATATTGTTAGTAGAGGAAGATGTAGAAGATAAACAAGAAGAATAAAATTGATAATTTAAACTATATTAATTTTTTTGATTAAATTTATAAGTTTACATAAAAAATATGAATTTATTTTAAAAAGTTTATGCATTAATTAAATTAATTTTTATTAAGACGCAAAACAATGTTTTAAATCAGGAGAAGTAACTTTTTAATCAACGGGTCAATTTAAATTTTAAAATTTTTTGGCGGGCCGCACTTATTAATAATTTAAGAAATTGTATCACCTTTAAGAAGCAAAACAAAGAGCACATATGAATTAGTACACTTATTGAAATAAATAAATTCCATTTTAGAAATGCTTAGCGGGCCGCATAAACATGTTTAGCGGGCCGCAAGCGGCCCGCGCGCCGCGTGTTGCTCATTCCTGTTCTAAATGAAATATCAAACTCCAATTTAAGTTTGGATTCTCCCCCCATATTTTTCATATTTTCGATAAATAATTCAAAAATTCGTATTTTAAAAATTCCGAGTTAAAAACTCAATTTTATTTTTTTGTTTGAAAGTTGAAGTGTATCTTTAAATTATAAAAAATACTCTTGAGGAAAATCAATAACGTTTCGGAGATATGATTTTTCAAATATATCCGTTTTTGTCAATTTTTTTCGGTTTTTTGCAATAACTAAAAAATCACTTAACCGATTTTGACAAATAAATACATTCTAAAATCAGTAAAACGATCCTAAACATCGTAGGACCTCAGATTTGTTTAAATCATAATAAATCCAAAATTTTGGGTTTTTTTAAATTATAAAAAATACTAATCGTAATGAAAGATTGGTTTAATGACAAAAAGAGATTAGCAGCTATAAGAAATAGACGGATTTTCTTATTACAATGCCGTTCGAAAAAAATATATCCTAAACATATTGTTAATAATTTAAGATGTCTATATTCTTTGTTTTTAGATGAACATCTATTTAAAAACGACATACAAAATCTTTCGTTAAAATTACGGAAATCCATTTTAAAATAAATCAAAATCACGGTATGGAAAACGAACCAATTAATGGAAATTTGTAATAATCACGAATTAAATATTAACAAGATTCTTCATATTGATGATTTTAATTCATGGAAATTGAATGTTGATCGATTTTATGAAAAACAGTTCGTGACGATTAAAAAACAATTTTGAGCAAAATTAATAGATTGATCACTGATTCAACTGTAATAAAAGTAAATACTCATGAAGAGAGTACTATTTGAAATTATACAAAATTACAACTTCCCGAAAACGTAAAAAGAATTTTATGTGTGTATCCGAAATTCGGTTTACCTCCGAAGAAAAGTGACATACATCCTGCCATGTCCAATTCCAGTGAACATTAACATATAATAAAAAATGTTCTTGAGGAAAATCAATAACGTTTAGGAGATATGATTTTTCAAAAATACCCGTTTTTGTCAATTTTTTTCGTATTTTTTGCAATAACTAAAGAACCACTTAACCGATTTTGACAAATAAATACAGTCTAAAATCAGTAAAACGATCCTAAACATCGTAGTACCTCAGATCTTGCTAAATCCAAAATTTTGGGTTTTTCGGTTTTTCGGAATTATATTCAAAACTAATTCACCGATTTCAAAGATTCTTTCAAAATACATAGAAATAACTATGTTTTAGAATAAAAGTTGTTTTGGTCGACCCTGGCCCATAGTGCAGCGCCACAGTTTTGGAAATTACTAAATGTATAAATTTTTAGGGTGCGATAGGCACCTGAAAGTATTAATTTGGAGATTATAAAAGTGTGTTATTTGTCGAAGTTTGAACTGTTGTGGCTTTGGTGCCTGAAAAACACCGCGCGAGTAATACTGTTATTATTTTCGAAACATTTATTTTAAAATATGATGTATTAGACACAATTCAAACGGGAGGGGGCGAGGGGCCACTATTGATCAGTTTTATAAAACTATTCATTATTTTGAAGAACCAAAAGATGACCATTATGCATTTTTTTTGCACTTGCTCAATCTAACTGGAACTAACGCACAAATATATAATGGAACACATTTTTGCGAACAGCCTTCGAAACTATGAACGATTTTGAAAACTTCAACGGTGATGTGGATGGAAACACATCCTATCAAAACATCCAAATTAGAAAATTGTCTAACTAGAATTAAGCTTTTGTTGTCAAAATACAAAGAAAAAAATTAAACTTTAAAAGAACCAGTAAAAAAACAACGGGCTATTGCCAATTGTCAATCCTACATCAATTTATTGCAAATTGAAGAAATAGAAGATCATTATTGAACAGTTTTATAGACTTTGTTACATTGATTTCAGTTAATTTTCTTTTGGCACTTAATTTTAAGTTGTTTATTCATTTTTTTGTTATCGGTGGGAAATCAATAGTGCATAATGTGAATGACATTAAAAAATTTGCAAAATACCTTCAAAACCCTTAAAACCAAATCATTTTCTATGTGGTGTCTATAAAACAGCGCGCGAGTAACTGCGTTACGGTAAACTGCGCGAGTAACTAATGTAAGGGTTAAAAATGCATCTTCAAGGGTACGTAAACTTGATATTTACGACTGTCCTTCTTGGTTTATCTTCTAATCCCGTTATTAAAATGATAAACGACTTAGAGAACATAGAACAATGATGAATCAATATCCGAATCCACTTGACGTGGAAACTGAACAGAATTTTACTTCAGTTAAAAATAAGGAGTGGTAGTATTTTATTTTCGTCTCCATTCCTCGGGACTTGAACGTTTAACTAAAATGAACCTACGAGCAATTCCGACTCGAAATTAAATTGCTCTGGGACTTAACGGATTAGAACTACATACACATTAAATTTAGAAATAAGGCGATAATCTAAAATGAAAACGCGAATTTTGGCCGATTCGTCCGATAATCAGTATTTAAAGGTTTCACCGTTTATGGAACGATACATAAATTATTTAGATAACCTTAAATGGAAATGATAGCGTCCTCTTTCAAGGGAGGATTATATTCTTTAGCTAAGGACTACGCAACCCTAGCATAATACCAGTTATCCTCGAATAACAACAGAGATGTGAAAATTTGGCAATGTTTACTAATCTACGTTATCCGAATTTGGTGGCTTTATCCTTTCAATTTGTAAAATCGTTGTTTAAACGTGAGCTTTGCGAAGTTTGCGCTATTTTGAATTTTGAACGTCAACGTTCGAAGGCTGTCTTCTTATTAATTGGATTATTTTGCGTGATTGGTTGATGAAAGCGATTACCTTTCGCTTTAATTGCAGAAGGCTTTAATTGAAAACGCTTTAGTCACTTTACTTTACGAAATTAAGTAATCTTCGATTGGGATGAACCGTTTCGCGCGATATTTTCTCGAAATATCGGGTTGGCAAGAAAGTGATTTCGGTTTTTCAGTTTCAAACTAAACTCAATTTTTTTATAGAAAGAATGTACCGTAAATGTACTCTTTTGTTCAACGACCTTTTGCCATTTTTTTTGGTAACGTCACGATTCCAAGTTCGTTACGTCTCAGCAAAAAACTGAACCAAGTGCGATTACAGGTCATCATCATGAGTGAAATTTTTACCATTTAAAGAATTTTTGCAAAGATCAAAATGGTTTATGGTCAGAGTTATATGGTGGATGTGACATCAGTTTCCAAGTAAGCTGTGACAATTTTTGACTAGTTACTGAGGACGTGTGAGGTCGAGCGTTGTCATGGTGTTGTTACGATTAGCCAATTCTGGGCGTTTTTTTATTGCGTTCTCCACGTTCATCGGTTGTTGACAGTAAACAAGTGAATTGGCCGTTTGGTTGCTAGGAAACAGCTCACAATACACATCTTTAGTTTTTAATGTAGCTTGTGCTGGTTGATCACGCTTGGACCATGAACATATTCGATTCTTGTTATTTTAGACAAACCATTTTTCTTCACCAGTGACGACTCGTTATAAAAATAGTTCGATTTTGTTATATTTGAGATTTCACAACGTGTTTCTATGGTCGGGATATATCTTTTATATATTTTAACCTTGGCTTCCGTGTTCATGGCCTTATTTTTCCACATCATGTCTCTCAGCATTCCTGACGCACTTTCTTTAGTTGTTTATCGCTTGGTAATTATATTCCTAAATATTTGAAGGTCTTGGTCTTGTTTCCAATAACTATTTAGCATCGTCTTGGTTCTTTTGACAATTTTGTATTTCTTTTTTAATTAACCAAATATGTATTATTATCAATTTGGGCAAACTTTTATCTCAGGCGTCTTAGTTAAAACTTTAGCTTTCTTGAAAAAGACCAACACAACAATTAATTTTCTATTTGTAATATGGAATTTTGACAATTATAATAAAAGTCTTGAAAAAAGCGAAGCTTAGAAATTAATTTGAAAACATTAAATATTGAAAATAAGCATGTCATAGCTATGGATTTTTTTTTTGAAACCTGTTTTGGGCGATCCGGCTCGAAGTACCAAATACTATAGTCGATTTGGTTGATCCTCTTGGCATAAAGAAACTTGTCAGTTATGTAATACAATTTGGTATTATAGTTGTTGGCACATGTTGAACAGTTGAAATTTTGAATATTTACATTTTTGCACATAGAAAAATTTTGCTAGTGTGGTTGAAGCAAACAAGTTTACATTGGAGATCCGTTTTCTTTAAAATTTTTAGGGGGCATGGATATAGATATCATAAATCATTAAATATCGATATAGAACGGGTTTGCCCAAAGCTCGGACACTCAAATTGCTAAAATTAGCGAAAGCTCGAGTCGCATTTCGCAGATAGTTCATAAATAAGCAGTAAATTAAAATGGCAGCCAAAGGAAGAATCAAGTTTGGAAGAAATTCGTCAGATTGTCAATTTCAATTTCGAGCCACGTTTTATTGGGTCCTTATCTATCTTTTCTATTTCTGTCACTGCCATGTTGCGTTGTCGGCCATGGCTGTTGCAGGGCAGGCAGAAATGCTTCGGATCAATACGAAGCTCGTAACCCGCAGCGCTCGCGGCCGATTTACTAATTAAGATATTAAGCTAGATTTAGGCGTACTTTTACTTCTTATTTATTTTACTTCGTTTTATAAGACTTTCATCTCGAGTTGGTTTATTTTGCATTTCGGCTTTCAGATGTACGAACGACGTGCCCATAAATTTCACCTCTTTAATTAGAACTCGCTTCGCTTCAGTTTATTAACAGAGGTCCACTTTACTCGATGCCGTTTGATAATTACTGCCAAACTAAATCAGGCGAAAAGCTGTTGCCACCGGATTTCGTTTTTGTCGAATTTTCAAAGAATTTATTAGACGACGTCGATGCTTCGCAAACTTGCGTTTTCTGGGAGAAGGCGAGCTTTGTTATTAAACATCATGTTTTCTTATTGAATGCCTTAATCCAATAATGCTGGGAGATTAATAAAAGCCGTTCGCTAAGTAAAACGCACACTATTATCTGCATGGATGGGCTGATTCCGTCAATTTATCAGAGCATATTAATGAGATGGTGTGATGGCTGCAAACCACCGGTGAGTGATATAGTGGCTATAATTCAACGAGGCTAGTTTTGCCAGGTATATACAACAGCTCACCGTGCATTACTGCAGGAACGGGTACGTTAATCCTTACATGATTAACACCATAAATCTGCCGCGGATTATCACGATCGCCATCGCGGACCTGCCATGTATACTTATACTAAACTATTACTTCCATATTGTACCAACATATGCTTAATATCTGCATAACTGATTGTATGTACACTGGGAGAAAAAGTTATTCGAGCGTGTTTTTGGTTTTCGTGTTACGTAAGGGTTACGTAAGGTTTACGTAAGGGTTACGTAATATCTCTATTCACTTTAACAAGGCAACAAATATTGAGTATACAAACTTCCTATTGTTATTTTTTTTTAAACTATGCCAATAATAATATTTTAACCTTCCGTGTGCTAGGTGGGGTATAACTAATGTGAACAATGTTTTTTTTGTTAAAACGGAACGTTTGGTAATCGAGCTTAAAACCGAGTGTGCACATTCGAGCTCAAAGTGGCACATTCCGATCTCGGGAAAATGAAGCGCGCCGCTCCGCGTCGCGCTTCATTTGCTCCTCGCTCGGAAATGTGCCACTTTTCGCTCGAATGCGCACATCTCCGTATTTATTGATTTACCTGAATTAATCTTTTCACTTTTAAATCAAAAAATTAAATTTAGTTTAGTAAATATGAATTTTATGTTCAAAAAATGTCTTTACCATATCAATAAGTGGAAGTGAGCGAAAAGATACGATAATTTCGAGGTGCGAGAAAGAGAAAACGATTAATTTGATTATTTGTTTAAGTTGTTGGTCCAAATTTTGTGAATCATGCTTAAAACCGAGTGTGCACATTCGAGCTCAAAGTGGCACATTCCGATCTCGGGAAAATGAAGCGCGCCGCTCCGCGTCGCGCTTCATTTGCCTCCCTCGCTCGGAAATGTGCCACTTTTCGCTCGAATGCGCACATCTCCGTATTTATTGATTTACCTTAATTAATCTTTTCACTTTTAAATCAAAAAATTAAATTTAGTTTAGTAAATATGCATTTTATGTTCAAAAAATGTTTTTACCATAACAATAAGTGGAAGTGAGCGAAAAGATACGATAATTTCGAGGTGCGAGGGAGAGAAAACGATTAATTTGATTATTTGTTTAAGTTGTTGGTCCAAATTTTGTGAATCATGCTTAAAACCGAGTGTGCACATTCGAGCTCAAAGTGGCACATTCCGATCTCGGGAAAATGAAGCGCGCCGCTCCGCGTCGCGCTTCATTTGCCTCCCTCGCTCGGAAATGTGCCACTTTTCGCTCGAATGCGCACATTTTCGTACTTATTAGATTTGTCTACTTTATCCTTAACTCTTTCAAATCAAAAAATTAAATTTAGTTTGTTAAATATCGATTTTATGTTCGAAAAATGTATTTACTATAGCAAATGAGTGGAAAGGAGCGAAAAGATACGACAATATCGTCAGTGCGAGCGAGAGGAAACGATTAAAATTATTCAAGTGCTTTTTCGTCTAACTTATTGCTCTAAATGTTAGAATATTTACTGAAACCCGTCATTTGTAGTAGTAAAGTTAAAAAAAACCTGAACTAAGCACCAAAGAAATTGGCAATCAAATGCCTGATATTCTCAATACGAAACTTAGTAATAAAATTGATAAATGCTTTATGAAAAAACAGTCATTATGGCCATGCTTCTTTTGCAAACAATTCGCACCTAATTAAAATCAGAAGCTGACTGCAATTTGGTAAAACACATAATAATCATGAAACAGACATTTGAAAATAAATTATTTTTATACGCCAAAGTATGCTTCGTGTCTTTAATTATGTCAAAGATCCAAAAAGTTACTTACAATTTGAATAGTATTATTAATTGAATTAAATTAGTTAATAAACTATTAAAAGAATTGAACAAAATAAGAGTAAAAATTATTTACATCTTCGGATTTATAAAAACTGAAATAAAAAGAAGTGATTACTAAAGAAAATACTAAAAGAATATACACAACCAATGAATTTTAGTTTTATATGGGGGTACGAAGCGTTTATTGTGTTAATCATTTGTCAATTATTTTAGTTATTGTTTTTTGAAGTTATACTTCTTTTGGCGGTTACATAAGTACACGCACCCGTTTTTTTTTAATTGTATGGCATTGTATTTTACCATAATTTTTGTTAAACTATATTATTACAAAACACAACTAATTTTAGCATATATTGCGAAAAAAAAATTGAGTTATTGTTTTTACATTTTTAGAGCGGTGCCACATGCATATTTTTTTGGATCTTTGAAGCAGGGCTGCCAACCGTTGTATTCATCATTCCAATTTTCGTCCCGATTCAATTAAACAAAAATACATAGGTTTTCGTTCCGCTAAATATTCCGGTTTTAATGTTTAGTCGTGACTTCAATTACATATTATAATATTAATAGAGAGAGAGAGAGAGAGAGACAGAAAGAAAAAATTATTTATAAAGTCAATTAATTATTGTGGATTTTATTTCATTTTATTTTCGGGGTATAGCAAACCTCACCTAGTATGGCATGTGACATTTAGTCACCTAGTATGCAGAAGGTTAAATTATAGTTATTCAGCATTGAACACACTGTTAAAATAATTGTCTCATATATGCAGGAAGAGCCCTAGTATTTTAATTTTGAACAAATACTAAGTTGGCACCATGGAGAAAAGCTGGTGCTGTCATTACTTGACTTTGTACTAAGACTTTGTGTTTTATTAATTTTTTCAAACAATATCTATAGTCAAATATACCTATTTCAATAAAACTTACAAATATTTTTAGACAACTTAATAATAACATAGAAAAAGAACGCACGTCAAATTTTGACAAAAACTGGAGAGCTTTAGAAAGTTCGTTCGCATAGCTTTTTCTCCCAGTGTACAGATATATGGGCATGCTCCAACAAACAGCACGCTATCAATATAAGTCGAAATGCAACTGAAAGGTAGACAGATAAAACGACGAATGTTTGTGGGAAGACCTCTTTTAATTTCAAAACTTACATCTTAGATCTGATAATATTTAAAATTTAAAAGGGCTTTGCGGTATAAGAAAAAATGGTCTCCGATTCCTTTCAAACTTGGCGTAATCATAGTGTTACATAAGCAGAATATACAACCAAAAAAACTTTTAAAAATATTTTGAAATAAAAAAGTACTAGTTATTTTTTGGTCAAAATGTGAAAGATGATATTTCCGATAGTTTAAGCTTGATGATGTCTGGAAATGATTATAAATCAATTCGGTGAATGAAATACTCAATAATCTAATTACCTAGTTGCTTTCATCAGCAGGTGAAAACTGCAACATTCGGAAATCACCAAGGTGGAAATTATAATCCCAAAATTGACCTTTTTGGCAAACGGTTACCAAACTTTTCAAAAGTTAATATCAAACTACTCATCAAATCCTATCAAAATCACCTTTAACATGTTTGGTAACCGTTTGTCAAAATGGTCAATTTTGGCAGAGTCCTTTTGCCAAACTGTGCCCTGTGTGCTTAGTATTTTTTATAGAAGAACTAAAGTAGGGATGTTTAAATTGTACCAATTTTTAATGCCTGTTATTTTCAAGTAAAAATAAAATAACAAATATACAGTGTATAGTACACAGTGGACCCTCGATAAGTCAAAGCCGAGAAAATAGCATGAATACTGCAAGTTCCTATCAAAAAAATCTTAATAATTCAAAAATTTGGACATTTTGATGACCCGGACAGGTTCTGGTCGCAATTAATAGGTATTATCGATGTTCTACTGTACTTTAAAAATATTAATATTTACTTTATCAATCAGCTACCAATAATCATAGTTATATTTCATAAAATACAGTTTTCATAAAATTTCAATTGTTAGCCAAATAATCCTCATTATTGCTTGAATAATTTTGAATACTTTACCCTACACAAAAATACAGTTGTAGAAAAAAATATTTTAGTAGTACAACATTAAATAACCATCTACCAAAGTAATATAAAAGCACAAGCAGGTACTAAATAATTTAAAAACAAACAATAACTTTTAAACTATAATTTTGACATCTCAAAAGATTTATATTAGTCCTAAATATTTTTAAAGTCTTGGGCATAAAGAAAAAATGTACGTTGAAAATGATTTTAGAATAATTCAAATCCGACATTAGTTATGACTAAAAAAACCTCAAAGATTAAGATGGGAAATCCCCGAATTTATGATTTTTTGGTTCGAACTTGTGCCAAATCAATAAATTTACACGGCCTTAGTTTTGAACTAATTCTATTGATATTTTGCAATATGTAAATTGACATTATGGTTAAGCCCCGTTAATAAATAAATTAATTAATTAATTTACTATGTATAAAACAAATTAAATGGACAGAATTGGTTCACGGCCGTCAAGCACAAGTCGTTTCCGAAATTTTGGGGTTTCTATAAATACAAAAAAAAACGATTTTAGGTAATACCAAGTGTTTCGTAATGCAGATAAGCAATTTCTAAGAACAATGCATGGAGTCGGTTTGTCTAAACACACTTTGTAAATATTTTATAGTCGTAGATAGGGGCCAATTAAAAATTGATTTCAAAATATTAAGGTTACGACCAAAGATTAGATAAAAGCAATAAAATGATCACCTCAAAATTATTAATAACAATTAACGATTGGTCCGAAACCGATTCTAATTATGAGACACTTGTGTTATCTGAACGTACGAGCTGAAATTCACACGTACAGCAATACAGTAAAACCTCGATTATCCGGACCTCGGTTGTACGGATTCGCGATTATCCGAATTGTATTTTTTACTAAATATTTTCTTATTTTATTTTGTATTTCGCACTAAACAGTGTTTTTTTGCTTTGTTGATTTTAAGATAATGTGCAACTGTTTTATTTAGTAATTAATACTTGTTGCGTTTTTTGTGAACATATATGTAACAATTTGACTAATTTTTTTCCCGTTAAAAGGGGACGCTTTGTAATCGTGCTTAAAACCCAGTGTGCACATTCGAGCTCAAAGTGGCACATTCCGATCTCGGGAAAATGAAGCGCGCCGCTCCGCGTCGCGCTTCATTTGCCTCCCTCGCTCGGAAATGTGCCACTTTTCGCTCGAATGCGCACATCTTTGTATTTATTGGATTTGTCTTGATTATCTTTCGCTATTTCTAATGAAAAATTTAAATGTACTTTTGTAAATATCTATTTTATATTTAAAACCGTATTTTTACTATAGCAATGAGTAAGAGCGAGCGAAAAGATACAATAATCTCGTAAGTGTGAGTGAGAGGGAACGATTTTAACTAATATTTTATTTATTTTATTGTGAATCATGCTTAAAACCGAGTGTGCACATTCGAGCTCAAAGTGGCACATTCCGATCTCGGGAAAATGAAGCGCGCCGCTCCGCGTCGCGCTTCATTTGCCTCCCTCGCTCGGAAATGTGCCACTTTTCGCTCGAATGCGCACATCTTTGTATTTATTGGATTTGTCTTGATTATCTTTCGCTATTTCTAATGAAAAATTTAAATGTACTTTTGTAAATATCTATTTTATATTTAAAACCGTATTTTTACTATAGCAATGAGTAAGAGCGAGCGAAAAGATACAATAATCTCGTAAGTGTGAGTGAGAGGGGAACGATTTTAACTAATATTTTATTTATTTTTTTGTGAATCATGCTTAAAACCGAGTGTGCACATTCGAGCTCAAAGTGGCACATTCCGATCTCGGGAAAATGAAGCGCGCCGCTCCGCGTCGCGCTTCATTTGCCTCCCTCGCTCGGAAATGTGCCACTTTTCGCTCGAATGCGCACATCTTGTATTTATTGGATTTGTCTTGATTATCTTTCGCTATTTCTAATGAAAATTTAAATGTACTTTTGTAAATATCTATTTTATATTTAAAACCGTATTTTACTATAGCAATGAGTAGAGCGAGCGAAAAGATACAATAATCTCGTAAGTGTGAGTGAGAGGAACGATTTTAACTAATATTTTATTTATTTTATTGTGAATCATGCTTAAAACCGAGTGTGCCCATTCGAGCTCAAAGTGGCACATTCCGATCTCAGGAAAATGAAGCGCGCCGCTCCGCGTCGCGCTTCATTTGCCTCCCTGCTCGGAAATGTGCCACTTTTCGCTCGAATGCGCACATCTTCGTATTTATTGATTTGTTAATTATCTTCGCTTTTCAAATAAAAATTTTAAATTTAATTTATGTAAATATCTATTTTATATTTAAAATATTATTTACTATAGCAATGAGTGGAAGCGAGCGAAAAGATACAATAATTTCGTAAGTGCGAGTGAGAGAAGAACGATTATAATTGTTTATTTATTTTATTGTGAACATTTAAAAGGTGTTGCAATTGAGTGAAATGGCCCATTAATCTCAGAAAGATGATACGCACAGTATCCCGTCGTCTTTCTTTCCCTCGCTCGAAATGAGCCCTCTTTCGTCGTTGGATCAAATCTCGAATTTATTATTTGTGTAAATTTATTGTTTCAAATAAAACTATTTTAATATTAATTTAAAGATAAATAATGATTTTATATTTAAAAAATGTATTTACTATAGCAATGAGTGGAAGCGAGCGAAAAGATACGATAATTTCATGGGTGCGAGTGAGAGAAAACGATTAAATTGTTTAATTAATTTAAATATATAAGTAGTACACCTTTAGGGTGTTCGGCCCTTAATATAAGAAAGTGAAATGGCCCACTAATTCTCAGAAAGATGTTTTTTATATTTTCAGCACAGTTTATATCTTATGTTTTTCGTTTCCACAGCGTTGAAACAGCTCAGTTATGAGCCCCCCTCTCTGTCCGGTCGTTCGTGATTCAAATTTCAATATCGGTTATTTATTTTTTCAAATTAATTAGTTTTTAAATAAAACTCTTATTTTCAAATATTAATTTAAATATAAATAATTATATTTTGTTTAAAAAATATGTTTATGAATTAAACATTATATGGTACCAATTGGGGGGCAAGCAGGTACGTTATCAACTGAATTGTTTCGCCACTGCCGGAAAGAAAAAATTATAATTAGTATATTAGCTGTGTTGAAAATTTTAAAAGTTTTTTGTTCAGAATTGATAGACCATGGCGCTTTCTTATATTAAAAGTGTACGAAATAAATTCCCAAGTCGTCCTCTTTTTTTGAAATTAGCTTTTTCTCTTATAAATTAAAATATTAATTTTGGTTGAGTGCCTTTAAATTTTTTATTCGAAAGAGAGAACATTAATATAAGTAAATGCAATTGAACGAGATAAGTGCACATAGGACTTTAAGGATATATGGGAGGTACAAGTAAAAGTACTGAAAATCAGTAATTTGTGAATATTTACGTTTTATAGCATATCACGTTGTAAATAAATAATGTCAATACTAAAAAAATATATAGGGGAGGGTGGCCTAAAGCGGGTAGGTAGCCCAAAGCGGGTAACGGCCCGTATGTGGATATGTTATATATTAGCTGGAATTTATATGTGTATTTACACTGCCAGTACCCTGCCTAATTGATGTCATACTACTTTTGACACCTAAGTTGCTTAATAACGTTACAAAATTAAAAAACAAGAAATTAAATAATTTTGAAAAATGTTTGAAATTAATTTATTTTCAATTGCTACAAAACATTAGCCCATTTTTTTATAGTGTGATTTTCTTTTACAATAAAGTAGTTTTATTATTTGACTAAATATTTTAATATCCGTCTATTACTTTTTACGTTAATGTATCAAAACCAAGAAATGTGTGTTAGGGCAAAGCGGGTAGGTACCCTCTTTGCTTGTACCAGAAGTAGTAATTTGATTATGTTTAATAGGAACTAGTTGATTGGAATAAATTGGTATTAAAAATAAGTGATTTAAAGCGTTGAAGCAATTAAGATTTAAAAACAATGGTAAACCGAAGAAATATTAAGATTGGAACAAATTAGAAGTTTATAAGATAAAAAAAAAGCTTAATATAACTTAATACCAATGTTACGGTCAAAAACATGTCAAGTGTAGATAATTATTTTCAAATATTTTGATTAATCCGATTGGTTTATGGGAGCCTACCCGCTTTAGGCCCCCCTGTCGGGCAAAGTGGGTAATTTATGAAATTTTATATTTTTGAATTTTTTTCTACAATTAAAGCAGAAATGTAATTATTTTTTTTTATAAAATGAATGTTTAATAATTGTATTGCGTAAATCTGAAAAAGAAACGCTTTTTTTAGCTGAAGTGGTTCATATTAATCGATAAACCTTAACCTACCCGCTTTAGGCCACCTTCTTCTATAATTTAAAAGAAAATAGGAAATTTTACCAATAATGTGGAATTAAGGATGATTGGGAGGTATAATCGGACACAAAAATTCACGGAATTTGCTTCCCTCGCTCGAAATGTGCCACTTTTCGCTCGAATGCGCACACCTTCGTATTTATTGAATTTTCATATATTAATCTTCTAATCTGCAATTCAAAAAATTAAAAGTCGAATAAATTTAGATTTATTTTCGGACATAATCGATAATTCGATTATCCGAATGAGCTGCAACAATAATTAGTCCAGATAACCGAGCTTCCACTGTAGTTTAATACAAAGTTTAAATATTATCAGAACGTCGTCGGTTATTTATTCAGATACCTACTCAAAAAGCGGCAAACCACAAACGAAACAGTTAAAGATATACACCATGTAAACATGTGTTAAGAAGGCGATAAAACATGAAAAAGTAGATCTCCACAATAGATATGCAGTAGACAATCAATAGAACGTAACAGAATATGTCCCACTCGAGATAACGAAAAAAATAAAGAAAATTCGGCCTAATAAAGCAGATGTTGCAGAAAAGAATCAGAATCTCATGTCGGATCGGATGTTTGCGGTCACTTTCGAAACCGAATGAAAAAGATACAGGAAAACGGAGCCATAAATCAGATAGCCAGTGGATGGGAGTGGATCTGCTCTGTCCCGGCCGAGAAGATGATGGCCATTTGGAGGCTTACCGGCTTCGACTGCCGCATTCTACTTTACCGTTTGTGTGGTCCGCGTTCCCGACAAACCACATTTGCTGTGTTTTTTTTGTCCTCGTCCTCCCGATACAACCAAATTTCGCTCGAACAATTGTTTTTTAATTAAAAAGGCCGCCCTCTGCTAACAAATCAAACTAAAATTCGAGATTAGAGTCGGCCCCGCGAATTTATTCGAAAACGACGAATTTCATATTTCATTCGTAGTTTAAATGTGATTTCTGTAATCGACAAGGTAAATACATAAATTTGCGTGTCTCATCTGGATTCGATGAAACCAAACAAACACATTGGGAATATATTTCATCGTATAAAGGACCAATGACAACACAATCTACAATGATCTGTGGCGGATGCAAATCCGGGATTGTCGTACTAATTCTTTGTTCACAAATCTACTATTATTTACAGCGCACACCTTTCTGACTTTAAGAAGTATTCTTTTTGAATATTAATTGTGTCATCTGCATAAGTAATTTATAATTAAATACATCGTTTATGTGCAACATAAATATGTATGTACAGTCAGGGACTATAGTAATGTCGTTCAAAATAATGCTGTTAGTTTCGACCCGTGTTACTGTTAAGAAAGAGTAAGCGTGCCATAACGGTTCGGGTGGTTCCTTCGGCGGTGCAAATACTCGAGTCAAAACTAACAGCGTTCTTTGTGCAACAGACCTTCCTTCTATGACAATACTTTAATCCGTGACTGTACATAAAGTACATACACTACCGGAAGAAAGTTTGGAAGCACTTGTAATACAGAACGAGTTTCAGAATTATTTTGCAGTAAAATCATAATAGGGACACAATGGGTGATTAGGGGCCGCAGTGCCGTGCGTAATGTACCACACCCCGAAAAAAAAATTAGTGATACTCTTTATTACGAAAAATGAAAACTGTACAATTACAATTTAGTGCATCAAAATAATTCGGAACCGTTTATTAACAGGGAGTTTAAGAACACTATACACTCTTTAAAATGAAAACATCAGAAATGAAATTTGACTCAATATAGTCTTTTTGTTACAGTTATAATATACCATAAATGGGTAATTCCATAAAATTTGGGTAACTTTTAAGAAGTTTTTGACTCCACCATGTTTTGGACGCTGATAAATTTGCGATTAGAGTATAACATGATTAATTAAGTTATTATGTCATACTTAACAGGGCCAGTCACTTTATGAAAAATGTTATAAAAAAATTAGGATTTTGTAAAAGGCATCTAGGAACTGACAGATATGGCTAGCGACTGATGAAAAATTTTATTATTGTAAAACTGATAAACATTAAATTAATAAAAAATATTGCTAGTTGAAGTAAGTGAAAATCAGGCCTTGGCCACTCCGTCATCCCTAGTCACATTTGCGGCAACGGACTGACGGCCTAGGGACTGACGATTTGGAGAAAAACTAAGAGAAACACATGTTCTACAATAATTACTAGAATATCTAATGTCATATATCAAACAGGACTAACAAAGCGCTAGTAAATAAAAATTAATTAAAAACAATTGCTTATTATTTAACAATTAAAATACTCATCTAGGGACTGACGCAGTGACTGGAACAACACGTGTTTTCGCAAAATCAATCGCTGTAGCACTGAATTAAAAAATGATCGAAGCGAACAAGTGGCCTCTGCGAGTAAGTTTATGTCGTTACTTTAAAATTAACTGCCTTATATTTACTCATCTACTGGTTAATCCGCAAAATTTTAAAAAATTTGTAAGCGACTAGAAATTGATGGTTAAAGTCGCGCACACTAATTTGACTTGCGAAAAATACATAATTATTTTTTAAATTTATAATAAATTTTTGTTATTAAGTGCATAATCTAACTTTAAACATTAGTAAAAAAATAAAAGTATATTGGCTAAATGTTTTTTGAAATAAAAATGCCCAAATAGAAAATTTCGATGCGCGGACATGGCTAGGGACTGACGTTTACGGTCATTAGACATTTTTTTAAAATGAATATGACTTATTAATTTAAACAAAGTCAGCATACTAATAAAACACATTTTTATCTATTATATAGCAATCTTATAATAAAATTAATTCAATTAGATGAAGTGAAAAGTACTGCAGACATAGAGTTACCCAAATTTTATGGAAGACCCAAATACATTTTACACGTTCCGATATGTTTCACGATTAAAATATAAACCAGTAATGAAACTTAAACGTACATACGTCCCAATATTAATGAATTTTGTTTTAATTTAATAAATAATTAGATTAAAAAGATGCTTCTAAATTTTCTGGCGGTAGTGAACATATGTTATTTCTCTAAATAAAGAAATTTCAATAATATTTCTATTAAGATTTAAGATTTTACAATTTGGGAGATAGATTAATGTTTTAAACTGAATTAGTAAAAAATCACCAACTATTTTTTAATACTAACAATTTTCAATTGTGAAAAGTAAACCACTATGAATTAGCGAATATTCTTTTTTTTAATTAGTAGAAAAACCTAGATTTTGAATTAGTGGAAATTTTACTAATTTGGTTAACTTTGAACTTGTGGGGTACATTTCCACTTTAACATCGGGAATGACTAATTTACTAGTGGTCTTATTTCAAATTTTCTCATTTTCTAGTGAATTGTAGAATCAAATTTTGAATCAGTGAAAAATTCACTAATTCAGTTTGAGAGAGTACTTTTTTAGACGACAAACTTTATATGGCCTATTTTAGTTGTCTGTGCGCGCGCAACTTCCATTGCTTGCTAAAATTGTACGCTCCACGCGCAAAAAGAGTGTATCACTTCAAAAAATCGGCGTGTTAGAAGTTATACTTCTTTGGCGTGACTAAATTAAATATAACCGCGTGTAAAACTTATTATAGATACATTCAATAAATACAAGGATGTGCGCGTTCGAGCGAAAAGTGGCACATTTCCGAGCGAGGGAGGCAAATGAAGCGCGACGCGGAGCGGCGCGCTTCATTTTCCCGAGATCGGAATGTGCCACTTTGAGCTCGAATGCGCACACTCGGCTTTAAGCACGATTCACAATAATTAATTCGTTTTCAAAATAAATTTAATTAAAAATTTCTTATGTGCGTGCTGTAGAAGTGATACTTCTTTGGTGTGACTAAATTAAATATAACCACGTGCAAAAATTAATATAAAAAAATTCAATAAATACGAGGATGTGCGCGTTCGAGCGAAAAGTGGCACATTTCCGAGCGAGGAGGCAAATGAAGCGCGACGCGAAGCGGCGCGCTTCATTCCGAGATCGGAATGTGCCACTTTGAGCTCGAATGCGCACACTCGGCTTTAAGCACGATTCACAATAATTAATTCGTTTTCAAAATAAATTTAATTAAAAATTTCTTATGTGCGTGCTGTAGAAGTGATACTCTTTGGTGTGACTAAATTAAATATAATCACGTGCAAAAATTAATATAAAAATTCAATAAATACGAGGATGTGCGCGTTCGAGCGAAAGTGGCACATTTCCGAGCGAGGAGCAAATGAAGCGCGACGCGGAGCGGCGCGCTTCATTTTCCCGAGATCGGAATGTGCCACTTTGAGCTCGAATGTGCACACTCGGTTTTAAGCACAATTCACAATAATTTATTTACTTTCTTAGACTTTTCGCTAGATGTGCGCGCGCAGCTTCCGTTGCTTGCTAAAATTTTGCTCCCAACGCGCCAAAAGAAATATAACCTCAAAAATTGCTACGCCGGCAATTTGTAAAAACCGAAATTACTTCTTTGCCACCCCCAAACATCTTTAATGCGTGGATTCATAAAAGAGATAGATTCGAAGTACGCGCACGAAAATTGATTTCGAAATGGATATGCTTAATCTTTGCGGCACACTTTTCATTAAATTTAAAGATTCTAGTAATCTCGTTAAGATGCATCCAATTGAAAAGCAACGAGCAAATTAACCTGATTTGTATGAAAGACCGAGTATATTAGTTCGAGGTGGTGAGCTAAGCGCACGACTCCGGTATTGCTCCGCTAGATCCGGGAAATCCTCGCAGATCCGGGGCCTCCGTTAACTGCCGTGCGCTCTTCACTGGAATTTATTTTTAATGAAGTGCGGTTGCCGGATACGAACATGTAATACGTGCAGTCGTATTGTTTTAAATAGTGTTTCTTTCTCGAGACGTTTATCTTTATACGCCTTCGTAAAGAAATATTTCGAGTTCCGCAATGGGAGCTTTAAATCGCACCGGCCTGCTATGCGATCATCCCTCTAATGACAATGTCAAAAATCCGCATTGATTTTTTTGCTAACATGTATAGGGGAACCTGTTGTACCTTTGTCCCTTTGTACCTAGGGCAACTTTATTGTTTTTTAATATTTGCGGGCTTTCGTGACCCATAATTTTCGATATTTCAAATGCCACATTGACAGACATTAACGTAAAGTTAGCAGCAGCTGGCCAATGTAGGGTGGGTGTACCAGTCCCAAACCACGTACCATTAGTTGACCACTCGCATATTGAATTGAATAAATTAAGAAATGGCGGGCATTTTTGAAGAATTCAACTGGTTTGTTACATTGCCTAGACTGTTAACAACCTTCCAAACATATTTTTTACGAGAGTGGACTAACAATATCGCTACTTTGCACTGTTTGTCAGACCAGTGTCTCGTTCACGTGCGCTCCAGCCGCCAATACAGTTAGAAGTGCACGTTGACATGGTAAATTAAATATTTTAATATCACCTATTACCAGGTGTGCAACCTTAAAACGGCTGTTTTTTTATTTAGCAAAACACAATAATTAACGCAGAAAAAAGAAAAATATTTTATTCGAAGTAATTGCCCTCGCTGGCTATACATTTTTCCCATCTTCGAGGAAGATTGTGGATTCCACCCTAAAAGAATTCATCCCCTTTGGATAAGAACCACCCATCGAACCATTTTTTAACATCTTCATAAGAATTGAAGTGCCGCTCAGCAAGTGCGTGTCCCATCGACGCAAACAAATGGTAATCTGAAGCCGCCAGATCAGGAGAGTAGGGCGGGTGGGGTAGCAACTCCCAGCCAAGTGCATCCAATGTATCCCGGACCAATCTTGCTGTGTGTGATGGTGCGTTGTCGTGCTGGAAAATGATACCCTCATGCCGATCCGCGTGTTCGGGTCTTTTTTTGCACAATTCACGATCCAATTCGATGATTTGTTGTTGGTAGCATTGAGTATTGATCGTTTCACCAGGTTTCAACAGTTCGTAGTAAACCACCTCCTTCTGGTCTCACCAAACACACAGCATTGTCTTTTTCCCGAATCGATTTGGCCTAGCAGACGATGTTGAGGGTTCTCCGGGGTCCACCCACAATTTTTTGCGCTTAGGGTTTTCAAAAAAGATCCATTTTTCATCGCCAGTGACGATTCGATGCAAAAATGATTTTCTGTTGTGCCGATCAAGCAAGATTTCGCACGCGGTCTGGCGTCGTTCCATCTGTCGATCGTTCAATTGATGTGGCACCCACTTCCCGATCTTTTGGATCTTTTCCATAGCAAAAAGGCGTTTCGAAATTGCTTGGTGGCTAACATTCAACTTCGCGGCAAGTTGTTTCTGCGATTGGGTATCGTCTTCGTCCAATAAATCTTGCAATTCGGTGTCCTCAAAAACTTTTGGTCGATTTTCGCGCTTCTTGTCGGTGACGTTAAAAATTCCGTCTCTGAATTGCCGAAACCACGCTCTGCACCGAGTTTCACTAAGAGCACTGTCGCCATAGACCTCCACAAGAATTCTATGCGCTTCGGCGGCGGATTTCTTCCAAATGTTTATCGTGATCAAAGGACACGTTATTGTCCGAAATTGCTGACTTTGTCTTTTGTTTACTAATGGCAAAGATCAAAGCAATGAGAAAAATGGCAGACAAGGTTGGCTAATGCCTAATGCGCGCGTACTGCCATCTATTAGAAAACGACCGTTTTAAGGTTGCACACCTGGTAATTCCTAATTATTGTCATAAACCGTGGTTCTATATTGAAGAAGCCCCCCAAAAAGATATTTTTTAATTATGTTTAATGGTCAAACATATTTGACGCATGTAGAATTTCTGAATTTTGATGGTTAAAATCCTTTTTGTGTTGTTAAGTTGCTTGATAAAGTTTAATAAAGAAACAAAACGTTGCAAATTTTACAATTTTTGTTTTATTGAGTGTCCAATTCCAGTGAACATTAAACACTATTAAAATATATTGGACGTGAACATTATGATTACATTTTTTAATTATACAGTGGAAAATTTGTTGAAGTACATCGACGAAATTAGTAAAGACGCTAAAATAAGGTCAACATTTAAAAATTGGTTGTAAGTGAAGAGAAACTTTCAGTCAATACATGAAAGTCAATTTGTCTAACAAGGTAGTGTTTTACTTTCAATTAGCTACCTTTTCTTCATTAGTTTTTTAGTGGTCAACTATAGGTGCAAAAGTGGTTATTTATTGGAGCGCAGTGGCCAACCTTAGGTGCATTCCCGTTTTTGGTATTGTTCACAAAATCTATAAAAAACTGAAATATTTGGATTCAATTAATTCATCAATATTGCAATGTTAGTAAACAATAAACAATTTTATATATACATTTCTACGTTAAAACTACATAATACCAGTTCAGAGCATTTCAAAGTCAAAATTTGTCCTTAACTGGTTTAGGACTGGTACACTCACCCCACTTTGTTAATGTATGAGATCAATTGAAATTTTTAATCGAAAAAAAGTAACTCTTTTTATATTCTTTTTACTTAATTATCTTATTGATTTTTATCACCTAATAACAAATGACTCATCCTAATGGAAAGATTATTTATTAATGTTTGCTTGGTAGTGGTCTGATTTTGGGACAGCATGATCTTTAATTTTATTTTTGAGTTTAAACATCAAGGGTCGGTGTGTTGTACCTCGGTCACTGTCTATAAATTGTACCTTGGCCCTAAGATCAACGTGCAATAAATAACAATTTAGATATACCTTTGTTATAAATTCTCTTTTTTTTTTTATTTTGTTTCATATAATATGCCTCGCAAGTCTAACGAAAAATTTAAATTTTTACAAAGTTAACCATTAAATATGTGAAATTTTAGTATACGAGAAAAGTTTAGTTAATTTTTGAAACAATTTTAGTGTCATCTCAAAGAAGAACATTAGTAGTTCTTATAATCCAAAAATAAATATATAGTTTTCATAGAACAATGGGTTTTATTTTGCTTAATGTGCATAGAGCCAAGGTACATCACCTCTGTAGTACCTAGCCCATAGATCCACTAGTTTTTAAATCTTATAGCAATTTGAGTAAACGGTTGGTAATGCATTCAAATATTTTATGACGAATGCCTTATTAGTGGCCCCACTACGATGCAATTCATTTTATCAACAAATTGTTACAAATGAAATTTAAAAAAAATACAAGTGAAAAAAGGGCTAAAGTACAACAGGTTCCCCTATATGTAATACAATTTTTTATTAGCAAATTTAGATTCGGCACCAATAAACCTATGAAAAAACATATAAAATAATGTAAGAAAGAAACAAAAATTATGATTTTGCAGACCAGTGTTATACGCGAGAGCAAATCAACGAACATAGCGCGCACGCACACACAAAAAGCTTAATGTTTTTTCATTAAAGATTCGTAAATGATTAAGGGGAGACTTATTACGTTTTGTATTGGTAGTCGACTGTTGGAAACAATAACAGAGCAATGTTGGCTTATAATTGAACAATCACATGGTAGGCTGATTAACAAGTCATATGGAGTCAGTCCATTGTTGCACCCTGGGGTTTCTCATATATTGCGGCACCCCGCGGCCTCAATAACCGGCGTCCACCGCGGTCGCATACATTACGCTATTTATACAATCATTTTAGTTAAACTACTGACATAAATCACTTCGGTGTTGATTTTATAAGCTTTAACTTGGGGGAACTCTAATAAACACTGTTAATTTACATTGTTTATCGAATTACTTAAATTATAGGTCCTGCCACAGTCACTTAAGGATTTCCTATACCTATGTAATTATGTAGAAAAACTCGATTCTTGTGCAATTGCCTCTTTGCATCTTTGGTTATAACGAACAAGAGATTCATTATTTAATTAAATCGATCAAAGTGTTGCATCTCACAAAATTGCACGTTTTAGATGTTCTTTTACTACACTACGCATTTTTAAAAATTGTCCAAAATTGCACTGCGATCTATTTTGCAAAAATATAAGCAATTTTTATTTATATTAAATTTTATATAATTGAAAAAATTAGAATAGAAAGGGTACAAGTGACATTTATATTGCTTGGAGATACACTGTTAAAAATATTTGAAAAATTACCGATTTATTGTTGTTACAATATTGCTTTGCAAAAACTTCCTACGCACATTTTGTAAAATTGCAATAGAAATGTTTAACAGTGTATTTCATAATTCAAACGGTAAATTTGTTAACACATTTTTTGACTGTGCAAAAATATGCCCAGATGCAGTTGAAATAGTGAAAAATCTACAGTCCATTCAAAATTTTTTTAGAGTTCTCAAATTTTTAATATTTTTAATCATAATAGAAAAATTATCAATTATTTTAAGAAAATGAGCCTTACAGCATTTGACATTTTAAATATAGCTTGGCCAGAAAAGTCTAAATTATTCAAAAACGTCAAAATTACTCAAAAATCTCTGTCGTTCAAAAATATTACAATGCTTATCATTACAATTTTAAGAATAACCAAAATATAAACATTAAATTTACTTTTAAAATAAAGATATTGATTTTAATAATAAAATGTTAATTATTTTAAAAGTTATGTCTTGGCTTAGTTGTTATTTGATAAATGAATTAATATTGTTGTTGTTATTTTACTATTATTTCATGTTAAAACAAACAAAATTAATTAAATAATTTATGATACTATGCGGATTTTGATTAATTTCGTTTTACATTGTTTTTCATAGATAAGTTACACTTTTTAATTATACGTTAATGTCAGGAATCAAGTTACTGTGTAAATAGTGAGGTATCTGTGCATGAAATGTATGTTTTGCCCTTAATTTTTTAATTTTACTGTATGTTAAACTTATTAACTTATTTGCCTTATTTTATACCATAAATATTGTCGTTTAACTTTAAAGAGGTTAGAACAGTGTTTCCCAAGCTTTTTTTAACATGCCCCACCTCAGTCAATCGAAAACTTAAATGCCCCCCTAAGTAACATAATTATTTTTAAAGTTATACTTCTTTTGGCGCTTTGAGAGTAAAATATTAGCACTGCTAACGAAAATTGGACAGTTGTAGTAAGAAAGTAAATAAATACTTGTGAATGAGGCTTAAAACCGAGTGTGCACGTTCGAGCTCAAAGTGGCTCATTCCGATCCCGATAAAATGAAGCGCGCCGCTCCGCGTCGCGCTTCATTTGCCTCCCTCGCTCGGAAATGTGCCACTTTTCGCTCGAATGCGGACACCTTTGCATTTTATGTTCAAAAAATGTATTTATCATATCAATAAGTGGAAGTGAGCGAAAAGATACGATAATTTTGTAGGTGCGAGTGGGAGAAAACAATTAAATTGATTATTTGTTTAAGTTGTTGGCCTAAATTTTGTGAATCATGCTTAAAATCGAGTGTGCACATTCGAGCTCAAAGTGGCACATTCCGATCTCGGGAAAATGAAGCGCGCCGCTCCGCGTCGCGCTTCATTTGCCTCCCTCGCTCGGAAATGTGCCACTTTCGCTCGAATGCGCACTCAGTATTTATTGATTTGCCTTAATTAATCTTTTCACTTTTAAATCAATAAATTCAATTTGGTTTAGTAAATATGAATTTTATGATCAAAAAATGTATTTACCATATCAATAAGTGGAAGTGAGCAAAAAGATACGATAATTTTGTAGGTGCGAGTGAGAGAAAACGATTAAATTGATTATTTGTTTAAGTTGTTTGCCTAAATTTTGTGAATCATGCTTAAAATCGAGTGTGCACATTCGAGCTCAAAGTGGCACATTCCGATCTCGGGAAAATAAAGCGCGCCGCTCCGCGTCGCGCTTCATTTGCCTCCCTCGCTCGGAAATGTGCCACTTTTCGCTCGAATGCGCACTTCCTAGTATTTATTGATTTGCCTTAATTAATCTTTTCACTTTTAAATCAATAAATTCAATTTGGTTTAGTAAATATGAATTTTATGATCAAAAAATGTATTTACCATATCAATAAGTGGAAGTGAGCAAAAAGATACGATAATTTTGTAGGTGCGAGTGAGAGAAAACGATTAAATTGATTATTTGTTTAAGTTGTTTGCCTAAATTTTGTGAATCATGCTTAAAATCGAGTGTGCACATTCGAGCTCAAAGTGGCACATTCCGCTCTCGGGAAAATGAAGCGCGCCGCTCCGCGTCGCGCTTCATTTGCCTCCCTCGCTCGGAAATGTGCCACTTTTCGCTCGAATGCACACATCGTCGTATTTATTGATTTGCCTTGATTAATCGTTTCACTTTTAAATAAAAAAAAATAAATTTAGTTTAGTAAATATGAATTTTATGTTCAAAAAATGTATTTACCATAGCAATGAGTGGAAGTGAGCGAAAAGACACGATAATTTCGTAGGTGCAAGTGAGAGAAAACGGTTAAATTGATTATTCGTTCAAGTTGTTGGCCTAAATATTGCCCCCCTAAACCTTTAAATTGCCCCCATGTGGGGCGTGGGACCCACGTTGGGAAACACTGGGTTAGAAAGTGTTTTTAAGGGGACAAATTTCAGTTACCATTATTATATTTGTAGACAAATGTGTCTACATCCTGTATTTTTGTTGCAAAAATAACAATTTAATTTTTTTTAATTCAAAGAGAAAAAATTACTATAGATAAGACAAAGAAAACGAGGTATGGACCCATTCGAGCAAAAAGTGGCACAAAGCCAATTCTTTCTCCCTCCTAAATGTGGCACCTTTTATACTTTACTTAAAAATTACAGGACCGTATTTCTACCAGGAACCTTTTGTTTGCATGCAATCGGGAAAACTAAAACCTATTTTTTTTTAATCGAGTTCAATAAAATTTAATTTCATGGGAACTTTTAGTCACAGGTTATCGCATTTCGAGCTCCCGAAATAAAAATTGGAAAAATAAACTAATTTAAAGCAAATTAGCGCTTAATAGGCAGATCGGCACGCGCAAGCTACCCTCCTAGAAATTCTGTCCGTGTTAATCAGATTAGTTTCGCCACACAGTCACACGCCTCATCGACTTGCACCGTTCAGAAACTCGAACGTTTCTCATCAATCTTCATCTCTTTCGCATTCCCCAAAAGAAGCGAGATGACAAAATAGTTTACGGAAATGTAGTGAGTGGACAGACGACAGGAGAATTCTAATGTTCCGATGAGACATGCAGAAATCAGTAACGAGGGAACGTTTATTTGCCATTTGGATTTGTTCGTCCTGTGATTGAACGGTCAAGCGTGCAGATCAATGGGCCGTTCTTAACAGTATATAAATTAAGATATTTGCTATGCTTTTGATTGTTACACCGAAATGGGAATTGGATTCTATTTATGCTCGGTTTGTTTTACATCCCTAGTTCTCTCTCTGTTAATATTTTTGTAAATGTCCTCGCGAATCTTAACCCTCTGCATACTAGGTGACTAAATGTCACATGCCATACTAGGTGGGGTTTGCCATACCCCGAAAATAAAATGATAAAATCCACAAAATTGTACTTTGTGACAGTTAAATGATAAGAATATATATTAATAACCAATAATGAATAAGTTTAAGTAAAACACATACAGTAGCGGACAAAATAGTTACCACTTTTTTTAATTTTCTTTTGGTTGATTTTATTTGCATAGTTTCCTGATAATAATATGATGATTAAAACTAGCCGCGATAGTCGCCACATTTTAATCCCATTGAGAACATTTTGGGAAAGATTGAAAAAGCATTGAATGGAAAAAAGTTTAAAAAATTCGAAGTTTTGTACTTGACTGTTTCAGAAGCTTTTAAATGGTTTTATTGGTAAATTGATTGATTCTATGCCGAAACGATATGCTGCACGGGTAAAGACAAAAGAAAAGACCACTAAATATTAGTTATTTTTAATATTATTTTGTTATTTATTAATATTTTTGAAAATGGTAACTTTTTTGTCCGGCTTATTTTCCGGTTGTTACGATTAGAGAATTTTTTTTGTTGATAAATTTGTGTAATTATGAAAGAGCATTAAATTTTTTATAAAAAACGGTGGGTTCTTACAAAAATAATAACTTGAAAAATCACACTGATAAAATCAACTAAAAGAAATTTAAAAAAAGTGGTAACTATTTTGTCCGCCACTGTATTTATTTATGCATTATAATAGACTTTTATAAATAAAAATACAAAAACTTAACTTTTTCTTCAACTTATAAACTATTGAGTCTTTTGCCTTGAGTACTAAATTTCAATGACACGTGTCAATTACAATACCGAATATTAAGAAAACCTAACAAGAATTTCACTTTTGCCTCCTTATTGAAATACAAATTAATTTCACGGCAATTTCTTAAAAATTCGCAATAATTTAGACCGATAAATTACACGAAAAATCAAATGAATAATTTTAATCGTTTCCTCTTACTTGCATTGACAAGATTATCGTATCTTCTCGCTTCCTTCCACTCATTGCTATGGTAAATACATTTTTTGAATATAAAATCGATATTTACTAAATTAAATTAAAATTTTTGATTTGAGGAAGAGCACGGTAAATTATACTAATATAATAAACACGAGGATGTGCGCATTCGAGCGAAAAGTGGCACATTTCCGAGCGAGGGAGGCAAATGAAGCGCGACGCGAAGCGGCGCGCTTTATTTTCCCGAGATCGGAATGTGCCACTTTGAGCTCGAATGCGCACACTCGGTTTTAAGCTCGATTACCAAACGTGCCGTTTTAACAAAAAAAAAATTTTTTTTACGTTAGTTATACCCCACCTAGTACACGGAAGGTTAAATTAAAATACACTTATTTTCAATTTATTAAAACAGTCTTTTTCAAATTGATAAGGGGTACTATCAAGTATTTTATTCAAATATTGTAATTACGTAAATGAACTGGCAGTAAATACCAAAACGAATTGTAGTGTTTTAGAGTACAGAACGGGAACACCTTCTACACGCGGGCTAGAAGGAACGACGAAACTATACTCTACTCTGGCATGGAGATATTACCCACTTTACTACTGCCCCACTGTGCTTGATAATTAAACTTGCAAAACGGGTGTAAATTGAATGTTTCACGCCTGTTACTCAAAATGTATTTTTCTCAAAATTTTGTAGAATTTGGACGTCAAGTTTAAACGATTAAATATTACTTATAATGACATTTCTTTAGAAGTGCGACATTTAATTTGCCTCTGACTATACAACAAATATAAACTGAAAATAAACATGTTTTTTTATATAAAAAAAAATCAATTAGCAACAGAATAATTTAAAAACATAATTTTCAGAAATTGGATAACCAACTAATATATTGCATATACCTATTTCTTGTTGTGTTTTAAAGTTGCAATTTTTCTAACAATTTCAAAAAAAGTAAATGCTTTTAAAGTAAACAATATCTAACAAATGAAAACGTAAATATTAATTCAATATATTTAAAACAAAAAATTTTGTGAATATTATTTTGAACGAAACGTTGCAAATTTAAAAATTGTGGTTTTATTGAGTGTCCAATTCCAGTGAACATTAAACATTATTAAAAGATATTGGACGTGAACATTATAATTATTTTGAACGTTTTTCATTTAAAAAAAAAGGCATGTTGTAGGGCCCGTTATGTGTTTTATAATACGAACAATTAAATGGCAAAATATAAACCGAACAAGTGGGGGAGTTTACCAGGTTGTGGCCTTTCATCTCAGATTCAATAAAATAAATCTATTCAATATGAAATCAAGAGTGGGTAAATACAGTAGTTCCTCGATCAATCCAAACTGCGGTAAATTAAAAAAAATATTTCAGTTATCAAAATAAACTGAAATCTACACTATAGATATTCATTTAACTTTTATATGAAATGAACATAGATATTTAATAATAGAAAACCGAACGTGGGAAATGATGCAGGGCTTTGACTTATCAAAAAACTTGAGTAACCTAAAAAAGTGACGTGCAGCGTGCAATTCGAGCTTAATTTTGATCCAAAGATGGCAGAAGATTAATTTATTGCTCAAAAATGATCTTCAGATGCCCAGTTTATTACTTTTCAAATAATTAAGTTTTTGAAAATCGTGAAAATATAAAATCATTTAACGGTAAATATAGTATGACGTCACATTTAGTAATTACGTGAAGCTGATAGAATAATCCTAAATCAATAATCAAAACTTTAATTTAATACCAAAAAAATAAATGAAATGCATCGAGCATCAGGCTTAATTGAAATTGTGTAATTCTGTAAATTCTAAAACGAACTATAGTGTTTTAGAATTCAGAGGGGAAAAGAGCGAAAGTATGCACTTTACACATGTGTGCTGAAAGGAACGACGAAACTATACTCTATTCTGACATGGCTAAATCGGTAACTTTACTATCGCCGAAACATTTGTCAAGTAGTGCTCAAGACAATTTGGCAACCCTATACCACCTCACACTGTGACGTCACCGTATATTTATCGTGAAAAGACTATAGTCATATATGTATATATCTTTGCAAAATCTGCATGAATTAGTGTTTTATTATACATTCGTGATTTTTGACATTGTAAAGTTAGAATATTTGCCCATCCCTTGTCAAAACAATGTTAAAAAAGTGCTAATTAATTTGTTATCAAAAAAGTGACATTAATTAAAGCAAAAAAAAACTGTTAGACAATTAGCAAAAGTCCAAAGTAGTTGTTATGAAGGCCTAACTTCGTTAATGCATTGTGTAATCAATCAGGCTTTCGGAAACTTTAGAATTATGTATTCGGAGGTACAAGAGACTATCAGATGAAAATTCTCTATCCGTTCCAACACTTCCCCTAACATAACTTCGCGCCGTCGCGGCCAATCGCACCGCTCGTCGATCTTCATTCTGCAGCCGCAATTAGATGGGTCGTTGGCCACGGGTCGGGGGCGCCTCGATGAACCCCTGGGTGCAAAGGGAGACGCGAAGGGAAAGCTGCAGATGGAAGACAGGCGTAATAGAAGATGACGGCGAAAATGGTAGCTCGTTTTATAAAGACCAATTTACCGAGCTCGGATTCATATATCTTAAAAACAAAGGAGAGCTTCCTTCTGGCGTTTATATCCTACGGGAAATGGCACTTCACGAAAAACAACGGGAATGAAAGGCATGCAGTTGCCGTTCTGCACGTTTCATTTAAAAACGACAGTATTTGTCTTCGAACGAAAATTATTTTTTGCGACCCTCGATTCCTTTCTCTTTTTTTATTATTTTCATTAAATCGGCCTTTATTGCGCCCGTTATCTTATATGGGGCCGTATTAATTTTTTTGATTATGCGCGAATCTGCTTATGTAAAAGTTAATCCGTTCGAGATAAGAGCGAGGAAAAGTCGTAAATTTTAAGCGGTTTCTTAAATTTGCTAAACAAATACGTTTCAAAACGCTTTATTTTTGCAAAAATGTTTTTATTTAATTAACATCACCTTCAATTGCGTACTTATTTAAAAAAGCCTTATTTGCGTAGCTAATCTTTTCGAGAAAAATTGTTTACTAATTTTTAGGTAATTAATTAAGGTGTCAACATATTTATCTCAAAGCAGTAAAATCAATTTACATTTTGATTTTTGCTTTATTTGTTAGCTTATTTATTTCTTATTTCAAGTACAGTCGAACCTCGATAAGCCGAATATTTAATAACTCGAACCTGTTTCCTTAGGACTTGCCTATTTCAACGTTAATACTTTTATATCGATAACTCGAATTTTTCGATAAGACGAATTCTTTTTAGTTTTCCTTCAACTTTGACTTATCGAGGTTTGACTGTATATGAAACAGTCTAAGAAAACATTGAAAAATAACGGAGATATTTAAAAAGTAAGCGTTTTGGTGAAAAACTCTGAATTTTCACCAAGTGGAAATTCCCTAACTTTTAAATTAATTGAGGTAGAAACATTTTGAAAAAAAAAGGGATGCGTTTACTTATGTACGCGCATTAGAAGTTATACTTCTTTGACCTAACTAAATTAAATGTAACCGCGTGTTATGTTGCTTACCCTGCGTTTATTTATAGCTATTGTAATAGTTTACAATAAACTTATTCTTATTTTAACTAACATACTTTGGTCCTTCGAGCCGGATATAAAGAAAAAGACTGTTTTTATAACTTTGGGCAGCATATGTTTAATTTATTTTTCTGTTTAATTTATGTTGCTAAAAAGTAGGCATATCGGATTGTTTTTAAAAAACAATTATTATTGTTATGTTAGTTACGAGATGTAAATAAAATATTATACCTATGTTTTGAGAATTGTACTAGTTTACAATAAACTTATTCTTATTTTAACTAAATATGTTACTTAAAATAAGAATAAGCTTATTGTAAACTATTACAATTCTGAAAACATATCATAATCTTTTATTTACATCTTATAACTAACATAACAATAATAATTGTTTATTTTAAAAACACTCACTTTATAACAACATAAATTAAACATAGAAAAATAACCTAAACAACTATACTATTGATTTTCAATTTATAATTGTGTTATTCCCCTAAAAAATATAGTCTTTACACCTCCCCACTGTACACCTATTCACTAATTTTTTGTATGGGAAACCGTGTAAATCGAACACAAACCAAAATATGCAAAAATTAATATAAACAAATTCAATAGATACGAGGATGTGAGCATTCGAGCGAAAAGTGGCACATTTCCGAGCGAGGGACGCAAATGAAGCGCGACGCGGAGCGGCGCGCTTCATTTTCCCGAGATCGGAATGTGCCACTTTGAGCTCGAATGCTCACACTCGGTTTTAAGCATGATTCACAATAAAATAGAAAAAATATTAGTTAATATCGGTCTCTCTCACTCACACTTAAACGATTATTGTATCTTTTCGCTTTCTCTTACTCATTTGCTATAGTAAAAATGCGTTTTTTAACATAAAATCGAAATTTACTAAAGTACATTTAAATTTTTCATTGGAAATAGCAAAAGATAAACTAGACAAATGTAATGAATGCGAAGATGTGCACATTTGAGCGAAAAGTGGCACATTTCCGAGCGAGGGAGGCAAATGAAGCGCGACCCGGAGCGGCGCGCTTCATTTTCCCGAGATCGGAATGTGCCACTTTGAGCTCGAATGCGCACAATCGGTTTTAAGCATGATTTACAATAAAATAGGCAAAATATTAGTTAATATCGTTTTCTCTCACTCACACTTAAAAGATTATCGTATCTTTTCGCTCACTCTTACTCATTTGCTATGGTAAAAATAGGTTTTTAAACATAAAATCGATATTTACTAAACTGCATTATTCAAGACGGCCTGAGAATTATTATTATATTATTATCAAATTTTTAATAGTAAATAAAAAGGAGAGTTGTTTATAGATATGTCATAACATACACAATTTTTTATAACTTAAAAAAAGAAATAAAATTTTAAAACCTTAAAGTCATGGAAATTTGGGAAGTTAGTAGTAACCCCCAACATATGGTCCTTCGAACCGGATTTAAAATCAGTATTCCCACTCATTATATTATTATCAAATTTTTAATAGTAAATAAAAACGAGAGTTGTTTATAGATATCTCATAACAAACACAATTTTTGTAACTTAAAAAAAAATAAAAGTTTAAAACCTTAAAGTCATCGAAATTTGGGAAGTTAATAGTAACCCTCAACATATGGTCCTTCGAGCCGGATGTAAAATACGTATTCCCACTCATTATATTATCAAATTTTATCTGAAAAAATAGCTATAATTAAAGAATAGTTTAAAAGTACGTCAGCAGCGGCTGTTAACATCTAAGAAAGATACCCATAGTAGCCAAATCCGGGACACCCTGTATAAAAAACCGCATTGTTGCTCTATTTGGTCTCATGCGTTCGCACCCCCGGCCTATAACTATATTGGTGCTACTATTTTAAACACAACTGTACATTTTTCTAATTTGAAGCAGTAAAAGATTTATAATCATGATCGAACCGAACGAAATCTAAATGCTAATCGGCTCTCTTTAAAATTAGATGCTTGTGTGTGTAAGTGCGACGTCGTAAAAGCGCTTTTATTCTGCGAACGCCTTCGAAAAGCTTTCACCCGATTGCTTTAAGAATGTACTTGTGTTAATTAAGAATTCTTTCGATTGCAGGTTTGGTTTAAAAATCGTCGTGCAAAATGGAGGAAACGTGAGCGAAATGCAATGAACGCAATGAACGCAGCGGCTGAATTTAAAACAGGCTTCGGCACACAATTCAACGGTCTCATGCCAACCTTCGGAGACGAAACCTTATATTCTTCCTATAGTTACAACAATTGGGCGAGCAAGGTGCCCAGTCCGTTAGGGACGAAGCCCTTCTGGCCGGTGGTGCCCTCGAACCATCATCAAAGTCCGGTAAATTGCTTTAATTCGGCAACTTCGGTGGCTTCGATGACGGGCGCCGCCAGTTCGATGCTTCCGGGGGCGATGGGGACGGGGCTGACCACAACACCTGGAGCGGTGGCGGCCCAGCCTTGCCCGTACACCACCCCCGCCAATCCCTATTCGATGTACCACCACCGTGCTGCCGCCGAACCTTGTTCGGCCATGTCTTCGAGCATCGCCTCCTTGAGATTGAAAGCCAAACAGCACTCTGGATTTGTTGGGTATTCGAGCGTGAGTCCGGTGAGGACGAGTTCCGCGGGGTTGTCGGCTTGCCAGTATGCGGGGAGCGGAATTGGGGTTGGAGAAAGGCCAGGCTGAGAACACGAACAGCCCTTAGGGGCCGAATTAAAGCACGAAGACCAAGATGATTGATAAACTTTTTATAAAAAAAGATTATTGCGATTACTCGATATATGGTTAATTTTAGTGTGTAAGATTTCGTGCTCCAATCAGTGCATCGGTGATAATAATTTAGAATTGCAAAGGAACTATGCCAATCTATGGCTTGTATAGCAGTGGTGGTCAAACTTTTCGACTTTTCAGCGGGCAATGAATAATTGTGAAATATTTTAGAAATCTTTAGAAGTTTACAAGATACGAAATTTGATTATATTTACTTCGGAATTTTGATCATTTTTAGATGCAAAAGTAGTCTACCCTAATTTTACCATTTCGAAATCTACTGAAAAGTCTTCATCGATTCACTCAATAAAAGTATTCACGAGAAAAAGTTCAAAAATTATCTTTTCTGAATTTTTCCCCGACTGGAAATGTTTTAGTAAAGCATGCCAAAAGATTAATTGGAACCCAATTTGGTTTTCCAAACAAAAAGGGAGCCTAATTGTAACCTTGTCGGGTCCATATGAGACAAAACGAAATTGGTGTGCCAAAAAATTTCCAGATTAAGTTGTAAATCGCAAAGTCATTGAAAAAATCCAGCTATGGCATAGAATTGAATTTTTTGATTGATACTTAGTGACAGTAACTCAAAAGCCTGCCGAAGTTAGGCTGCCCCGTTTGGCCCACGTATGGACTTTGGACCTGATGAAAACCTAACTGAATTTTCTGATCAAAGCGCTTTCAAATCGCAATTGAATTTAGATGATTATAGAAATTGTTTATTTTCTTATTGTTTACAGAAACGAAACTATTTTTTCACGCACAAAGAGCCAGAGCCTCTTTGATCACAAGTTGGCCTAAATGCGAATGAGTGGATGGAAAACTTACTGAATAGCGTCATTAGAAAAAGCATGAAAAATAAAATTGATTTGTGGAAAAAAATGTTTAAAAAAAGTTTGGGAACATTGAGAAAAACTCAAATGAAAATCGACCTATCAGAATTAGTTTCTCAAGGCTCAAATCAAAAAAAAAATTTTTATAAAAATTTTTCGTATCGTTTAAAACGTTTTTCATCAATATGTAGCTTAAATAATTGGTGACGATTAAAAAAAACTCGTTAAAATTGCGATAAAAACTCATTAAACCGTTCAAGCGCAGCTCATTTTTCAAGTCGCTAAAACTCCAAGTTCTAGGCACTTTTAAGAAAAAAAAAAATTATGCACGATTAATCAGTTTTTTGCCCTCTACAATTTGAGCCCGGTCAGTAATTTTTCCGTACGGTAAGCCAAAAATTGACCTAAGAGGCGCTGACTCTTTTCTGAAAATTCTTTCAAGTCATAATGACAGAGCTTAAAAGCACTCAAACAGAGTTATGATTTTTGGCACAATTTTTAATTAGTTTTTTTTAATAAAATGTTTATTGCAAGGCATGGTAAAAATTATGGGATCGTATTTCTACCAAGCACTATATTTTTTATTTTTGGGCCATTTAACTTTGGATATTTTTGCAAAGTGAATCGAAGACTTTTCAAAAATGTATAATTGTTAGTTATTTGGTACTTGGACAATAAAAGGTTAGATGTTAAACTCTGAAACGTAGCAACGTTTTGTCGTTTGTATTTGGACATCCTCAGGAAAATCTATATATATATATATATATAGAGCTATATAAATCTATATACGTAAGCAATATGTAATTCATTTGGGCATGTCAACCATTTGCTATTTAATTAATGATTTTCTATATTTATCACAATGTAACTGTTTTGTTGATTTCCCTGAGGAAGTCGAAATACAAAAAACGAAACGTCGCAGCATTGGCGAATTTAATATCTAACCTTTTATTGCCCAAGTACCAAATAACTACTAGTATATATAAATATTAAAATTAATATGGACGCCATCAACAACAATTTTTAAAATTTTAAAACAAACAAAATATTATTAACTTTTTTAGATTCTGAAGTAATTGGGCTTTTATATCTGTACGTGAGTGATTTTCAGATGCCCAAAGTCGACATTTTGGCCACTTCTGCTATGTCGCAATAGATTGCGTTTCTAAAAATCTAAACAATAATGTGAATTAGTTTGGTCTCATAGCTGTACATTTTGTATATAATTTAAAGTAGACATTTAAGTGTCGATTTTAATAGTTCGTAGTTTTAAAATTGACATCCCGATAATAAATCAGTTCTTAGATAGTCGAAGGATCGTAAAAATCAGGAAGAGATCGCAAAGTGAATTATCTCGGCGCTATATATCAACTTTCCCCCCCTGATCATTAAATTTAAAAATTAATTAAACGTAAGAGTTCAGTATTAAATTATTTCTGCGGTCGCGGAATCATTTGCTCATAGCACGCGAAAAGAGAGAAGAAGTTACCAAACAGGTTTGTGCCACTTAATGCAGTTAGTTACCACGTGCCAACTACAACCAAAGATTTTATTAGATATGTAATTTATTTTTGAATAACGAAGGAAATGAATGAGATTGTTGAGTCACTTTTGATTCGAGTACAAAGGCTGCGCAGTGCAATGTAAATAAGTATAAGGGGTACCTTCGAATGTGTACTTACAAATCTGCTGTAAGATATTTCTTAGAAAACATAGCCAAAGCCAAATTATGTACCTAATTAATTCTATTATACTCTATGCATATCGTTTGTAATTGTTCAATCATTTTCAGTCATCTAGTCACAATAAAATTACTCCATTTTTAAGTGGAATTGGGCTTTTTTATTGCGTTCTTGCGACTTACAGATGTGAGCGGTTTAGTTTTGGGGCGAAAGCATGAGGGTGAGTATCTGAGTTGTTTGTGAGTATGAAAAAGTTTACAGAAAAATGTAAAATAATTAATAAACAGAAATAAAAGTTAATAGTTACTAAAAACAAATATTAAAAATTTATTTTACGACTCTATTTCGTAAGACAAACTGTTTCGAAAAGAAAATAATTAAACAAATTAAAAGTAAAATAAATGTAATTGTTTGAATATTTTTATTTATTTGATTTGATTTAATTTGATTTTAGTATTGCTTATTTTACAAATATTTTATTAAGTGCAATATTTTTTTTAGAGAAAAATCAAAAGATCTTGTTCTAATTAAAAATTGTTAATAACTTCTAATAATTTGAGATTTTTTTAAATTATAATTACTTTTGTACTATTTTTTAAAAAATTATTAATAATAAATAATGATAATAATCAAAGATTGATAATTAAAATACATTTGTAATAATCGAATATTTTTATTTTTTTTTATATTTTTTGTATGTTCATTCTTTTTAATACTAATTAATATATGTTAAGGTTTAATATACATATTTAATCAGTTCTGATCTGCGACACCAAACTAAGGGTAAGTTTATATATCATATCCAAACGTAAAGTCAGTAGAATAGTTTAATTAAAATATTTAAAGCAACATTTGGTAACAATTAAATAAAAAGTACAAAATTTGTTTTTAAATTTTGAAAAGAAAAACGATAAAATTAATTCCGTCAATTATTCTACGATTTTTTTAACTAATATATTTTAAAAAGGCCATCTTTTATTAATTAGGTATCTATATGAACTAAAAATATTTTTCTTTAACACGTTAACCACCGTAATGTTACAAAAAGAAATAATTGGGGCTCAATTTTTAAACTATAGTATAATTTATCCGTTTTGGGGTGAGCACGAGTTAAAGTAGTTCACTCGGATATTCATTATTTTACAAATTTGAAAAAATTGAAGTATTGTATTGAGCTCAGTACCTTTTATTTCTTAAAACAATCAAATTTTGGACGAATTTTAAAGCGAGATATTGTTAATTAAAACGTACATATGTAACATGCAATAGATCAGAGAAGTATATAAACAAGACATAGTTTCGTTTATATTTCGAAAATTTTTCTTAACGATTTTTTTAAAAACTAATATGTTGTAAACATAGTTGGAAAAATTTCAATGTCATGAATAATGCAATTGTCATTTTTTTTTAAAAGGGAATGGGATATTAATTCGACTGTATATACCAGGGGTGGCCAAGCTCCTTGATAGTCCGAGTCATTTTTCAAAATTTGAAATTTTTTGCGAGCCGCAATTAAATACGTATTTAAAAGGTGTGCAAAAAAGGTATTACAAAAATTTTTTTTACAGAAATTATATTTATTGAAAACATAAATAAAAGTACAAAATATGAATATTAAATTTAAATATTAAAAATTAAACACATTTATTTTACTTCTCTTGATAATTCTTTAAAATTTCGAGAGCCACAAGTAGTCATTCAAAGAGCCGCATGTGGCTCGCGAGCCCCAGGTTGGCTACCCCTGCTATATACTAAATTATAATTTTTGAAAGGTAGTGGGCGGATAGGCATCAAAGCTTGGCAATTGATCATGATCAAATGGCATTTTCAAATTATTTATATTTTCAAACAGTAACACCAATAAAAGCGCATATATACACAAAGTCTAATACAGTGGACCCCCGATAATCCGGCCCTCGGCTAATCCGGCACCCCCTGTAATCCGACATGGTCTATTATTTATTATGTATTGAATATTTTTTTGACAATCTTCTTTTCTCAAGAAAATAATATCAATACCAATAAAATGAATATTTTTGGCAAAGTTCTTGAACCAAGAAATTCTTATTTGGACAATAGTATTTTTTAGAGCAAATTGCTGCTGACACACAGATAAGTCCAGAAGATTTGGAAACCTGGTGCCGTGGAATGGATAAAGATGAAAATATTTTTGATGCAATGTCTGACCAAGAGATTATAACAGAGATTTCTAATAAAACAATAAATGAGGAAGATGACGACGAAGTAATTGCAACTACTCCACAAGTGACAGCAGAAGATGCAATTAACGCCTTTGAGCTGGGTTTGCAATGGGCTGAAGCAAATGGTGCATCTTACAACGAACTTCTACTTTTAAGAAGACTGAGGGACAAAGCTTTAATCTCGCGTTTCAACAACGTTAAACAAAAAAAAATTGATGAATATTTTCATGCTTCTTAAATTGATTGACTCATAATTTTTGATTATTTGTATGTACATTTGTTTGTACACAATTATTTCCTAATGTAAAGTCTTAATGTAAATAAAACGTAAGCTCTCTATTGTGTTGTTTAATTTACTAAATTTGACATATATGTACATAATGAAGTATGATTCGTACTTCAGGGTACATAATATGTATATAACATGTGGAATCTTATCATTGGATCTGTAATTTGTCGGATTACAAGGTACCCTTTCGTAAAAAATTCCGAACTATAAGGGGTCTTAGGCAGTAGGGGGAAAGTGGCATGAAACAGCCAGTTTTAAAAACAGGGATAAATAATATAGAAGGACATAAATAAATCAATTTTTTTTTAAATCTGTAATTGTTCATGCATTTATGTACGTAATGTCATAAAACATTTTTCAAAATTAACGATATTTTTCGACTTCTAATCATTTATAAAAAAAATAAAATTTGGCTTTTACATAACCTATAGGTATTGAAACAGCCAACCCAATTTTGAAAAAGCCATGTTCTTATTACAAGATTAAAACTGCACATTAACGAAGATATTATTTAATAATAATCTTAAGCTATAATTTTAGATCTTATATAATTATAAAACGTTTAAATAACGCAAACTCTCGATAAAATATTTACTTACATAAATCTAAGAAACTGTCAAAATTTGACGTTTGAGATCAATCATTGCAAAACTTAAAACGTTTTTAGCAAAAATAATGCAATTTCCTTTATGCCACAGGATTTATATGCCCAACCATTACAATTTTGCATCGTACCACTTTGATTGCTGTTACTACAATTATTATTGCATTTTATGGAATTAAAAGGTGGCTGTTTCATTACACTGCAGTCCGGCTATTTCAAAACATATTCTCTCAAGAAACCAAATCTCGAAAATTACTATGAAATCAAAGATTAGTCTACAAAATATATACGTTATTAGAAGGCCTAATATATCTATAAAATTATAGTGTAATCATATTATTATTAGTTTTGTACGTATAGGCGTTAGAAAACAAATAAACTGAACTCAAAACCTTACTTTTGACGACAAAATCTTCAATACGTCGTATCGGCGCCGTTTATTGACGGTGAACGGTCAAGTATTGGTAGTGTTCGTATCTTAATAATAATAATAAACATTCGTATGAAATCTTACGCGTAATTGATAATATTAAAATTCAAAACTTTTTATGCACGTACTCTTAATCGACAAATTCGCTAATCCAACTCTGCCGTGCAAACTGTTTGTCGGATTACCGGGGGTCCACTGTATGTACTATACATCTATATTCGGTATTGACAGCGTTGCCACATTTACTTTCTTTAAAGGTGCGATGGTATTAGTACGCCCCGTATATAAACGGATTTATGAATCAAGTACACTCTCTGATAAATATAAAATACTCGGCCAATGAATATATGTACATATATATATATATATATTGAAATTAAAATTTTTGAAAGGTAGTGGGAGGATAGACATCAAAGCTTGGCAATGATCAATTGGCATTTTCAAATTATTTATATTTTCAAACAGTAACACTAATAAAAGAGCATATACAATATACACAAAGTCTAATATGTACTATACATCTATAGAGCATTCGGTATAAGCATTGACAGCGTTGCCACATTTACATTCTTTAAAGGTGCGATGGTATTAGTGCGTTCTGTATATAAACGAATTTATGAATCAAGTACACTATCTGATAAATACAAAATACTCGGCCAATGAATATATTAAACTCTTTGTAGCTCCGATCGTCACGAGTGAACTACCTTAAACTGTTAATTTTGAAAAAAAGCGGAAAATGTCTAAGTTTCTCTTCCATAATTCAAAAATGTTGTTTCCTCAAAGATGCACCGCGCTCAAAAATTTATCAATTCCATCCCTACGACTCGGAAAAGGCAAAGCTCTCCTTTTATGCGCGTGCCGAACAAATGTATCAAAAGAATATTAACTGCCGGTGCTATTTTATTAGCCAGCAATGCATTGTAATGTAAATGCACTTTACGTAATTTTCGGCAGCGAACTCGCTCCATCAATCACCGCGTTTAAATAATTCGGTTCGCTTTAGTTTAATATCGATCCCTTTCTAACTACATTTATTTTGCATTAGGACGAAAGAGAAGGAACGGCGAGTGTAATTAATTTAATGAAGAGAAGCAGTTAATCACGGAGGGACTGATTAGTGCCTGCACAGTTTAGTCTTCCGAGTAGTAACAGCCGTTAATGTCAAGTCTAATCAAATTCTCCTCTATTCGCTAGTTTTACACGAATTTCAATTCGCCGAGAAAAAATTTCAAACCATTTTGTAATAGAAGAACATCTGATAGTGAAGGGCTTAATTTTAGGGATTGTTTTAATAAATGGGCACGAACTCAGATGTTTTGGGGGGGCATCCGCCTAATATTATGGTGATGCATGTATGATGCGAGGATTACACTTGCAATAAAACCACCCCCGATACATATCAGTGCAACCTCAATATGTTTGCAGCATTTATTTATGGTCCGAACTGGTGACAGTGCTCCACCCACAAAGGGCTTTCGCAATAATACATATAAATGTGTGTTGTAGTATTAACATAATGGAATTATAAGTTCTATTCGAGTTTACATATGTTGCTTTGATTAAAATTTGGGACCGAAGCCGTCCTGATTTGAATTAAAGGCATTTGTGACGAAAAGGGTCAACTGGGGGCCAAAAACCTCATGATATAAAAATTTTATGCCCGTTTCATTTATTGCCGTCGCTCAATGATTGCCATAGTGCAAAATAAATACATCTAGCTCTCGATTTACACGGTTTTATAAAATTTAATCTCCTCCATAAATAAATGAGTAGCTACCGCAACTAAATTTTTTGTTATTGTGTCATTTCTTATGTAATAGTGTATAATAGTCTTAAAAAATGAGAATGCCAGAATTGTAATTTTAAGAAAAACAAAGACATTCAATTTGGTAAATATCGATTTTATATTCGAAAATCACATAGCAATCACCATAGCAATGAGTGGAAGGGAGCGAGAAGATACAATAATCTTGTCAGAGCAAGTGAGAGGGAACGATTAAAATTATTCAATTCATTTTTCGTCTAAATTTGCTTAAAATATTGTGAATCATGCTTAATACCGAGTGTGCACATTCGAGCTCAAAGTGGCACATTTCCGATCTCGGGAAAATAAAGCGCGCCGCTCCGCGTCGCGCTTCATTTACCTCCCTCGCTCGGAAATGTGCCACTTTTCGCTCGAATGTGCACATCTTCGTATTTATTGTTTGCCTTAATTAATCTTTTCACTTTTAAATCAAAAAATTAAATTTAGATGAGTAAATATGAATTTTATGTTCAAAAAATGATTTACCATATCAATAAGTGGAAGTGAGCGAAAAGATACGATAATTTGTAGGTGCGAGTGAGAGAAAACGATTAAATTGATTATTTGTTTAAGTTGTTGTCCTAAATTTTGTTTATCATGCTTAAAACCGAGTGTGCACATTCGAGCTCAAAGTGGCACATTCCGATCTCGGAAAATGAAGCGCGCCGCTCCGCGTCGCGCTTCATTTGCCTCCCTCGCTCGGAAATGTGCCACTTTTTGCTCGAATGCGCACATCTTCGTATTTATTACATCAGTATAAATAATTAGCACAAATAAATATGTGTTTTACTTAAACCTATTCATTATTGGTTATTAAAATATATTTCTTATCATTGAACTGTCATAAAGTGCCATTTTGTGGATTTTATTTCATTTTATTTTTGGAGTATGGCAAACCCCATCAGGTATGGCATGTGACATTTCGGCACCTAGTGTGCGGAAGGTTAACTTAATCTCAAACCTAAGAAAAGAGTAGGCCGAAAGTACGCACTTTCCACACTCGTGCAAAAAAAAGACGAAACCTTATCCTATTTTACAAACGAGGAAAAATCGGTCACTACTACCGCCGCATGGCGGTCGAAATTTCAACTTTCGCAGCGGGTATTACAACAAATACATTTTTCCAAGACCGGCCACGAAAGTTTGATTTTTGGTTTAACGTTAAAAAAAAATTTATAATCTTAAATTAAAATAAACTTTGTTTTAAAGATAATTAATAGCCACTATTTTAACAAAGTTTTTGACTCTATATCTTATGTTTTAAATGAGCCATTCTTGTATATACAATATATACCTATAAGGTACAAGCACCGGTTTTGGACACCATACGAGTTGTGGACATTTTACACTTTATTTTGACATATGAGATATACAAGAATAATCGATAATACTATAAAGTGCAATTAATGTATTTTTAAATACGATAGAAACATCAGTGATGTTTTTTTTGGAATTTTACAAGTTATTGTATCAAAATTATGCAAGTGTCTAAAAGTGAGCTTAACGTATCCAAAGCCGGTAGTTTTACTCTATATATATATATACCGGGTGTTTCATATAAAGTGCCAGGAGTTTATAATTCCTAAAATAATAAAAATTTCTAAAAAAATACAAATATAAATTTTTTTAATTTATTTGTTTTATCCACTAGCAAAATACAAATTTTGTATTACTTTCGGTTTTACCGAAAATGGTGTCAACATTCCTATCTTAAATAGAAAAGTATTAGTTTTTTTAGATAATTGGATAGAGCTTTCGAAAAATATATACTAAGTTACCATTTAATTAATAATTAATTTAAAAAAAATTTTTTGTTTACAATTGTGTTTCAGCTTATAACTTCTAAGCTCATAAGAATTTCAAAAAAGTGCGAGTATAAAAGGTTCTTTAATTTATAGGATCTATGTACTGGCATTAATAGAAATTGCTTAATTTAAAAAGTAAAATTTTTTAATCAAATATTTAAAAAAAATTAAATTTATTGATTAATTAAATGGCAACTTGTTATACATTTTTGAAAAGCTCTCGACGAGTTCTATCCAACTATTTTAAAAAATATCCTTTTATTTAATATAAGAAAGTTGACACTATTTCTTTTATAACCGCAAATGAAACAAAATTTATATTTATGTTAGGGCATAGATCCAATAAATTGAAAACACTTTTATACTTCCATTTTTTTAAAATTTATTTTTAGGTTAGGAGTTATAAACTCGTGGCACTTTAAATAAAACACCTGGTATATATATATATATATATATTCATTTTTCAAAACGGTTATAACGATATGCATAACATTTTGTATTTAAAAAATAAAGTTTTATTCTTTAATTTCGTCTAGATAAGTGTCATCGCGAAAAAAATGCGTTTTTATACAAATTTTTTTTTCTAGCGCCATCTTGTTAAATATTAAGTACCAGTAGGCTGAAATATTCCTACATTGACACACAACAGATGGCACTACATGCAAATCTATACATTTCGGTACCTAGGCGACCGAATGCCATAATATTCTCACGACAAAATCGAAAGACGCGAGCAAATGATTCATACTGCAATTTGCAAAATCAAAAATTGAATTAATAAAAAACACGGTCCTTGTTTTATTTTATATGGGTTTATTTACCAAATTTGTGCTTCATTACCGAATATGTACTAGCTAAACTATGCTGTTGTATTTAAAATAGTAAAAAAAAATCGAAAAATTAAAATACCATAAAAATGCTACGTTTGTCTGTTATCGCTCTCACTAATTAAAACGCAATTTAATTGAAACCGTTGCCCATCTTGAAAATGTGATTTGTTAATCGAGTAGGAAACGCTTTAAATGTAGTTCACTTAAAAATTTTAATTTATCTATAGTTTCTAGTACCTTTTCAACAAAATCTTACTATAAGTGAAAAAGAGATTTATATCTTCCAGTTTTATTTGAGGTTCTTAACTTGATTGCTTGGATATACAGAGGAAATGGCCACGTTCGAGGCAGAAACTCGTTAGGAGCGGATTAGATATCCAATGTACCGTGCATCTACAATGGAACCACATCACATTTCGTTTACAGCTGTCATTGTTTCCCTTCTGCCGTTTTCATTTAAAATATAAATTCGTAACTTCATTTATTTGACCACAAATTTTACTTTGGTTCGCCCTTAATTTAATGGAATCCCACTTTCTGTGAGATGTGGCTTTTCGGGATTTGAAACGGAAAGCTTTATATTTAAAGTATGACCCGGAATATTTTTCTAGCAACTTTAGTCATTAAAACGATTTTAATTTTATCGTCAACTTTAGTTTTGTAATTAACGAGCCAATCCCTTTAAGAGATTTAATTGACTGAATGGAGTCGAACTTTAAAATCTTTAGTTAACTTGGAGCGGAAGTTTAATTTTCTTGAGTGATCACTTATTGCAAAAGCTCGGAGTTAGTTTGTTTAGCGTTTAATGTAATTCTGATTGCAGCTCTTCATTCTCACAGCCGAAGAGTGGAAAAATAATGCCCGCTGCTGGAAATTGAGAAAAACTGCAGTGGGACTAATTCTATTTCTTTTTTAAAGTCAACGTTAACCTAAGTCGTGTCTTTAAGGCATTCATTCCAAATTCAACCAAGACGAGAATTTTTAAAAGATGAATTTTAACATTGGTGATTAGCTACGAAGCCAAAATAGTAAAAACGTCCATTGCAATGTTGTTTTAAAAAACAAATAATTAATTTCGTTTTTTAGAACCCAAAGCGAATAACTAAAATCTAAACGCAAATGATTGTACAGTGCTCGTCAAAGGAGAATGGACATTCGATTTTAACATGGGATGTTAAAGATCTGAAAGTTAGAGGACCAATATTACATTGAATTAAATTTGCTATTTTTAAACTTCATTAAAACTTAGTGTTTTTGCAAATAAATTTAGAATAGTAAAAAATCTTTAAAAAAATTTGCAATAATAGCAGGCTCCTCCATCCCCTACACATGCCCTTATCCTCAACTAGCTTTTAAATTAAAATAATATTTTTAAATTGTTATAAAAAGTAAATTTGGAAATTAAAAAAATTAAAAAAAATTGCAGGCTCCTCTACATACTGTCGTCAGACAGAAGCTGAAAAATACAAAAGTGTATTAGAAACAATGTTTTAAAATACAAATGATTAAACTAAACTTTGTCGAAAATGGTTTTTTACGGAATAAAAACGTCCTTTAGAACGCAATGTTCGCCGTAAAAAGCCGCACGGTTAGCCATTTAAGTCAAAACGCATTTTTCGTGCAAAAGTGGCATACGTAGAATATAAACGCAAATTAACCTAAATTTGGGGGGACGCACAAGTGATCAATCAGAAAAGATCACAACGCAAAACCTTATTTTTTGAACAGAATGCCCAAAAGAACCCACCCCTGTAAACGCAATAGATGTTCCCTCATAAGAAACTCCTCAACTATTATGCTTATGCCGCAAAACTGACCTTTTATTAAGTCAAAGCGCAAAGTTCTTCAATCTTTATACAAAATACGCAAGAGTGGCTTAAATAAAGGCCGAAACGCAAAATGTGCAGACTATTGCGAAAGTTCTTTAAATTAAGAACTAAATCGCAATGATACTGCAACGATAAGTCTAATATAAGATACCTGAAAATTTGGGACATATCTAATCCCCCTCTTCTGCCACTCTTAAAAAGATTGAAAATATTTACTAAAAAAATTAAAAGTTGAAGTATGCACCCCAAACTTGTAAAAATCTTATTAAGAGTGGTAGCATTTTAGAAAGAACGCGAAATCTAAGGGTGCCCCAATGGCCAGCTAGCGTGGACATGGGGCGGTACATATTTACAAAAAATACACAGATATTCAACAGTTTTTTTTTGCACAATCGCATCTGAACCAATCCATATTTGAGAAAATAACAATTTAATGTTTGAATTAAAATTAAGAGAATATTGCAAAGATTGGTTGTTTAGCAAACTGTGCAAAAGTTGAGACAATAAAACGGAAATATTCGCCCTGATTGGGTTTTGGTGTTACAATAAATATAAAAAATTAAATTGGCGAGGGGGCCAAGGGAACCTTAAGAAAAACAACATTGCACCGAAAACCCAATAGTTGGAATATGTTCCGATTTGCAAAAAGTCAAAAACTACTTGCAGCTTCATTGTCTCAACGCAGAAGCTTTCAGAAGTTTGGAATTTAGTTCAAAAATAATATCTTTGAATAAAACCACCCTTTTTGAAAGCTTCTATACACAAATATAAAAAGAAAGAAAGAAATTACAGGAGTGAACTGATTTTTAAGAACAAAACAAACATCTAATTCTGAAAGACACACTTTCAGAAATTTTATTTTGTTTTGAACTTAATTTAAAGCAAATGCCATTTTATTGTTATACAATGATTTAAACAGTTTTCCACTGAATTAATTAAAATAAATAAGCTTTGTTTCAAAAAAGAAATAACTGTAATGCACTAATGAAACCATTCATTGGTAACAGCCAAAATTATAATTAAATTTTAGATATAAGTTTGAATTAACTATAATTAAAAATATAAACTTTTTTTAATTTTTTCCAAAGTTCAAACTTTGTTTGATGTTGACAGAAGTTATTCTAATAATGTATAAAAGCATTGGTTGAAAATTTTAGTTTAGACAAACTAATAAATCATCAGTTTAGCTATTTGTTTACACAAATAAATTTTTATATCCACTTATTACAAAATTATAGAAATGAAATGTATTATCTATTTATTTATTGTAAAAATCTTTAATATTGAAACATTTAAATGAATTTCAATAAGGATTTGTTAAATAATTTTACAGAGATACCTACATAAGTTCCATTACATTTATTAATTTTGATAACAATTATTATTGTTAAGTTATATAATTATTAAAAATATATTCTATTATTTAAAATGTGTTTCCATAGGTAATAAAAATGTTCTCTTCGATAATATTATTTGTAAACTAATATAAAAGCCTCAAAGTTTTTAACTCAGCATTTACAAAATTATTCAAACAAAAAACAAAGTTATTCAATAATTAATTAATAGAAAATTGTCAAAAATAAATTTAATAATCGAATAAATATAAAATTGAAAAAATAAATTAGATGGCAATAAAGTAAATGAACAAACCAATTGTAGAGGTGGAGTCTTAGTCCTAAAAGTAAAAGCGCATAAAAAAATCTTCTGACTATCATTAAACAAAATTCAATTAAAAAGCATTGCAAATATAATACAAAGTTTTAATAAAGTCATGAAGATTTGAGATGAATCAGTATTGTACTAAAAAGTTTTCGGTGCCTGAAGAGCATTCTGAACGCAGAGAAACAATAAATCCGGCCCACCCTCAACGGTAATTCAAGTGTATCATCCCCGAAATTGATTAAATAAAATAAGACTCCACCATCCAGTTCACTGCCTGCAATAAGAAAATTTCAAAGGTACTCACTGGAAATTGGCTCGTTCGTCCTTTTCCATGGTCCCTAACGCTGGACGGACTTACCTGACGTCCAGTTAAAGATCTCTTGGCACCAGGGGGTAGTTGGCTGACCCTGGTGCGGCTTTCCACAACCCTCCTTTTCTTAACCATCAGCTACCCCTCGAAGAAGACGTTTTAAATGGAAACGCGCGATATTTTTATTTAAGGGACCACTACTTATACTGGGAGGGCAAACACTCGTTTAAAGAACTACGATAGCAAACGATAACCGCGGTAGTTTAAATATCTTCGTTACCATGCTGAAATAAATCCAAAAAGATTAATTACACTTGTCAGTTAGTCGTTGTGACTATAATTAATAAGTATTAATAAATTAATATTTATTAACTATAGTCACAACTAGAGTTCCAATTAAAATTTGTTTAATTTTGATTAGAACTCTTAAAATTAATTGAATTGGTTAGTATCACAAATACATTGAACTATATTGAGCAAAAAATCAAATGAAGCAATTGATCCAAATACTATTTCAACAAAATTAATATTTCATTAATGCCCATAAGTATTAGAAATAAAAATTAAATGTTCTATGATTGCATTTTCATAACACACTAAAATTCAATGTCTTTAGGAATAGATTTAGGACTGTGAAAAGTACTAAAGAGATGCATTTTAAATAAATAAAAATTAAGACATAAAATGAGCTCAAACAGAACCAGCTCTGAAGATGATAATACACCACTGGATACACAAAAATAATTGTACAAAAGCAATTATTGATAAACACTTAAATAACATAAAGTTAATTACAGCACCAACCACTTGGAGATCTGAAAATTAAATTTAAAAACAAATTTTTGAAGGTGCAAAAGAGATGGTCAGCTTTTGAAAGCTCTCATGATAATACTCCATCTCCAGCTATCCAATGGAACTTAAACATCTAAGTAATTTAAATAAACTACCTTAAAGATCAAATGTCATCTTTTTCGAATCTGTGATATTCTTTGAAACCAATGTTTTAAAAGTGGTCCTGATATTTCTATCTTCAATATGCTGCACAAAAGCCGAAATTATCATTAAGTTTGTTAGTTAATATTAAACTTAGTTATTTACAATAATATGAGGCTAGCTGTTTATAAAAATATTCCCTATATAGCTTTTTATAAAAAAATGCTACTAGCACTAAATAAATTAAAATGAAGTGTTCATACAACAGGCATCAAACATCTTCAGCATACATAGAAAATTAATTTTTTATAATCAAAATTTTGTACCCAAAGCTTTAATATTATACAACTGAAGATCTATTATTGAATTCAAATGTTAAAACTCAAAACTCTTCTCAATTTTAAATTTGAAGGAATTATAAACATGAAGCCAACAAGAATTGCTATTTACCTTAAAATAATAGTGGAATGGTTATATGGAAAGCATCGAAAATCTTGTTGGAAGCTGCTCTGTATCTTTAGTTATTGATTTCCTCACATGTGGATTACATGTAGTACATTTACCTAAAAAAAGTCTTCTGTTAATAACATGTATACAACACCAAACATAAACAAGCGTACAAAGTGAATTGCACTTTTGCTTTAATTACATCTTAAACTTCTAACAATAGTATTTTGTAATTTAAAGAAAAAACAATAATTCAATCTTCAATTGAAATTAAAATAAAATAAAATAAATTCCAAAATTAAACTCGACTCGGCTATTATTAAACTTGTTTAACAAAATTTTATACAAGAATAGTTTAATTGTAAATGTGTAATGCCTTTGGGTACATTTCGATAAATGCGTTAAACTGTTCAAGCGACTGCTCTTATCTTTTAAAATTGATTAGGCTGCATTAATTTCTTGGAGTTTTATACTTTGATATAGGTACACAGTGTTTCATTAAAATGATACTAATTGTTAAGAAATTTTAGGAATTTAGTTCAAGTTATTATTACTAAAAAGTTAATACTCAAAGATACTAATTTCCTAATTGTCCTATTAACTTAAGTAAATAATAGAAAACAATTATACCACAGAAGTAAATAGTCATCTTCTTTGATCTGTGATTTGCTTTGAGGCTGTCGTCCTAAAGGTGGTCTTGAAATCTCCATTCATAATGTTCTGCAACAAACCCAAAAAGATTATTTGACATTGTTAAGACATTTTTAACTAAGAACTTATAACTAACAATCCTAATTATGTAAAAAAGTGCTTTCGTTTAACTGTTAAAACAACGCTCTGTAGAATAAAAAATACACCCATTTGTATCCCACTTAACTTTTATAAATATGTTATAAAGTGAGTGGTACTTTGTTTCTCTTTAACACATTATACGTGACAAAGAAAATTGTAAATTTAAATCTGAACAATGCAAGTTCAGTTTTAATAAACAAAGCTGTGCAATAATTCATGTTTTTTAAATATAATTAAAACCAAAAGTAAATTAGATAAATCGCCCTGTATTTTAACGAATGTATTTACAATGATAGGTTTTCTATTTTCAATCTGTTGTTTATGGTAAAAATTTTAACAAATTGCCCGTAATTAATTATCCATGTAAAAAATTATACAACGAAAAGTATACAGCCACCCACTTACTTAAAATTTTCCAAGACACAACAAACGAAGTTGTTTGTACAAAGTTGCACTTCTAACTAAAAAGATGACTAAGATTTTTGGCTGTTTTAACTTTCGAAATTCGAGCAGGTAACTATATCAGAAGTGCAGTCGTTTTGATAAGCGAATTTAACGATATCAACTTTCGCCGCATGCACAAATAAATTTGATTAAAATAATATTATTCTAGAACGCTCTTTGAAGTTCGAAAACCTTTGTTTTTGTTATTAAACCAAAGCTGTGTATAATATTAATTTCAAAAATACAACCTGATACAGTCAGGACCGGATTTAAACTTGATGAGGCCCCAACCTATTTGAGATATGGGGCCCTATATAAGTCCAGATATTATATATCAGTGCCAAATATAATTTCTTGTGGGCCCCCAAGAAAGTGGGGATCCTAAGCTATAGCTTGTTTAGCTTATACGTAAAGCCTGCATTGGACACAGAATTTCCAAACTGAGAAACGGCCTCCCTGACAAGTATGCAATTTTGGACTTAAGGCTTTTGCTGTTATTAATGCTTAAGTACTAATCATACATCTCAGACGCTTTTACAATTTACAATGTACAAATAAGCCCGTTCCTGGAAATTTTAGTTTTTATCTTATTTGTGAAATTTAAAACCCAAATTGTATGTCGTTAGCGCTAATAATATCAATTAATAATTATTTGGAGTCTCATTAATACGTTGACGAAAAGTAAGAATATGTAAAAATTAAAAAAAAAATCAGTTTAAATTTAAAAATTGCCCAACGCGGTTTATGCCTTATATAAATACAGTGTAAGCTCTCTAAAACGAAACGCAACGGATGGAATGCTTTCTTTCGTTAAAAAGAGTGTTCGTTATATGGAGATTCAAGACAAAGACCGTGTAAGGGCGCTAATACATTTTTTTTAATATTTATAACCAGGTGTACGCCAATTTTTAAAAACTCTATAGTTCTTTATAGTTTATTATTTTGGCCTGACGTGTTCTGCTAAGCCAATACTAGTTTGTATTTTAATAATTCTATGCTTGGCTGAAAGATTTTTGAATGGTATAATTAAGTGCAACAAAACGTATCGTAATCTAGTACTGGTATCATTTTTTTTCTGTGGAATTAGTACTTGATCAAGTGCGATACAAATAAAACCTCAATGACCCATAAAATAAATGGCGTTCCTCAGCCGTCATTGTATGTTAAAAAGTTAAACTCATTATACTTTTTTCTGAACAATTTAATTGTAATTAGTAGTAGATGTTTTTGACATTGAAAAAATACTATCTTAAATAGATAATGAAATTAAAGCAATATTCTTTGTCGGTTTATTAAAATAGTTTCTAGTGATCGGGTACTCGGGTAGACCGATCTACTACTACTCTTGATTTTACCGTGATCGGGAATTGAGTAATTAATTTGAAATATTAATTTTATTACTAAAAAAAATTTTAATCAATATAAAAAAATAAAGGAATTTCAATAGATAGATATATTTTAATAGTTGTATTTCGTACAACACAACAAAATAGTGATCGGGTATTACACCTCTTACCTTATTACAAAAAAATTAGGTAATTCCTAAAATATGAGTTGAGGTAGGCTATAAAATCGATTTACTCGATAAGCTAAAGGTATTTTTAAGAAAATAGAAGACGAGCTTGTATTAAAAAAAGCCGGTGCGTTGGCAGTTATACTCCTTTGGCGCGACTCAATTAAATATAACCACGTGTATAAATTATTATAATTAAATTCAAGAAATACAAGGATGTGCACATTCGAGCGAAAAGTGGCACATTTCCGAGCGAGGGAGGCAAATGAAGCGCGACGCGGAGCGGCGCGCTTCATTTTCCCGAGATCGGAATGTGCCACTTTGAGCTCGAATGTGCACACTCAATTTTAAGATCGATTCACAATAATTTAAGTCAATAAATTAGACGAGAAATTAATAGAATAAATTTGGTCGTTTCCTCTCACTCGCACTGACGAGATTTTCGTATCTTTTCGCTCCCTTCCACTCATTGCTATGGTAAAAACGTTTTTGCATATAAATTTAATTTAAATTTATGATTCGAAAGAGCAAGGAATAAAGTAAACAAATGCAATAAATACGAGGATGAGCGCATTAGAGCAAAAAGCGACACTTTACCGAGCGACGCGGAGCGGCGCGTTTCATTTTACCGAGATCAGAGTGTGCCACTTTAAGCTTGAATGTGCACACTCGGTTTTAAGCCCGATTCACAACAATCAATTTACTTTCTTAGCGGTTAACTTCATACTGTACAATTTTCGTTAGCCGTGCGCACGCAACTTCCGTTGCCTTCAACGCGCCAAAAGAAGTACAACTTCAAAAATATATAATTATAATATTCGTTATTGAAAAAGGTAACGCGTAGAGAGTAGAAGAAAAATCCACGAAAACAATTTGATGAAGATAAAAGCTCAGGTAAAGAGCGTCGACAAATAGATCAAACTCCAGGCGATCCGCAATTGAGTAGAAAGCTTTGGTAATGATCTCCTTTGAGCCCTGGATGAGGCAGATATAAATTTGTGGCGTTTTCGCTAACTCCGGAGTCGGGGACAAAATGGCGGTCCCCTTCTAAAGCGGGTTTCCATGGAGACCTCTTCCTTGCGCTCCGGAATGTGATTATAATATATCTAAACGGCAATAGAATCGTCACAGTCGTTGAGGCGTCGCGCAAGGAAGTTTCCAAGTGGAATGGGACGAGAGAACGAGAACTCTGGAACCGGTAGGACTAAATTAAGCGAGAAATCTTTGCGTGCATAATTAGGGGCAACGAGTCGTGTCAAGCTTATGCAGATATTTTCTGCCTTTGCTAGCTGATTGATGAATTTTAACGGAAGCCTGCCATTGAGGAGCAAACACATAACTTCGACAAAATTTCGCATTAACAGTTTAATTAAGTTTGTTTTAGATAATCCCATTGTTGTATTTGTAGGTAACATTGTTAACTTATTTAAGAGTTGATAAGTTATTGGAGCGCAATTTTGACTCGTCCGCTCGGGATCTAAATACCCACGGAACGGTTTTCAAGAAAGTACCATTGAATAACTAAATTTTGAAAATTTTACATATGATTACATTGATGCCCTCCAAGGGTTTTAAATAATTTATTATAAATTGGTAAAACAAGTTACAAGTAACTTAATACAAAGTGGACTGTCTTTGCATATTATATTTTAATAAAAAAATATTTTGTTCAAACTTTAGATATGTATAGTGGAGTTCGGATATAGTATAGTGCCCGTTATAGTGAACGCTACTTCAAGTACCGAAAAATTTTAAAACAATCTAATTTACTTTAAATAAAAACAATAAAAAAAAATAGTTTTTCTTTTATAGTGAACCCTGTATATAGTGATGAATTTTTCCAATAGGAGAGACCGGGGTTGGAAGTCACCATTTTTTTCTTTTGCATTTATAGAGCCCATGATCTTAATTCATCAATGACATTTATATATCACTAGATAGTGTATTTATTCTAATTTAAGAAAAAATAAAAACTTTTTCTCTACCATTATCTAAAGAGGAACATATTATAATTTTTATAAAAAAAAAGAAGTGTGACTTTTAACCCGTGTCAGGGATGGTTGTCAGACGTTAAATAAAGAGTAAAATACAAAACGAGAAACAAATACCTATTCTATTCTAACCTATTCTATCTAACGAACTTAGGTTATGGTAACAAAAATGACAAATGTATAATTACAGCCAATCGTTTATGTAGGAAAAACCCTAGAAACCAATAAAAAAGGCCGCACATATTCATGGTTGCTTTGCACTTGTGATTACTAGCCCCCGCTAACTTGAGACAACCTTCCCTAAATCAATTTTAAACAATTAACTCCCAAAATAAATTTAAATCAATGATCATTTAAAAAACCATATAATGATATCAGGAAACATATCTTAAACATCATAAATACACGAATAGATATATCACTATGCAAAATTTAATTATACTTATGAAACTCAACAAAGATGCGCAAAAAATTACTTTCACTGTACAAAAAAAAACAAACGCATATATTTCTTATACGGTAGTTCAAAGCGAACTGAAGTGAAGTACGCAAGGAGGTATTGTGCTCGGGCTTCTTTGACACGGGTAAACAAATTTATTAATTCATTAGATTTTCTGTTATGGTTAATGTGACAACCTACCCGTGAGACAACCATACCCGGTCTCCCCTACGCATAATCTGAACTCCCATGTATATATCTAGATTTGTATATGTTAATAATCAGTTGATTTCAACTAATTGTAAGTGAAATAAAAACAGCATCAGTTATTGGATTAATTTTTTATAATTTCAAGTATGTATTTACTTTTCATATTGGGCTGCTTTACAAAGTAAACTATTTTAAGGTTGATGTGCACCCCACAACTTTTAACCTGCAAGTTCAAAGTTAATCAAATTTAACAGTAAGGTAACTTATGCAAATAAGACCCGGTACCCCATACGGCCCAGTTTTCAAATTTTTCGCTTTTTGATTTCAAATCGCTGTCAAAGCTCGTATATGTTACAAGAGAAAGATTGTTACTTTTATTTTGAAGTTTAATATAAATAAACATTTGAATACGAAGTATTGATGCATTTTTTTCAAAAACCTATTAATTATCCCTTATAAATTTAAGGTGGGCCTTATTTAGGTCCGTTACCTTAGTAGAACAAAATATATATTTATTTCCAGTGATAGATCATATAAATTAAAAAAAAAACTATTATATTTGTACTCTTTCTGAAGTTAGTTTTAATGCTAGAAGTTCGTGGCACATTAAATGAGACACCCGGTATTTCGGCCATTGGACAACTCCAACAGCTAAAGCGAACCGATAAAATTGCTTTCCCCAAACAAAATAGCCTCTATTTGCTCCCTTTGTATTAAAATAATTTTGTAAATAGAAGACATATTATGCAAACACTAGAAATGATAAGCTTGTTACAACATTTGGCGGCAAATAAAAATTGACAAAACCCTTTAACTGCGTTCCTGCTAATGAAAATATTTTACATATGTCGTCAAATAAGAGAAATATATCAACGGCTATGTAAACACATGTATACAATCACTACACAAAATAAATACATATGTTCGATTAATTTTATTAATTTAATTATAGGTGGACCGTTGTGTACCCAAAATCTGGACTCGTTTTCTGCAGAAGTTAATATTTGTGGTAAACAATATAATTTTTAATAAGTGCTCTTCTGTTCGGATATCTCATTTCAATTTATGTTGTTAATTGTTTTTATTGGACCAATCTTCAAAAGTTACTCACTTATAAATTAGCATAATGGAATTAATTAAGAGTAATCTCCAAGTAACGTTTCCGCATTATCTTAATTTGCCAGCTTATTATAAATACACGGACATTTCAATTATTTCGGTAGATTTGATAATCGCATCTTACGGGTGCGTTACTTCAATTGCGAATGCTGTAATTATGTACCCCTGCGTGCCCCTAACAAAACCCCGTGGCCCGGGCTACCCTCGGGGGATTACTGTTCCAAACAAGATTATAACGCAATCACAATGTAGACAAGAGGCGAAGATATGTGATCTCATTAACTTTATTTTGTCTTGTTATTTGATACTGTTGCGTTTTGTCGCCGCCCTTTGATATTTTACGAAAGAGACCTTAAGCCCTTCGTACGATCTTTATCTGTTTTATGTCCTACAATTAACTCATTGATTTCACATTAGGTCTTTCCATACTAGAGTCAAGTAGAAGAACTCTTAACTTTTCTTTTTATATATTTTTTAAATTGAATATTATTTTTTTTATATTAAAAAACATAATATAAAGCCTAAGTTTTTTTTTTAAATAGTAAGCACTAACTAAATTAATTAAAAGTAAGGTTGCTAACCCTCAAGGTTTAGTCCGGAGACTCCAGTTTATGAAAAATAATTAGCGTATTTTTGGATTGTTATGAAAAAAAAATATTCATTCCTACTGAATAATAATTAAAGTTATTATTGTGATAAATTTATATTGATTGTTAATACTATTGTCGATAATAATATAATAGAACAACTTATGTTATTTAACTATCAAGATATCTAAAAAATACAATGTGGAAGAACGCCCTGATAATCAAAGAATGTACAGTCAGCCAAAATGCAAATCACCACCCCATCAGTAACTTATCTGAAGAACTTTAACTCTTCCTACTTTTGAGTGCAGTTGTTGCTATTGTTATCATAAAAGTAATGCCAATAATATTTATGAACAACACGTTACATTTTTGCAATTTGTTGTTTGTTAGATTAGCACCTCATAAGTAATCTATACCAAGTCACAAAAATTGAATTGTAAACAGTTTCATATTAATTTTAAAACAGATTAATTTTATTTTTAAGTAAAGTCGATTTACCACAGTATTCAATTAAAATTAATAATCAAAAATAAATTATTAATATTAAAACATATATGTATTTAACATTTACCTAACCTAATGCTAAAAGAAGTAAAAAAAAGGGCATTTCGACCTACCACAAATAAGGGTAACAAAAAAAACGGTAATTCCAACTCAAAAATAGATGTGTTGGCTCAGTAAAGTTAAATTTTTTTGTACTAAAAGACTTCTGTTAGCCATCCTGACAAGTCTGCTTGCCTAGAGAGCCAGTGTTGCTGCTGGGATAGTGATTGTCAATTGGGCCAATTGTACAAGACATGTGGAAGACCTACCATGACATACGCAGAAGAAACTAGAGCAGACACAACAATAACTAAAAACTTTTAAGGATAACAGCGATAAAACATTAAGCATGATAACCGGATATACACTCTTTGAGAGAAAAAGGAATTCCGGGTGTCTTGATGGCCATTTTTGAAGAGGGTATTATTTTAACAATTTTAAGTCAAAAGTGCCTATAAGTGTATAAGGTACTTTCTACTTATCAAAAAATACGTTCTTAAGCTATGGCCCAATGACTCAATGGCCACTCAATGAGTCAAGGGACACCCGGTATAAAAAAACAATGCCAAACAGAAGATGTATTGCGATGACTTAGACAACGGAGAAAACAGTGAAATGAACACATAAACAGAATGGTAAAAGTCGCAAGATACTTAAAACTATATGGCAAAAGACCTTTTGGTAGATCTTATAAACGACGGGGCAACAGTTGGCAGTCCATATCGCAAGAACAAATTTCACTTGGTCCATTCAATAACAAACAAGCGTTTGGATTACAAAAAAAAAAGAAGAAGCTTTCACTGAAAGCTGCATATACAGATAGTTACTATGATAATTTTGAACATACACATAAATAGTTAAACAGTGGTGCAATGTAATATTAACGCTTTAAAAATGTAGCTAAAACAATTTAAAATTGTGTGATTTTTGGTTTTTAAGAAGAATTTATGTTAAGTTTTGTTTTAGCATTTACATATCTAAATAAACATCTCCGGATTTATTAGAATAATCTCTAGACTCTGAAACTTTCAGTTGATAACCGTAACTAAAACAAAACCTATATAATTTCTTAATTGATTTCTTTTATAAACAAGTAAAATTGTAATTGGTGATCCGATTGTGTAAATAAATAATAATGAAAGGGCTTGGTGCAAAAAGAGTACAAGTAATTCTTTTGACAATTTGATTTAAGTATAAATAGGTAACATTAAACCTCACTTCTGTTAGAACTTTAAGGTGCCATGTATGAAAAAGTACTATAACACACTAAACTAAAACATCATGTTTTGTGCAAAAACAATATATGTATGTAAAAGCACTTGTACCCTTTTTGCATAAACTTTCACTAAATTTAATTCAATAATAAAAGCACCATAGAAGGAGGCTATTGGAAAACCATGAAATTAAAAGAAATAGTGCATTTTTCATAGCAAACATTTTTCTTTTTAAACCTACTTTAAAACATTCCTTGCCATTATTGAAATTTGTTGCAGTTTTCTTTATCGCTAAATACACATTTTCTATGCAACTAAATCCAGTTAAAAGAAATTTGCTAAGTGATCCAATGTAAAACCTTTCTTAGTGTTATACCATTCAATTCTTGTCAATATAGTACACTAGACGAGATCAAGAAATCAGAAAACATCCCCATTCAGATGTTAAATAAGGATAATACTATATATAAGCCATACATTCTTATTATGCATGAATAAAGGATTTTTGTAATAAATTGCGTTTCTCATTACATCGTCCTGTAGTATTCTCACCTTCTAAAATAAGATATTTTATACAAAAAAGCACAAGTACATCAAATTTCAAAAATTGGCTTGTTATTTGAAATGTTTGTTTTACGGTTGTTTTTGTACAACGTACATAAATTCAAAATATATTAACTCCAGTACAGAACTTTCAAAAACCAATTGCAGTTGTAATCCTTTTTATGCCCTTTATGCGCCAAGTCCTTTAATTATTGTTTTAATGTAAACTTGTCAATTTAGTGTACATAAGTCATCTTTGAACACAATGCGCATGATCAAAGATGCGTGCAAATACAATGCAATATAAAACACTACAAATTGAAATTAACCATAGTAAATATTAAAAACTCACCTTATATTGCATCCACAGGTTCCTTAAATTAGGGCCAAAACACTACCACAAACCCCAAAATTGTATCTTCTGAACTATTCGAATGGATTCACCACCTGTTGTAACTAAATGTCAACTGTATAGAACGTCGTGGTTGTTCCATTGTTTCCAGCGCCTACTAAAAATGAATCATATTAAGCATTGCAATTGTTCGTATAATAAATTAGGTAAATTACTAATGCCCAGTATTTCAGTTTACGTTTAAACTAAACAATTAATTAACTTTTTGGTTTCAATTATTGTAATAATGATGTCCATGTAAGTTGACCGATGGTTACAATATAACTTGATTTAAACAATATCTGACATACTGGCTCTAAAGCCTATAAAGTCAATATGTATGATAAACGTGTTAAAAAACAATATTATAACTTATTTTAAGGTAATTTTGAAAATTTTTTACTCTCAGACTATCTTAGATCGCAGTGTGCACCACTAAATAACAAGTGCGCTGTCAAAGTAAACGATGTACCAAACGACGCCATATTGCGCTACGCCAAATTATTCAGATCAAAATTAAATATGGTAAACATTCAAAACTCACCCTTATATTACGTCCACAAGTTTCTTGGAGTAGCACAAATAAGTTACCACTAATACCAAAATGGTATCTTGAGACCCAAATTCAATTTTATGTTAAAAATCTGGGCACTATTTGAATACGTCCTACTCCTGCACAGGCTTAAGCCAAACTACACTCGATTTCGTGCATATTCGTTTGCTTTCGGCAACAACAAAATATTCCAAATAATCAGAATGCCAACTGTATATTGGGGATATAATGAATTCGCTAAATTTCTAAAATGCCCAATTTAAAATTATATTTAAATAATGAAAGTATATAAATAATAACTAAATGGTTGTTAATTTCTTGTATTATATGCATGTTATTTAATATTATAATATACCTAGGTAAGTGTTTAACCAAAATATTAGATTTTAATTTGGCGTATTCAAAATTGCAACCGCAATACAATGAGTTTAATTGTGCAAAATAAAAAACAAAGTATTTATGCATGCACATTTACGATAACGATAACTCGGCTCGGCCAGCGGTAGCTTTAGGCATGCAGGTGTTCGACGTCTCAAGCTCAGTCCACGTGGACTTGATACCCAGCTGTCTAAATTTTGCGAATTTTCGATTGGTTTTTGCAAAACTACCTCAAATGTGATTTAATCATTTTAAAGTTGGAGGAGGGCACACCTTACACGTTGCCAAATTTCTTCAGTATTGTTCATGTGTTGAAAGAGTGAACGCGTGTGCTAATAATTTAAGAAAAATTACAAACAATTATTACTTGGTCCTACTATCCCAGAATTTAGATGTTTTGATTGAAGTTCTTCAGGTAGGACTTTTAAAATTTTTATTTTTTCAGCAATTAATCGCACTCATTTTGATTAACCTTTTGTGTACTAGGTGGGGTATAACTAACGTGAACAATTTTTTTTTTGTTAAAACGGGACGTTTGGTATTCGTGCTTAAAACCGAGTGTGCACATTCGAGCTCAAAGTGGCACATTCCAATCTCGGGAAAATGAAGGGCGCCGCTCCGCGTCGCGCTTCATTTGCCTCCCTCGCTCGGAAATGTGCCACTTTTCGCTCGAACGCGCACATCCTAGTATTTATTGGATTTGTCTACTTTATTCAACTCAAAATATTAAATTAAATTTCGTAAATATCGATTTTGTGTTTGAAAAACGTTTTTACCATAGCAATGAGTGGAAGAGAGCAAAAAGATACGACAATTGCGACAGTACGAGAGAGACGGAATGAACAAAATCAATTAACTTAATTTTCGTCTAGTTTATTGACCTATATCAGTGTGAATCAGGCTTAAAACCAAGTGTGCACATTCGAGCTCAAAGTGACACATTTTGATCTCGGGAAAATGAAGCGCGCCGCTCCGCGTCGCGCTTCATTTGCCTCCCTCGCTCGAAAATGTGCCACTTTTCGCTCGAACGCGCACATCCTTGTATTTATTGCATATGTTTGGGTAATTTACGCAAATAAAGAGACTGGTTCAAAAAATTGACTATTTTTTTAATATCACATGTTTAATACAGTCGATTCCACTTAATTGGGACACATCGGGACTAGTTCATTTTGTCCTGAGTAAGTGGCTGACCCAACCAAAATTCAACAATTTAAAAAAAATATATTAATATTAATTGACCAAAATAAAACAATACATATGTATGTACAGTCAGCCTAAGAAGTAATCAACACCCTAGAAACAGACGTACAGTAAACATATTATTTCAAGAGACAAAATCTGGCGCTGCATGGTTAAAAAACAATTAAGATTGATCTTTGTAATTTTAGTACCTAGAAGTAAATTTGGAATCTTAAATAGACACGTAAAGGTATTTGTGACAGCTGTCATTTTAGTTAGAAACGATTTCGTAAATTGATTATAAAGCTTTTTTTAAACAATTAATAGAAAAATTTATTTGTTGTACTTATAAAAACCGTGATAAACACCATTTTTAACTAAAACCTGTCTCTTGGAATAGCTCGATTACGGTAAGTACTGTTTTTAGGGTGTTGATTACTTCTTAGGCTGACTGTACACCTATAACTCGCTATATGGGCGCTTAAACCTATTCATTATTAGTTATAGAAATATATCTTATCATTGAACTGTCATAAAATACAATTTTGAGGATTTATTTTCGGGGTATGGCAAACCCCATCTAGTATGGCATGTGACATTTAGTCACCTAGTATGCGGAAGGTTAATAATTGTGCGGTGCAATTAACGTTATAAACATGTTTGAAATTAATTGAACTTGTTTTATTTGTAAAATCCGAATTCGAAGAGATTGATTGTTGTATTTTTTTATTAGGTGTACAAGTATGGCTCAGGGTTTTTAACGATTTGCAAAAACAATATTTAAAAAGTTAAAATAATAATTTAGGTATTCAAAATAATTTCTATTGTTGCTAACAACTTCATTTAAAATTGACAATTTAGAAATTCCATCATAAAAAAAGTTCGGTTCAAGGCAATCTATTCATCTGACAATTTTTCTTAAAAATTTAAATTCATTGAAATGCATAAATTTAATTAGAGCTGGTTTCCTTCCATTAAAATTCATTGCAGGAGGGCGGCTTAAGATGCGAAGTATACTATTGCAAAAACTTGTAAAAAATAGTGGGTAGCAAATGCCGGTTACATTTGTATTGTAAATGTCTACGCTTTAAAATGAACTTGAAGCAATTTATTTTTGTAGTAGAAATATCAGATATGCACGGCATCTTTTAGAATGATAAAAAGCAGACATTTGTGTTTGATAAAACTTTAGCCGGAATAAGAACTTAACTCTTTTCTTTTGTAAATTTAAAATCCAGTGAGCATCGCAGCGTAAATCACACCCGTTTATTACGCTCAAAATGAATGATCGTTCAACGAATTTACTTTATTTTAAAAGTCATCAAAATTGTTTTTTGAACGGTCTAAAAGATTCTCAAATTACAGTTCAAGTTGCTATTTTGTTATAGTGCGAGGTAATAACTTTTTGTACATATGCTATAGAATTTTATTTATTTTAATAACGTAGTGACAACAAAATTAAGATATCTTAAGCTGTTTTCGTGATTAAATTTTTTTTATTGTAACATCAAATTGCTCCTCACAATAATTGAAATACAGTCAAACCTCGATAAGTCGAAGTTGAAGAAAATGGACAATAATTCGAGTTATTAAAAATTCGAGCTATCAATATAAAACAATTAACGTTAAAATGGGCAAGTTCTAGTGAAACAGGTTCGAGTTATCAAAAATTCGGCTTATCGAGGTTCGACTGTACTGATAATCCCGACGAATAACTTATAACCAGTAAATGGTTCTTCTTTCTGGTTCTAAATTTATTATTTATCCATCTTTGGGCACAGGACTCTTCTAATACTTGCCATGGGTTTCTATTTCCAGTCAGTCTTTTCCAACATTTAATATTTATATATAATAGCTCAAATAATATCTGTGTAATCCATCCAAATCCAAACCGCTTTTAAGATTTTAATTAAGAAACTAACATTGAATTGTAATTTCTTATGGAAAGTCTTAAAGAAAAACAGATCCATATTTAATTTATTTTTAAAAAGAATTCTATGTAGAGTCGTCGGAGCAACAAAAACTCTGGAAAATATTAAACTAAACTTAAAAATTTGTAACAGTAAACAGAATTCATATTGGTACCTATATATTGTATATATTGATGTATAGGGGAGACCGGGTATGGTTGTCTCACGGGTAGGTTGTCCCATTAACCATAACAGAAAACCTAATAAATTAATAAATTTGTTTACCCGTGTCAAAGAAGCCCGAGCACAATACCTCCTTGCGTACTTCACTTCAGTTCGCTCTGAAATACCGTATAAGAAATATATGCGTTTGTTTTTTTTGTACAGTGAAAATAATTTTTTGTGCATCTCTGTTGAGTCTCATAAGTATAATTAAATTTTGCATAGTGATATACCTATTCATGTATTTATGATGTTTAAGATATGTTTCATGATATCATTATATGGTTTTTTAAATGACCATTGATTTAAATTTATTATGGGAGTTAATTGTCTAAAGTTGTTTTGGGGAAGATTGTCTAAAGTTAGCGGGGGCTAGTAGTCACAAGTGCAAAGCAACCATGAATATGTACGGTCTTTTTTATTGGTTTCTAGGGGTTTTACTACATAAACGATTGGCTGTAATTATACATTTGTCATTTTTGTTACCATAACCTAAGTTCGTTAGATAGAATAGGTTAGAATAGAATAGGTATTTGTTTTCTCGTTTTGTATTTTACCTTTTATTTAACGTCTGACAACCATCCTTGACACGGGGTTAAGAATCACACTTCTTTTTTTTCATAAAAATTATAATATGTTCTCTTTAGATAATAGTAGAGAAAAAATCTTTATTTTTTTTTTAAACTAGAATAAATACACTATCTATTGATACATAAATGTCATTGATAAATTAAGACCATGAGCTCTATAAATGCAAAAGAAAAAAATTGTGACTTCCAACCCCGTCTCTCCTACTTACTGCTGGCCAAAATATTTTTTTTTGTATTTTAAATTATTGCTATTGTTATGTAATATGTATGGATACACAACAACAGATGGCGCTACATTCATATCTATATATTTCAGTACCTGGGCGACCGAAAGCTAGTACATTCTCACAGCGATATAAGGGAAAACGCCCAGATACCCAGATATTTGTGGTATTAATTATGAAATATTATTTTACAGTAGTATCAATTTTAACTTACTTCATTCTAGCATAGACTTCGCCGTCCAACCGCCGAAAGCCCTACAATCGGTTCTTTGTCACCCCAGATCAGCAAAAATCATATTTAAGAGTAAGAGTATTTCTTTCATTACAGTTATTAGTGTTTAGTTGATTTTTACTTTAAAATCAGTAATAATTACAACATAATGTAAACGAATTTATTTATTATTAATTTTACAAATGTTATAATAATAATATTTTATCAAAAAGATATTTTTTCAATACTAATTTTTTTTTAAATTAAGTAAACTACTTAAAATTGTATTTTTATTGCTTTTGTCGAAGATTTATGACATGGCAAGCTTTTACTGTTGGTTTTAGAAAAGACTAATTGTTAGATAAAATTATTTTTAATTTTTGACTCTATTTAAACTTATCATTAGCCAAATCTCACAACTCAAAAATGAAAAACACACTAAATATTAATAAAAGTTCTTTTTCTTCTATTTATTATAATTTCTCATAAAAATTCAAAAAGTAAAATTGCTCAATTACCATTCAATCGTCCCAAGCAACAAATGTCTATTAATTTACCATAAAAAATCTTTATCTTGCAGATATGGAATTTCAGTTTCCCATAAACTAGAGTTCATCTATTTCCGTCACGTCTCTCTAGTTCGCATGTAAGTTATAAATCTTTCTTTGTTTTACTATCAGTATCGATTATTCGGTCCATTTGTCCCCGTCGATGCGGTAACGCATAAATCTTTAGTACCGCGCTCGAAAATAAAGAAACTCCAAATTTCTTTTCGATAATTTATATCTTTGTTTAAACTTGCGTTTTTCGGTATTAAAAAGCGCTCGGGTCGCAAATAAAATGGACTCGCAATTTATTTACGATAATTTAAATAATAAGCGCGGAACGAGCCATCGAAATAGTGCCCTTACCCAAATTCCGGATGCTGCGAAATCCGGAAAGGCCGCTGGGGCTCAAGTGGGATTAATGGAACTGGAGCCAATCAAGGCTTCCGAAGAACACTCCTGGCTTTCCATTTAGTACTAAGAAATTGCGTTTCGCGAAAGCTTCGGCCGCGGTCGTATTTATTAATTCTGTCGAGTTGGAAAATTTGAATACAGTAAAACCTCAGTTATACGGATTCGCGATTATCCGGATTGTCAACCGCGTTCGGACTCGTTGCGAAAATTAAACCTCGGTATTTCTTACTAAATATTTTATTATTTTATTTTGTATTTTGCATCTAAACGGTGTTTTTTTGCTTTGTTCATGTTAAGATAATGTGCGACTGTTTTATTTAGTGATTCATATTTGTTGGGTTTTTTGTAAACATATACCATACCTAACAATTTGACCAAGTTTCTCCCTGTTAAAATGAGACGCTTTGTAATTGTGCTTAAAGCCGAGTGTGCACATTCGAGCTCAAAGTGGCACATTCCGATCTCGGGAAAATGAAGCGCGCCGCTCCGCGTCGCGCTTCATTTGCCTCCCTCGCTCGGAAATGTGCCACTTTTCGCTCGAATGCGCACATCCTCGCATTTATCGGATTTGCCTATATTATTATTTTATTCTTCAATTTGAAAAATTAAAAGTCGAATAAATTAGATCTATTTTTTGTTTGAAAAAGGTTAGATATTTTATTTCTTTTGGTAAGTTATCATGGTGCTCTTCCGCACGCCTAATAGTAGCGAGCTTGATAAAAATATTTTCACGTGTACTTTCGAATGTTTACTAATTCGCATTTTTGATTAATTAAAATTGTATATGAGTCAAATTTTCTCAAGTGGGCCACTAAAAATCATCTAGTCGATTTTTATATCATCTTTTGCAGATTGCTGAAAGTTTATATGTCAAAATTAATGTCTCCAAATATTTTTGGGTAATTTTCATTTTTCTAAAAATTATAAACAAATTAGTTTTAAGGCACATTTTGTATACACTGTTGTAATTAGACTTCATTTATGGATTAATTCAATTTTTAAATAAAGAAAAATATTTATATGTTACATAGGGGGTGCATCCAAATTTTAGAATGATTTGGGTGGGGTATGTTAAAAAAGGGGTTGGGAAATAAGAGTCAAAATTCGGAAAAAGTTAAAATATTTTTTTTCCATGTAGGGTGAGTGTACCAGTCCCAAACCAGTTAAGGACAAATTTTGACTTTGAAATGCTCTGAACTGGTATTATGTAGTTTTAACGTAGAATTGTATATATAAAATTGTTTATTGTTTACTAACGGTGCAATATTGATAAATGATTAGAATCTAAATATTTAAGTTTTTTATAAATTTCGTGAACAATATCAAAAACGGTAATGCACCTAAGGTTGACCACTGCACTCATAGCTCTTAAATAAACACTAAATTTTTAAAATATGTTTGGAACGTTGTTAACATTCAAGGCCACGTAACAAAACAGTCGAATTCTTCAAAAATGCCCGCCATTTCTTAATTTATTCAATCGAACATGTGAGTGGTCAACTACTGGTACCTGGTTTGGGACTGGTACACCCACCCTACAATAAAGTCTCCCATCTACACAGCAAAAAATTTCGATGTGAAGTTGGACCCGGCGACTTTTACACGGCCGTGTGAGTGTGAAATTTTGGTGTAAAATTGCCTTTGTGTTAAATTTTCACTTGCATAAATTTCACACGGTGCGATTTACTGTTTTACACCGTTCCGTGTTATTATTTATACTATTACTATTAGTGGTTTCTAATCTATGAAAATATATTTACAATCAATTACTTTTAAGATTTTTATAATTATTTATTATGAAACAATTATCACATATTTACAAACTATAAATAAACCTTTACCACTTATACTTCTGTGGCTTTCATAAGGTTCTTCATGGCTTAACGATGATAAATTTACGATAACGATGGATTCTGTATTACTTTGTTTAATTAAATAGGCATTGAATGTATCTTCAAAATCAACAGTCTCCCACAGCGCACAAACAGCTAATGGAATATTATTAGAAACAAATAAAGAACGAATCTGAGCAAAAACTGGTAACTCAGTTTCGTTTCTAACAGTAATAAAATATTTAATTTTATATTGATGACCATACGTTAAATATTTAACATTACAAACATTTTCATTTTTATCAATACTCTCTAACATAGGATCCACCGTATAATTAGATAAATTTTCAATTATTTTATTGTATTTAATAGATTTCCTTGGGCCTGTAACAACTTGAATGTTTACATTCTTGTTGCAAATTTTCTAGCGAGAATATGATTTTTAACACGTACGGTGTAAAAATCGCACTAAATGTAGTATAAAATTTTGAACGGTGTGAATCCTTAATTTTATACCATACTGCGTGTAAATGCAGTTCATGATAATTTTTTATCAATAAATATAATTTTATTGTGTAGTTTCGGGCTCATACGATATTAGATTATATTATTTTAAGAGTAATTGTAATTTGAATCACAAAATTCATGAAAATATTAAAAAAAGTAAAATAATTATCGATAATTTTATTTATATTTTTATAATTTATTCATTTATTTATAAATATATTATAAGTCTATAACTAGTCGTTTGAATATCGCGCCAAATAATATATTTTCGTAGATTAGAAACCACTAATAGTAATTTAATTGGTTAAATTATAAATAATAACACGAAACGGTGTAAAACAGTAAATCACACCGTGTGAAATTTATTCAAGTGAAAATTTAACACGAAGGCAATTTTACACCAAAATTTCACACTCACACGGCCGTGTAAAAGTCGACGGGTCTAACTTTACACCAAAATTTTTTTACTGTGTAGTCTAGTTTAAAAGTACTAAATTAGAAATGTGGTTTTTGGTAAAAATACCCTACTGTAATTTTTAATTAAAAGAAGAGCGAGAAGTGTTACATTTAGTTCAGTTTGATTTAATTAATATTATTTGTAAAAGAGAAGAATAAGATAGGCAAATTCAACTATTAAGGAGTATGTGCACTTTCAAGCGAAAACTTTTTCCGAATAGAAAATTTGAATTTGAAGGATTTGAAAGATCTGTTATTAACCTTTTGCACTCCAGCCTATTGACTCATACAGATATACCAGCAACTCTACCACTATATTAGTTATAAATTTAAATACATAATATAACAGAAAAATACGGTTGCTGCAATAAAAAAAATATTTATTTCTAAATAACTTTATGTAAAACAATTCCTAATTTATTTTTTTTTAAGAGTCTAGTCTACCAAATTTCTTGCTATATACTTTAAATGTAAACTTAATATGGCTCTCACGGGCGTATTTTTCAAGATAAAAACTTGAAAATTAAGAATTATTAAAAAACTAATGATAAAATATTTTTTTAGGAATTTGTTTGCTTAAACATGTATATGTTACCTTGTAAACATATGTTGGATAAGTGATCGCACAAGGGGACCATTTAAATTTACTTCATAAAAAAAAATTAAAAAAATTGGCAATTACTATTTCTCTTTAACTAATAACTATCTACTAAAATTGAAAGTAAGGTACATACAATTTTCAATTTGCAATGTTGCATATTGAAGTATTTCTAAAACCGTAATTGCGCTCTCAAAATTTCTTCTTGGGGTTTCGCTTATTTTTCATAATTTTATACGTTTTTATTGACGTGAAATTAATTTGTATTTAAACAAATGAAATTCTTGTTAGGATTTCTGAAAACGGATCAGTGCCATTCAAAACGGGACGTATGGTCGCATTAACCATATAGAGTTTTTCGCTATAAAGGAGTTCGTTATAAAATGTTACGTGCTGTAACACTAATTATCAAAATTGGAAACAACATTTGATAAAGAACAAAACGAAATAAACCGGAATTTTTAAAAACTACGTTCGGAATTTTGTTTTCGGGAAAAAACTTAAAGAAAAAAGCAAAGCGAACGTTATTCTAATCACTGCTAAACAATATATGAATTGGAAGACACAAGTTTATAGCAGCCATTTTCCTATTTTTATATCTGTTTCATTTCCGTTTTATGTGTCTTATTTATCCACCCTTGCACACGTCACTTCCAGTATTTTACAATCTAATCATGGGGAACGCACTGAGGTAATCCTACGTTATTTCTCTTGCTGTGTTTCCAGCCTCCCAGTTACGCACTCCGCGCGGCGATCGTCAGCCAGTAAAAGTATCGATAACGGCGCGCAAGTTGGCCAACTCTACGATAGCTGCTCTGCAAAGTTCCCTTCCGAACATTTGGATCAGAATATAAAATAAACTAACACGACCCCCCATACATATTTCGTTTTGTTTTTCGAGGGATTCACTCTTTCTGCAATCTTATTTCTTGATTGTGTTTGGAATTTACAGCGAAATTTTTAACTGAAAAGAAAAACAATTACGAAACATAATTTTGCGATTCGCTTCCTTATTCGATCCGGTTCGCGAAAGTTTCTTAATCCGCGAAAGGAGAGGACGCGGGCCGCGCGCGATTTAGTTCCGCCTTCGCAAGACAGATGGCCAAAAAATAGTTACCGAATTAAGCATATTCGAAAGTATCGAAAAGCCATTAGGTTAAATGCCGTGTTAATTTAAGAGTAAGCTTTAAAATCGCACGAAATTGAAATAAAAAGCCCCGGATTTAAATAACAAGCCGCGTAATGTAGGTACGGATAAACCTTTAATTCGCATCGGAAGAATTATCGTTATCGAAACCTGTTTATTTTCGAAAGTCTTCGCGCTCATTTGCCGGAAGGGCGCTTTCGCGCGAGCCGAAAATGCTCTAATTCAATTGACCACGTCACGATCTTACAGTGACAGCAGGTAAATCCGGCAGATCCGACGGGCTTACGATGGCACCTGGCATCAGCTGCCAACGAATACGGAAATTGGAACGAGACAGACTTAAGCAAAGGCCATGAATTAGAATAAGATGGCGAGGGATGTGAAGTCTAAGTCAGATAAGTCCGAGAGATTTTCCTCCAAGTCATTTGATCCGAAGAGGAAATTCGTACGTTGCGCCGTCGCGCGCTTTTTCTCGAACGAAACGCGAAAGAGACGTTTCCGGCGACTTTTCTCTATTTGCGAATTCGGCAGATACTTTTCGCGAAGTGTATGAATGTCTAAGCGTAGAAACGCTCATAAAATATCATAACGTTAGTATTTAAATTTGTTAAAGGCGTTTTAAGGAATCTACAGAATTAGAGCCGAGGCATTTTTGCTTCTATCAACCGAAATTGTGTTATTATTTTTTTTTTATAAAAGGAAAAAGGCGGAACATCAAAGGCGGATAAGAATAGGATCGAGAGAAGTTGCTTGGAATGATTACGTCGTCGAACCGCGTTAACATTTTCACTTTTAACTACGGAAAATATCTTTTGATTGAGCTGATTTAAATGTAAAACAAATCAATACCTGCGAAAAGTGTATTTTTCTTGACAATACACAGAATGCCTAGTAAATTGTGTAGAGTATAAAATTTTAAACGGCTTTCGTAAAACTATACATTCTTACTTAGGTTCTTATCGATTTATTTTTTAGAATATATTGCATAAATTTTTTATTGTCTAGATTGGTGTCAGCTACAACCGGTTAAGTATCAGTGCCTATTCGTCTGACACCCTGTAAATAAACTGCTATATAGTTACAGTCCAACCTCGATAAGTCGAAGTCGAAGAGACACCAAAATTAATTCGAATTATCAATAATTCGAGTTATTAAAAAAGATTAAAAATTTAATATATATTTGTGTATGTATATATCTTTTATGTGAAACGGTATTTTATATAACGTAATTAGAACTGTAAGTGGTTTAAAGCATTCTTTAAAAATCCAGCTTTAAATAGGTCACTGTGATTGGCTCATTTTTGATACACCATTATGGCCGTTAGCTAATTGACCAATCAGAAAGGTTAATCACTTCGTAACCATAGTTATATTAAAATAGTTTCAATTCTACCTTTTTGAAATAGGCATTTTGTCGAGAAACACTTTCCAACTTGAGTTATCAAAGAATTCGAGTTGTGGAGTTATTAAAGTTAACTGTACATAAAATTTATTAAAGTGGTTAAGCTGAAAATTTTCATATTATATACAACAATTATTAAATGATAAAGAAAGGTGCGTGTACTTATGCACGCCCGTGAGAAGTCATACTTCTTGGCATAACTAAATTAAATGTAATCATAAATGTAAATAAATACCAGGATGTGCACATTCGAGCGAAAAGTGGCACATTTCCGAGCGAGGGAAGCAAATGAAGCGCGACGCGGAGCGGCGCGCTTCATTTTCCCGAGATCGGAAATGTGCCACTTTGAGCTCGAATGTGCGCACTCGGTTTTAAGCTCGTTACACAATCATTAATTTGTTGTCTGAAAATGTTTGATTAAAAATTGCAGGGCCGTATTTCTACTTGGAACTAAATTTCCTATTTAAGTGCATTTAAACAAATTTATTTAACAAAACCACTATAACTATTTGAATTTATTCAATTATTATTAATTTTAAGCACCATTCACAAAATTTAGGCTAATAAATTATTCAAAAATTAAATAAATAAGTTATTCGTTTTCTCTCACTCGCATCTACTAAATTCTCGTATCTTTTCGCCCACTTCCACTCATTACTATGGCAAATACGTTTCTTGAACATAAAATTCATATTTACTTTTAATTTTTTGATTTGAAAGTGAAAAGATTAATTAAGGCAAATCAATAAATACGAGGATGTGCACGTTCGAGCGAAAAGTGGCACATTTCCGAGCGAGGGAAGCAAATGAAGCGCGACGCGGAGCGGCGCGCTTTAATTTTCCGAGATCGGAATGTGCCACTTTGAGCTCGAATGTGCACACTTCACATTAAGCACGATTCACAATGCTTAACTTATTTTCTAAAAAAATTTAATTATCCTAACTAATATTATAAAAGCGAAAGTAACTGTGGCTGTCTATCTATCTGTCTGTTACCTTTTCACGCCTAAACATAAATTAGTTTTTAAATCCAATTGAAGTGCCACCGTCAAAACAGCTTATAGTATAAAATCTTTTCATAGAATAGACCTTTTAAGCAGCAATAACACCGAACCGCACCCGTCCTTAATCCTCTCTCAGGTAGCGTAATTTTTAAAAAGTTGTAAAATTTAACTTCGAGTCATCGACCTATTTACTAATGGAAACTTGAATTTAAATAATTGTAAAACGCTTCGACTTATTAAATAATTCGATTTATAGAAATTGATTTATTGACATAAAAATATTAACGTTGAGATAGGCAAATCCTAGGGAAACTGGTTCGAGTTCAAGCTATCAAAAATTCGTCTTATCGGCGTTCGACTTATGGAAGTTCGACTGTATTTACGTTTTTGTGGATTAATTGTTTTTTTGATTAAGAATATAACAATTCATGTAAAACTAGTATTTGTCCTGTTTATTATTATGTTTTTGAATAAATTAATATTTAATTTCTGAAAAAAATATAGGAAATCGAATGTCTCTGCTACCTTCTGAAATGTTTTACATTTGACACAATTTATAACATTACATTCACATTTAGAAAAAAATAAATACAGTAATAAAGTCAAGTATAAAAAATATAATTTTATAATTAACAACAAAATTCAAAATTGAATATAGAGGAATTTCAACAATAAAGTTTGTCCACCTTCAATAATTACCATTATATGTGCCAAGTATTGATTTTTCTAAAAATCTCTGCAACCCAATCAAAAATTATTTTTTTTTATAAAATTAAATTAAAAATCCTTTTGTAATTTATCAAATATTACTAGTACATTCAACATAATTTAACTTTTTGCTTCAATTTTTAATTTTCAACTATAGATGAAAGATTTAAAAGCACCAAAATTAATCCACATTAATTAATTGATGAAAAAAATATCAAACATTGCAATTTTTCATTTTAAGTTTAATTTGGATCGGTGCTTCCATTGTTGGCAAAATTAAATGCATATAATACAGGTTACTGAGCAAAATTTTAGATTGTTGTATTAACTTTTTATTTCTGTAATTTGTTTTTCAAATTGTGTAATTATATAAATAAACTGCCAGTGAATACTAAAACAAAATATAATGTTTTAGAATGCAGAAGGAAAAAGAGCGAATGTACGCACTTTCCCCACACGTGCAGAAAGGAACGACGAAACTACCCCATTCCGATGACTTTACTACCGATGCATGGCGCTCAACAATTAAACTTTTGCAGCGGGCATTACGAAAAATCTTTAATCTTATTTTTTAATACCCGGTTTCTTAAGTGACCGACATACTTTTTTTCTAAAAACACAAATCTAAACGCATAGAGCTAACACTTAACATTAAACTGGATTATCTAATGGCACGTGTTCTAGTAGAGATATTTTGATTATATTTGCTGGTGAAAAAATCTTTGATTTTAACTATCTTAAAATTTTTGTCACGTGCGTTTAAAATTGCACGCTAATAAATTATTCCATAGCAACCTTTGACAAGTGTAAACTTTCGGCTAATGTAAAATTGTTACATTAAAGAAATAATAATATTTCTAAAATAACAATATCGGAATGGTATTTATAAGAAAAGAGCCGGTGTCTGGATTTTACCTTGAGAACCCGGACTAGTCCGGAAGCCGTGCAAAGCCAAGTATGAGAATAATGTGCACCGGGATTGTGGCGGTCGTTTACTGAGCTCGATCAAAAACACGTTACATTTCAAATGAAGAAATAGGGACTGAACTTGGCTTTTCCGGATTTTTCGGATTCTCATCATGTACAGATACCCTTGTCGTCTGTTTTATTTATTCATCTCCAGAAAAGTTTCCTTAATCTAAGGCAATAACTTATGCATCACGATTTATGATGGAATATACAAGTTTCATATGGAATATGAAATAAATCTCTCGATCCGTTCTTATAATGTACGTTAATAAAAATTACAGTAGAAGCTCGGTTATCCGGACTAATTATTGAAAATTTATTAAATGTTGTAAATTATTTTATTATTTAATCAAAATATTTATTCTAGTAAATATTGATTATATATTCGAAAAATGTATTTTGACCATAGCAATGAGTGGGAGCGAGCGAAAAGATACAACAAAGTCATAAGTACGAGTGAGAGGGAATGATAAAAAGTATTTCATAATTTTTTATAACCAAAACTTCTTGTGAATCGTGCTTAAAACCGAGTGTGCACATTCGAGCTCAAAGTGGCACATTCCGATCTCGGGAAAATGAAGCGCGCCGCTCCGCGTCGCGCTTCATTTGCCTCCCTCGCTCGGAAATGTGCCACTTTTCGCTCGAATGCGCACATCTTCGCATTTTATGTTATATTAATTTGTACACGTGGTTATATTTAATTTAGTCGCGCCAAAGTAGTATAACTTCTAACGCACCGGCTTTTTTTAATACAAGCTCGTCTTATATTTTCTTAAAAATATCTTTAGCTTATCGAGTAAGTCGATTTTATAGCTTACCTCAACTCATTTAGGAATTAGCTATTTTTTTTGTATTAAGGTGCAATACCCGATCACTATTTTGTTGTGTTGTACAAAATACAACTATAAAAACATATCTAAATATTGAATTCCTTTATTTATTTTAGAAATAAAATTAATATTTCAAAATAATTACCCAATTTCCGATCACAGTAAAATCAAGAGGAGTAGTAGTCGATCGGTCTACCCGAGTACCCGATCACTAGAAACTATTTTAATAAACCGACAAATAATATTGCTTTAATTTCATTATCTATTTAAAATAGTATTTATCAATGTCAAAAACATCTACTAATTACAAAAAAAATTCAGAAAAAAGTATAATGAGTTTAACCTTTTAATATACAATGACGGCTGAGAAACGCCATTTATTTCATGGGCCATTGTGGTTTTATTTGTATCGCACTTGATCAAGTACTAATTCCACACAAAAAAATGATACCAGTACTAGATTACGATTTTATACCGTATTAATAACATATAAATAATATCTATCTCAATTTATTGTTAAAATAACTTATTAAAAATCATATACTTCATTACATATGACACTTATTGTCACTGTTTAACATTAATTGACGTGTAAACGAATAAAAACAAATAATTCACGGCGGACGTTTAAAAATTATTAAATACTTTTTATCAAACATTATTATATTTGATTAAATAATAAATTTAACTTCAGAAACAGTCTATTAATGGTATAGTATTTTTTTTATGCAGCACTCTTCAAAATTATTATATAAATAGGAAAAATACCGCAAGTGATCGGTATTGGGTCTCTTACCATACATTCTGGACGAGTAATTTTGAATAAGTGACAAAAACTGGTGTTGGATTATTTCGAAATGACTCTTCGAAATTAAATAATAATAGCTTTCGACCTTTTTGTTTATTAACTTTGGGTTGAGTTTCAAAATTGATTTTTGATTTGAATAATGTAAGTATGAAAAAAGCAGAAGTGTTGCTTGAGTAAAAAGACTTCTCTATTGCGTTGCCTGATCCATTGATCCCCAACTTGTGCTGTTAAGTTTGACTGGATTTGCTAGCTCAAGGTTTCCTTAATAATTCTTCTTTATTGCTTCGCTCACGGTTTTCGAGCGACTACCTATTTTATTTAGATAACCCTTTCATGTAATTTTATTATACAAAATATTTCAAACTGTTTTGTGATGTAAATAGGCAATGTAATTTTTTCGTCGCATTTTTCTTATGTTATTGCTAATTCTGTGCGCGGATCGTCTTACGATTATTAGAAATGCGTATAATGTGACAAAGTTGTTTTTTTTTTATTTAGCCAAATTGAAACTTTTTGACTTAGATTAAAATTTTTATTTCAATTAACATCGGTTCAAAACATTTTTTAAAACGAATTTAAAATTTATTAAGTCAATGTTATAAAATAAATATAACTTGACCAACGCATGCAAACTATTAAAAACAATTAAAAACATAATTATATGTGCATTAAATTGGAAGACTAATATATTTTATTTGAGAACAAGTATAATGCGCAACTTAATCGTAATGATTATTTTGGATTCGAAATGTTGCACTTTATGGCTTTTAGTAGTTTACAACAATTAATTAAAAAAGCAACAAAGTAAAGTTTAAAATTGGTTTCCTATTCGGTATAAGCAGCTCCATCTCTCTTGAACTGTAGAGTTTCATAGAAATCAATAAATCAAAAGTTTTATTATTTTTAGCACATTAACGTTGAATCTTTTTTGCTATATAAATCAAAACAAGTTTTGTACAGGGTGGTATATTTGATATGTTGTTTTTTTCTTTTCTTCTTTTCTTATTTGACGTAGCAGAATCAGTTTTACTACGTTTAGATGACATATATTATACTTTAAACGAGCTATATACAATAGATATATATAAACATATATTGCTTTTGTTTCCTAAGTTTATTTAGATAGGTGTCATCGCTGAAAAATTTATTTTCACACAATAAGATATTTTTTGTCAAGCGCCATCTCATATATAATATTGTAGCGCCAGTAGACTTAAATATTGATGCATTGATACACAAACACCAGATGGCACTACATTCATATCTATACATTTTAGTACCTAGGTGACCGAAAGGCATTACATTCTCACAACGTAAACGAAAATGATTAATTCCTAATGTAATTTTTTTTGGTTTTGTTGCAGAACATTGGGATGTAGAGCTCAATACCAAGTCCAAGATACCAGTCTCAAAAAATGTCACAGATTTGGAGAAGAAGACTATTTGTTTTTAAGGTAATTTATTTAAATTATTTAGATATTTAGGTTCCATTGTATAGTTGGTCATCTCTTTTACACCTTCTTTTATTTTAATTTAATTTTCAGGTTCCAGGTGGTTGGTGCTGTAATTATTTTTATTTTATTTAGGTGTTTATCAATAATTACATTTGTACAATTATTACTGTTTATCCAGTGTTGCATTATTATTTTCAGAGCTGGTTCCGTTTGAGCTCATTTTATGTCTTAATTTTTATTTATTTAAAATTCATCTCTTTAGGACTCTTCACAGTCCTATATTAATTCATAAAAACATTGAATTTTAGTTTTTTATGAAAATTTAATCATAGAACATTTATTTTTCATTTCTAATACTTATGGGCATTAATGAAATATTAATTTTGTTGAAATAGTATTTGGATCAATTGCTTCATTTGATTTTTTGCTCAATACAGTTCAATGTATTTGTGATACTAACCCATTTAATTGATTTTAAGAGTTCTAATCAAAATGAAACAAATTTTAATTGGAACTCTAGTTGTGACTACAGTTAATAAATATTAATTTATTAATACTTATTAATTATAGTCACAACGACTAACTCACAAGTGTAATTAATCTTTTTGGATTTATTTCAGCATGGTAACGAAGATATTTAAACTACCGCGGTTATCGTTTTCTATCGTAGTTCTTTAATCGAGTGTTTGTTCTCCCAGTATAAGTAGTGGTCCCTTAAATAATAATATCGCGCGTTTCCATTTAAAACGTCTTCTTCGAGGGGTAGCTGATGGTTGTGGAAAACCGCACCAGGATCAGTCAACTACCCCCTGGTGCCAAGACATCTTTAACTGGACGTCAGGTAAGTCCGTTCAGCGTTAGGGACCATGGAAGAGGACGAACGAGTCAATTTCCGATGAGTACCTTTGAAATTTTCCTATTGCAGGCAGTGAACTGGATGGTGGAGTCTTATTTTATTTAATTAATTTCGGGGAATGATACACTTGAATTACCGTTGAGGGTGGGCCGGATTTATTGTGTTTCTCTGCGTTCAGAATGCTCTTCAGGCACCGAAAACTTTTTAGTATAATACTGATTCATCTCAAATCTTCATGACTTCATTAAAACTTTGTATTATTTTTGCAATGTCTCTTAATTTAATTTTGTTTAATGATAGTCAGAAGATTTTTTTATGCGCTTTTTAGTTTTAGGACTAAGACTCCACCTCTACAGTTGGTTTGTTCAATTACTTTATTGCCATCTAATTTATTTTTTCAATTTCGAATATTAAATTTATTTTTGACAATTTTCTATTAATTAATTATTGAATAACTTTGTTTTTTATTTGAATATTTTTGTATATGCTGAGTTAAAGACTTCGAAGATTTTAAATGAGTTTACAAATAATATTATTGAACAGAACCTTTTGTTACTGATAAAATACATTTTCAATAATAGAATGTATTTCTAATAACTATAAAATTTAACAATAATAATTAATATAAAACTTAATAAATCTAATGATCTTATTCACCTCCAAAAAACCATTTAACAAATTCTTGTTGAAATTCATTTAAATTTTGTTTCTATATTAAAGATATTTACAATAATAAAATATATAATTCAGCAAGTCTAATTTTGACATTTGATTTGTATAATTGAATAAAAAATATAATTTGTAAACAAATAGCAAAACTAATAATTTTTTAGTTTGCTTAATACTATAATTTTTAACACTTTTATACATACATTATTAGAATAAATTCTATAAATATAAAAGTTTGTAATTTGAACAGTTTGTATTTGTAATTAAAGTTACTTAAAACTCATATCTAAAAATTAATTATAATTTTCTGTGTTACCAAAAAGAAATTTGAGTGGTTTCATTAGTGCATTACAGTTATTTCATTTTTGAAACAAAGCTTATATATTTTAATTAATTCAGTGGAAAATTGTTTAAATCACTGTATTAACAATAAAATTGCATTTGCTTTAAATTAAGTTCAAAACGAAATAAAATTTCTGAAAGTGTGTCTTTCAGAATTAAATGTTTGTTTTGTTCTTAAAAACCAGTTCACTCCTGTAATATTTTTCTTTATTGTTATATTTGTGTATAGAAGCTTTCAAAAAGGGTGGTTTTATTCAAAGATATTATTTTTGAACTAAGTTCCAAACTTCTGAAAGCTTCTGCATTGAGACAATGAAGCTGCAAGTAGTTTTTGACTTTTTGCAAATCGGAACATATTCAAACTATTGGGTTTTCGGTGCAATGTTGTCTTTCTTAAGGTCCCCTTGGCCCCCTCGCCAATTTTATTTTTTATATTTATTGTAACACCAAAACCCAATCAGGGCGAATATTTCCGTTTTATTGTCTCAACTTTTGCACAGTTTGCTAAACAACCAATCTTTGCAATATTCTCTTAATTTTAATTCAAACATTAAAATGTTATTTTCTCAAAAATGGATTGGTTCAGATGCGATTGTGCAAAAAAAAACTGTTGAATATCTGTGTATTTTTTGTAAATATGTACCGCCCCATGTCCACGCTGGCTGGGCATTGGGGCACCCTTAGATTTCGCGTTCTTTCTAAAATGCTACCACTCTTAATAAGATTTTTACGTTTGGGGTGCTTACCTCAACTTTTAATTTTTTTAGTAAATATTTTCAATCTTTTTAAGAGTGGCAGAAGAGGGGGATTAGATATGTCTCAAATTTTCAGGTTTCTTATATAAAAGTTATCGTCGCAGTATCATTGCGATTCAGTTCTTAACTTAAAGCACCTGCGCAATGGTCTGCACAATTTGCGTCTCGGCCTTTATTAAAGCCACTCTTGCGTATTTGGTATAAAGAATGAAGAACTTTGCGCCTTGACTTATTAAAAGGTCAGTTTTGCGGCTTGAGCACAATATTTGAGGAGTTTCTTATGAGGGAACTTCTATTGCGTTTACAGGGTGGGTTCCTTTGGAGAAAATGGTTTTTTACGGATTCGCGAACTTTATTTGGCGTCTAAAAAATGCAATGTGCATTTTGAAACATGTCTAATTAATGATTTTTCTTTTCAGCTTTTTTATATTTTTTTATATATTTAATTTGCATGTTTTAATTAGTATCAGAATGTCTAATCATTTTTTTTTCAGTTTTGTGCAGTTCCTACTTCGGAAATATTTGTGTTTAATTTTTTTTTCAGCCTAATATTTTTTTTTTGCTTAATATTTTTTTTTCAGCATTATATTTTTCTTTCACCATACTTTTAACCATTTAGCATGCTTTTGTAATTAATAATTTTGTTTTTATATGTTTAAGGTAAAGTTTTTAATATCAAAATGCGTTTATAGCGTCGTTACCTTAAAAACACACTTGCGCATTCTGTCCAAAAAATAAGATTTTGCGTTGTGATCTTTTCTGATTGATCATTTGTGCGTTTCCCCAAATTTAGGTTAATTTGCGTTTATATTCTAGGTATGCCACTTTTGCTCGAAAAATGCGTTTTGACTTTAGTTAAATGGTTAACCGTGCGGCTTTGTACGGCAAACTTTGCGTTCTAGAGGGCGTTTTTATTCCGTAAAAAACCATTTTCGACAAAGTTTAGTTTAATCACTTGTATTTTAAAACGTTTTTTCTAATACACTTTTGTATTTTTTCAGCTTCTGTCTGACGACAGTATGTGTGAGGCAAGGGCAGGTGTAGGGGTTGGAGAAGCCTGCAATTTTTTTAAATCTTTTTCTTTTCCAAATTCTGCTACTTTTACTTTTTATAACAATTTCAATTTAAAAATTGGGTGAGGATAAGGGCAGGTGTAGGGGATGGAGGAGCCTGCGATTTTTTACTTTTCAAAATTTATTAGCAAAAACACTAAATTTTAATAAAGTTTAAAAATTGAAAATTTAATTTAATATCTATAACTGATTTCCATTAAAAAAACATGAATTTTTTTAAAATAGTGATTTGGATCATTTGTTACTTTTCATTGCTTACTCAAAACATTTCATGGTGTGTGTTTTTGGTAATCAACATCTTTAAATTCAATTTAGTGTAGGGGTTCTAATCAAAATTAGAACTCTAGTTGTGACTATAGTTAACAAATATTAATTTATTGATAGTTGTGGATTAAAGTCACAGCAAACAAATTGATGATTTTAACTAATCTTTTTCGGTCTATTTCAACACGGAGAGAACATATTTGAACTTGCCCGCAAATCGTTTGATACCGTAGTTCTTTAAACGAGTGTTTGCCCTCCCAGTAAATGTAGTGGCCCCTTCAATCAAAAAATCGCGCATTTCTATTTAAAAAAGTGTTTTGGGATACCAGAATTGGAGTTCAAGTCTGCCACCACTTACGATATCTTCAACTAAATAAAGGTGGATTATTTTACCATTTCAACTTTTTAAAAATAATAATATTGACCCACGCGAAATAAAGTTTCACCATCACTGTTTTAGACCCGCTGGTTCAGGCTGTGAGAGCTCGGGCAGTTTCATTAAGCAGATGTTGAATGTAAAAAAAAAATAGTAGGATTAAGTCGCTTAAGTGCTATTATCAATAACTTTAAAATATGCGAGGTTTACATATAACACTAAATCGTTGAAAATACGTACTTAGTAATAAATTATGTACTTATTACTTAAAACAAATAGAAAAGGTTGTATTTGAATGCGGTTTCTGCTTTAAACTACAATTCCACATTCATTTTACATTAAACAAATACTTTTCTGTTTTATTATTATCTCTACAGAAAAGATGTTATACTATTTGAAAAAAGTAACATAATAATTATAAAAGCTAATTAAAAAACCTAGGCACCAACATCCATTGTGTACCACCATATCACAGAACTAACTTCATCCTGCAAAAGGCTCTTGAGCAATCGTATTAAAAATTTAATATTTCAGTTCATCAATTTCTTTTATAATGCTAATAATTTTTTTACAAAATTAAAAAAAAATTGGTTTCAAAAATTATATTATTTCTTTTCCATAAACATTAAGAATTTCCAAATTCAAATGAAATTGATATTAAATTTTTAAAACAGCAAATTCTACAATATAAGACATCACTAAACAAATACACCTAATGCTATAGTATGTAGTCTCATTAATTAAAAATAATTACAGTAAACACTCACTTATATCAAAATGACAGGGAACGCAAATTTGTTCGATTAAACCAGTGTTTCCCAACGGCGCCCCCACGCCCCACATGGGGGCAATATCATTATTCAATTTGAAAACCTACTTGATTTTTAGTTATCTACCTATTATATGTGTTGAAAATTTATCTATTGTTTTTTCTTAATAATTTTATAGTGATTTCTTTCTAAAACTTAAATCTTGTGTCTTGAACAAGGTATAATTAGGCTTAATATATAGAATAATTCAATTTTGAAATACAAAATTAAAAAATTCGGTGCGTGTACTTATGTACGCGCGCTAGAAGTTATACTTCTTTGGTGTAAATAAATTAAATATAACCGCGTGCAAAGACAAGTTCAATAAATACGAGGATGTGCGCGTTCGAGCGAAAAGTGGCACATTTCCGAGCGAGGGAAGCAAATGAAGCGCGACGCGGAGCGGCGCGCTTCATTTTCCCGAGATCGGAATGTGCCACTTTGAGCTCGAATGTGCACACTCGGTTTTAAGCCTAATTAATAATGATTTAAATCAATAAACTAGACGAAAATTAAGTTAATTGATTTTGTTCATTTCCTCTCGCTCGTACTGTCGCTAATGTCGTATCTTTTCGCTCTCTTCCACTCATTGCTATGGTAAAAACGTTTTTCAAACACAAAATCGATATTTACGAAATTTAATTTAATATTTTGAGTTGAATAAAGTAGACAAATCCAATAAATACGAAGATGTGCGCGTTCGAGCGAAAAGTGGCACATTTCCGAGCGAGGAAGGCAAATGAAGCGCGACGCGGAGCGGCGCGCTTCATTTTCCCGAGATCGGAATGTGCCACTTTGAGCTCGAATGTGCACACTCGAATTTAAGCCTGATTAACAATGATTTAGGTCAATAAACTAGACGAAAATTAAGTTAATTGATTTTGTTCATTCCCTCTCGCTCGTACTGTCGCTAATGTCGTATCTTTTCGCTCTCTTCCACTCATTGCTATGGTAAAAACGTTTTTCAAACACAAAATCGATATTTACGAAATTTAATTTAATATTTTGAGTTGAATAAAGTAGACAAATCCAATAAATACGAGGATGTGCGCGTTCGAGCGAAAAGTGGCACATTTCCGAGCGAGGGAGGCAAATGAAGCGCGACGCGGAGCGGCGCGCTTCATTTTCCCGAGATCGGAATGTGCCACTTTGAGCTCGAATGTGCACACTCGGTTTTAAGCCTGATTAACAATGATTTAAATCAATAAACTAGACGAAAATTAAGTTAATTGATTTTGTTCATTCCCTCTCGCTCGTACTGTCGCTAATGTCGTATCTTTTCGCTCTCTTCCACTCATTGCTATGGTAAAAACGTTTTTCAAACACAAATTCGATATTTACGAAATTTAATTTAATATTTTAACTTAAATAAAGTAGACAAATCCAATAAATTTTAGGATGTGCGCGTTCGAGCGAAAAGTGGCACATTTCCGAGCGAGGGAGGCAAATGAAGCGCGACGCGGAGCGGCGCGCTTCATTTTCCCGAGATCGGAATGTGCCACTTTGAGCTCGAACGTGTACACTCGGTTTTAAGCGTCATTCACAAGTATCAATTTACTTTCTTACTTCAACTGTCGAATTTTTCGTTAGCATTGCTAATATTTTACTCTCAAAGCGCCAAAAGAAGTATAACTTTAAAAATATTGTTACATAGGGGGGCATTTAAATTTTAGAATGACTTAGGTGGGGCATGTTAAAAAAAAAGTTGGGAAACACTGGATTAAATGAATAGTTGCGTATTTGTCTATCTCTTTTCGTATGTGCAACTGAATAAAACGTTAGGGAACCGCACTTTTCTTCGTATAACTAAATGATTTGTATAATTGAATATCGTATAAATGAGGTCTTACTGTACTGTAAGCATACTATATCAGAATTAAATTATTGTTTGCATTCTTCACTGCAGATTTGCAGAAACAACGCTACAAACTTGACAAACAAATTCTACCTGACTAATAAAATAAATATATTTGTCATTATAACTACGGGACTAAGATAACAAAATTCTTTATAACAATAATTAAGGTAATCTCATATTATCTGCGCAAGCGTGATTCATTCTGTATTCCGCATAGATCATGCCGGTGTTGTGCCAATAATAAAGAGCAATCACCACGAAAAGATGCCACCATTGATGCGAGTGCCCAAGATAATCAAATTTTCCGGCACAAAATCGTTCTGGCACTTTCAAGATATAAATTAAAAATGCGCTGCCACTAATCGCGTACATCCCCAGAACTCTTGGCAAAAGAAGCTGAAATAATAATTCTTTTAAACAAATCTATTGATTCCACCTATACCTCGCTATTCGGCATTGTTAATTATGGCCCACAATGTTTCGTTATAAGATCAAAAATATGCTGTACACCTATACCTCGCTATACAGCTGTTCTTTATACGGTATTTCGCTATAACGGTTTTTTTTAATTATGGGACTTTTTCGATAATGTTTCGTTATATGTGCCAAAAAAAATTGATATAAACATTTTTATAGAAAATAAAAAGAATAAAACTAAACACTATATTATTTTATAAAAACTTAGAACAAGTACAGTCAAACTAAGAAGTAATCAACACCCTAGAAACAAACCTACAGTAAACGTACTATTCCAAGAAACAAAATCTCGCACTGCATGGTTAAAAAACAATTAAGATTGATTTTTGTAATTTTAGCACTTAGAACTAAAGGTACTAAAATTACAAAGATCAATCTTAATTGTTTTTTAACCATGCAGTACCAGATTTTGTCTCTTGGAATAGTACGTTTACTGCAGGTCTGTTTCTAGGGTGTTGATTACTTCTTAGTTTGACTGTACATTTGAATTTGTATAGGTGTAGATCAAAATACTAAACTCGTTATACGGCTTTTCGCTTTACGGCTAACTTTTCTGGAACGTATCTAGGCTGTAAAGCGAGGTATGGGTGTACTGTTTAGCGATCTTCTGTTTAATTCAATTGATTCATTGTACGGCTTTTCGCTTTACGGCCAAGTTTTCCGCAACGCATCTAGGCCGTAAAGCGAGGTATGGGTGTATTAAAAAAAATAACTTACTGCAACTATGGGATTTTCGTATCCTCCCATAACAAGTGTCCAATGGAAAGTGGGCAAAACGCCATAAGCGGCCCAAAAAACAAAAATAGCCATCTTAATGTTGGTATCCACTCCCAAAGCCGGATGTTGGAAAATCATCGCAATTACAAAAATGACCGTTAATCGTTATCAAATAAAAATTTAACAAATCCTGTAAATGAAACAAATTATAGTTGCGTTTTTGAAAAATGTATTTCACTTACATTATGACACCAGAACGCATAATAAATGCCAGACATATAAATGGCAAGTAAGGACAATGCAATTCCGAACAGATCAAAGGCTAAGAAGTATTCGCAATCGTTTGCAGATCTGCAGGAAAATGTGTGGTACAAAGCAGACAGTCCCATACAAATCTATAATAATAATTTTTCAATTAACAAAAACACAAATTATTCAAAAAAGTGTCATACTCACTTGAAAACTGAATAAAATTATGGCTACGAAAAACTTATCGACGAACGTTGCGTGTAATTTTAATAAAGACAAATCGTAAACGGTTAATCCCAGAAATAAAACTAATCCAAAGATGTGTGACCATATATTTACGGTTTCGTTTGTCCACCAAAATACGCTGAAAATTAAAAAAACGAGGATAGTGTAAAAATTATATTTAAACATTGAAAAAAATACAGATTAATTGATTTTAAAATTGAAGACTTAGCAAGCAATTAAACTCAATCATATTATTCAACGTTATTAAATGAAAATAGAAAAAGTGAAACTAAGAAAGTTGTTTTAAAACGTTTTGTCAATCCAATTATTCAAAAAAATTAAAATTAGAAATTATTAATTAAAAAAAATGTGCATCCATGTCATTTTATTAACATGCGACATATGAAAATAGTTAAAATCAAATAACTTAGAGTAAAATTAAATAAAAGTGAAATTTAAATATATTAGACAGAGCAAATATGTAGATTTCGTGCGAAAAAAAAACAACTAAAGTGGTTGTCCGTACCTTTCTATACATAATTTAGTGTTAAGTATTCCTCTGTATCCTGAACGTATAAAAATGTTATGTTGCATGTATTCTGGCGCCTCTTCAAAATCTAGCAATTGCATCTCCTTTCTGTTTTCCTTTTCGCACATTTGATTTTTTCTCAGTGCATCTTTTGATTTTGTCTCTTCCGTGTCTGTAATTCTTTCGCAATTTTCCAGCAATGATTCGGTATGGTCGAAGCCTGAAGTGTTCTGCAATCAAATTAAAAATTATTATTTTTTACAGTTAGCAATTTTTTAATATTTACTTTTCGAGAAATGGAAGTCTCCGAAAACTTATTTAATATTTAAATTAAAGCAAATTTCTGTTTAAGTATTTTTATATGAGTTTGCGTATAGCTGGACCAGCGGTAGCGAACCAATAGCACGCGTGCCACCGGTTACATGTATAAATATTTTTAGAGCACGTTATCGATATTTAAATTGTATCCTCCATTTACAACAAAAAACAAAAACAATTGTCGGTTTAAGAAAGGACTTGGAAGCAATTGAAAATTGAAAATGATACCTATACCGTAATTTAATTCTTCTTATAAATTTTTCTCTAAGGCGACCGCTCTCTAACCCGACCCCGACCGTTTATTGTAAAATTTTGTATAGACAATAGCTGTAAAGCGAGCATTTACTTGCATTATTTATGATTCTAAGCCTGATTGACCTTTTAATTATTTCAAAGTCTGTAAAACAAAAAAATCTGAAGGCGTTTTTGGAAAATTGAAATTTTACATAATGATAAGTGCTTCGCAAATTGATTCCTTATAATAGAACACACTCGGTTCTAAACATGGTTCACAATAATTTAGGGCAATAAATTAGTCGAAAAGTCAGTTGAATAATTTAAATCGTTCCCTCTCGCTCCCATTGACATGATTGTCCTATCTTTTCGCTCCCTTGCACTCGTTGGTATGGTAACTATGTTTTTGGAATATAAAATTGTTATTTACTAAACTAAATTTAAATATACGATTTGAAAGAGTAAGGCCCATGAAGTAAATGGCGTTTCTCAGCCGTCATTGTATGTTAAAAGGTTAAAATCTTTATACTTTTTTCTGAATAATTTAATTGTAATTAGTAGTAGATGTTTTTGACATTAATAAATACTATTTTAAATAGATAATGAAATTAAAATAATATCCTTTGTCGGTTTATTAAAATAGTTTCTAGTGGTCGGGTACTCGGGTAGACCGATCTACTACTACTCCTATTGATTTACTGTGATCGGGAATTGAATAATTATTTTGAAATACAGTCAACTCGCATTATAACAAATTTTAAGGGGCCTACGAAAAAGTTCGTTATATCAAAATTCGTTATTATAAAAGCATAAATTAACAAACTTTTATAAAATTGTGTAGAAGATATAGAAAAATTCAATCCTATACACCACAAATTTGTTGTGGTTTAATAAAATAACCAATATAACGCATAAATGTAAAAAAATTTAATAAAACAATAGAAAACAACAATAAAAAAAAACAATAGAAATAATAGAAGTTATGCCGCACAAGAAATGCGATATGCGATAATTTGTGGTGTTGAGTTTGCATTATTTTAAGATAACAAAATCAAAAATTGTGTGAAAACACATTATGTAAATTATATAACATATCTACAGTACTTAATTTTTTAACAAAAATTATTAGACTTTGTTCAAGAAAACTTCGTTATATCGAGAGAACCAAAACCTATTAAAATTTTCGTTATAAAGCAAGATTTTCAAAAAATCGGCGGTTTCTTTCTTTATATCAAGATTTTCGTTATATCGAGCTTCGTTATAACACGAATTGACTGTATTAATTTTATTTCTAAAAAAATTTTAATCAATATAAAAAAATAAAAGTATTTCAATGGATAAATATATTTTTTTAGTTGCATTTCGTACAACACAACAAAATAGTGATCGGGTATTGCACCTCTTACCTTAATACAAAAAAAATTAGGTAATTCCTAAAATATGAGTTGAGGTGAGCTATAAAATCGACTTACTCGATAAACAATAGATATTTTTAAGAAAATAGAAGACGAGCTTGTATTAAAAAAAGCCGGTGCGTTAGAAGTTATACTACTTTGGCGCGACTAAATTAAATATAACCACGTGCACAAATTAATATAATTAAATTCAAGAAATACAAGGATGTGCGCATTCGAGCGAAAAGTGGCACATTTCCGAGCGAGGGAGGCAAATGAAGCGCGACGCGGAGCGGCGCGCTTCATTTTCCCGAGATCGGAATGTGCCACTTTGAGCTCAAATGCGCACACTCGATTTTAAGCATGATTCATAATAATTTAGGTCAATAAATTAGAGGGGACATCAATAGAAGAATTTTAATCGTTTCCTCTCTCTCGCACTGACAAGATTTTCGTATCTTTTCGCTCCCTTCCACTCATTGCTATAGTAAAAACGTGTTTCGAGAGTCTAGTTTACCAAATGTTTTGCTATATACTTTAAATGTAAACTTAATATGACTCTCACGGCCGTATTTTTGAAGATAGAAACTTTAAAATTTTTCCATATATAGAGACCATCTGGATCAATCCGTGATTGCCTTTGATTTTTTTTTAATATGCAAATTTGGCAAAAAAATTAATAACTGCAAAAACAGTGTCAAACGCCTTTACATCCTCTTCCTTCAAAAATAAAGATAAAAATTTCAACTTTTTACCAAATGAAGCAGAAAACTTGTGAAATTGTGTGGACGCTTTCGAAATTTTGATAACTATATTTATTAATAATTTATAAGCAATTAAAGTATGTGAATTTTGAACGAAATTTTCTAAAAATTGAGGCGTTTGGATATGATTGACAGATCTTAAGCAGCTTATCTCTTGTAATCGCAAAGTCTATTAAAAACTCGAAGTAACAATGGGTTGTCGGAAGAAGGCCAGATACACCAATATTTTACTGACCAACTTTTTAAAATTCTGTTACCTGATATTCCGAGATCTATTTACATATATAAAATAATACAATTTATATTCTTAGATTATTTGCGAGTCTCAGGTCTTGTATTATTTTTAAAACTGATATGTTCTATTAAAAAGTTGAAGCATTTATTAATAACTGAAAATTGTATGTACATCACTTTCAACTTTAGTAGATAGTTAGTAGTTAAAGAGAAATAGTCATACTTTTTAACTGAAACAAAGCTAATATATTTTCAATTAGTTTAGTAGCATTATCAAAGTAATAAAAATGTCTGTCGGTACACTACTAAATAATAGTTAATATAAAGGCTACTTATTGTTACTGAATTTCAATATATATAGATATATTGTCCGAACCACGAAAGAAAAAATATTAATTTAAAGTATATAGCAAGAAATTTGGTAGACTAGGCCCTTAAGCATGATTCACAATGAAATAGACAACATAATAGACAACATAATAGTTAAAGTCGTTTTCTCTCACTCATCACGAGATTATCGTATCTTTTCGCTCGCTCTTACTCATTGCTATAGTAAAAATACGTTTTTAAACATAAAATCGATATTTACTCAAGTACAGTTAAATTTTTCATTAGCAATATCGAAAGATAAACTAAGCAAATCTAATAAATGCGAATATGTGCGCATTCGAGCGAAAAGTGGCACATTTCCGAGCGAGGGAGGCAAATGAAGCGCGACGCGGAGCGGCGCGCTTCATTTTCCCGAGATCGGAATGTGCCACTTTGAGCTCGAATGCGCACACTCGATTTTAAGCGTGATTCACAACAATTAACTTACTTCCTAAATAATACTACTTTATTTATAATAATTTTGATTTGATAACAATATTATTCTGATAAATAATAACTGCATTTAATCTAATAGTAATTGTTATTACATTTGTATTTGCTATATTTGTCTTTCTCTCTAAGAGAACCACCTTTACAAAAGACCAATTTGAGCAAGAACCGACGCTGGTCGTGTTAGAGAGGTTTTACTGTATTTTAGTGATTAGTGTCAAATTTTCGTTAGCTGAGTCTGTTGACTGCAAAAATTTGACTCTCAACGAGCCAAAAAGTATAACCTCAAAAACGTTACTAACATCAAAACATACAATCGTTACCTTTTTTTAAATCTCATAAGTTGTGGTTTTTGCATTTCAAAAACGCAGATACTTATTTAAAAATTTAATTGTTGTTTGAGAACCCCGTCCCCTTGCTTAAAATACTCAAAATAAAATTAATCGACAATTATTATAATAGAGGAAATACTTTTTCACAGCAGCAAAGCTGATTGGCATTGCGGAATTCAAAAAAAGTTCAACTGCCGGTACCGTTATACGTATACGACTACGCCCGAAGCAACTTAAATTTTTTTTATGCGTTTTTATTGGATTTCTTTCGGCAGCGCACTGGAAAATTTAAATAAAAGTACGGTTTCAATTAAATTCGCGGACCTATAAAATTTCGGATACGAAAATATTAGAAACTAATTAATCGGCCGATATTTTTTCGAGAAAGTCGCCGAGAAAAACTGTTTCCAAATTAATTTCACTTTCGAATGGTTTTATAAAACGCCACTTCTCATTTCACTTTTCATTACGTTTGTGTTATAAAACATTCCACTACGAAGAGCCCTTCCAAGTTTCTCCGTCACTTTCGCTAATTTTCCTTCGACGAACCTGGTCATTTTAAAAATACTCCTTTTGCCGTGTCGTCTTCTGTCCGTTGCTCTTTCTTGCCGGGGCTCTCACTTCGCCGACTTTAACCCACTTTCGGTTGAAACGATACTTGTTTTAAAGTCGCAAATTCTAAGAGTCTCAAAGTGAAATTTAACTTTTACACAACGACTGTTGACAAACCCCATTCAATATTTACTTTTGAATTGTCGGATTTTTTTTGGACAAGAAGATCAAGGTTTCAATTATTTCTATTGTATGTGATGGAGTTTTTGAGGTCGCTCTTTATTCGTCTCGCAATCATGTTTCAAAATAATAACATGCACATCTCAACTTTTGTACTCATTTTCAATCGTCATCTATTTAAACGAGCTTTTCTATTTACGTTAATAATGTTCGTTTAGTTTGGAATATTGTAAGAAAAATAAGACCTAGCTCGCTCATCCATGTGAAAGTTACTTTTTCATAAACCTAACAAAAGTGGGTAATGTTATAATAATTATTTACTTTCTTTTGTTTTAGTCCAATGGTCCTAAAAACACTCAAAATTGTACTGCTTTGAAAATTATTAAATCGTTTAGCAGCTAAAATTTGAATACAATTCATTTAAAGATTTTGTGTTCAAAAGATTATAATTTGGGTCACACTATATACCAAATTTTTCCAAATCACGTATAATACAATTAATATAAAGATTTTGTGTTTAAAGATCATTATTTGGGCAACACTATATACAAAATCTTTCCAAATCACGTATAATACAATTAATATAAAGATTTTGTGTTCAAAAGGTTATTATTTGAGCCACACTATATACAATTTTTTTTCAAATCACGTATAATACAATTAATATAAAGATTTTGTGTTCAAAAGGTCATTATTTGGGCCACACTATATACAAAATCTTTCCAAATTACGTATAATACAATTAATTTAAAGATTTTGCGTTCACAAGGTCATAATTTGGGCCACACTATATACCAAATCTTTCCAAATCACGTATTTGTGCCAGTTGTGAGAAAGAAAAGCCAAAACTAACAAATCGATTTTTTCCCAAAACTAATTAATCTATATTAAACATTGTTAATAGGTTTTGATCATTTTATAACTTAATTTTTTCCAAATTCAATGATATGCAACAATTCCAAAAATTTTTTGAAAATATAATGGATGTACAGTCAGCCTAAGAAGTAATCAACACCCTAGAAACAGCACCTAACAGTGATCGTGCTATTCCAAGAGACAAAAATGTATTTTTTTTGTATTAACACATTTTTTTTTTAAATTTAGAATGTGCTGCATTATTTTATAAAATTCAAAAACAAAAATTCTAAAAATTACCAAGAATGAAAACTAATTAAATTATACATATTTGCCAAATTTTTGGTTTTTGGTAGAAATACGGTTTTGTAACTTATAATTAAAAGTCTTTAGTAAATTTTAAATAAATTAATTATCGCTAATCGTGCTTAAAACGGAGTGTGCACATTCGAGCTCAAAGTGGCACATTCCGATCTCGGGAAAATGATGCGCGCCGCTCCGCGTCGCGTTTCATTTGCCTCCCTCGCTTGGAAAAGTGCCACTTTTCGCTCGAATACGCACATCCTAGTATTTATTGAATTTTTTTGGGTAATTTACCCAAATGAAGAGACTGGTTCAAAAAATTGACTATTTTTTTCAATATCACATGTTTAATACAGTCGATTCCACTTAATTGGAAACATCGTGACTAGTACAGTTTGTCCTGAGTAAGTGGCTGGCCCAACCAAAATTCAATAACAATTTAATAAAAATATATTAATATTAATTGACCAAAATAAAACAATACATATGTATGTACAGTCAGCCTAAGAAGTAATAAACACCCTAGAAACAGACTTACAGTAAAGGTACTATTTCAAGAGACAAAATCTGGCGCTGCATGGTTAAAAAACAATTAAGGTTGATCTTTGTAATTTTAGTACCTAGAAGTAAATTTGGAGTCTTAAATAGACACGTAAAGGTATTTGTGACAGCTGTCGTTTTTGTTAGAAAAGATTTAATAAATTGATTATAAAGCTTTTTTTTAAACAATTAATAAAAAAAATATTTGTTGTACATATAAAAGCCGTGATAAACACTATTTTTAACTAAAACCTGTCTCCTGGAATAGCTCGATTACGGTACGTAATGTTTTTAGAGTGTTGATTACTTCATAGGCTGACTGTACACCTATAACTCGCCATATGGGCGCTTTTTCAAAAGCATTTTGTTATAACGCCTTCTTTTAATTATGGAACTTTTTCGGTGTACGGTCACAAAGATTCTTTATACGGCTTTTTGCTTTACGGTCAACTTTTGGAAAGGTATTTAAGCCGTAAAACGAGATATGGAAATATTAAAAACAAAGTACAGTACTACCTTTGTATGTTACGATGATTTGCGGACTGAGAGAGAGTTCCTATAATAAATTTTGGTCGTGCCTTGGGTCAAGGTATTAGTGCGAAGGTTTGCAAGTATGTATGTAAAAGTAGGTAAAACGTATTCTAATGAAATGTTTTATTAAAACGGAAATTTTCAATATTGGATTTAATTCATTGTCATTTAATGTTAATTTGAACCATTTCAATTCCTTTTCAAATACACATTTACGCACACTACAAACTTGGGCAGCAATTAAAGGCATCAGGTAGCCAATACAATTTATTTTGCAGTTTAGAGTTGAGCGAACATCACATACATATGAAAATTTGCAAGATTTTGAGGTCATAACATGCAGAGGTAGTACTGTATTTTAACTTATTTATTTGCATTGTATGTTATTTTAATGAAAACCGCGAATTTCTATCAATTGGAAGCTCACTAACTTTTTTATTGAGATGGAAAATTTTTGAAAAAACTTTTTCTAATTACCTTTTGCTCACATTACGCGACGATAAATTCTAAAACATTTTTCGACTTTAAATTGTTTTTATTTCGGTTCTAACATTGTTCAATTAAATGTGCAATTGATTAATTTTTCTACCCTAATGTTTTTCTAAACAGTATTTTGTTGTAATATATAAACTTTTCTTACAACTGAAACAATACATTTGAAAAACAAGATTTAATCACCACATTCTTGTGTTTTTGCGTATCTGTTTTATAATCTGCCGATTTGAATAAATGCAATTGTAGTAGTAATTGAGAAAGTGTGAGTAACCGAATTTAATTAGGGATTGTTTAACATATTATATAGAATATAAAGTAAATATTGCATAAGTTATTCTAGGCCAGGGTCGAGATCATCAAACGTTCTTGAATACCAATTGAAGATAATCCAATATTAGTATAGTGTATTTAATTCTTGACCTCAACGAACACGTTGTTGAAGTGAAGATTAACAAAGAGAAAGTAGTTCACTTCTTGGATACAGTATAAAACAAAAAAAAAAGATTTTTCTCAATTATAGAAATTGTCTATGAAGGTAATTCCTACTTTATTCATCAAAAGAGTAGTAATGAAAATTTGCTCTGGTGATATAGGGCCAAATGCGGTTGATATATAGATACCCTAGATATTGTTTTAAATAGATCTATGAGAATTCGGTAAATGCTGATGACTTTTCATTATCTAATTCAAATAAATCGAAGGCAAAGTGTGTCCAAATTTTAACCATTATTTTATATTATAAGTTAGGTTAATATCATTTTCATATTTCTACCATTAATTGGGTTTATCATGCTCTCTGTATTGCAAGTGTAATATGCATTTTGTGCTGATTGGTTAAAAAATTCATATTAGTTTATCTTAACACTTTGCCTTCAATTTATTTAAGTTTAATATTAAAAAGTCATCAGCACTTAACAAATCCGAATAGATCTATTTAAGACATTTAAGTCATTACCGTGTCATGTCTTATTCTAGGACATCATAAAATTAATTATTTTCTTCGTCTATATAAAACTTTTTAAAAAATTAATTAATTAATTAATTAAGATTCGTAAATATCGATTTTGTGTTTGAAAAACGTTTTTACCATAGCAATGAGTGGAAGAGAGCGACAGTACGAGCGAGAGGGAATGAACAAAATCAATTAACTTAATTTTCGTCTAGTTTATTCACCTAAATCATTGTGAATGGTGCTTAAAACCGAGTGTGCACATTCGAGCTCAAAGTGGCACATTCCGATCTCGGGAAAATGAAGCGCGCCGCTCCGCGTCGCGCTTCATTTGCCTCCCTCGCTCGGAAATGTGCCACTTTTCGCTCGAATGCGCACATCCTCGTATTTATTGGATTTGTCTACTTTATTCAACTCAAAATATTAAATTAAATTTCGTAAACATCAATTTTGTGTTTGAAAAACGTTTTTACCATAGAAATGAGTGGAAGAGAGCGAAAAGATACGACAATAGCGACAGTACGAGCGAGAGGGAATAAACAAAATCAATTAACTTAATTTTCGTCTAGTTTATTGACCTAAATCATTGTTAATTAGGCTTAAAACTGAGTGTGCACATTCGAGCTCAAAGTGGCACATTCCGATCTCGGGAAAATAAAGCGCGCCGCTCCGCGTCGCGCTTCATTTGCCTCCCTCGCTCGGAAATGTGCCACTTTTCGCTCGAATGCGCACATCCTCGTATTTATTACATTAATATAATTTACATAAGCTCCTTCAAATCAAAAATTTCAATTTAATTTAGTAAATATCGATTTTATATTCCAAAAACGTATTTACCATAGCAATGAGTGGAAGGGAGCAAGAAGATACAATGTGTTTTACTTAAACCTATTCATTATTCGTTATTAAAATATATTTCTTATCATTGAACTGTCATAAAGTACAATTTTGTGGATTTTATTTCATTTTATTTTCGTGGTATGGCAAACCCCACCTAGTATGGCATGTGACATTTAGTCGCCTAGTATGCGAAGGGTTAAAAAAATTATCATTTATTGTTGATTGTGTTCTACTGAACTTATTTCATATCAGTACCGTGGATAAACGTGTTAGTACAGTTGCATAAAATTTTATGTTTTATTATTATTTCTGTTATTTTAAAATTGAAGCCAAATACTTTAACACACGTATTTTTGATATAACGTAAACTTAGAATATACATAAAAAAAGCAAAAAAATACGTGCAAAATAAAAAAATGTTCAGCTAAATATGTGCTTTGGATTATTGCCTTCTTCGGTTCCAATTTAATTTTATATTTAAACTCAAAATCGCTTTTTGCAGCTTTAAGTCTATGTGGAAGTGAAAAATATAAACATTTTAGGATCAAACTTGGTGGTCAAGTTAAAATTTTTTCAAAACTTAATTTAAAATCATTATCACAACAAAATTGTATTTTAATAGATAATATTAAAAAATCCATTCGTAAACTAACTAGATTCCATAACTATATAACTAAAATTAGATGTAAATGAAATGTCCTTAATTCTTCTTTTAACATTATTTTAAAAAAAGTTTTAATGATTGAACAAAAAGGAGATATTGTTATGCAAAGTACATTGTTAGATTTAAACATACTGAAATTGAAGTACATTAGCTTTTGCAAGGTGCTATTATCCTTAATTTTTAATCAGAATTGCACAATGGACATCGTTTGTGACAAGTTTATTTAATACTTTCAGTGCAGATAAAATTTAAATATGAATGACCTTTGAAAGCGTGTGTGTATTTTGCTTTAGCACAAGTGCAGCTTCGAAATTACACAACGTACACCTTTCTTATATTTAAATTAGGTGTGTAAATACGTACTTATATATAATACTCTTTAATACAAGTACTTAAAAGTTAAAACGGTAGAACGTCTTTATTTAAAAAAAGAAGAAAGACATAATAGGACAGTCTTAAGATTTTATTACAAAAGATGAAGTCAAAAGCTATATTTTTGCAAAATTCGTACCACAATTATTTCTAAAAACATTATTAAAAGTTTTGCTGCTATAAATCAAAAAAATTAAAATGTACCCTCATTTTTATCAATAAGGTCATTTCGCCAGTTTGCGACCACTTAAAGGTATTCTTTAATTCAAAGTAAAATATCTGCCTAGATTTTGATAAATTACAGATGCCACGATATGTATAAATTGATTGGTGCAATTATTTGACAGTACAATTTCTTTTATTTGAATATTTACCGAAAATGGTCGCACACTGGCGGTGGCCGGCGAACCGGCGATAATAATAAATCCCTTGGCATTTTGTAAATTAAAATCTACAAATGATTAATTTGCTTACCCAAAATTTATTTAATAGAAGAATCTGAGTAATATTTACAATTTAATAATTAATAATTTAAGTCGAATACATTTTAATAAAGTAAATGATTATCATGCTAGTTACCAAGAAGATTAACCATGCTATTCCGCAAGAGTTCCGTTTTTTTTAGAAAAAAGCATCCCATAAATTTGCAGTTTTTATTTTTTGAAAAAGTGTGTCAAGTTCTTGCCGTTATTTATTGCATTAATTCGTTACCACTTTTTATTAAATTATATAGAAAGTCTCATTACAAAAAAAAATTACTTAAAACATGATAATATTACTAACATCCTCAATTCATTTTTAACTTTACAGTTTGTATTACAGTGGGACCTTGGTTATCCGAACTAATTATTGTTGTAGTTCATTCGAATAATTGAAAATTCGGTTAGGTAATTGAATGTATAGAAAAAAACGAATTTTAGCTATATATAATGTGACATTTTGAGAAAGCAACTACGGTTTTAGAATTACTTGAATTTTTTTGAAGTAAATTGATCATTGTTAATCGTGGCGAAAAGCGGAGGATGCACATCTTCGCATTTATTAGATTTATCTAGTAAATCTTTTGCTCCTTCCAATGAAAAATATAAATGGATTTTAGTAAATATCGATTTTATGTTTAAAAACGTATTTTGACTATAGCACTGAGTAAGAGCAAGCGAAAAAAAAAGATAATTTCGTAAATGTGAGTGAGAAGGAACGATTTTAACTAACATTTTGTCTATTTTATTGTGAATCGTGCTTAAAACCGAGTGTGCACATTCGAGCTCAAAGTGGCACATTCCGATCTCGGGAAAATGAAGCGCGCCGCTCCGCGTCGCGCTTCATTTGCTTCCCTCGCTCGGAAATGTGCCACTTTTCGCTCGAATGCGCACATCTTTGTGTTAATTGGATTCGACTATATTAATAACATATCCTTCAAATCCAGATTTTCTATTCGGAAAAAGTTTTCGCTTGAAAGTGCACATACTCCTTAATAATTGAATTTGCCTATCTTATTCTTCTCTCTTACAAATAATATTAATTAAATCAAATTGAACTAAATGTACCACTTCTCGCTTTTCTTTTAATTAAAAATTACATTAGGGTATTTTTACCAAAAACCACATTTCTAATTTAGTACTTTTAAACTAGACTAGATGGGAGACTTCATCGTACATAAAAAAAATACTTTAACTTTTTCCGAATTTCGACTCTTATTTCCCAACTTTTTTTTAACATACCCCACCCAAGTTATTCTAAAATTTTGATGCACCCCCTATGTAAGATATAAATAATTTTTTATATTTAAAAATTGAATTAATCCACAAATGAAGTCTAATTACAACACTGTATACATATATACAAAATGTGCCTTAAAACTAATTTGTTTATAATTTTTATAAAAATGAAAATTGCTCAAAAATATTTGGACACATTAATTTTGACATATAAACCTTCAAAAATCTGCAAAAGATGATATAAAAATCAACTAGTTGATTTTTAGTGGCCCACTTCAGAAAATTTCACTCATAGGAATACAATTTTAAGTAATCAAAAATGCGAATTAGTAAACATTCAAAAGTACACCCGAAAATATTTTTATTGGGTTCGCTACAATTAGGCGGCCGGAAGAGCACCACGATAACTTATCAAAAGAAATAAAATATCTAACCTTTTCAAACAAGAAATAGATCTAATTTAATTTAATTTAAATTTTTTGAATTGAAGAATAAAATAATAATATATGCAAATCCAATAAATACGACGATGTGCGCATTCGAGCGAAAAGTGGCACATTTCCGAGCGAGGGAGGCAAATGAAGCGCGACGCGGAGCGGCGCGCTTCATTTTCCCGAGATCGGAATGTGCCACTTTGAGCTCGAATGCGCACACTCCGTTTTAAGCACGATTACGAAGCGCCCCGTTTTAACAAGAAAAAACAAACGCGGGTGTTAATCCGGATAATCGCGAATCCGTATAATTGAGGTTTTACTGTAATACATTATCTTTGGTGTCTGAATTTGGAACTTAATGGTTTTATATTCAAATCTATTATTTTATAATTATTTTTTTTTGTGTAACAACAACAATATTAATACATTAAAAAAATGTTATCTACCAGGATGTGATACAATATACAAATTCCTATTTTGTTACACACGCTACGAATTTACGTAATAGCATTAGAAGATAACTAAAAACGTTTTTTATTAAATACATAATAGCATAATTTTAACCAATCAATCAAATTTTCAAACAACAATAATTATTGTTTATGCAAGAAGGAAAAATTGCATACAAAGACGAATATTGTGTAAGCCGGAAATAAAAACTATCCCCCGAAAGATATTTAGTTCGAAGAAGAGAAAGTATAAAATATATAAATTTATAAAAGAAAAATAAAACACGCATGCATAGAGCAACACATAATAGCATTAAATCAAATATAACAAACGTATCCAATGTCAAAAAGAACAAAATCAATATGAAAATTAACCATCCCTTGCAATTTCGACTTGCACATTTCTCACGTTTAAAAATTCAATTGATATTCCGCCGCATTAAATTTAAATTAGTTAGAAATGCAATTTTTCGTTAGTTTTCCATATATTATACTAGTTTGTTTATTTCGCCGATTTATTTATATGTCTCCAAGACCTAGAAATTAGTTTAATGGCGAAAAAAATCAATTTATGATTGAATTTAGAAAGCATTCTCTTGGACCATCCCAATTCGACCATTAATGAAACTAACAATAAAATGAAATACGAAATAAGGCGCATAATATTCGAATCCACAATCGACGAATCATTAAAAATCGAAAAAGAAAGTTGTAAAATGAATAGTAGGTCAAAGAACTTCTCTCACCTTGTCCGCACAGCAAGTTTCATTGTCGTTGGTGTCGGTCTTCGGAATATCACATTTTGGTGGAACTGACACGGTCATGTTTTCTTTGCTATTGCCTTCCTGCTTCCTGCACAAAAGAAAATAGGGCAATTATCGAAATTGTTGTTTCAATGCGATTTGCTTCGTAATAGAAACTTGGAGCTTTTCGAATAAAATCGTCATTTTTTCTTCTTATTCTACTTTCTCTAAACGATGCGTTTTGAGATTTTATGTACCACGAAGCACTACTTATGACATTGAAGAGGAAATGTCGGTATATAATTGACATTAAATTACTTATACAATTATTTTGTATAAATAAAAACTTTGTGCTTCCTTTCTAAATTTAATTACTCGATGAAAACGGTCTTCGTTATTCTCGAAGCACGGCAGTAGTCAAAAGTTTGACTAATTGTCTAAAGTTGTGCCAATTAGTTTAACAATTTTTTTAAATAAAATGGTTCTAATTGATTTTTAACTAATGCATCGAACTACGCTTCCTATAACCCAAAATCTTATGTGTATCTAATTTATAAATGTTGTTTATTTAATTTTATTAAATAATTTTAGATAAATGGATTAACTTTTGTATGTTTTGTAGAAACTTATAGAAAAAAAAAATATGAAAAATAGAGATTAATAGGTCTTATAGAAAATTTAACGCTCTACAAAAAAGGTCTCCTGTGATTTTTCGCTATCTTGACTGGTTCAAAAGTTATTCGAGGTCAAAATCAAAGTTCTAGTTATTTTTAAGGTTTTTTTTTGTATAACGATATCGATTTTTTTGTAACTGCAGAATCGATCAAATTTTTTGAAAGATTTGAGTTACAAACAGAATTTTACAAATTCATCCTTCTGAATGGGGTGAGTTATAAAATTGCATTACAGTACGTCAAAAAATTATCGGTTGTAAATGACTGTGCTGAGAGAGGAGTTAAATTAGTGCAAGATTTTTGTGAACATTATACTAAGAATGAAAAACAAATGCAATATGTATTACAATTGGTTAAAAATCATCGTCAAATGTTTCCTGACGCACTAAAAAAAACTAATGTAACAACTTCATGAAAGTATCTATGATTAAAAAAATAAATGATAATATTGGTATTTTTTTTCAATTCATTGAAATTTTAATAATCATTTTTTTCAATTAATGAATACTTTTTTTTCAGAGCATGCGCCAAGGTAAGAAAAGTTTCAACTATAAAGAATAACCCGCCTATCATTTTTGAATTATCAAATGACTGTAAAAATGAAAAAAAACCTTAAAATTAAATAGAACTTTGATTTTGACTTTGAATAACTTTTGAACCAGTCAAGTTAGCGAAAAATCACAAAAGACCTTTTGTGTAGAGCGTTAAATTTGCTATAAGGTTTATAATTTGCGATATGATCCGTTTATTAGTTCATAAGGTAAAAAATTCCAAAGTAATAACAGAACTTTTTCTATGTTATTTCAATTTAAAACTTTGGCTATCGGGAGGCCCGGGTTAATATTAAAATTAAGAGCTAAAATTTGGCATAAATTTCTTTTATAGATTTGGAACCGATTTAGGACTATCGTGAAAAAAAATTCGAATATACCCGAAATAAGGACCACCCTAATATAGATATATGTATTTCATTTTGGAGTTACTTATTATTACATATTACTTATTATTTTATATTAATCTATATTTCTTCTAAAAACAATTATTTAAATCTCAATATAAATATATTTGAGTTCTTTTGGATTTAACTTTTAATTATTTATTTATATTGTTACTTTTATAAATGCAATTTTGCACATAAATAATTTGTTAATGAGATAATTAAAACAAATACTTTAAATTATTTATCCCTATTTTATTAATAAAAACTAATACCCATTGCAAATCTATTATTAGTTAAACTTAATATTATTTACTTGAACCATATATTTTAATTATATTACTTTAAATTACACAATTTAATATATTGCATTTGTCTGTCATTATTGCTAAATACAACGTTGCCGTTATTTTAGACATTAAACGTAAATCATTCACAAGTACCCTAAATAATTGGTATTTTTCATATACAAAGAAGTCCTCCCAATTAATGGCATGACGCTTTAAATTAATATAAATAAATTAAATAAATAAGAGCATGTGCGCATTCGAGCGAAAAGTGGCACATTTCTGAGCGAGGGAAGCAAATGAAGCGCGACGCGGAGCGGCGCGCTTCATTTTCCCGAGATCGGAATGTGCCACTTTGAGCTCGAATGTACACACTCAATTTTAAGCTCGATTCACAATAAATTAGGTCAATAAATTAGACGAGAAATCAATAGAATAATTTTAATCGTTTCCTCTCACTCGCACTGACGAGATTTTCGTATCTTTTCGCTCCCTTCCACTCATTGCTATAGTAAAAACGTTTTTTGCATATAAAATCGATATTTACTAAATTTAACTTAAATTTATGATTTGAAAAGGCAAGGAATAAAATAAACAAATACAAGAAATACAAGGATGTGCGCATTCGAGCGAAAAGTGGCACATTTCCGAGCGAGGGAGGCAAATGAAGCGCGACGCGGAGCGGCGCGCTTCATTTTCCCGAGATCGGAATGTGCCACTTTGAGCTCGAATGTGCACACTGATTTTAAGCGTGATTCACAATAATTAACTTACTTCTTAAATAATACTATTTAATTTATAATAACAATATGATTCGGATAAATAATAACTGCAACTAATCTAAAACAGTATTCGTTATCACACAAGACTAATTTGACCAAGAACCGACGCCGGTCGTGTTAGAAAGGTTTCACTGTAGTTTTATGTACTATTATTTTATTTGCGACATATAAAAACTTAATTAACTTCGAAAACTTAAAAAACGATTAAATTTCTTCTTTTACTTTTTTCTTCCCTCGTTAATCTTAAAGCATTGTGCAAATGCGGAAATATTATATAAGCACAATGTATGCATTGCAATGTTTAAATTATTTTAGCTCGCTTCATTATGTCATTCATCATTTGCCTTTTAAAAACGGCTTACGAACTTTTTCTGTTTGACGTAAGCACCTACCTACTTTATTTCAAATTCCATAAAATTTGAATGAAATTGCATTATAATCGATAAACAACTATTGCTTACGTTTAAAAATGATAAGAGCTTTATTAAACTGCTTTGCGTTATTTGTGTGGGTACCGTTGTTACCGATAATTGGCAGAATCGTTAAAATGTGATAAGTACTACTCTCAAAGCTTCCTGCTCGATGTTACTTAATTTCATACTCTGCCAATTGAAAAGATTAACGTTCTTTTTCCAGTTATTAGTACATTATTGCATAGAACAAAACATATTACAAATTAATAGCAATCAAAATGAAAAAGAAGGAAGTGCAATAGCTAACAAAAACAATTCGTACGGAAACATTTCGCAAACTTCTAAAAACTGCTTTTAAGGCCAACATCGAGCAATGACGAAAGAACATTATCATTCTGATTTAAGTATTTGGAAATTAGAACGAATCCTAATTTAAAATAGATCAAGATTTAAACCAGTACCGGATTCATTCCGAAAAACTGTAGCTCGCAGTCTAAAAAGGTCCTTTTCTGTTGACTCAGATCTTCTATATTAATTTTTTACAATATCGTATTTGGATTTGTTTAATTTTGAAAATCTAAAAGAAGCAATAAGATATAATCAATTTTTATTTACCATGCTTCTCACAAATTACATACGATTTTTGCACTTAAATAAAAACCAACTTAATTCCACATTTAAAATGATTTCAATTTAATTTTTTAGGATTGGTTGTAAAAATCTCAAAGGTGCTACTTTTTGCTAGAATTACTTATTCAGATTTACTGTACGATGTAGCAAGTAAAGCATTAAAGGTGGAAATTTTGTTTGAAGTAGTTATATACATTTTTGAGTTCCTCTTGGCATGAGGATTTCAAAAATATATACTTTTATACCCGTAATATAAACTTCTTTGTTTTGATTATTTCAGGAAAGAAGAAATGCTATTGGTCATCAATGTAATAAATATCTATGTACTACAATAAATCTGACTAAAATTAAAACACTGCAAAAATCATCGTTTGTGTCGAATTTTTTTCATTTTGAATAAAATTCTCAAAATGATACTTTAAAGCTGTTATTTGCATTCTATTACCTTTCTTGTGCAGTTATTTTTTATAAAAGCCTAAAAAAATCTTTTTAAAATGGCCACAACTTTTTTATTTTCGGAATCCTCATGCCAAAAGGAGTCCAAAAATATATATGCCTACCCCAAACAAAATTGCCACCTGAAATACTTTACTTGTAGCATCAAAGTCAAAAACTTAAGGACCACGCTGTAGAATATAAAAAGAATACTTATTAGATTAGAAAAACGCTTAATGCGGCACTGATTAAAACACGCTTTGATTTAAAATTATGAGAATGTAATAGTAAATTTAGAGTAAAATATAAATAAACATTTACAATTAGAACACGGTTCAGTAATAAGATATGAAAAATGTAACCAAATAACTTATACATCAAACAGGTCAACGATGTCAGTCAACTTTCATAATTTTGTAGTATGTACATACGAAGAAACCGAAAATTAAGTCCTTCCTAGTTTATACTGTTGCTTTATTTGATTAGTATGAGCAAAATACTTAATACATAATGTGTTAGGTTTAATAAGTGACCATTATATATTTTTTCAAAATTAGTTAAACACTTTTTCTTATTCAGGTTAAAGAATTAAATTTTGCTTACATTTTCATAAAGCTGTAAATAGAGCAAATCTTAGGAAAAATATAATTCTATTGCATATTCTTAATGTACCTAACTTTTGGCATGAAAAATTGTAGAAAAAAAATGATGTACTGCAAATTATAAAATAAACCAAACAAAATGTAAAATATTCATAGTTAAAGTACCATCAGTTTCGTTTTTGCCAATTTTGGAATTTTCCTGCATGTTTATTTAATTTTTAAAATTTTTGTGAAAGAATAAATCAAGTGTGCCCCTATTTTAAAATTTACACATGAATATGTATATTTTAAACAATATATTTTTTAATTTGTATGGACCTTAATAAATTAATGTGCGCGTTTGAACATCGATATATAATTTTAATTAAAAATAAAAATAAAAACAAAACGTTTTTAGGAGCGGAGATTTTTATTACATGGATAAAACTTTCTCTTAGCTGAGAAATTTAGCAAGCACATCCAGCTATTTTGGTACAACATAAAGTATAAGAGCGATCTGCTAATTTAATTCGATTAATACCTATATGTTTATTAATTATACGGTTCCTCAAATTAAAATTGAAAGCGAATTCAACTGTAGCAGGTGTGCGCGTATATTATTAAGAATAATATAATATCGAAAAAACTAAAATGTCAGTCAGGAATGAAAATATGGGTTTTTCGTCTGCTTTACTTTTTAATTAAATAAAATGTAAAGTTTTGTACTTTAATTAAGTCTCTAATTTGTGTATACAAATATCTTTAACAATATTTTTATTTGGTACCCCTTTCCTAGTTGTTTTTGTTTTAATTTTTAGATGTTATACGAATAATAGTGCAAAGTCTAACTTTCAAAAGGTAAAAATTATTTTAATTTGTTCTTATTTTATTCCTAGTAATTATTTTGAGGAATTTCCTCCTTTTTTTTATATAGAAAGTGTGTGTTATACAAGTTTCATGAAAGTTCTTCGTCTTGGTTTTAAAAATTATACTATTAAAATTGATTCAATGTAATTATCACAATAATTCACGGTTGAAATCCATTAGTTACTCAATTTACATTGCTTAGAAACATTTAAAATTGTAAAAAGGTATAAAATAAGTTCAAGTTCAACTAACACTTATTTAAAAATTAAATTATTTAAGCATTGTTGGTTGAGATTAAAAATTGTGACAAGTACAAATATAAAAAGTCTTCATCCAGTGTGTTGCCATTAAGTTGGAAATTAAAATGCATTTTTTATGAAATTCTTTTGATTTAAAACATATTGCATGTCAACGTTTATTGTTTAGATTGGTGTCAGGTATCGTCCGGTTAAGTCTCAGTACCTATTCGTCTGACACCCTGCATAATTGTATTGTTTTAATTCTTTCCGCTTTAGAACAATCAGGACAAGCTAACTCAATGGGCTATAATCTCAAAATATAAATCGTAGAATACTTTACATTTATGTTATACAATACTTTTCTTAAGTTCTAAAAGCATATTAGCATGGAAGCTTTATTCATCAAATATGGGTTAATTTATTCAAATTATTAATTAATGAGTGCAAGAAAATATGAAGAATAATTCAATTTGCTTAGACAATAAGAGCACAAACAATTAAAAAAACCCTGATATTATACAGTAAAATGACAGAAGGCCATAATTTTATAATCGAAAATTACACTTTGTAATTGCCTTAAAAATTAGGAAATATTCAATTTTTTTAATCAAAATGTTAATTAAAATTTACAGGAATTGGACTGTCAATAAATCATCATCTATTATTAAATATGCGACGTTTCGTTTCTTTTATAAAGTTTCAATAAAGAAACGAAACGTGGCATATTTAACAATAGATGATGATTTTATTGACAGTCCAATTCCTGTAAACTTTAATTAATATTCAATTTTATATTTTATAGAATAATTAATAATTATATTGCATATCATAATTAGACCAAGTATCATTTAATGCTATTATTTTCATATATAATTATAGTTTATTACTCTAGTAAATTAATAAACAAAGCTATTACAAGTTCCTACTTATAAATGATAAGTTTTGAATATTTACCTTTGTTTATTTATAATTAACCACAATACGCTTTCATTGTGCGTCGGTTGAGAATTGCAAATATAAGGACTTTTTATAAACAGTTCTGTTTCAAAAATTTGGTACTAATATAAATTCGAAATTGCTTTTTATAAAGAAAAGTAAACTTTAATTATTAATCTCCGGCAACTTGTGCCTTCAGATATCTATTTAAAAAAAATTAAAATCGTTTTTATTATTAGAAAATGTTTATTAAGTGAATTCTATTAATATTCTTGGTTTCAATACATATACGAAATATCATTATATTTTCTAAAAGGTAATCAATAAAATTTGTGATGACAATTGTTAAATTAGCTTTATTAGCATAATTAGTTTTGCTTTTGTAGCAATCATATTGCTAATGTGGGTGAAAAACAATTAATTTGAATATATGAACAATTTCTGGTACCGGATTATTTTGTAGGGCAACCGGGTCCCAATATTTTAAAATATATCTGAGATTTTTTACTATCATCTATTATTTTTATTTATTACACTAAAAAGTATAATATAAGTTTAAAGTTTTAAATAAATTCTTATAAAATGTTACCCTGAATCCCTTTTAGGGCTTACTAACAAACTTACTTCTATACTATGACGTTCCTTTGTGGCACTACTAATATGGGAAGTAATCCAGATGAAACCAACACAGTTTGCTTATGAAAAAACTACATTAATTTCAAAGTTTTGGAAAAAAAAGTTAAGAACTTGCTGCGCGGGTATGTACCGTTTCCGCAGCCTTCAGTCGACTGAATCGTGAAGACTACATATACAAACGAATGCTCGTGCTTCAAAACAGTATGTCCTCAATATGTTTTCCATTTCAATATTTCTTCGACTTGAACAAAATCGTACAGTTTAATTTGCAAAATAATTCGATATATCATTGCAATACAATATGGGATCAATTACGAGTTGTATTACCCAATTTTATCATTTAATAAATACTTGACGAAGATTGTTGTTTAATCCCTAAATTAAATATTTTAATATAAATTATACGAAATATAATATAATACAATTTATATTATGGTACTGTTTATTAATAGTTTGCTTAAGAAATTGCAAGTTTTACAAGTTCTCATTTACTATGTAACTTTTTTTAGGACCATTGATCTAAAAGGTATTTAATAACCGGTTCTTTGTCCATTTATAACGGTAGAGTTTCAATTTAAGAGTCGCCAAATCTAATAAAACCTATCAAAACTTCTTCTATGAAACGAAATTATTTTGTTTTCATAATTATAAATACATTAACAAAATAATTCGATTTTCAATATAGATTTCTTTGCTTTTTGGCTAAATTATGGTCCATATTACTATTAATCTATGGAAAAAAATCATTTTAAGCTCTATTTTGAATTAAAGAAATCTGTAAAGGTAACATTTTAATTTTGACTTTTAAATGGTTTAATCAATCACTAACAATCTTTAATTATATACATTCTTAGAACTGTTATTAAATTATATTAAAAATTTAATTCCAAGTATTGTTTAACTTAAATAAAACTATAATTTTTAAACAATGCTCAGGAGAAACCAAAATTACAGGAAACGTTACGTATGTGTTTCCGTGGTGTAGTGGTTATCACATCCGCCTAACACGCGGAAGGTCCCCGGTTCGATCCCGGGCGGAAACACTCGTTTTTTTAATATAAAACAATAAAAAACATTTCACAATTAATTAATAACAGACATCAACAAAATAGGATTGATTGCACAATGGTTATTTGCAGTTGCATCCATGGATGTATATATTTTTTTCAGGTCACAACTTGTACAACACAAGTTTTGGTATAAACTCCACATAATCCTTATTTGTTATTAACTAATTCTTAGGTCTTTTTAGTACAGGTTTTGTTTATCACATATACATCACCATATGCCTTTGCTGTCAAAACTGTACCTACAATTTAAAAATCACAATAATTTAAAATTGTTTATATAACAACAAAGTCGTACCCCTATAAATTGCAGAAATTTAAAATAGTAAATATAAGATCCTTAATAAACTCCATACTTCTCAAACATTTCATTAAAACTACAGATTAAAATTGTTAGGTTTCTTAATGGATCTTCTAAGATCCGCGTATTCAATTCATTTAAGAAAAATGGAGTTATAAAATACAACACCTTTAGTATTTATTTCTATATCAAATATTGTTGCTTGTAAAGTACACATACTTATTTTAAAAATTCAAACTTTACACTTGTTTTAAAAGACAAATTCCATGTTTAATATGCGGGTCCCGATTCTTCCAAACGCAGGGATTAAGAGTCTAATATGTATTTTGGACAATTTTTCCACATTATATTTATGTATAAAAGTGTTTTACATGTTAAACAGTACAGGCAATGAGGTAACACAACTTAGTGTTCTGGTGAAATAAATTATGCATCACAATGGACCTACTCTGTACAAACTATGTAACAGTTTCTTGTTCTTTCCATAAGCGAAGAAGTATGATAATAAAGCTACATATTTTTTTTGTTTTGTTATAGAGCAATTTGATAATAAACACTAAATTGGTTATTAGCTGACCACCTTTAACAATTAAAATTAAACTGATTAACGTACGACCTAAAATCAAAATTTAGAAATGTTTTTTTAAAATTGCTAGTAATAGTTATATAAATAAATAATATACAATTTTTATATAAGAGCAACAATTAAGCTGTTATTTACAAAACTATATTACCTTAAAACATTTCAATAGTACATTAATTTAAAAATAACTATTTGAAAATATAATTTATCGTTAGTGAGATATATAAAAATACATTTATTAAAGTAATTCCGTTGATTGTATTTTGAGCGCAAGTAAAACATATGCAGATTAGCGTGTAGCTTCTTTTCGATAAAATATATTTTCAATTTTTATGCCGTACTATTAAATTGCTATCATTAACTACATCTTAAAATAAGTAAAATAATTTCGACAAGAAACATTTCATATCAATTCAACGCCTCTACCAAGTAATTCACATCATTACATTTAATTATTTTATAGGATTAGCCTTTTTACTAAATTACACTACGGATTAACAAAATTAATATTACAGATTATCTGAATAAAAAGGATAATCCTTCAGCAGATACACAAGTTTTTTAACAATTCTATAACAACATAACAACTAATTTCCGATACCATTTTAAGCTCTAAATTGAGTAAATCTTTGTTTTAGTTTGTATGCAAAATTCTAAACAATTAACAATACCAATTAGTTTTATTAAAAAAAAAGTATATTTTTTGAATATTTACATTTACAAGATTTGATTGAAAAATCTGGTCATTTCCGAAGTTTATAAAATTAGCTATAATTCCATTTGTTTTTACAAGTCTAGCAAATTTAAAATAATTTTGGATAAGTTAAGTCAGCTTGTAAAACACCTGATAACATGATAACTTTGTACATTTACTAAGTTCTTTGATTTGGAATAGAGCTGAATGCGTAAGATTTTGCGGATAATTGCCTATAAACTTAAACTAAAAGTATTTACTCAATTTAGGGCTTAACATTAAATTTGCAATGTTATTTCAACATGATTCTTCCAAGTTATACCACCCTCTACTTACCAAAAGCGAGATTATCTTTCAAACAATTTAGAAGTTAATTTTGTAAAATTAGTTTTAATATAGTTATTGTTTAAACGTCCGGGTAGGTGGTCACCTAATTTCGTTAACTTCTCCGCTTAAGAAAATATATTTCGTTCGCGTAAATTTTCGAGATCTGTTTTGATCAGACATCCATATAGTAAAGAACGGTAAACAGCAGTAAAGATTCAGAATGAAATAGTTTATTATTATTATCATCGTTATTATTATATTACACCTAGCTGAACCACAAAACCTACAAATTTAATTTATCTAACAGTTACATTAGTACATGAGTGTGTTGCACACACAATGCGATGAAAGTCCGGGACCCGCTGGCGGACGGAGCAGAGAGGCGCTTACACACTTAGAACAACTAGTAGATGATTAGCAAGCGGCGTCTGGGCTCCAGCTACGCTCCGGAAACATGACAAGTGCAAGTGGGAAAAAACGGAATTCAACACTAGTCCTTACAACCACAATATATTAAATAAAAGACGAGAAAATGAAATTCTTAATTACATTCTGATATAAATTGAAACATTTAAAAAACCACCAAGCATATTGTGGTAGAAGGTGTGACGAAGGGAACAGTTTGAAAGCAATATACACAGATGGAAATAAACACTAGTGCTGCTTGGCAGCATCCCCTCCGAGTGTTGTTGAATTAAATAGTTTTCATTCTAAGTGTGGAGTTATGGTATGGGGCCGGGTCATCACATAGCATATTTGCGGGTCCACTCGCGTGCAAGCTCGTTGTATTTTTCCCGGTCCGTTTTGTATATCCTAGCAATTTCTGGGACAAGTGGATCGTCTGGATTTGGATCACACAAAAGTGAACAGATGGACAGCAAAACTGAAACAGAACGATTTCATTAATCCTTTTCTCTAATCGCCCCCCTCCACTTCTCTCATTTAAATCAAAATCGTCCAATTTTGAATTACTCGTTTACTTTTAATTTTGACAAAGGTAAAACAATATTATTAACGCTTCTGAGGGTCAAAAAGGCCCCACGCCTTTAAAAATGGCTTCTATTTTAATGAGGCTTCTAGACACTACAAACTATATTGACTTTGCATTTTCAAAATCGATATAAAATAATATTTTCACAGAAACGCCTGGACCCCACGTGGCATTCTTTGTTTTACAGGTCACGTGGCATTAGGAGGGTTAAAGCCTCCACAGAAGAGCTTAAATCTATCCTACTTCTATTTAATCAATTCTTTCTAAATTCCCCCGTGTTGATTATTATGAATCAGAGAAAAGTTAAGTGTGTGTAATTTGAGCCAGAAATGACACATTCCCTTTAATAATCGGACGTTATTTTTTATTACTATTATTACTATTTTGAAAAAGTACGATTCTCTTTTTGCAGGGATTTGAAAGTCCAAAAGGGCTCATTATTTTGTTCTTAAATTTAATTAAACATGGTCTAAAAAGTCTAAAAAGAATAATCGTTTAGGGCCGCAATTTTTATGTAAGAACGCGAAATAAAGACAGTAAAAAATAGTAACAATTAAATTTCTGAGACTTTGTCTACGACCAATTCAAAGAAATTTAATTTTTGCTGTTTTTGGACTTGTTCGAGATACAAAATGTGCCATTTTGAACTTAAATATGCTTCGAGCACTGTTCACAATTACTTCACTAAAAACTTTTTAATAAAAATTAAGATTATTTGTTTTATGCAATAAGAAAATCATGTCCATATAAATTTATAACAACACTTGTACAAAAATAAAGAAAAGCGGATGTTACCCGCAGACCACGAGTTTTGCCAACCCTGATCTAAAACAAACAGCTAAATATAACTTAATCATAACAAAACTATAATCGAAAAAAAATGTTTTTGTTGCAAACCTTGGTAGCCACATAGAAAATATTGATTCGGTATCCTTGAAATGCAAACCCTTAATTGATTAATCAATAACTCATAATTTATAAATCACTTTAAAGGATTTATTCATATCTCGTGATGTAAAACTTTCCGAAAGTGAGAAAAAAACAATTATTATTAAATTTACTACATCAGAAACTTTAGAACAAACTTCTTTCATCACCAAAGAATTGGATGCATTTTAAATAGTGCTAATCATCAATTTCCAATTAACCGAACTCGCTTTTTATCAGCGACTATATTCATGGACTCCGTTTTTTAAATAAAAATTTTAAAGGCGATAAATAAGCTTATGACCTCAGAGAAAAGTATGACCTATAGAATTTTTGATCATTACAATTTCTTTTGTAGTTATACACTACATTGCGTTGCTATAACTACATGTATAACCTTTGTATTTTAGAAATTGCTTCTAACATTGTAAGAATAATAATAATTAATAACAAAATCAGATTAATTAGATTACCTTATAACCATTTCGATTAAGAAAGATTTGAATTTAATCGTTTACAGAAAATCGGTTATTCCACTTGATTAATAAAATTGTTCCAATTTCTTAGTAAATGAATTCATTCAAAAGTCGATTACGTGTTTTAATACAATAGAATATAATTTAAATATATAATTCGATCGAGTTTATTTACAAAAATAAACATCTAAATTATACATAAATTTGAAAAATATTCCACAGGGATTATTGATATTTTATGGTAGAAAACATTACAATTTAACAAAAAGGAAAAAGTTTGAAATTAATTATAGACCAAATTCTTTGAACGCAAAATTAGAGTTCAAAGCCTCCAGCTGTTTTTTAAGTATTAAAAAAAACCAATAAAACAAGCCTTATTGCTAGAATCAATTAAATAATCAAATGGTCCAATAACCATCATTTTCTCATTATCGTTGGAGATAAATAATATATCAATTAGTTATTACTGATATGTGGTGCATTATAACAATACCCGGTTTTACAAATTCAAATTTAATTTAAAATCCAAATCTTTCTCATATTACATTGCTAATTGATTATCAGTGAAAATCATTAACTAACATTGCTGTAAACTGACGAATAACTATGTAAATCTTTTCAAAAACTAGTTTTGGAATGGTGGATGTAGTTTTAACTGTAAATTGCAGCAAGTCTTTGATTTTTGTTAGAAACGGTATCATCGTGCAATTAACTACAAATAACGTCAATTTTATTGAAGTAGAAGTAGCTTACCCTTTGAAATAGTAAGTGCTGGCGACCACTGTGAACGTAAAATATCGAGGCAAATACTACCATTACTGTTTATGTTCGGATGATAAATTCTAGTAGTAAATGCCACTTTTGGTGGTTTAAATGGATAGTCTGTAGGAAAATGAATCGTTAAAAAAAAAACGCCGCCTTGGTATGGACTATCAGGCTGAAAAAGAAAAACCCTTATTAGTGTACAGAATTAATAATCCTTATTATAAATAAATATGATTAATTTTGATTTTGAGTTACTAAAGAGCTCTGTTGTTGTTTATGAACTATTAAATTATTGGTTTTATTCTAAAACAAAGAGTAATTATAAAAATTACTTACTGGTCCCATTATTGTGGCTTGCCAATGAAATACTGAAAAAAGACAAAGTTAGTTTATTTATCTTTGACGCAATTTAAGACTTACAATCGTCTCCGACTGGTCCTGCTGAACATTGTGCGGGAGGGTCTCGGCCGAGGTCCTGTAGTTCCTGCGAGCAGAACGAAAAACGTGATTAAAACTTGCTTCAGGCTTAGGTGTGTGAGGATAATAATAGATACATGAAAGTCCAGTACCTAATATGGTTAGGTTAGAAGCAGGCTTATCCTTAAAAATAACATCCTACCTGAGGATGGCGTTTTGAACGGTATCAAAAAATAGCGAGTGACAAGTTATCAACCGGATCCATTATGATCTACGCTATATCCGGCACATTTGAATGTTGATTGCTCTACTTGATAAAAGGAAAAATGAAAAACTCAACAGCTGTCCAAGGTATAACCTTATAGAAAAGAATGCACTTTAAACTATTGCACAATGCGAAATACGCATCGATGTTCTAGAAAGAAATCGCGAAAAGACCAGAACAACAAAAATTCCGATGGTCTCACGTCGTTCTAGTACAAATCGTTAAGGGCGTTTAACACTCACAAAAAGCGATTATACGCTGAAATTTCGCACCTTTTAAACTAATCAATCACTTTGTAGATTATAACGTACCTTATTAATTCGTTTTAAAGCCATTTGATGAACTGTGTTTGATAGACACTGGTTTTTCACCAGACAACGATTCCGTGAGCCAAGGACCTTTGATAGGTGATTGCAAAGATGGCCTCCTTCAAAACTTCGAACCACAACGCAAATCAAACTAATGACAAATAAATGTAACTATTCACTTGAGAATTTCTTTAAAAATTTACAAAGCTCACTGCGTTACAAAATTTGTGCTTGTTCCAATACTTCAGTTTACTCAATCTAGAACTAGAATTACTCATACAAGATCTTCTGTTCCAAATTTTACTAGGAAAAATGACGGATCATTTCCGTGGCACGTTTTGTCGGTAAATCCCGTTTTGAAGTGGTCTGTTTCGGCGTGAGTTGTTCGTACCGTTATGAACTTTGGTTTGTGTTATTCGCGATAGATGGCAAACCTTTGTACTTTGTATAAATTAATTAATCTTGAACTTCATCAATTCTTTATGAAGTAATATAACAAAGAGGTGAAACAATTTACAGAATACGTGACGAATTTATGTCAACTTTATTTTGTTTCCATAGAGAATAATAATACAATCGCAAATTAATACACTAACAATTAATAATATATAATACAGTAAAACTTCTTCTAAGGGACACTTCTCTCTAACGAACTTCTCTTTGTTACGGACATTCTAAGATTCCTCAACTGAATTACTAATGGTTTTTATGTATTTTTAACTTCTGTTTAGTGGACACTCTGTAACGGATGCGGAAAGGTATTATGCTCAGTACTTACTGAATTTGATCTCTCTGTGACAGACAAAAGGAAGATAACAGCTCAGTTTCTAAGTTCTAAGAACAAGTGTCCACTAGAACAAACACTGCGAGAAATATTGAAGGAATTTGTTAACCCCTTGACATACAAAAAAACCGAATTTGATGGGTCCGAAAAAAACTATTAATTTGTCTCAACTTAACTGTTATGAGCATACACAAATAACAAAAAATAAATAATGAATAGTGTTAACATATTTTGAAATATGTAGAGCAGTGTTTCCCAATCTTTTTTTAACATGCCCCACCTAAGTCAATCTAAAATTTTGATGCATATAATATATAACATATAAATATTTTTTTTATATTTAAAAATTGAATTATTCCATAAATGAAAACTAATTACAACTTGTTCAAGACACAATATTTAGGTTTTAGCAAGAAATCACTAGGAAATTATTAAGAAAAAAAAACAATAAGTAAATTTTAAAAACATAAAGTAAAAAATATTTTTATATCGATAGCTCGAATTTTTGATAACGCGAATTATATTTGAGTTTCTCTTCAACTTCGATCTATCGAGGTTTGACTGTATTTAATTTTATAAATTTAATATTTCTGAACTATTAAGATAATTTATTTATTGAGTTTTCTCCAATATTAATTTTATTTGTGTAAATTAATGATCTTCAAAGTTTTTTGAAAAACGACAAATTCTGTATTTACTCTATTTGAGTTTTCTGAAAATACATAATCATTTTTTCATCAAAATTTCCTTTTAAATTTACCGAATAAAGTTTTGTTTTATTCAATTTGTGTTATACAAAAAAAATTGATAATTAAAAATTTCTAAAGTTCTTAAATATATTTTAAAAAATTTCCAAGTTATTAATTTATTTAATTGGAGTTGTCTAAAAACTTAAAATAATTTATTCTTCGAGTTTACTTTAATAATTTTGCTAAATGCCTAAAACTGAATTTCATTCTATGTAAAAAAACCGGTGCATGTACTTATGTACGCATGTTAGAAGTAATACTTCTTTGGCGCGACTAAATTAAATATAACAACGCGCTATGTTGCGCTTGTGTATAGCTGGACCAGTGGTTATCAAACTATATGTTACTGTGCATATGTCGTTTTATTTGAATACATTGCTATTTCCTTTCTAAATCCAAAAAGTAATTTAAACAAATTGAATAAACACGAAGATGTGCGCGTTCGAGCGAAAAGTGGCACATTTTCGACCGAGGGAGGCAAATGAAGCGCGACGCGGAGCGGCGCGCTTTATTTTCCCTAGATCGGAAATGTGCCACTTTGAGCTCAAATGCGCACACTCGGCTTTAAGCTCACTTTACAAGAATTAATTTACTCTCTGACAATTCGCAATTAAATATTACAGAATTACTATATTAATAATAAAATTCCCAAATCGTCAATTTTGTGCCTTTTTCCAAGTTATTAATTTATTTAATTTGAGTTGTCTAAAAACTTAAAATAATTTATTCTTCGAGTATACTTTAATAATTTTGCTAAATGTTTAAAACTGAATTTCATTCTATGTAAAAAACAACCGGTGCATGTACTTATGTACGCACGTTAGAAGTAATACATTTTTGGCGCAACTAAATTAAATATAACAACGCGCTATGTTGCGCTTGTGTATAGCTAGACCCGTGGTTATCAAACTATATGTTACTGCGCATATGTCGTTTTATTTGAATACATTGCTATTTCCTTTTTAAATCCAAAAAGTAATTTAAACAAATTGAATAAATGAAGATGTGCGATCGAGCGAAAAGTGGCACATTTTCGAGCGAGGGAGGCAAATGAAGCGCGATGCGGGCGGCGCGCTTCATTTTCAGATCGGAAATGTGCAACTTTAAAGCAACTTGATAGGTGATTGCAAAGATGGCCTCCTTCAAAACTTCGAACCACAACGCAAATCAAACTAATGACAAATAAATGTAACTATTCACTTGAGAATTTCTTTAAAATTTACAAAGCTCACTGCGTTACAAAATTTGTGCTTGTTCCAATACTTCAGTTTACTCAATCTAGAACTAGAATTACTCATACAAGATCTTCTGTTCCAAATTTTACTAGGAAAAATGACGGATCATTTCCGTGGCACGTTTTGTCGGTAAATCCCGTTTTGAAGTGGTCTGTTTCGGCGTGAGTTGTTCGTACCGTTATGAACTTTGGTTTGTGTTATTCGCGATAGATGGCAAACCTTTGTACTTTGTATGAATTAATTAATCTTGAACTTCGTCAATTCTTTATGAAGTAATATAACAAAGAGGTGAAACAATTTACAGAATACATGACGAATTTATGACAACTTTATTTTGTTTCCATAGAGAATAATAATACAATCGCAAATTAATACACTAACAATTAATAATATATAAAATACAGTAAAACTTCTTCTAAGGGACACTTCTCTCTAACGAACTTCTCTTTGTTACGGACATTCTAAGATTCCTCAACTGAATTACTAATGGTTTTTATGTATTTTTAACTTCTGTTTAGTGGACACTCTGTAACGGATGCGGAAAGGTATTATGCTCAGTACTTACTGAATTTGATCTCTCTGTGACAGACAACAGGAAGATAACAGCTCAGTTTCTAATTTCTAAGAATAAGTGTTCACTAGAACAAACACTGCGAGAAATATTGAAGGAATTTGTTAACCCCTTGACATACAAAAAAAACCGAATTTGATGAGTTTGAAAAAAACTATTAATTTGGCTCAACTTAACTGTTATGAGCATACACAAATAACATAAAATAAATAATTAATAGTTTTAAAATATTTTGAAATATGTAGAGCAGTGTTTCTCAATCTTTTTTTAACATGCCCGACCTAAGTCAATCTAAAATTTTGATGCATATAATATATAACATATAAATATTTTTTTTATATTTAAAAATTGAATTATTCCATAAATGAAAACTAATTACAACTTGTTCAAGACACAAGATTTAGGTTTTAGCAAGAAATCACTAGGAAATTATTAAGAAAAAAAAAACAATAAGTAAATTTTAAAAACATAAAGTAAAAAATATTTTTATATCGATAGCTCGAATTTTTGATAACGCGAATTATTTTTGAGTTTCTCTTGAACTTCGATCTATCGAGGTTTGACTGTATTTAATTTTATAAATTTAATATTTCTGAACAATTAAGATAATTTATTTATTGAATTTTCTCTAATATTAATTTTATTTGCGTAAATTAATGATCTTCAAAGTTTTTTGAAAAACCACAAATTCTGTATTTACTCTATTTGAGTTTTCTAAAAATACATAATAATTTTTTCATCAAAATTTCCTTTTAAATTTACGAAATAAAGTTTTGTTTTATTCAATTTGTGTTATACAAAAAAAATTGATAATTAAAAATTTCTAAAGTTCTTAAATATATTTTAAAAAATTTCCAAGTTATTAATTTATTTAATTTGAGTTGTCTAAAAACTTAAAACAATTTATTCTTCGAGTTTACTTTAATAATTTTGCTAAATGTTTAAAACTGAATTTCATTCTATGTAAAAAACAACCGGTGCATGTACTTATGTACGCACGTTAGAAGTAATACTTCTTTGGCGCGACTAAATTAAATATAACAACGCGCTATGTTGCGCGACATTTTACATAAAAGAAATACAGTAGAACCTCTTTCCATTGCGAGACCAACGATATTGTTTGTTGTTGAAAGGTTTCTGCGAAGAAGGGAACGTAAATACATTGGTGTCTAATACTTTTCTTAGCAGGGACTTTTAAAAATTGTCAATTGAAGAGAAGTGTCTGTTAAGAAAAGTTTTACTGTAACAAGTAATGGAACCACAACTCAAATCAATGAACCCCAATTTATTTTTGACATCAGAAACATATTTCATTTATTAACAGTCTTAAATAGTCAAGATTGTATACACAGTACTTCTTGCAAACCTTTGAAATGGATTTTCAACCAACATTGAAATGCAGTTTTATTTATTAAGTATTACAAAAGAAAAAAGTTTTTAATACGTTCAAGACAAATTATTATAAATTTTAGTTGATTACTACAAGATTTAAGTATCTGGCTTTCTTCCGTATTCATAAATATATTCCCCATACATTTTGCCTTCTTCAAGAAGTTTTCTTTCCTTCATATAGGATTTCCATTGTATATAACCGAAATATGTTAATGCAGTCATTCCCATAGTCGAAATAAGAACTAATAACGGAAATCCTTTAGGTCCAGCTATTACATTTCTTGATGTTCTTTTATCCATAGTTTTTATTAAATTTTTGTACAGGATATTCAACAAAATAGAAACATGATGACTTACATTATTAATTTATGACAAAAACTATTGATATAAGTGACACTTTAGCCTCACTAGATTTAAAATTAATTTTACAACCACACAGTGAAGTGCAAAAAACGTTCTGGTCAAATATTTAAAAACCTGTCTTTCAATGTAACAATATAAGTACGTCATTTTGCAAAAATAATTAAATCAACACAAGGTTCTTAAAAAATAACACTGTATTAAATCATAAGTACAATATCTTGTAAATACATTACACAGGTTGAGTGGGTAAAATACCTTCATTCAATGGCAATAATTAAATTGAAAACAAGAGCTTTAAAATAATTATGCTTCTTTTAAAGAGTTTCTTTTTGCATAAGAGGTTTTTATAATGGCACAAGTGCTTATGATTTTAATATAGATAATCTTAAAATATTGTATGCCTACTTCTAATTTTTCTCAATATTATAATTTATTTCTATTTCTTTACTTATATCTAATACTTATAGAAGTGGGTACAGTGAAGCCTCGCTTAACGCTTAGAATGGGTTCTTAGACGATAGAGCGTTAAGTAACAGTGTTAAACGAGGTCATTATGAAATGGCGCAATAAATCGAATCAACATCAATATTGAGCGCAGACCGTATCATATTGAATCATCGTTAATCGAGGCCTTACTGTAAGTTCTATTTTATATTGGAATTTGCATATGTATGGTTTTATTTTAGTAAAAAAAAAGTATTAATAGTTATATTTAAATATAATGAGTTAATTATAATTATTATATCTGAATGTATTTTAGAAACTTCAAAGCGGAGTACTGTTTTAAGTATTTCCTAATGAAACTAAAAACTTTACTATAGCTCTGCAGAATTATGCCACAAAGAATTATATTTTACGCAGATCTATTAATAAAATTGCAATCCATAAAATTAGGAAAAAAAACGGTAAAATTGCAAGTAATGGTATCAATTGCGCTTTGAAATATTCAATGTCAAGAAGCAAGCACACCTTTCTCTTCGAACAATCGGTTTTGTAAACTCTATAAATCTTATCTCAATTTATAACCCTAAATTAACATACTTTTCATTTTGAGTTCAAAGTGAGATTTATTGGCCTCAGTTTATAAAAAATTTATGTTCGTTACCAATTTTGAATTCTATTATATAACTAACTTCAAGTATTAACACATAGGATATATGTTAATAGAGCTTAAGTTTTTATGATCGAAAAATTCTTTTTGACTAATAAAAATTGGTATGTCTCGAACCACTAATTATTCACTTACCAAATTGAAATAAGCTAAAATAATTAATTCAGCTTTTTAATTAAACACTAAAAGCAGTTATACGTACCTACTATTAATTAAAAATTGTTTAAACTTGAAAACTCACTCATTCAGTTAGTTTGAAAAAGGACATATTTGCCTGCAAGCTAAGGTGTGCTCTTATTGTTAATTTGATATTAAATCTGAATACTGTAGCACTAAAAAGTACTAAAAAAAATCATAAAAATATTAAAAATAAATTTTATAGTAAGAATATTAAATCTTATTATTTTATTCTACTGGGCTTCTCATTATTATCATAACATATGTACATCTTCCATAATTAACATATATTAGCTATAAAGTCTGCTTTTCAGGGTTGCAATACGTAGCAACGCATTAAAAAAAATTTCACAACGTAATCTATTATATCTAAGAGTTAAAATTTATCATTTTAAATATTCAAGTTCTTTTCAATGCCAAGTATATAGTTCTTATAATTCAGATTAGTTAATTATGCAAGATACCTCATTAATTTGAGAGAAAGTTTTTTTCAACGAAATACGTTGCCCATAATTGGATCATAAGTAATGTTTGTGTAGAACAAACTATGCACACCTACGAGACGTCACATTTGATATCATACTACAGTAGAACCTCGATAAGTCGTCTGGTAAACACGTCAGTTATAAAAATTGGTAATGCTTTCTTAGAAAAAAATTTTGAGTTTTAGAGGTAGTAAAACCAAGCATTGGTATGTTCGAGATACAGAAGTCAAACATATATTTTTTGAGTTATAAAGGGCCAATATGTATTGAAATATGTTCTAGGGAAATACTGATTATTTTGACTTATCCTGAGCTCAAATTTTGAGATATGGAGGCATTGGGTCTTGAAGGGAAGAGAACAAGGGTTTCTTTCGATTTGTAGAGGTTTGCGACTTATCGAGGTTCTACTGTATTAGAGTAATTCTAAATCTCTCCGTACAATTAAAAGTTTATATTTTAATTTGTTTACATACTAATTTTTTCATTGTCATGATAAAGTAACTTTTTTACTACAATTTAAATTTTAAATTACTTCGTAGCGTCCAATTTTTATTGAAAGTTTACAGAGAGGACTTGTAATGGTATTTTACTAAGAATGAACTTTAAAAAAAACGAATTAATTGTAAAATATTTGTTTAAAATAGTCAATTAAGTTTTGAAGTTAGTAATGCTATAATATATTAAAAATACTAATTTAATTTGCATACAGGGTTCTAGTCTCAGGTACCTCTCGGTTAAAAGTCTTAGTACCTATTCGTCTGACACCCTGTAGGTACAGATTTTAATTAAACCACTTTATTTAGCTTATTTAACCTGTTTATTCGAAAACTGATAAACAGTTTTATATTTTAGCTTCCTCATTACCTCTTATTAATGCTGTTAGTTATTCTTTAACGGTACTGGGATATTTCTATAAATAACTATAAATATAAAATTAAAAAACACGTTTTAAATTAATACACACAAAAATACGAACGTTAATAATAATCGTTTATTTTGACTAAACCTGCTTAACGTTACAAAATTAAAGCTCTTGCAAACAAATAGCATTGTCAAATTTGGGCGCACCGAAAATATTAAAAAGTATATTAATCCTTATGCCATGTAGTCAACTATCACATTTACGGATGATGGATTTTACTAATTTTTATTCAATGACCCAAAAATCTCAAATGGAACAGTTCGAAACTTGGACGTTAAGAAATAATTTCGCACCTCGGCTCAAAATTGTACTATCACTCTTTTGCAGCTCTTTTATTGTACCGAAACCTTCCACCGCATTAGAATTGCATAGCAATAATAGAAAATAATAAAGAAAAACATGACCTATCCTCGAACTCTACAAATACCCATTTATATAATTATAACAATTATTATATCGTAATTTAATTGTGAATTATAAAGTTATACTTCTTTCGGCCCATGTGAGTAAAATTTTAACTATCAAAGAAGGAATAACTTTTTTCATATTAGATTTGTTAAGTTTTCATTTCTAAAAGATGTGATTTTCAAAATTTGAGAATACGGCCGTTTTTATGCTGTAAGATTGTTTATGAATGTTTACTAATTACCCAAAAAATAGTTAAAAAAATCCTGGATAGGTATCAAAACGGAACAAATTTTTTTCATATTAGATTTGTTGAATTTTAATCTCTAAAAGATGTGATTTTCAAAATTTGAAAATACGGCCGTTTCTATGCCGTAAGACTGTTTATTATAGTTAACTAAATACCCAAAAAATAATTTAAAAAAATCTTGAATAGCTATCAAAGAATGAACAAATTCTTTTCATATTAGGTTTGTTATGTTTTAATCTATAAAAGATGGGATTTTCAAAATTTGAGAATACGGCCGTTGATATGCTCTATAATTGTTTATTAATATTTTCTAATTACCCAAAAAATAGTTAAAAAAATCCAGGATGACTATCAAAAAGGAACAAATATTTTTCATATTAGATTTGTTGAGTTTTAATCTCTAAAAGACCTGATTTTTAAAATTTGCGAATACGGCCGTTTCTGTGCTTTATAATTGTTTATTAATGTTTACTAATTACCCAAAAAATAATTAAAAAAATCTTCAATAGCTATCAAAAACGGAACAATTTTTTTTCATATTAGACTTGTTGAATTTTAATCTCTAAAAGATGTGATTTTCAAAATTTGAAAATACGGCTGTTTCTATGTCGTAAGATTGTTTATTATGGTTAACTAATTACCTAAAAAAAAATAATAAAAAAAATTTTAGTTAGCTATCAAAGAAGGAATAAATTCTTTTCATATTGGACTTGTTGAGTTTTAATCTCCAAAAGATGTGATTTTCAAAATTTTGGAATACGCCCGTTTCTATGCCCTAAGATTGTTTATTATGGTTTACTAATTACCCAAAAAATAGTTAAAAAATCCTGGATAGCTATCAAAAAAGGAACAAATTTTTTTCATATTAGATTTGTTGAGTTTCAATGTTTAAAAGACCTGATTTTCAAAATTTGCGAATACGGCCGTTTTTGTGCTTTATAATTGTTTATTAATATTTACTAATTACCCAAAAATAATTAAAAAATCTTGGATAGCTATCAAAGACGGAACAATTTTTTTTCATATTAGACTTGTTGAATTTTAATCTCTAAAAGATGTGATTTTCAAAATTTGAAAATACGGCCGTTTCTATGCCGTAAGATTGTTTATTATGGTTAACTAATTACCCACAAAATAATAAAAAAAATTCTGGATAGCTATCAAGGAAGGAACAAATTCTTTTCATATTGGGCTTGTTAAGTTTTAATCTCTAAAAGATGTGATTTTTAAAATTTTAGAATACGCCCGTTTCTATGCCCTAAGATTGTTTATTATGGTTTACTAATTACACAAAAATAGTTAAAAAAATCCTGGATAGCTATCAAAAAGGAACAATTTTTTTCATATTAGATTTGTTGAATTTTAATTTTTAAAAGATGTGGTTTTCAAAATTTAAAAATACGGCCGTTTCTATGCCGTAAGTTTGTTTATTATGGTTAACTAATTACCCAAAAAATAATTTAAAAAAATCTGGATAACTATCAAGAAAGGAACAAATTATTTTCATATTAGGTTTGTTAAGTTTTAATCTATAAAAGATGTGATTTTCAAATTTTGAGTATACGGCCGTTTCTATGCTCTAAGATTGTTTATTAATGTTTATTAATTACCCAAAAAATAAAATTTTAGCAGGCCACGGAAGTGCACATTCCAATCTCGGGAAAATGAATCGATTTTTGTTAAAAAACGTATTTTTACTATAGCAATAAGTAAGAGAGAGCGAAAAGATACAATAATCTCGTAAGTGTGAGCGAGAGGGAACGATTTTAACTAATATTTGGTTTATTTTATTGTGAATTATGCTAAAACCGAGTGTGCACATTCGAGCTCAAAGTGGCACATTCCGATCTCGGGAAAATGAAGCGCGCCGCTCCGCGTCGCGCTTCATTTGCTCCTCGCTCGGAAATGTGCCACTTTGCTCGAATGCGCACATCTTCTCATTTATTACATTGGCCTCGTTTATCTTTTACTATTTTCAATAAAAAATTTAAATGTACTTTAGTAAATATCGATTTTATGTATAAAAACGTATTTTTACTATAACAATGAGTAAGAGAGAGCAAAAAGATACCATAATCTCATAAGTGTGAGCGAGAGGGAATGATTTTAACTAATATTATGTCTATTTTATTGTCAATCATGCTTAAAGCCGAGTGTGCACATTCGAGCTCAAAGTGGCACATTCCGATCTCGGGAAAATGAAGCGCGCCGCTCCGCGTCGCGCTTCATTTGCTTCCCTCGCTCGGAAATGTGCCACTTTTCGCTCGAATGTGCACATCTTTGCTTTTATTAGATTGGTCTAGTTTATCTTTTACTATTTCCAATGAAAAATATAAATGTACTTTAGTAAATATTAATTTTATTCGATATTATTATAATTTTTACACGTGGGCATATTTAATTTAGTTACGCCAAAGAAGTATAACTTCTAACACTCGTACATAAGTACACGCATCATTTTTTTGAAATGTGCTAATTACAATAATTTTAATTTACAGTGTCGGGTTGATTTCATGTCAATTAGTTTCTTGTCCGGATATTACATGGATAAATGTATAAAACCTAATATTACATATTTTTATGGATTTGATATGTAAATTAGATATTAAATATATTGCGAATATCTTAAATGTGGTCGTAAATAAATTAGTACCTACAAGCGATTATATAATGTACTTTAGTAGAGCACATTTACCCAAGGAACTTCTCACTTTTTCTTCGTTTCAACGAAAGAAAATCGCTTTTAACATGTTTTCATTAGCATTCAACGCCCACACTCACAACGAAAGTTAATTATGATCTTAAGAAACCTTGAGACTTTACGGATTTAAAAACGATCTACATTGTCTCATTTAAAATTAATTTGTACGTCCTTATGCAAGCGCACGCCGCGGGGTTGGGCTTTCAAAGCTCTCGTGAACTTCAACTTGTCGTGTGAAGGTGAAAATCGCAGAAGTGCGTGCTTCAAGAAGCAAAAAAATCCCATAAATAATTTCTGCGGCTATAAACCAGCACCAATAACGTAGCTAGAAACTTTAACTTAAGTAGTGGGATTATTACTTTCATAATCATTCGAATCACTAAAACCATAACCGACTGGTCGAAGAAAAGATGTTCGTTATGGTAAGTTGAATTTGCAAAATTTTCATCCATGCATATTCATCTTGTTCGTTTCCAGATGAGAGCACTCGCAATAACATTCCTCGTGGGAAGCATTTCTTGTCAATTTATAAATCATCCCTTCGGTGGTTTAAGCTATGTTCGCGACACAATTTCCCGAGGTACGGGTTTCCATTACGCATCTCCTTCCAGTCATATCCATGGGCAATTTTCTCAAGCCGCCGGATCTCAGTCGACATTTCACGGTATTCCGGGTCTCGAATCGCAATTTGGCTTTTTCCAACCGAATTTCGCCACCGTACAAAATTTTGGGCCGCATCCCCACGCAAACGTGCCGGCCCCTCAGAATTTATTCAGTCCGGCACCGAAAGGTGCAAGGGCCGAGACGAACAAGCAAATTCAGGCATACAACGATTATTTGAAAGAATTGATAAAGGAAGGGGATTCTTTTTAAAGCTTGACATTGGCCATGGCGCAAAAATTGTATGTGTGCGATTGTGAAAGTAAATAATGATAAAAGAACTCGTTAAAAAATGTGCATAATTTAATAAATTAATAAAGTGCGACGGAAATTTTTAAATAAATAACAACGTGACTTCGATCGGCTATTTTGTGATTCTTATTCGCTTGATAATGGTCGCATTATGCGGGAAAAACGTGGACTTTCTAAAGTTGCTTTGTGTTTTCTTTCCTTATATCCGTAATTACGTTACACAAGTAGAAGAATATTAAAAAATCGTAACTGTAACATGCAATGCAAAATTCTCCAATAATTAATGATTTTATTTTATAATACAGGTTTCGTCAAATCGGCAGACAGTGAAATCAAGCAGGAATATTATCATAATTAAGTCTGTTCGTTGTATGCTTTATTTATATTGATGCAGTATTAATATTGTAATTATTATTATAATTGTAAAATAAATTAATTATTTATTGACCATATGCGATTGTGCCCGATGATCTTTAAAAGAAGATTTTCTATAAAAAGAGCTTTCGTTTTTGATTAAAGCTGTAAAATGTTGTTGCTAATAAATTAGAAGCGCAATAAATTGTTTATACCCATTAAACAACTATTACAAAAAAGTAATAATCGTAAATATTGATTTATAATTGTTGTGATCTATTTTCTCGAAGCTATTAGGGATTTTATATGGATTGCACCAAGACCAGAGCTCAATTGATATTATTTTAAACCCTAATCCGGGGGTCGCCAAACTTTTTTGATCATCGAGCCCTATATAATTTTTCGAAATCCCCATCGACCTCCATTAAAGTAATTTTCAGTCAATTAAAATAAAATGATCTATTAGGTACTGTGTTTGTACATTTATTTTATAATTTTAAACATTTATTCTTTTACATACATACGTTTTAAGAATTGTTCTTTTTTCGACCTTCAATCAACCCCCTGGCTCAGATCGATTCTTACTTTTGTTAAATAGACCCTTAGAGGGTCTATATAAACCACTTTGGCGACCTCTGCCCTAAACTAACATAAAATTTAGACCTTTTTTCCTAACTTTTTGATTGTTTAAAAAATACTTTAGAAAAGTCATTAATACAAGGCAAAGTATGTTTTAAATTATTTAATTTTAAAATGTGTATAATCAGTGGCGTAGCTAGGAAACCAAGACTCCTTGTGCAGAAAAAGGAGTTAGGTTTTATCAAGTAAAAAATAAAAACACGTATAAATACTTTAAAGGTACAAAGCTACTCCTTCAGCAGTTCTTTATCGCTCGATGGTAGGCCGAGGGGCCCCCTAAGCTTGGACCTCCCATAACTACGCCAGTTTGTATAATATAAATTAAACACAATAAAAACTTTTGGAGTTTTTCTGAAAACTAATACCCCAAACATGTTTAGGTGAATAGACCAATATTTTGAAAACCATAAATTTTTATTTTATACGTTTGATCATTGTATATATATATATTTTATATACATTGTATTATACACCGTGTCCTAGTACTAATAGACGCCATTGATACATCTTACAGAAATGAAAATTTTGAGACGAAAAGTCCTTTGTCATTTTTTGATTAGACCCATAGATAATTAGTTATTAATAAAAATGGGTGGCCAATCAGGTGCGCGTTATAGCAGCAAGAAGAAAGGAAGAATATCACTCTTGCAGTCATCTCTCACTTTCCCCCTATTTCTTTTTGCTGCTATAACGCGCACCTGATTGGCCACCCATTTTTATTAATAACTAATTATCTATGAGTCTGATCAAAAAATGACAAAGAACTTTTCGTCTCAGAATTTTATTTTCTGTGAGATGTATCAATGGCGTCTATTAGTACTGGGACACCCTGTATATACAATGGTTTAACATTGTTTTAATAGAAATCTTATCACATTCTCTGAATTATGTTATTTAAAAAGAAAATTAAATACTTCCATACATTTCAAGTAGTTGCACTACATCAATGAACGTTTCAAAGCTGTAATTGTGTAATGTCAAAGCTTATAGTATAGGTATATCAATATTATACAAATTCAACCTTCGATTTGTTAACAAGAAGCACCGTTTTATATATTATATATACCTACATGTATATATATATCAGCCCAAATTTTACTCGTAACCCAATTTTTACACAAGCTGCAATAAATTAAAAACTATGTATTTCAGTAAGCAATTAGAGTATTTTCCTTAAAGCTACTATAGTTGAATATAATGCAAGAGATAATTACTTTAATTTATGTGGTGTTAGGTTGATACTAAAACATATCGAGTGCTAGACTAATTATTTATTATCTTGTAATTATAGATTAATAGATTAAATATACTAAAAACGTTAGGTCAGTGGTTCTCAAACACTATGTTATTGCGCCTCCCTTAAAAAATTTAAATTTTTTATTGGAAATATCGAAGATAAACTAGACAAATGTAATAAATGCGAGGATGTGCGCATTCGAGCGAAAAGTGGCACATTTCCGAGCGAGGGAGGCAAATGAAGCGCGACGCGGAGCGGCGCGCTTCATTTTCCCGAGATCGGAATGTGCCACTTTGAGCTCGAATGTGCACACTCGGTTTTAAGCATGATTCACAATAAAATAGACAAAATATTAGTTAGAATCGTTCTCTCTCATTCCCACTTACGAGATTATTGTATCTTTTCGCTCGCTCTTACTCATTGCTATAGTAAAAATACGTTTTTATACGTAAAATTGATATTTACTAAAGTACATTAAAATTTTTTATTGGAAATATCGAAAGATAAACTAGACAAATCTAATAAATGCGAAGATGTGCGCATTCGAGCGAAAAGTGGCACATTTCGGAGCAAGGGAGACAAATGAAACGCGACGCGGAGCGGCGCGCTTCATTTTCCCGAGATCGGAATGGGCCACTTTGAGCTCGAATGTGCACACTCGGTTTTAAGCATGATTCACAATAATTAATTTATTTAAAATTTGCTAAATTTGATTAATTCAAAGTTACAGAACCACATTTCTACCAGGAACCCCAAATATCTGAAAAAAATGAATATTGAAAATAGTTTTATTTGTTGAAAATTTTTAGATGTTTTATTTTTGTATTTCGTGTAAAACAAGTAGTGTGTAAATGAAGGCATAGATGTCGTTTATAAAATAATTGAGCACTTTTTTAAATAGAAAAAGATAAATTAATACAATAAATTATATTTTTGTCCGTGACTCGTCCGGCTAAATAGTCTTCCAGTTTGGAAATCATTGCTTTAGGTCTTGTTGCAGCACTCTTAAGTTTCAAATTATTTTAAAAATTCTATAGCAACATTGGTTCAAACATAAACTAGTTAGAAGTTATAAGAGTATGCAAAAGATGGCGTTAAAATGCAGAATTATAAATAATAGGTGTTGATAGGTAGTAGAAGTATATTTTATCTTTATTGTATAGCTCTAAAGGACATTATTTGAGAAAACAAAGATATCTAATTAAAGTAACCATGATTTGGTTAAAATTAATAGTTTTAAACAGGATGATTTAAATATATGTTTTAGTATCTTTAGTTTAAAATCACAAAGATTCAAAACATACTTAAAATAACAATAAACAATTTAAATATTGATTTCTTTTACCAAAACGATTTATTTTTCTATAAAATATTTACAACTGCTCGACCTCTAACATAACATCTATTCTCTTTAATTGCAATATTTTCATAACTCAAATACAATGATAAAGTTGCGTGCGACGAGAAATCGTTCAAATTGCGTCCCTTGCTCCATACATATGTACACAATTTCCTCCACGCCACTGAAAATGGGTAACTCGAACCTGCGAAATAATAATTGTACAACAGATATTAAATTTGATGTGCGTAATATAATTTTGTAAAACATAAGAAAAATAATATAATAGAAAAAAATAGAAGTAAAGAATACAATTAAAAAATCTCAAACGTAATGTTATGAGAATTTTTTGATGTTTGCGCACTTATAAAAAAGTTTAAACAATAGGAAGACGCCCCGTTCTTAAAAGTATTTATCTCTTTATTTACTTTATAAATAGCATAATGTATGCTAATTACGAAAGATAATTTCAGACAGTTTTCGACCTCATTTCTTTAAATGTTTAAAATTGCAATAATCTCAACATCTATGACTTTATTTCAACATTAACATAAAGAAATCTGCTACAATCGGAGATAAGCACCTGTACAGGTAGCAACTCTAGAAAATTCCTTTTTTATTTGTTAGTAGGCAATTGTACATTATTATTTGTGTTAATTGTTGCATAGTTGTTTACAACAAATCGAAAGTTTAAGATCAATAAATAGTTTAATCTTAAAAGTATCAGTTCTAATCCCAATAAATAGAAAAAAATATATTTTAACCTGAAATTATAATTGTATTAATTAAGGGCTGTCAGGCCCTGTCGTAAGAGGTGACTAAACTTAACGATCACCAACACATTTTACAAGGGTAAGTTGTCCATTTCTGTAACGACCATTTTAATATTAATTGTTTTTTTTTAAATTTTCAGCTTGAAAAAAACGCATTCCGTGAGGAGGGAAACTATTAACCACTTCTTCGGATGGGCCGAAGGAATCGAAATAATTGGCACCCCGCACAAGAAATACGTAATTTTGAAATTGACACTGCTCTAAACTGGCAATAGGTAAGCTTCCCCTAGAATTAATTTTTTTTTTAATACATTAAGTTGCAAATTAAAAGTAATTCAATAGTTTTTGGAAATATTATAGATTAAAAAGGTGTACTGTTTATGTCTTATAGATTCTATAATTAAAAAGAGCTTTATATCAACGATTCAAAATTAATTTCGGTTTAAACTTTGTTCTTTTTTAATGAATAACTATTCAAAATTATATTTAGCAACAATTAGATCTGGTCATAATGAAAGGGAGGAATAAGGTACAAGCCTTGATTGAATTTTAGTAGGAACTAACATTTTTAATAACACTCTTTATCGGTGTTTGAGGAAAATAAATTAATCAATTATTTTATTTCAAATTATCAAAGTTCTTTTTACTTGGGCTTCGGGTTAACTGATATGACGATTAACGACTTTCTAGAAACGTGTTCGATTTATGATTCATTGTTAAATGTATAATCAAGCTGAATAGTTGTGTTTTAAATACGTGCTCCTTCAAATTTATGTTTCGACCCTTAAAACAAGGTGAATATTAATTCTACGTGTTTCTATTAAAACTTACAGCTTTCGTAGAGGTATTGTGTTAACATGTTTTTTCCATTTTTTTTACAGAAAGGAATCGACGAACAAAGATGTGCTACATTACATCGCACCCTCCTTCAGACGTCTGTTTTGGAAATATCGTACGTCTTCTAAAGCAGTCCATGGAAATCTTCGGTGAAAGGTAGGCCCCCAGTTTTTGGGTTGTTTTTATCTTCCTCTTTTGCCATCGTTTCGAAATTAAATCTTAATTGGTACACCATTTGAAAAAAAAAACATAGTTGAGATTGGTTTGAAGACATGTACCAATTGCGGAGTTTTGAGTTAGCACCGGTTTCCGATAGAATAAGGTCCAATACGATCGGAAATAAAAGGATTTCGGGAAATAATCAAAAATAAAACGGTTAGACCAATTTCAAGTTTTGATTTTTAAAAATAATTGACTCTTTGGAATGTCGAAGCTTTCGATTTAATTAGACGTTACTTATTTTTCAAAATCAAAAGTTTAAATGGGGCTAACTTGAAAATAATCAAATTTACTATGCGGAAACGTAATCAAGAGATAATTTTTCATTGGGAAACATTCATTTTTTCCAGTATTATCTAAACCAAATTAGATTACACCACCACCTCCAATTTACATATTGTGCTAGTGGTGTCAACTTGTGACTAGGTCATATCTCTTGTATTTTTATGCAAGGACTGTTTAATCGGGACTCTTGGGAGTATTTTATTTATATAGCAATTTGTTATAACTCTACTAATAAGCCCAGAAAAAATTAATAACTTTTGTACTTGTTCTAAATTATTTACTAAAATGCAAATTTTTTTCTGAATTTACTGGGTTGGTTCCTTTGTGTCTCTTCGAAAAATTGTAGTCTGCGTTTTGCTAGATACGTTTTTTTTTTCGAAGAAGTTAAACACCCATTATTCGTTAATGTTTGCTCATTACTCATCCGGTTAAATCAAAATTATTTTGGTACTGATTTTTGATGTTTTTAGAATATTTAATTAGATTTATACTTGTGCTTCATATATAATTTGACAATTTAGTTATGCTTTTTATGCCGGAAAATAATAGTCACATTATTGATTTAACTTTGTTTACTTTTAATAATTTAGGAATTTCTTCATAGATTAATTCAGATACGTCATAGTATTCCAAATTGACTACTCAGCTGAATAGAACAGTTCTTCAAAGAGCATTTAAACTCATCCATTTTTAATGTCCTCAGTTCGAAGCTTTAAAGCAATTATAAGCTGGTTCAAAAAACCATTAGTCTTATGCCCTTTAAACAAATAAATATTATTTATTAATCAAATAAAATTAATATTCAATTACCTGTAAATATTTTATCTATCAGAACTTGTTTGTCCTTTTCTTTTTACTGTCTCTGCTTTTCATATTTTAAATCTTAATACACTCACACACATTATAATCAAATTGGTTTTTAACACTTTTAGTTAGCACATCATGCAATTCTCTTAATAAACCATATTTCATAATGCTACGTAATTCAAGCTTTTAACGATGTTATTGAAAATTAGTTTCCAATTTATAGAACTAAATTCAGTTATCGATGGAGACCTTTTAGAAATTGGGCTACATTATTAATATAGAAATTGCAATTCTATTGTGCATATCTTCATATAAATTCTTGAGTTCCATATGTATCTATTTTACATGTAATGTATGCAAGTGATCTTCCCCATTTGTTCCGTTGTACATACTCATACAAATAATCCAATCCATAAAGTTGTACAAGTTATAATAAGTAGAAGACTGCTCCAAACCCATCCTATAAATTTATTATAAGTAAACTTGTATTAACGTTATTGAATACATTTACACCGATCATCGGTAGAATGTTTCAAACACCTACAAACTCCACTTCTAAAGATTAAATTGTGAAATAGTCTCAGTCTGCATGTTTTGGACGTCTAAAAGCTACAACAACCATGTCCATAGTCATTTCCTCAAAAACGACCAAATTTTAACCCCCGAGTAACCATCATTTGATTCTTGCTTTAATTCGTAGAAAATCTTTTCCTTCATTGTAAGTTGCTGGAAACTAAAGGCTTGCATTTTAGTTAAACCACACTTATTTATACCATTTTATATAATTTATTCTTCTTATAAATTCTTAATTGTAACACTCTAAAATAGGACAAAAAGGTTAGGTTTTTGTTTGATTTCTAATTGAACATTGTGACGTGCGTGACGTCATCGGCGGCCATCGATGTGTAGACGACCTTGGCGTTATGAATGAAAAATAGTAAACTGACCTGCGTAACATTCCTTTCGTAGTAAAACCTCGTGACTTCATATCGACCGTTTCGTTAAGGCGGAATCCGATATTAATGATTTTTTGCTAAACTAATTTTAGCGGCGATATATGTAAGTAAAGTTTATTTAAAGTAATCGTTTCTTAATATATGTTAATATTAAACATCCCTTGCGTTTGATATTAATAAAGCTGTACTTGAAAATGATCGAAATTAATTCGTTTACTTTGTAATTAAGCGAAATATCTGTGCTTAGTTTTCAAATTAACACTTCAGCGCACATTTTGTCGTCACCGAAAGTGTTTGCAAATGATTTGTTGTTTATTTGTTAGCATCCTGTACGCATAAAATTTTATTTAATTTTTAAAAAACGCTTCATCATAAGCAGAGCTTATCTCTGTGGCCTTATGGTAAGATATGGGGCTTACGCATTGCTCACCTAACGCCTTTATGCAACGAAACTTTAGTCATTTAAGTGTTCGGTATGAAGACAAATGGCATTGAGTAAGCTAATAATTGTTTCTTTATTTTACAGAGAAGAATTTAAATACATTTAAATGCATGACACCACACCACCTTCAACCCTCTTTGGATGTAAAGTTTTGCAGACAGCCAGCCTACAAAAGAGTGCTCATTTCGAAACGATATAAGTATGAAGGTCTTATTTTTTTTCCTCCATGGGTAGCCTTTGTTAAATTAAAGGGTTGTTCGTTGCCATAGTTGATGATTAATTTCAAAATCCGTTTTTTTTTTAAATTCTTCAAGTCCCACCGATTTTTAAAATTGATTAGTGTATCAACTCTTTATTACTTTCACAACTTTAAACCAAATTTTTTGTGTTTTATTACTTTCTAAAAACAGTTATTAATATTTGAAAAACAAATATAAATCTACATATCAATTAATCAGACTTGAATTTAATTATCCTTTTAGTAGGGGCTACTAAATTTTTTATGAATGCTTTAATCAGCAAAATATTAGTCGAAAACATTAATAAGGCATTAAATTAAATTTTAGAGAATAACGCGATCAAATCCTTCAAGGTGTAAATTTTGCGAAAAATTTTAATTTTAAATTTTCTTTTTTTTCTACCACCACTTCTCCAAATATTTAAATTAGACTAACTTGGGTTTTATTGCCTTTTGAAAAAAAATATTTATTATTTGAATTACGTTATTAAAAGCTATCGTTTAATATTAAAGTCTATGCTATTGTAGACCATAAGATTATTATTTATAATTTTATTTTGTATTTGTATTAATTTTATAGTTAGTTAGTAAGTTATTTTTTGTAACTGTTTGTTTCTTTGTGTGTCGACGTTATATTTATTGAAGTTGAAAAAGAGCCGAGGTTAGTTCTTTAAAAATGTAATTTTAACAGTATTTCTTTTTGAAATTGTTTAAAAAAGGTAATTCCATTTTAACTAAAGAAAATTTATAAGAGGTTATAACGTATACGGTAATAAGGTCATGGTATATTCTTAGATGTTGTTTCTTCTTAGCTGAAGACAGTCGGTGGCTACCTGTGCTGTGCACGGGGGCTCCACTGTTTGACCCATTGTTGTAGGGTAGTTTATAAGTTTATTACACACCACACTTTTAAAATACTTGTAATTATTTTGGTTTTAATTAATTTTTGTAAATTGTTTTCTGTTAATTGAAAGTAGAGGCTTTCAGTAAGCATTTGAAATTAATATAAACCTATATTCAGTTTAGAACTTATTTAAAAAAAATCTAATTAGTAAAAAGATACAATCAAATTTAAAATTAAACACAATACACATCGCAGAGGGTGGCGAAAAAATCATGATATTTGTAATTAGAAAATATAAAAATAAAGAAGGGGTGTTTTATTTTAATCTAGGTATTATTAAACAACATCTAAGAAATATCATGACCTCTAACACACAAAGGAATAATATGCCCTCAAATATGGGGCAAAGATTTAAAATCCACTAAAGGTAAGGTGAAATCTACATGTTCTTTCCACACAAACACACACCCCACATACACTTTAATTCATGTTTTTTTGGCAAAAAATAAAAAAAATAGAATTGCTTTATTTTGCAAGGGGATGTTCCTACGTACCCCTAGCGATTATAGCCGGTGTCATTTCCCTGCGCTACCCCTCTAGAATAAAAATTTTCGATAAAACTAAATAAATAAAAAAACGTACCCCTTGATTCACAAAACAAATCGTAGCGCCCTTATTTTCGATCCAATCATTACAAACCACACGGATTCGGAATCCTGGGGCTTTTTTACATAAGATACATGTAAAATATGTATAGGGTGCGACGTTAATTTTTCGATTATTAAAAATTGCGATTTTTCGGGCTCATTTTGGGTGAATTTTGAACTTTAAAAAATTGTAGCGCCGTTATTTGTGGACGGATCTTTAAAAACTATTCAGATTCCGATTTGGCAGCCGTTTTAGCTTCGGATAGGCCCAAGAAACCATAGGCGTGCTATTCCAGAGCTTTGGGAAAACGTTTTGAAAATTCAAAATCGATGGGTTTTAACCCATGTATTTTTGATAGAAATTGAAAAAAATAGAATTGCTTTATATTGCGAGGGACGTTCTACGTACCCTAGTGACTATAACCGGTGTCATTTCCCGCGCTTCCTCTAAAATAAAAATTTTGATACAAACTAAATAAATAATAAAACGGACCCCTTGATTTACAAAAAATTGTAGCGCCCTTATTTTCGATCCAATCATTACAAACGACACGGATTCGGAATCCTGAGGCTTTTTACATAAGATACATGTAAAATATGTATAGGGGCGACGTTAATTTTTTGATTATTAAAAATTGCGATTTTTCGGGCTCATTTTGGGTGAATTTTGAACTTTAAAAAAATTGTAGCGCCGTTATTTGTGGACGGATCTTTAAAAACTATTCAGATTCCGATTTGGCAGCCGTTTCAGCTTCGGATAGGCCCAAGAAACCATAGGCGTGCTATTCCAGAGCTTTGGGAAAACGTTTTGAAAATTCAAAATCGATGGGTTTTAACCCATGTATTTTGGCCATAAAATGAAAAAATAGAATTGCTTTATATTGCGAGGGACGTTTCTACGTACCCCTAGTGACTATAACCGGTGTCATTTCCCGCGCTTCCCCTCTAAAATAAAAATTTTTGATACAAACTAAATAAATAATAAAACGGACCCTTGATTTACAAAAAATTGTAGCGCCCTTATTTTCGATCCAATCATTACAAACGACACGGATTCGGAATCCTGAGGCTTTTTACATAAGATACATGTAAAATATGTATAGGGTGCGACGTTAATTTTTCGATTATTAAAAAATTTCGATTTTTCGGGCTCATTTTGGGTGAATTTTGAACTTTAAAAAATTGTAGCGCCGTTATTTGTGGACGGATCTTTAAAACTATTCAGATTCCGATTTGGCAGCCGTTTTAGCTTCGGATAGGCCAAGAAACCATAGGCGTGCTATTCCAGAGCTTTGGGAAAACGTTTTGAAAATTCAAAATCGATGGGTTTTAACCCATGTATTTTGGCCATAAAATGAAAAAATAGAATTGCTTTATATTGCGAGGGACGTTTCTACGTACCCCTAGTGACTATAACCGGTGTCATTTCCCGCGCTTCCTCTAAAATAAAAATTTTGATACAAACTAAATAAATAATAAAACGGACCCCTTGATTTACAAAAAAAATTGTAGCGCCCTTATTTTCGATCCAATCATTACAAACGACACGGATTCGGAATCCTGAGGCTTTTTACATAAGATACATGTAAAATATGTATAGGTGCGACGTTAATTTTTCGATTATTAAAATTGCGATTTTTCGGGCTCATTTTGGGTGAATTTTGAACTTTAAAAAATTGTAGCGCCGTTATTTGTGGACGGATCTTTAAAACTATTCAGATTCCGATTTGGCAGCCGTTTTAGCTTCGGATAGGCCTCAAGAAACCATAGGCGTGCTATTCCAGAGCTTTGGGAAAACGTTTTGAAAATTCAAAATCGATGGGTTTTAACCCATGTATTTTGGCCATAAAATGAAAAAATAGAATTGCTTTATATTGCGGGGACGTTTCTACGTACCCCTAGTGACTATAACCGGTGTCATTTCCCGCGCTTCCTCTAAAATAAAAATTTTGATACAAACTAAATAAATAATAAAACGGACCCCTTGATTTACAAAAAAAATTGTAGCGCCCTTATTTTCGATCCAATCATTACAAACGACGCGGATTCGGAATCCTGAGGCTTTTTTACATAAGATACATGTAAAATATGTATAGGGCACGACGTTAATTTTTCGATTATTAAAATTGCGATTTTTCGGGCTCATTTTGGGTGAATTTTGAACTTTAAAAATTGTAGCGCCGTTATTTGTGGACGGATCTTTAAAACTATTCAGATTCCGATTTGGCAGCCGTTTTAGCTTCGGATAGGCCCAAGAAACCATAGGCGTGCTATTCCAGAGCTTTGGGAAAACGTTTTGAAAATTCAAAATCGATGGGTTTTAACCCATGTATTTTGGCCATAAAATGACAAAAATAGAATTGCTTTATATTGCGAGGGAACGTTCCTACGTACCCCTAGTGACTATAACCGGTGTCATTTCCCGCGCTTCCTCTAAAATAAAAATTTTGATACAAACTAAATAAATAAAAACGGACCCTTGATTTACAAAAAATTGTAGCGCCCTTATTTTCGATCCAATCATTACAAACGACGCGGATTCGGAATCCTGAGGCTTTTTTACATAAGATACATGTAAAATATGTATAGGGTGCGACGTTAATTTTTCGATTATTAAAAATTGCGATTTTTCGGGCTCATTTTGGGTGAATTTTGAACTTTAAAAAAATTGTAGCGCCGTTATTTGTGGACGGATCTTTAAAAACTATTCAGATTCCGATTTGGCAGCCGTTTTAGCTTCGGATAGGCCCAAGAAACCATAGGCGTGCTATTCCAGAGCTTTGGGAAAACGTTTTGAAAACTCAAAATCGATGGGTTTTAACCCATGTATTTTGATAGAAATTGAAAAAAATAGAATTGCTTTATATTGCGAGGGGACGTTCCTACGTACCCCTAGCGACTGTAGCCGGTGTCATTTCTTGGCGCTCTCGCTCTTACTAAAAATTTTCGCTCTTTTGAGAAATTAAATTTTGCTTTAAAACGACACTTTTAAAACACTCTAACTTTTATATTTTTTAGAATCGCCCGAAACTATTTTATTGTCGAATGTATTAGGCCTTAATACGCCAGAATCCGGTCCTAACTCAAAACTCTTAAAATAGCCAAAAAACAAAGTTTTACTTTAAAAAAAAATTACGGTCTTCCTTCCCTTGTAAAATACTTTTTTTTTTTTAATAAACTGTGTTTCTATTTTTTGTAGGTGCTTCTACACCAATGGACAGGCATGAGGACCAAGGATGGACCAAGGAACTCTTCAGCGCAGATATTCCCAGGACACCACAGTCAAGATCATCCTAATTAGAATAGTTCAGATTTAAAGGGTGTTACACCATTTTTGTAATACGCGATCTTAAAACTTGTCTGGGGCAAGGGAGGAAGGTAAAAATAAAGAGGCAATGCTCTTTATTTTTAACCTCCACTCTCTTACACTCTCTTCCTCTCAAGTTTTGAGATTGTGTAAAAATAAAATAGCAATAGATATAAAATTATAAAATACAGTAACCTTAATTGTGAAGGGATGTAAATGAATTGGGTAAATAAATAAAATTATTTACATGTTTTTGTTTTTATAGTTAGAAGTTTGAAAATTTTAGAAATTTCAGCAAAAAAAATAATAAAAATAATATTTTATTTGTAAGAAATAATTTTAAATAATATTATAGGAACGTGTACTTTATAAGGTTTCAAACACACACTTCATATAACAACGCCATAGCTCAGTTGGTTAGAGATCGGTTGTTTGTTCAAATGGTCTCGTTCGATTCCCATACCGGTCGAAGAAAATTTTTAAAAATCTCTAAGAAAAATCCAACGAGCAACGAGCCGAACGAGACGAATGACGAATGACGAATGACTGTAGGATACTCGTGATTTGAAAAATTTTTAAAAATCTCTAAGATAAACCTCGCTACTGGCCGACTCGGCGACCGTAAAAAGCGATTTGTGAAATTATATGTTTGCAAATTTTCTTTTATGCCCCTGTTACGAGTTGACATATTACTCTTACATTTTTATTGAGAAAAGAAACAACAGTAATTTATTTTTATTTATCATTGGAAGAACAACTAAGTACTTTATTGTGAAGGGATGTAAATGGGAATTGGGTAAATAAATAAAATTATTTACATGTTTTTGTTTTTATAGTTAGAAGTTTGAAAAATTGAGAAATTTCAGAAAAAATAATAATAAAAATAATATTTTATTTGTAAGAAATAATTTTTAAATAATATTATAGGAACGTGTACTTTATAAGGTTTCAAACACACACTTCATATAACAACGCCATAGCTCAGTTGGTTAGAGATCGGTTGTTTGTTCAAATGGTCTCGGGTTCGATTCCCATACCGGTCGAAGAAAAATTTTTAAAAATCTCTAAGAAAAATCCAACGAGCAACGAGCCGAACGAGACGAATGACGAATGACGAATGACTGTAGGATACTCGTGATTTGAAAAATATTTTTAAAAATCTCTAAGATAAACCTCGGCCGACTCGGCCGACCGTAAAAAGCGATTTGTGAAATTATATGTTTGCAAATTTTCTTTTATGCCCCTGTTACGAGTTGACATATTACTCTTACATTTTTATTGAGAAAAGAAACAACAGTAATTTATTTTTATTTATCATTGGAAGAACAACTAAGTACTTTACATTAATAGTATAGGAAAGTGTACGATTTATAGAATTTAAAACACAGATATTTACAACACCTTGGTAGCTCAGTGGGAAAAGCTCGGTTATTTGTTCGAATGGTCTATGGTTCGATCCCCATGCCGGTCAGAAATTTTTAAAAATATTTAAGAAAAATCCAACGAGCAACGAGCCGAACGAGACGAATGACGAATGACGAATGACGAATGACCGTAGGATACTCGTGATTTGAAAAATATTTTTAAAAATCTCTAAGATAAACACTCGGCCGACTCGGCCGACTCGGCCGACCGTAAAAAGCGATTTGTGAAATTATATTTTTGCAAATTTTCTTTTATGCCACTGTTACGAATTGACATATTCCTCTTACATTTATATTTATTTTAATGTAACCATTTGCGTTAAACTGCAGAAGAGAATTAAAAAAGAAACAAGAGGTAAGTTATAATTTTATTTATTTCCCAGTCCCCCTTTACATCCCAATGGACTTAAGGCCCTTTACAACTAAGACTAAGTCTACGTTAACAGGTCGACGGCGCGGACATTCCCATTTGAATGTGCGCGGTCTTGAGCCACCCCCTTTCCTAACACTTTTACAAAGGCATGTTTTAAGGCCGCACAGCCTTACAACACCCTGTCATTTACTATAACTGTCATTTACTGCAACTCGCGATTTGGAAAATAAATTTTTGGAAATTTTCTTTTATGTCCCTGTTACGGGTTGACACATTCCCCTTAAATTTTAATCGAAAACAACCCCTTCGCATCGGAGACATATAATGAAGATATTAATTAATATTAACCCTTCGTTAGTCACCTCAAATATCGTCCCATGTTAAGTCAATGGTGGTGGTCTACGATCGTAGACCAGGTGACTAACGAAGGGTTAACACGAATTGAACTTTGAATAAAACAATTCTTGTTAAATGTGCAGATTTAACAAGAGTTGTTTTATTCAAAGTCCAATCCTGTTAACAATAATTAATATTAAAAGATACGATTAATATAATAGTCTTAGATTAATTAAATAATACGTATATACAAGTTGTTAAAAATTTGCAAAATTAAAAATAATGAAAAAACTACAATCTATTGTCAATTATAAATAATTAAAAACTGTAGTATTTAATTGTAGAAAATAAAATAAACTTAATCAATAATTTTGTTAATTGAATTGTCAAAAAATATTAATAAGAACCTCAAATAAAATGAGTTGTGTCTGTAGAAATACTTAAAATCTATCCTAACACAATGGGGTCAAACAGCAAAGACCTTGTGGCACAGCCCAAGGTCCATCACTGTTATCCGATAAGTTATATCTACGAAGAAACAATGTCCAAATAAATACAAGAGCCTTTTTTAAAATAAGTACTTAATAACATATTACTTTCTTGTTTAAAAGTAATTACGACTTGAAAATTAAATAAGACAATTAAAGCACAAACACAATAGGTGCTTCGTTTCCTTTACAGATTATTCTCATAAGGAGCAAAGGCCACGTTTAATTTTATAGCACACATAAACGAATTAACAAATTATAAAACATATAAACAATGGTTCTTAATAACTAAGTTTGCTGAAAGTATGAAATATAATTATTAATACAAAGAATAGTTAATTTTGAGATTTAACTTTAGATATAATCCCATATTTTCTTTTCCAAACAACGTATTTCAATTAAACGTTAAAAACATTTGGATTAAATTATTTGTACATATTGCATCCTTTCAGCTTGTTTTAACAATGTAAGATTTTCAAATCATTAACATTTTCTAACTAGAAAAACTTACATTTTTTTAATATCCCAGAAATTATATTATGAAATAAAGTGTTTCAGAAGTAGAACTAGTGATGTTTTTCTTTACAAGGTCCTTTGGCACATAGTCATATAATTCTAAAGTGGAAGACTGCAGAGAGTTGATCTTTACACGCTGCAGATACAATATAAGTAACACTTCTTAAAAGAAACCGGCAAAGTAATGGTTGTTAAATTTAGAACCAAACATCCTCCATAATAGCATATTCCAAGTATTTGATGCGGTTGTAAGGATTCCTTGGAATGATAATTGATTGCCTTCAAATTGCTGAACGGAAATCTCCTACAAACAAATATATATAAAAATGTTCATGTAAAAGTTGGTTTATTTTCAGTATATTAACAATTATAATTAACTTTAAAAGAGCCCATTTCAAATAAAAGTATGTTCGTACCTAGCTATGCTCATGCCTTCTACGTTCTTTGAATCATCCTTCGAGAATGGTTTCTGGATGGAGTTAAATTATTCTGGGACCATCGTCCACTAGTTAAAATACAAATGTACATAGCTTTTGATAGAAGTACTTGGTATAGAAATAATATGTTACTTCAAACGTATACCGAACCTTTTAAGATTTAGTTCACAATTCCATACACTACAATAGTAAAAACACTTATTAAAATCTGCAGAAAGTTATCATAAACGTTACCTACCCTTTCTTGATTTGCTGGAAGTCCCAAGTTTTTTAAATTATCAAAATTAATCTTCAAAGTTTTACATCAAAGTGCAGCCTACATATCAACTCTTCGAATAGAATTTAGATTGCATGCTCATGCACAGAAGTATTGCAGAATAGTTCTCTGCCTATTTAAAGGAACGAAAAATCCCAACCATAATTTTGCATACCCTAAAATAATTCATAATATTTTATTCGAACAAATTTATGATATTAGTTTTAGGTTAGTTAAAACTGTAATAAAAACAAATCGACCATTTTGAAATTATACAGCTGACAATTGCTTTAAGGTACACTCAAAAGAGAAAAATTTCGGGGTTTTTTTAACTGACGGGAAAACCCCAAAACAATGGCGGCTTTTTTTACCGATTCGTAAACAGTCGTTAGTGGAATTTAAGACTGCGCTAACTATCTATTGTTTAACCTTAATAATTTAATATTTTATTTTTAGATTTAACAATAACACTGCTAAATAATAAAGTATACCTAAAAAATATGCAGCCCAGTAGTAACAAGATGCAGAATGGCTTAAGCAGATTGATGGTCCTCTTATATATCCAGATGAAGTAAGCAGTAAATGGATTATGCCCCCTTGGAATGCCCATCGAAAAATCGGTGAAGAACATTTTGGTCCTCAACATCCTGCTGCTCATGGTGTCTTACGACTTGCGCCAGATCTCGATGGAGAAGTTGTTAGGCGAGCTGATCTTCACATTGGATTACTACACAGAAGCACAGAGAAATTAATAAAGTATAAAACTTACATGCAAGCACTTCCGTATTTCGACCTTTTAGATTATGTATGGATGATGTGTAACGAACAGTGCTTTAGTTTAGCTATAGGGAAATTATTAAACATCAATGTTCCGATAAGAGCAAAGTATATAAGAAGTAAGTGTCTTATCGTCTTAAGTTCTCGGGTTGATAATAGTTTCATAATTTTGTAGCACTCTTTGCTGAGATCATTCGTTTGTTAAATCATATTATGGCTGTTGGAACCCATGGCACCCAATCTGGGGGCTCTCACCGCCATTGTTCTGGTTCTATGAATGTGTTACGGGAGCTCTTATGCATGCTGCTTGTATCAGGCCAGGCGGTGTATCCCTGGTAATTGAATAAATCATTACACTCAACAAGGAACTGTAATTATTCTTTGTTGGATATGCCTCTAGGATTGTTAAACGACGTCCATCATTTTGCTTCTAAATTTAATGACAGATTGGACGAAGTTGAGGACATGCTAACAACAAACAGAATCTGGATGCAAAGAACTCAGGATATTGGTATCGTTTCAGCAAAAGATGCTTTAAACTATGAAGGAGAAAATTATCAATAAATATTCCTGATCTAAACATTGATAATTTTTTAGTGGAGTAATGTTACGTTATTAATAAATTCCAAACAAATATTCAATTTACTACAATAAAATACATGTGTTTACTTAACCGATGTCCAATTAAAACTAAAAACTTGATATCTAATATCTTTACCCTTCGTAGACATCAATATGTTGAATATTAAGGGGAAAATTAACCTAATGTAAATTTTAAACAAGTTGAAAGAATAAATAAAAGTGGAAGCATTAAATAGTTTATGTAAGTTGTAAAAATAAACATATTGTTAATAGTTGCTAATGAATGCTTATATTTTTAGGATCGAGATACATTGAAGCTACCGAAACAGTAAATATTTAAACTTGATTTATTTAATTTGAAAGCTGTATAAGCATTTGCGAAAAAGCATTACGCTTTAGTATTCACAATTAAATATTCTAATTAATGGTAAAAAGAATGAATATTAAATCTAAGTTGTTTTTAACGATTATAATTTCAGATCTGTTATTGAACTTTAAAACATTCAACCCAATTTTTAAAGACTAGGATATTTAGATGTTACAAATAAGCACCATAGACAAAAACAATCACAGAAGGAAAAGAGATGTTAACAAACCCAACTATCTGTGGCCTAGCTTTGAGTTCCATAAACAGCTGGAAAACATCCCAGAAGTGGTAACTTTAACCGATACTTCTGTTTGGCTTTCCAGGAATTGCCTCCAAACTAGACTTTGTTGGTATAAATTTCTAGTACCCAAACTATGTGTTTTATATTGCAGAACAAGTTCAATTAGTATTCTGCATGCAATTACGTACTCTTTATTAGAAGCTAGATGCCTACGATACGAAGAATTAAAGTTAAAAATTGATTTTAAAACATACACCTATATAATGGTGCGAACTCTTCGGTGTCATTCTCTGAATTTTACATGTGAGTGTTCTACTAGCCACCAAGTGTAAAGTGGAAGGTAGTATAGGGTTGATGCTCCAAGATTGAAGAACTGATGTAGTCAAGATCAAATTCAAACGAAAAACGTCTCATCAGAAGATCCTCGTAATACCTCAGAACTGCAATCAACGTTGTAGGATGTTTAATTGTAATCTCATTAGGTTGTAAGTTTGCAATTTTTCACGTCGATCTTAATCTAAAACAAAATAATTATAACAATTCAGTTAATAAATCAATACCCATAAATAATCATATCCTATTACATTAAGGTGTAGATGTGTACAAGAGAAATTAAGGCACATTTCAAATACATTTCTGACTGGCCTATTTACAATAAATCTCATTCACGGGCACAGACATTAAACTACATTTTTTTAAAACCTGCATTCATTTTTAATACAATATGCCAACCATCTCAGCTTCAGTTACTCACACATAGCTAAAAGTATGGAAAATACAAATATGATCCCAACTCCAAACTTGTATTTCATTTCAATAACATAAAAATAGAATTGTCTTCGAACATATCTATTCTCTTGCAGTTGAGGATATGCTATTAGTCTTATAATCTACCACAATTTTACCATATGAACATTAATCGATATAATACAATTTTTGATTAAAATAATTGTGTTTTATCAACATATGGAATACTGGCAATACTAAATAATAAAAAATTGATTAATGTAATATGGCCTTGTCACAAATTATTAAAACAAGTTAATAAAAATAATTAGTCAACATCCAAGCAAACATAAATAAACTTTTGAGCAACTTGAATTTGAAATTAGTTCATAACAAGTACACGTTAATCAAATATTAATTAAATGACTACATAAAGCAAACAAATATTACAATAACAATTGTCTCTTCAGAGCTTAGGATCATGTTCCTTTACCATTGAAACATCTTTAATAAATCGTCATTTAACGAAAATTTGATTAGAAAACAACAGTATGGTCTTAAAATACTAAACAAATTTATATACAAACTTAATTAAACGGTTTTAAACTTATTTAAAATACTACTTTCATTTTCATTTCTAATTAATTTAAGTTGTAGGTACATAAATCAAAAAATACATTACATAAAAATAAACTTCCAATAATAACAATAAAATTGAACTAACAGACTAGTTAAATTGATATATAATTTATCTGCATCGTTCTGACTCTTCTTAAGTCGTAAACATTTAATTAATTTTTGTAAGTACCTTTGTAAATATTTAACACTTCTATTTTAAGTGAAAAACAATTAACAATTTGGATAAGTTTAAAATTTCATATGTACCATTAATGATCCAAAAAACATCATGCATTATTTAAGGGTGTAATGACTTAAAATCTAGAAACGACGAGACATATTAATTTGGCAGCTTCAATAGCTCTACTAGCATTAAAATAAAGGTAATTAAGTACATCTATAGGATCTGGAATGGCCAACCATTGGGCACGCATTACATTACTACTTAGAAGTAATTAAAAAACAAAGGTGATATCACACGTACACCTTTCTACCATCAATTGCAAAATTCACATTATAATAAAGCACATCGGTAGAGCAGTCAATTTGAATTTATAAAGTTTTGTAAATGCCTCCGATTTAGCATGAGTTGTCTTCAATTCCTTTAGTTAGTGAAGAGCTATGTCACAGTTTACTGCTTCTCTAAAGTCCATCTCTGCCGCTCCAAGCTTGTGTTATAAGGTTCCATTACTAACTTTGTTTTAGTAGCACTTATTGCCAAACACTTATCACTACTTCTATGCCTAAGTAACTTAGCGTCTTCGTCGTAATCCCAAAATTGGTTACCCTTAGAACCGTGACAAGGATACAGTATTACCTCCGGTCCACTGTAATCAAGGCAAGCCTCATCTCTACGAATTTCTCCAGTATTACTGTACATCCAATACTAAAAAAAATGATTACATTATAACAAATCTACACACTCACAGCATGTTCTAGAGGTATATATTCTCCTTTTACTTAATCTGTGCTATTTCCTCTGGGGCCAATAGTGCTAGTTCCTTTTTAATTAAAGGGTCCTCCTTTAGTTTAGCAGCTTTATTGAGATCTTCTGCATAAGCTGGAAGAGTTGTCAAAATACCAGCATACAAACTTCAAAGTATAAAATACCAAGAAAAGGAGAGAAGAGCTGGAAAACCTTGTCGAGTTACCTAAGCAAAACTTCCATCATTGATTTTGTTATAAGACATCGCATCTAAAGTTTTTAAGAGCGTGGGCATTGGAACTAAATGCATCGACGTATCGACGAGCAATCCCCTATGAGAAAACCTGAAATAATCTGTTATTAATGTATGGTTTAATTGTAGCTAAAAAATAATTAAGTATTTTCGTTATTAATTTCCATCAGACTTACAGATTCTTCTTGGTTTGTATCTCCTTGTCCTCCGAGTTGCAGAAAATCTATCGAATTGCCCATCTCTGAAATTGACCAAGTTTTCTGGTTCATCAGGGGTGACGTCTTTGGGTCTTCCCATAAGGCGTTTGCAAGCACTTAAAGCTAAGGGCTCACGTTTGTCAACTGGAGTTGGGGTGAAGGTACGAGGAACTGTTGGAACAGTCTCTATGTTGTCTTGGTCTATATAAACTTTATTGCTGGAAGAGTAACTTCTGTCTGTTTCCCCCAAAGGCTTTCGGATGTATAAGGTGAGCTTAACTGATGACGGCCTTTCTCCTAAGGAATTAATTAGTTCTTTACGACCACTTATATTCAAATTAATGAAACAATAACATTACAATTCGGCCATTTAATTATATGAACTATTTTTAGTTCAAATAAAAAACTTAAAGATGGCGGCCCCAGATTAACCAATCCTAGAAAAATAAATTAAAATCTGTTTATATTAATTGTACCCTACGTCAATCGTAAACAAACAATTTAAATCTTAACCCTTACAATTCTAGTTAAACTGAAATAATTCAGGTAAATTATAAATCAAATAATATTAATTAAGAGTTATTAACAGCTGTAGGAACAGTAAGTACCTTAAATATATTTAATAAAAGTACCTTTGAGACCTATCTGATAAATTACTTTTGTAGCCGCCAAATTGGAAATGATTAGGTATACTGCTTTAAGAGGATTTAATGAGCTACAATAAAACTATAGGATGTGGTGGATTTGCCAAAGTAAAGCTTGCAATGCATATTGCAACTGGTGAGAAAGTTGGAATTAAGATTATTGAAAAACTAGGGCTAGGGAACGATCTCCCAAGAGTTAAATTGGAATTGGAGGCCCTTAAATCCTTAAGCCATCAACACATCTGTAAATTGTATCAAGTGATTGAAACAGACACCCATTATTTTATTATTATTGAATACTGTTCTGGAGGAGAATTATTTGATCACATTGTTGAAAGCAATAGGCTTTCCGAACAACAAAGCAGGGTATTTTTTAGACAAATAGTTTTGGCAGTGGCTTATTTACATAGTCTTGATTATATCTATCGTTATCTACAGCCAGTTAGAGAATTACTTTTAAACATATATAACACCAAACTGTATGAATTTTAATTTTAGTAAAATTTACTACTGAATAACAATGACTGTTTAAAACCGATTCATTTTGGATTGTGTGCCAAACCAGAAGGTGGAATCGAGAAACCTTTTTCTACGTGATGTGGCTCCCCAACTTATGCATCTTCTGAACGAATACTAGGCCACAAATACTTAAGCCCAGAAATAGATGTGTGGTCAATGGTATTAAATTAATTTTCTTAATGTAATTTATTAATGTACTAAAACTCTGTGTAACAGATTATTAATATACTAAAAGGGTGAACTAGTTTTTTATAACATTTTATGTACATTTGTAAGAATTGCTATTGAATTCTGTATATAACGTTTAGGGGTGGTTTCTATGGAAATAAAGCAATGTAATTAACAAGGCAAGTTTACTTAGTGTTAAATTAACTCTGTGTAAAAGATTATTAATGTACTAAAAGGGTGAACTAGTTTTTTATAACATTTTATGTACATTTGTAAGAATTGCTATTGAATTCTGTATATAACGTTTAGGGGTGGTTTCTATGGAAATTAAGCAATGTAATTAACAAGGCAAGTTTATTTAGTGTTAAATTAACTCTGTGTAAAAGATTATTAATATACTAAAAGGGTGAACTAGTTTTTTATAACATTTTATGTACATTTGTAAGAATTGCTATTGAATTCTGTATATAACGTTTAGGGGTGGTTTCTATGGCAATAAAGCAATGTAATTAACAAGGCAAGTTTATTTAGTGTTAAATTAACTCTGTGTAAAAGATTATTAATGTACTAAAAGGGTAAACTAGTTTTTATAAATTTCATGTACATTTGTAAGAATTGCTATTGAATTCTGTATATAACGTTTAGGGTGGTTTCTATGGAAATAAAGCAATGTAATTAACAAGGCAAGTTTATTTAGTGTTAAATTAACTCTGTGTAAAAGATTATTAATGTACTAAAAGGGTAAACTAGTTTTTATATAAATTTATGTACATTTGTAAGAATTGCTATTGAATTCTGTATATAACGTTTAGGGTGGTTTCTATGGAAATAAAGCAATGTAATTAACAAGGCAAGTTTATTTAGTGTTAAATTAACTCTGTGTAAAAGATTATTAATGTACTAAAAGGGTAAACTAGTTTTTATATAAATTTATGTACATTTGTAAGAATTGCTATTGAATTCTGTATATAACGTTTAGGGTGGTTTCTATGGAAATAAAGCAATGTAATTAACAAGGCAAGTTTATTTAGTGTTAAATTAACCTGTGTAAAAGATTATTAATGTACTAAAAGGGTAAACTAGTTTTTATAAATTTTATGTACATTTGTAAGAATTGCTATTGAATTCTGTATATAACGTTTAGGGTGGTTTCTATGGAAATAAAGCAATGTAATTAACAAGGCAAGTTTATTTAGTGTTAAATTAACTCTGTGTAAAAGATTATTAATGTACTAAAAGGGTAAACTAGTTTTTATAAATTTATGTACATTTGTAAGAATTGCTATTGAATTCTGTATATAACGTTTAGGGTGGTTTCTATGGAAATAAAGCAATGTAATTAACAAGGCAAGTTTATTTAGTGTTAAATTAACTCTGTGTAAAAGATTATTAATGTACTAAAAGGGTAAACTAGTTTTTATAAATTTATGTACATTTGTAAGAATTGCTATTGAATTCTGTATATAACGTTTAGGGTGGTTTCTATGGAAATAAAGCAATGTAATTAACAAGGCAAGTTTATTTAGTGTTAAATTAACTCTGTGTAAAAGATTATTAATGTACTAAAAGGGTAAACTAGTTTTTTATAAATTTATGTACATTTGTAAGAATTGCTATTGAATTCTGTATATAACGTTTAGGGTGGTTTCTATGGAAATAAAGCAATGTAATTAACAAGGCAAGTTTATTTAGTGTTAAATTAACTCTGTGTAAAAGATTATTAATATACTAAAAGGGTGAAAATAGTTTTTATAAATTTTATGTACATTTGTAAGAATTGCTATTGAATTCTGTATATAAGGTTTAGGGTGGTTTCTATGGAAATAAAGCAATGTAATTAACAAGGCAAGTTTATTTAGTGTTAAATTAACTCTGTGTAAAAGATTATTAATGTACTAAAAGGGTAACTAGTTTTTATAAATTTATGTACATTTGTAAGAATTGCTATTGAATTCTGTATATAAGGTTTAGGGTGGTTTCTATGGAAATAAAGCAATGTAATTAACAAGGCAAGTTTATTTAGTGTTAAATTAACTCTGTGTAAAAGATTATTAATTACTAAAAGGGTAACTAGTTTTTATAAATTTTATGTACATTTGTAAGAATTGCTATTGAATTCTGTATATAAGGTTTAGGGTGGTTTCTATGGAAATAAAGCAATGTAATTAACAAGGCAAGTTTATTTAGTGTTAAATTAACTCTGTGTAAAAGATTATTAATATACTAAAAGGGTAAACTAGTTTTTATAACATTTTATGTACATTTGTAAGAATTGCTATTGAATTCTGTATATAAGGTTTAGGGTGGTTTCTATGGAAATAAAGCAATGTAATTAACAAGGCAAGTTTATTTAGTGTTAAATTAACTCTGTGTAAAAGATTATTAATGTACTAAAAGGGTAAACTAGTTTTTATAAATTTTATGTACATTTGTAAGAATTGCTATTGAATTCTGTATATAACGTTTAGGGTGGTTTCTATGGAAATAAAGCAATGTAATTAACAAGGCAAGTTTATTTAGTGTTAAATTAACCTGTGTAAAAGATTATTAATGTACTAAAAGGGTAAACTAGTTTTTATAAATTTTATGTACATTTGTAAGAATTGCTATTGAATTCTGTATATAACGTTTAGGGTGGTTTCTATGGAAATAAAGCAATGTAATTAACAAGGCAAGTTTATTTAGTGTTAAATTAACCCTGTGTAAAAGATTATTAATGTACTAAAAGGGTGAACTAGTTTTTATAAATTTATGTACATTTGTAAGAATTGCTATTGAATTCTGTATATAACGTTTAGGGTGGTTTCTATGGAAATAAAGCAATGTAATTAACAAGGCAAGTTTATTTAGTGTTAAATTAACTCTGTGTAAAAGATTATTAATATACTAAAAGGGTGAACTAGTTTTTATAAATTTTATGTACATTTGTAAGAATTGCTATTGAATTCTGTATATAAGGTTTAGGGTGGTTTCTATGGAAATAAAGCAATGTAATTAACAAGGCAAGTTTATTTAGTGTTAAATTAACTCTGTGTAAAAGATTATTAATATACTAAAAGGGTGAACTAGTTTTTATAACATTTTATGTACATTTGTAAGAATTGCTATTGAATTCTGTATATAAGGTTTAGGGTGGTTTCTATGGAAATAAAGCAATGTAATTAACAAGGCAAGTTTATTTAGTGTTAAATTAACCTGTGTAAAAGATTATTAATGTACTAAAAGGGTGAACTAGTTTTTATAAATTTCATGTACATTTGTAAGAATTGCTATTGAATTCTGTATATAACGTTTAGGGTGGTTTCTATGGAAATAAAGCAATGTAATTAACAAGGCAAGTTTATTTAGTGTTAAATTAACTCTGTGTAAAAGATTATTAATATACTAAAAGGGTGAACTAGTTTTTATAACATTTTATGTACATTTGTAAGAATTGCTATTGAATTCTGTATATAAGGTTTAGGGTGGTTTCTATGGAAATAAAGCAATGTAATTAACAAGGCAAGTTTATTTAGTGTTAAATTAACTCTGTGTAAAAGATTATTAATATACTAAAAGGGTGAACTAGTTTTTATAACATTTTATGTACATTTGTAAGAATTGCTATTGAATTCTGTATATAAGGTTTAGGGTGGTTTCTATGGAAATAAAGCAATGTAATTAACAAGGCAAGTTTATTTAGTGTTAAATTAACTCTGTGTAAAAGATTATTAATATACTAAAAGGGTGAACTAGTTTTTATAACATTTTATGTACATTTGTAAGAATTGCTATTGAATTCTGTATATAAGGTTTAGGGTGGTTTCTATGGAAATAAAGCAATGTAATTAACAAGGCAAGTTTATTTAGTGTTAAATTAACTCTGTGTAAAAGATTATTAATATACTAAAAGGGTGAACTAGTTTTTATAACATTTTATGTACATTTGTAAGAATTGCTATTGAATTCTGTATATAAGGTTTAGGGTGGTTTCTATGGAAATAAAGCAATGTAATTAACAAGGCAAGTTTATTTAGTGTTAAATTAACTCTGTGTAAAAGATTATTAATATACTAAAAGGGTGAACTAGTTTTTATAACATTTTATGTACATTTGTAAGAATTGCTATTGAATTCTGTATATAAGGTTTAGGGTGGTTTCTATGGAAATAAAGCAATGTAATTAACAAGGCAAGTTTATTTAGTGTTAAATTAACTCTGTGTAAAAGATTATTAATATACTAAAAGGGTGAACTAGTTTTTATAACATTTTATGTACATTTGTAAGAATTGCTATTGAATTCTGTATATAAGGTTTAGGGTGGTTTCTATGGAAATAAAGCAATGTAATTAACAAGGCAAGTTTATTTAGTGTTAAATTAACTCTGTGTAAAAGATTATTAATATACTAAAAGGGTGAACTAGTTTTTATAACATTTTATGTACATTTGTAAGAATTGCTATTGAATTCTGTATATAAGGTTTAGGGTGGTTTCTATGGAAATAAAGCAATGTAATTAACAAGGCAAGTTTATTTAGTGTTAAATTAACTCTGTGTAAAAGATTATTAATATACTAAAAGGGTGAACTAGTTTTTATAACATTTTATGTACATTTGTAAGAATTGCTATTGAATTCTGTATATAAGGTTTAGGGGGGGTTTCTATGGAAATAAAGCAATGTAATTAACAAGGCAAGTTTATTTAGTGTTAAATTAACTCTGTGTAAAAGATTATTAATATACTAAAAGGGTGAACTAGTTTTTATAACATTTTATGTACATTTGTAAGAATTGCTATTGAATTCTGTATATAAGGTTTAGGGTGGTTTCTATGGAAATAAAGCAATGTAATTAACAAGGCAAGTTTATTTAGTGTTAAATTAACTCTGTGTAAAAGATTATTAATATACTAAAAGGGTGAACTAGTTTTTATAACATTTTATGTACATTTGTAAGAATTGCTATTGAATTCTGTATATAAGGTTTAGGGTGGTTTCTATGGAAATAAAGCAATGTAATTAACAAGGCAAGTTTATTTAGTGTTAAATTAACTCTGTGTAAAAGATTATTAATATACTAAAAGGGTGAACTAGTTTTTATAAATTTTATGTACATTTGTAAGAATTGCTATTGAATTCTGTATATAAGGTTTAGGGTGGTTTCTATGGAAATAAAGCAATGTAATTAACAAGGCAAGTTTATTTAGTGTTAAATTAACTCTGTGTAAAAGATTATTAATATACTAAAAGGGTGAAAATAGTTTTTATAACATTTTATGTACATTTGTAAGAATTGCTATTGAATTCTGTATATAAGGTTTAGGGGTGGTTTCTATGGAAATAAAGCAATGTAATTAACAAGGCAAGTTTATTTAGTGTTAAATTAACTCTGTGTAAAAGATTATTAATATACTAAAAGGGTGAACTAGTTTTTTATAACATTTTATGTACATTTGTAAGAATTGCTATTGAATTCTGTATATAAGGTTTAGGGTGGTTTCTATGGAAATAAAGCAATGTAATTAACAAGGCAAGTTTATTTAGTGTTAAATTAACTCTGTGTAAAAGATTATTAATATACTAAAAGGGTGAACTAGTTTTTTATAACATTTTATGTACATTTGTAAGAATTGCTATTGAATTCTGTATATAAGGTTTAGGGGTGGTTTCTATGGAAATAAAGCAATGTAATTAACAAGGCAAGTTTATTTAGTGTTAAATTAACTCTGTGTAAAAGATTATTAATATACTAAAAGGGTGAACTAGTTATTTATAACATTTTATGTACATTTGTAAGAATTGCTATTGAATTCTGTATATAAGGTTTAAGGGTGGTTTCTATGGAAATAAAGCAATGTAATTAACAAGGCAAGTTTATTTAGTGTTAAATTAACTCTGTGTAAAAGATTATTAATATACTAAAAGGGTGAACTAGTTTTTTAAAACATTTTATGTACATTTGTAAGAATTGCTATTGAATTCTGTATATAAGGTTTAGGGGTGGTTTCTATGGAAATAAAGCAATGTAATTAACAAGGCAAGTTTATTTAGTGTTAAATTAACTCTGTGTAAAAGATTATTAATATACTAAAAGGGTGAACTAGTTTTTTAAAACATTTTATGTACATTTGTAAGAATTGCTATTAAATTTTGTATATAAGGTTTAGGGGTGGTTTCTATGGAAATAAAGCAATGTAATTAACAAGGCAAGTTTATTTAGTGTTAAATTAACTCTGTGTAAAAGATTATTAATATACTAAAAGGGTGAACTAGTTTTTTAAAACATTTTATGTACATTTGTAAGAATTGGTATTGAATTCTGTATATAACGTAAAGGGGTGGTTTTTATGGAAATAAAGCCATGCAATTAACAAGGCAAGTTTATATAGTGTTAAATTAACCCTGTATTTAATATTATTAATGTACTAAAAGGGTAAATTAGTTTTTTATAAAATTTTATGTACATTTGTAAGAATTGGTATTGAATTCTGTATATAACGTAAAGGGGTGGTTTCTATGGAAATAAAGCAATGCAATTAACAAGGCAAGTTT